>ML675601.1:68231270-68609603 GCA_007922155.1 Mesoclemmys tuberculata
CATATACTTATCAAGCTTGGTCTTAAAGCCAGATAAGTCATTTGCCCATATGGTTTGAACCCTTGGGATTGAGGTGTACCCCGGTTCCCTGGTGAGAGGAAACTAGTGGGTGGAACCTCCCCCAAAGAAAACTTTGCTAATTATTAATAACTAACTCTACTGCATTTGCAGGAAACACAGAAGAAGACTACTGGGGAAAATGCTTGCCAAAGCAAGAGAAGACAGAAGTTCCAACGACCATCACAGGCAGTGAGAAGGAACTGAAGAGGCAGTGGGGCGGCAGGGCCCTATGTACGGCGCCATGGAGGCGACACTAGAAGGGGGCCTGCAGTGACACAATGGGTGGCACTAGGGGAAAAACCTTGTGACAACTGTGCACACACACACCTACTTGAAATCGACATGAGAAAGCACTTGAAGAATCAAGTGAATGTCCTTAAATCAGACTCTTGTAAGTTTTCAGGCAGCATTTCTTTTATTTTGTCTATCTAAATTTTGATCAGTAATGGTAATATGTTTTCATTTGGTGTGTATGGTGAAATCAACATTTACCCACATATACCAAAAAAAAATATAATCCTTCCAAGTCTACTTTTATTGCAAGTTATATATTCATTAACTGGAAATTTAAGTATGGCAAGTTTACCCCTTGAGTAAGTGGGATTTAAGCTTTAGAGAAGTCCATCTTTCCAATGCTTTCTAGCCTCTCCTTGGAATTCCTTAATTTCTTCTTTAGCACTGTTAATAAAAATATATACTAACAGAATTTTAAAAGTCTTTTTGCTCAACTTTCTGTTGGTAATTCTTCTTGAACCTTTCACAATAGGTTAAAGTTTTCTCATACTTGTAAATTGGTGATTATCATCTGCAAGCTTTATATTCTTATTGGCTCTCAAATTTTAAATTGAAGAGCACTTCATCGCATCTTTCTCTCATTTTGATGAGTTTCTCATCTTTTTCTTAAGAGCAGGCAGTTTCCCCAATTTAATTTTAATTCTGAACAACTTCTAATTTCATCACCAACTCAATCTCTTAATAAACGATTAGAATATTCTAATTTATTTTAAACACAGTCCCAGATAATTCAAAACATTAGTAACACAAGGGTGCTAATTCTTACTAATAATGTCTTCTAACAGGACTTGAACTGCTCAATCTTCATAGAACATTTCTCGATTTTCTAGAAGATGTACTATAATTTTATATGCCAAAATCACTATGTTTTGTTAGTAAAAATATCTTATATGTATATGAACTTGGCCAACTATATTTCACAAAAAAATTTACTTTATTACAAAAAAGCTGTGTTTATACACCTTACAATGTGATTTGGCTTTTAGGATTTATTGTTCCTGGAATGGCTATGAAATCTGTGTACACTCTCCATCTTATCAATTAGGGAATGTTGTGAGATCACTTATTACATTAATTTATTCCTTTGCACATTGCTAAGAGGTGCATTAATGGTTGTCATGGAACCATAATGTCTAATTTGCTCAAAGATAAGAAATTTTCCCAAAACTATTTTAGAGATGTTTATTTTGGAGTCACCCAGGTTTATGGTCTCGTATTGCTGGCTAAGATTTAGTTTTATAGCTTCTTTGTGTGGGATCTTTATTCTTTTAGCAAGGACAAAGAGAAACCCAAATGTAGCATTATTTGTGTAGGTTTCTTTGTCACTTACCAGCAGATGAACTGAAACATATGTTTTGATATTGAGTATATACTGAGACCTTTTGGTATGCTATATATCTTATTTCTGACTTTAAGAGTTTTAATTTAATACAGACTTATTCAAAGTGTTAAAAAAAATCTAGGCAAAGAAGGGGGAGAAGGACAATGAAATGTGTAGAGATGTTAAGAGGCCTCTGGTTTTCCTCCTCCTCCCCCCTTACAACCATATATTTCCTCTTAAAAGTAAGAAGATTCATATAGTTAAAAGGTCAGGATGCAGGAAAAAAGATAATGAAACCATCTAAAGCATCTGAGGGCTCTAACATAGGTAACTTGGCCTAAAATCAGACTTGTTAGGTTTTAATGCAAGAATGTATTGTTCAACTGTCACCTATTTCATTGCATCATTATGACTTCTAAAATAAAAATATCAAAATTTCATATTCAGGGGCCAAAAATCAGACCCTACAAGCACCACAACATGAAAGGCATATTTTACTAATGAATGACCAAACATTCTGTGCGAAAATATTAGAATTCAGAACAGCACCCTTCCAGAACGGAACTGTACTCCGTGATCTTTGCATACTGTATTTCAGAAATTTACTTGAGAATAAATAGAAACATTCTGAATGTTAGCAAAATTAAATCTTACAAAATGTACTAGTACACAGTGTAATCTACCAAAATTCCATTTTCAAGTTTAAAACATATAGCTATCCTATATTAATGCATGCCTTTGTTTTTTACATCCTCCTATTTATCGTATCTTAATGTTGTGTTTCATCAAATTATGTACTCTGTGTTCTAGAGCAGACATTATTCTGTTTGTACTATGGGGCCCACCCCAACAGAGGCCAATTGGTGATGCTGCAATACAAGTAATAAATATCACCCCCAGTTGAAACTCTTCCCTAGCACCATTGTTTATTGTTGGTAGCAGGAGATAAATGTTTTCAGACACATACTATAAATTATATTGCATTAGGAAAATGGCCTGGCATGTGAAATATGTCCTGCAAACTATTACAGAAACAGCATGGGAATGGGATTTCTACATTCCCCCAAATAATCAGTACAGGGAAAATACTTAACCAAATATTGGATCTCTAAACAAATTTTAACATATTACTTTAAAAGAATTGCTAACTAGTGCCCATACTCCAAAATACATCACTGTACAACATTTTAAATTAATTTAAGTAACAGAAGGCCAAATCCTGGTTCTCTGTGCAAAGACATGGCAAAGAGGTCTCGTGCACAGAATTCTCAACAGCATCCTCACTTCCATCTGGGTGTGGAATGTAGAAACAGTCACAACTCTCCTTCCATAGGACTATTAGGGGATTGTACAGTGACTAGTCACATTTTCACCCTTCCCCACCAGTCTGCTCTTGAACTCCCCTTCATGTTGCTTCAAAACAGTCACCATGAAAAACTGCTCTGCCAAGTAGAGGGTTACAGAACCCTTCTTCACAATCTCTGAGGGCTGTACTATCATAAAGCAGAGTCACCAAGGTTTCATTATATTTATGATCTTCCAATCAGAGAGAGGATTATGGGATTTTCCTAAGAGACAGATCTTGCTGACATGAGCTGTCCAGTGCACAAACCTGTAATATCCAAAGACAAGCTGTAGGACAAGATTAAGTGTGGAGAAGGGGTATGGAAGTTTATTCATTTCCCCTTTAGTAATATTATCTAGCTCTTATATAGCGCTTTTCACTCATTGATCTCAAAGCAGATTACAAAGGAGGTACCATCTTCATTTTACATATAGGGAAACTGAGGCACCGGGAAGTGAAATGACTTGCTCAAGGTCACCCAGAAGGGCTAGTAGTGGTGCTGAAAATACAAGACCAGATTTCTAAGTCCCAGCGCAGTGCTCTCTTTAAATTCTAATCTTTTTTTATCTGGAATAATTTGAAGTAAGATTCCTTAAGATTTACAGATACGATTCTTTTGCAAAGGAAAGCAGCAACATGGCCTCAGATAAGTAACCACACAATTTTACCCTTCTATTGGTGACTAACAGAAGACTGCCAATAAAAGGTACACCTCACACAGCACATGTTCATCTTTCTTGGATCCTTTGTATAGGTGATCAGGACCTGTAAAACACATTCTGAAATATGGGATTTCCTACAAGATAGAATACTCGCCACCAGTAACTAACACTTCTGAATATGATCTACATTATGTACTTGTGGATAAAAATAAAGGATTGCGGCAGTAAATAAAATATAGCACATATTATCATAGGTTATTAGTATCTCCTTCAGATTAAAGAAAAATGAATCTGACTGATTTTTATTAAAATTATAATCACTTTTATTTTCTATGCAGGTTCTCTCGATGCAAGGATCTGTCCACAAGAAACAGAGCCTTTTAAGCAGTACACACTATGTGGTTTGGTCCATTATCCAAGCTGAAAACAGAAACCATAGCTCCAGACTGGAACTTAAAGAACTGCTTATAGAGGAGTGGAAACTTAGGAGTAGAGAGGGATGAGGGACTCAGCTCCCTGCCTGTCTTACACTACTACTCCATATCCTTTGTTTAATTCCCTCCTGCATAAGGCAGGGACATACAGACCATCGTAATTACTACAGCCCTTTATGAGTAATACCCCCCCTTTACTAATCAAAGTAGGGAAGAAATGTATATGGATGTCAGTCTGGCTGTCTTCAAAAATATCAAATATCTTATACAGCCCTTATCATATTACATGTGCACCTTACAATTCATAAATGTTATCCTCACAACAACCCTGTGATGTACAGAAGTATTATCCACTTTTTACAGATGAGGGAGCTGAGGTACAGGATAGATTAAAGGACTTGCACACTGGAAATTTATGGCTGACCTCATTACTCCCTCATTACACAGGTGCAACCATTCCATAACCTGTTCCATAGGGATACCAGGGTATATATATCTTAATAGATTAGGGGGAAAATGAGGATGTGACTTTCTCCAAACTCCCTCAATGCAGCTTCAAAGAACCATCATTGTCCTAGTCCAATGACCTATCCAGTAAATCAGGGTTTCTGGATCACCAGAATGAGTCAAAGGGTTCAGGACTGACTGATGTCAGCTCCCTGCTCAGGGCATTGAGACTAGATGCACAGGGTCAGAGCACCACTGAGATTTGGCTCAGCCAACCCTCCATTGTGATGGGGTGGGGAGACAGCGGCAGCTCGGCAAAATTTGAGTGAATGTCCCTGTGATCATACACACCAGGTTGCAACACCATGTACAAATATTTGTCCCAGCGACCCCAACCCCACCATCAGGGGGGCTGGCTGGTCCAAAGAGGTGTACTTTGTGTTTGGGCGAGGCCACACCTGAACAGCACTGAAACCCCAGAGGTCACAACACCCAGAGCAGGGAGCCAATCTGAGGCAGACCCATGTAAGAGGAGATGTGAGGGAGTGGTTCGCATCACTTTCTCCAGTAAGTATCCCCCCACCATGTACTCCTAACCACAAAGCCAGATGACACCTCACCTTCCATACCCTGTCCTGACCCCGCAGCTTTGACCCCCCGATGTACCTCTACCACAGATTCTGGTGACTCCCCTCTGTCATACCACCTATCTGCTGGCTGACCAATCTCCCAAAATCTTCCCCCACTGCATCCCCAGCCCCTTCTGCCCCCAATTTCTTCCCCAAATCCCAAACGGGGTCTGTGTTTTTTGGGGGAACTATCAGCTTATCATCCCTCCTCAGCCCCTTCTGCCCTCAAAGTCCTCCCCAAACTCCCAACTCCTTCTGCACTACAACCCAAGATCCTCAAATCCCACCGCACCCCCCGGAATATGCACCCCATAATATGTAGGGGGAGCTGTGAGTTTTTGGGTGGATCTCAGCTCACCTCTGCCACCTGCAAGTGGGGCGTACCTTAGTTATTCATCTCTGTTCAGAATATCTGAGATCTGAGCATTTCCCACCCTATGGGCCACCGGGGGGGGGAAACAGGGGGACTCTCTCGGGTGCGGGGTAGTCTCTGGGTCACAACAGCCCATCAAGGTTTACAAGTGGGTTCTGGGCTTAAAACAAAGGTTGGAGTACCACTGTATTAAGCCACCTTTCCTCCCCCAGGAAAATTCCCTCTCCTCTCTCCAAACTTGAAGTGAGAAAGTAATCTGTATGTGGGGTCAAGAAGGCTTCATCCTCTTCCTTGTCCCCAGAACGGTAAAGATAAGTTTGGTCCCATTAGACCAAAGATTTGACCATGTCCTCTCTCTAAGGATATATCAATGTCAGGTTATTAACGCCAATTAAAAAAGTTCTTTGAGGATTGACAAACTAGCAGGCAAGGGAAGATGCTGCCCTCCATATTTGGGAGAGCATCAAGTTCAGCACATTCCCAACACAATTCCCATTAATACAGCTTTGTGATATTTAGCACTTGTACTTAAAAAAACAGTTGGCAAGTTTTACTTTGGACTGCACCAAACGTGTCAGTCACCAGAACTGAGAAATCCTTTTAGTGATAAGGCAGACAACCTATTAAAATCCTACTGAAAAGAAGGATTTGTATTATCATTATGTATCAAATTGGATCTGCCTATTATATGTAGTACAAATCATCACCCAATGTTTGGAGACTTCAGCAGTTACCTGTGTACAATGAAAATTATTAACATTTTTATCCTTTACCTCACTTCTACATTGCTTTCATTTTCATTTAACCTCTACTAATATGAAGAAAAGCAATCAGTCCAGATATTGAATACAGTGTTCCACATTCCTGAACCTCATCTACCCAGCTGTCGATACTATGTACTTCATCTGAAAAAGCCTTTACTGTAGGAAACATTCATTTCCCATCTACACTAATGCACTAATTTAGAGAAGTTCAAAACAGAACTCAGAAGGTTTTATTAAGTAAGTAGAAAACTAGCACACAACAGGTACCCGAAGAACCAAAATCTACCCAAACTTTTGGGAAATGAGGCTTAGTTCAATTAACCCCTTCAAAATTTAGATAGGAGATTGGAAAGATACAATTTTTAAGATTGTATCCAATAGGTTTCTATTTGGTTTAATAATATTTGCAGAACAACCGGTAAGCTGCCCTGTCCTCAAGATGAGACAGACTAAGGACGCTGACAATAAAGCAAAAGCATTAAGCCTCAAACCACCAGAGAAGCTATATTGTCCATACAAGCAGCACACAATATACAATGCATTTAGCAAATACCAAGAATCCACAAAACGGTTTCCTGGAAGCTCTATTACAATTTATGTTGAGATGGTGTGAAGATTTTTCAAGTGACATCAAAATACAGAAGACCTTACCACACTTCAGTACATTCAAACATGAAACAGAGACACATGAAAAACTGTTATCACTGATAAGATACATTTGCCGCTTTTTGAATCAACTCATTGACTACTAGCCTGGAGTTATTATTGATGTGAAACGGTGTTATTCTGATTTGTTTTAAATCCATGAAACTCTCAAGGATTCAAATACAACTTACCACAGCAAGCTGTGTCCGTGAAGCTACTGTGTGAAAAACTGCAGGCATCATTAGAGATTCTTCAACTTTTAATTCCATCTCATTTTCTGCTGAAAACGTGGTTTTGGGAATAGCAGGTGGACGTTCACATAAGATCATCTCTTTGTTGAACAGAAAAATTGGATTTGTGTCCTGTATTAAAATAAAAATATCCTTATACAGAACTGAATAAATAAAACATGCATGCAATTCAATCAACTAACTGCACTAGCATGTTTATGTAACATTGTAACTTACATAACTATGTATGGAAACCTTACTAGGGCTGTCAATTAATTGTAGTTAATACATGTGATTAAAGCAGAACAAATTAACTAGATAAAAACAGTTGCACTTAAACACAGTTTCAATCACACTGTTAAACTATAATAGAATACCAATTTAAATTTATTATAAATATTTGATATTTTTCTACACTTTCAAATATATTAATTTAAATTACAACACAGAATACAGTGCTCACTTTATATTATTTTTATTACAAATCTTTGCACTGAAAGATAAACCATATTTTTCAGTTCACCTCATACAAGTACCGCAGTGCAATCTCTTTATCATGAAAGTGCAACTTACAAATGTAGAATTTTTTTTCAGATAACTGCACTCAAAAACAAAACAATATAAATCTTTAGAGCCTACAAGTCTACTCAGGCCCGGTCTACACTTACCTTGGCAATTCAGCGGCAGTCGACGGGAAACACGCAAATGGCGTAAATCACTTGCATATCTCCCATTGACTTTGCAGCGTCTCCTCTGTGCTTTGTCCACACTGCGCTGCTTCGAAGCAAAAGGTGTTCCCTTCGACGCAGCGCTACGCCACTTACCAGGATGGTTTTCCTGCGTCGCTTGCTGGATCGACTGAGCGCGTCTATACAGACCGCTCAGTCAATCCAGAGTAATCGATGTGACAGCGGCGAATTTGCCGCTATCAGTGTAGGCCCAGCCTCAGCCCTACTTCTTGTTCAGCCCATCACTAAGACAAACAAGTTTGCTTACAGTTACAGGAGATAATGCTGCCCACTTATTTACGATGTCACCTGAAAGGTAGAATAGGTGTTCGCATGGCACTGTTGTAGCAGGCGTCCTAAAGTATTTACATGCCAGATATGCTAAACCAGTGGTTCCCAGCCTTTTTGGCTTGAAGGCCACAAATATCATTTTTGCAATCCTGAAGGGTCACCAGTCTATCAAGTCATATAAAATGTACTGAAGTATACACCATTAAGGACTATAAATCAGTACATATTTAAAGTAAACATTTTGATGCTACTGTGCTCATTTTTACATTCACTATTTTATACCTATAAATTACTCGCAGTATGTCACAGACAAAGCACTAGTGTAGATTAGTGACCGTCACTACACACTGAAGCATGTGGCCTGGAAGCTAAATCATGGTGGGTGGCCTGCTAAGTGCAGGCCAAACTAGAAGGCACTGATTTTTAGAGTCCTGCCCCTCCTCAGGCACGGTGTGTCCTGGTTGCTCCGCCAGCAGCCCTTCCTTCCCCCGCTGCCGCCAGATGGAGGGAGTTCAGCAAGGAGGCGCTGATCTCCCATCCTGTTGGCTGCAGCAAGAAACCACACGCATCTTGTAGCCCTGTGCGCTCCACTTGGGTCCCTAGGCAGCGTTTGCCTTCTGCAGCCAGGGGGCCAGGAGATCAGTGCTTCCCTCACTCTGGCTCCAGCAGGGACCTCAGCACCTAAGAACCCAGGCAGAGCACTTTGCTCTCTGTTGGAGTCAAAGGAAGGGAGTGCCAATCTCCCTTCCCTCTGGCTTAAGCAGGGCCCCAGAGCCTATAGACCCAGGTGGAGTGTTGTGCTGTGCTCCCTGCTACAGCCATGGGAAGGGGAGCGCTGATCTCCCATCCCCTTGCCTGCAGCAAGGAGCCTGCACCGGTCTTGTAGCCCCATGGCAATGTGCTCCACCTGGGTCCTTAGGCAGCGGCTCCCTTCTGCAGCCAGCAGGAGGGGAGCAGTGGGCCACTTTGAAAGACCCTTCAGGCCACTTTTGGTCCCTGGGCCACTGGTTGGGAACCACTGTGCTAAACACCCATATGCCCCTTCATGCTTCGACTTGTAGGCTCTAAAGTTTTACATTGTTTTGTTTTTGAGTGCAGTTATCTGAACAAAAAAAATTCTACATTTGTACATTGCACTTTCACAATAAAGAGATTGCACAACTACTTGCATGAGGTGAACTGAAATACACTATTTCTTCTGTTTATTTTTTTACAGTGCAAATATTTGTAATAAAAAATATGCAACAAGCACTGTACACTTCAGACTGTTGTAACTGAAATCAATATATTGGAAAATGTAGAAAAACATCAAAAAATATTTATAATTAATTTAAATTGGTATTCTATTATTGTTTAACAGTGTGATCAAAACCACGATTAATCACAACTATTTTTTAATCTCGCAATTAATTGTGATTTTTTTAAATCATTTGACAGTCCTAAAAATTATGAGTATTGCATCCATAAAAACTATATGCAAATCCATTAATTTCCTGATATTAAAAACAAGAGTGTACAAAAAAGTCTCGGGGGGGGGGAGGAAACAATCCCAACGCCCCTTCCCAAAAAAACCCAACCCACCCCATACTAGAAAGTTGTAATTCCCACTTCTCCTCAACACTTTGTTTTGTAAAGGGACAAACAGAGAGAATATAGCGTACACTTACTGTTCCAGCACTGTAACTACAGACTCTTCTGTCTGCTGCCATACACTCCCCTCCATTGACAACCAGTACCTGGTGCTGAATGGCAATCTTATACTTTGTTTGGATTGCATGTTTAAGGTCAGACACACTAAAAGGGAAAAACAGGAACTTTAGTATCACAATCTTATTTAAGCAACTGATCTTCTCTAATGCAAAATAGTCCTGTAATACATAAAGTTAACTTTTAACTCTAACAGCAGTAGAGAGAAAAAAAGTAACTGTCAATAAGAGCAAAATGCTTCATTGTGTAAATGCTGTAATCCATTGTATTCTAGCTCCCCATTTTATAAGCTAAAAACAAAACAGAAGATTTCCTCAGAGAAGTTTGTTTACAAAGTGATACATATCAGCTCTTTCTCCAAAAAGCACATCTGTAACTGTAATGCTTGAGCCCCAGATTAACATGCATTTCTGTTAATTACTGCAAAGTTACATTAAACTCTCTAAACATGCAGCCAACTATTGACTTAGTTTAACTCTCAACTTCCACAGTTAGAACACTTATTATGCTAGGTGAAGTTATAAGAACATCAGAATGGTCATACTGGGTCAAACTAATGGTCCCCCCTAGCCCTGTCTTCCAACAGTGGCCAATGTCAGATGATTCAGATGGAATGAACAGAACACAGCAATTATTGAGAGATCCATTCCCCATCATCCATTGCCAGCTTCTGGAAACAGAAGGTAGGGATACCCAGAACATGGAATTGTATCCCTGACCATCTTGGCTAATAGCCATTGATGGACCTTATGACCATGAACTTATCTAATTCTTTTTTGAATCCCTGTATAATTTTGGCCTTCACAACAGCCCCCGTCAACAAGTTCCACAGGTTGACTGAAGTTACTTCCTTTTGTTTGTTTTAAACCTGATACCTATTAATTTAATTGGGTGACCTTTGGTTCTTGTGTTACGTGACCAGGTAAACAACTTCCTTATTCACTTTCTCCATACCATTCACATTTTTATAGACTTCTAGGATATCCCACCTTATTGGTATCTTTTCCAAGCTGAAAAGTCCCAGTCTTTTAAAAAAAATCTCCTCATATGGAAGCTGTTCCATAGCGCTAATCATTTTTGTTTCCCTTCTCTGTTCTTTTTCCAATTCTAATATAGGGTTTTTTTAGATAAAGTGATGAGAACTAAATGCAGTATTCAAGGTGTGTGTACACCATGGATTTATGGTATTTTGTCTTGTAGCTATCCCTTATAGCTAACCCTATATCCTAATATTGTTAGCTTTTTTGACTGCCACTGAGCATTCAGGGGATGTTTTCAGAGAACTATGCACAACAACAAGCTCTCTTCCTTGAGTGGTAGCAGCTAATTTATACCCCATCACCTTGTATGTATAGTTGGGATTTTGTTTTCTCATGTGCGTTACTTTGCATTTAACAACACTGAATTTCATCTGTGATTTGTTGGCCAATCACAGTTTGTGAGATCCCTTTGTAACTCTTGGCAGTCTGCTTTAGATTTAATTATCTTGAGTAAATTTGGATTGTATGCAAACTTTGCCACCTCGCTGTTTACACCTTCTCCAGATCTATTTATGAATATATTGAACAGCACTGGACCCAGCACAAATCCTTGCGGGACCATTATTTACCTCTCTCCATTCTGAAAACTCACTATTTATGCCTACCCTTTGTTTCCCATCTTTTAACCAGTTATTGATCCATGACAGGACCAATTTTCTTATCCCATGACTTCTTACTTTGCTGAAGAGCCTTAGGTGTGGGAATGAATCTGCTGTGAAGACTAACGCAAAGGATTCAGTTAATATCTCCACAACAGCCGTGTCTTTCTTTAGTGCTCTGTTAGCACCTCAATTGTCCAGTGGTCCCACTGATAGTTCGGCAGGTTTCCTATTTCTGATGAACTTAAACTTTTTTGCTCTTCGTTTTTGTGTCTCTTGCTAGTTACCCTTAAAAAAGAGTTTATGCTCTTTTCTATTTTCCTCACTAGGCTCTGACTTCCAATTTTTAAAGGATGCCTTTTTACTTATAACTGCCACTTTTATTCCGCTGTTCAGCCATGGTGGCATTTTTTGGTCCTGCTACTATTTCTTTTTATTTGGGGTATACATTTAATTTGTGCCTCTATTATGGTGTTTTTTAAAAGTTTCCATGCAGCTTTCAGGCATTTCACCCTTGGGATTGTTCCTTTTAATTTCCTTTTAACTAGCTTCCTCATTTTTGTGTAGTTCCCTTTTTGAAGTTAAATGCTACTGGGTGGGGGAGGGGGGCTTCTTTGGCACCTTCCGACCTACAAGGATGTTACATTAAATTATATTATGGTCATTATTACCAAGCAGTTTAGCTATTGTCACCTCTTGACCAGATCCAGTGTGCCAAAAATGGCCTCTCCCCTTGTGGCTTCCAGGGCCAGTTGCTGAAAGAAGCAGTCATTAACAGTACCTAGAAATTTTACTTCTACATTCCATTCTGAGGGGCCATATACCCAGTCAACATGGGGAGAATTGAAATCCCCCATTATTACTGCGTTTTCTATTATTACAGCCTCTCTAGTCTCCCTAAGCATTTCATAATCATCATCATCCTAGTGGTCAGGTGGTCGGTAATATATGCCTACTACTAGACTCTTATTCTTCAAGCATGGAATTTCTAACCATAAAGACTCTATGCTTTCTTTCATATATTGTGGCATTTTCTCACCAGCAAAACCTACTTTGTCATTCATATATATTTTGTGTTACCATGTCCCACTGATTATCATAGTTCCACCAAGTTTCTGTGATCGTTACTATATCAATATCCTCATTTAACACCAGGCACTCGAGTTCATTCATCTTACTATTCAGACTTTGTGCATTTATATACAATTACAAAATTTGTCAATATTAGTTGTCTTCCTTCATGGGATTGGTGTTCTGTCGTCTCTTACAGACATATATTATAATCTGCACCTATGTTTGAGACATATCACAGAATAAATTAATGGAACTTCATCATTTGGCTGTTTCTTTTCAGCTCCTACCTGTACTTCATTAACTTCTATCCTCACCTCTTTATTTGGACATAGAGAATTCCCATTAATACATCCCTCTCCCCTTACAAGGGATGTGTCTGTCTGAACTGTGAACTCCTCCACATCTGTTGGCTCTCTCCCAGCCCTTAATTTAAAAAAATTCCTCTACAACATTTTTCATTTTACATGCTAACCATCTGGTTCCAATTTGGTTTAGGTACAGCCCATCCTTCCAGTATAGACACCTTCTTTTCCAATAATCATAAAATTCTCATTTCTACACCATTCATGCAGTAAGACCCTACAGTTCTGTCTGTCTACCTGCCCCTGCATGTGGAACTGAAAGCATTTCAGAGAATGCTACCATGGAGGTCCTAGACTTTAATCTTCTACCTAACAACCTAAATTTGGCCTCCAAGACCTCTCTCCTATCTTTCCCTATGTTACTGATACCTACATCTAGCATGACCATCGGCTCCTCCAACTCCTCCCCAGCACTACACATAAGCCTGTCTAGATGTCTCAAGAAAACGACAACCTTCGCACCTGGCAGGCAATTTACCATGCAGTTCTCCCAGTCAACACATACCCAACTATATACATTTCTAAACATTCAATGCCCCATTACTATCACCAGTCTCTTCTTAGTAACTGGGGTCCTGTTCCCCAGAGGGACATCCTCATTGAGAAAGGATGCCATGACATTTGGAAGGAGAGTTCCAACTACAGGATTTTGTGTGTGTATATTTATACTAATTAGTATTGACTGATCAATTATACATCCAGTAAATGCCAAAAGACTTTAGAAAATCCCATTTTAGTTCAGGTAGGAAATCATGATGTTGCATTGGAATATGTCAAGATGACACTACATTAAACATTTCATACTGCAGACAATATCCCAAATGTGGCCAGACACAAATGCTTTGTCAGTAAGCCACTGTTGCCTATTATCTTCACCATCCTAGCAGCCTTTTATTTTTCTTCTTGATGCTACATTTTGCCCCCAATCCTCATATTACCGTTTACCATCACATCAGGAATCTTTCTTCCACAGTTTCTCTTTTCCCCTTCTGGGCACATTTGCTCAATGATTAAGAAAACACTTCATAGCAAGTTAGAAATTTTATTTTTAGCTTGTTTTATCATTTTAAATACCAGTGAATTCCTGGCTGTTTCAGATCGACAGAATGACAATATTTTATGCATAAAGGTAATGCACTGTATATCAGTTATTGACCATAGAATACATTTTGGCTATAGCTGCATATGAATATTAAAACTCTTATGGCTCCATGTTCGTAGGTATAGGTAGATTTTGGTGGTAGTGGTGGATAATTAAAATGAATATTAACTGTGTTGAAAAATCCCATTACAAAGTCTTTAGTGTTGCTGCACACACAGTGAAATTAATTTAAGTATTCTGTCCCCCGTGCACGCGTACGTGCGCGTACACACACACACACACACAGACACACTTTATTTTAAAGAAAAAACATACAGCAGTTCACTCATTTTCTTACTTCTGTACCGCAAGTTCTGTGTCAAAGGTGAGGGTAGTTCCAGTGTTGACCAGAAATACATATAACTTCATGATGATTTCTTTAGATTCCTGAAGTTTACACCTTCCACTTTGGTAAGATCATTTAGAAACTGCAATGAAACCAAAATACAGCACATCATTTACAGTGAACTCACTTTATAAAGAAAAAACTGGGAAGGTAGCTAAACCATAAAAAGCAGTTTATTAGATCTTAAATCTTCCAACTGATAACATATTGGAAGGGCTCATGGTGGGTTATTCCAGTCAGAACACCTATATTATGCAGAATTGATGTAATTACTCCTAAATCATCCCTAATAACATGGTGAGTCACTGCCAGCTATTGCCATTTATAGTTTAGGACTATTTTGTGCCTATTTGTTTCAGTAGCATGAAACTGAAACTATACAATTATTGTACAATGAACATTAAAGTATAAAACACGAACTAGTATTTGCTTACATCTCTAGTATGTATATGTGTAGTTTATCAAATGTTTTACCCATATCCTCTTTCACCACACAAAATCCTTCAACAACAAACTTGAGGCATGTCTACACTATAAACTTAAGTAGACCTACGTTAGGTCAACTTACAGGCACCACGGTAATTACTGCAGTGGTTGATGTCCACACTACTCTACTTCTGTCAGTACTGCGCACCCTACCAGCTCCATGTGCAGCTCCCTGCCAGGACCTGGCTTCCCCCACCTCCCATGACAGAAATGCAACTGCCCCCTCCCACCCCAACTCTCAGCTCCACTAGGGAGCTCAGGGGATCAGCCTGACTCTAGCTGGAGCCCTCACCTGCCCCAAGGTGACAGCTCAAGCTATGAGCAGCTTTGTCAATTTCACAGCTCTAGTATGACAATAATGACAGCCAACAACAGATGTAAGCAACCCGCAGGGTCCATGTGGATACTGAGTCACCCTAACTATACCAATGTAAACTCTACGCCTCTCATGGAGGTGGAGTTATGATGTTGGTGTTGTAGAGCACTTATATCAGCAGCAGCAAGGCTGTAGCATACACACTGGCTTAATTAGGTCAAAGATGACTTGCTTCAGCCTAACTCTGGTAGCTAGTCCAAGTCCTGGACTACACTACAATCTTTTAAAGGGCTTTAGCTTTGTCCCCAGCTTTGTCAGCCAGAATTTGTTTGGTCTAAAATCCATTTTAAATATATTGACAGAAAAGTTAGAGCAGCAGTCCTTACTGTTATTTGTTGATGTTCCCCTTACAGTGGATTGGCTGACTGGTGTCCCCAAGTTACCTCCCCCATATCCCAGCAATATGACCTGATATAGGGTATGTCCACACAGTAAAAGATGTGCACAGACTTACCTACCTATGCTAGCTTGAGTCCAGCTATAACAACTGTAAGGAAGTATGAGCGAGTAATACAAACCTGGCACACACTCTAACTACGTACTTAGCTTGTTAGCCTACACTGAAGCCCACACTGACCTGTCCTCATGACTACTGTTACCAGTACTAGCAAGATTCAAGCTAGTTTGAGGGTAGGTTAGCCTATGCACAGCTTTTGCTGTGTACACATACCTATAGTTGCCACCTTTTGTCCTTTATAATGACCCCTCTCCTAGTCTGTTTGTCTGTTCATTTTCGTTTTTGTTTTTATCTTTTCATCTATGGTGAGTTCCCCTTCTCACTCTTCTACCAGGCTAAATGCTGCTTAGAGTGAGAGAGAAGAGATTGGGAGAGAAGAGAGAGCTGCTTTGAGGCAGAGACTATCTTTTTGTTTGGTCTCCGTACAAGCCATAACACAATGAGATCATGGTGCACAACTAAGGTTTTAGGCATTACGGTAATACAAATAATTAAAAATAAGGCAATCAGCTTTTGAGCAGCTGCATACCACTTTACGTGAAGCCAGGAAAGCACATCTGCAATGTAGATACAGAACACAAAGGATTTATGCCAGTTAAGCCTCCACGCTTTACTTTCCTCTGCCTTGTACAAGGAGGGAGCACTTCATCCCTCAGCTCTCCAGCAAGAGGAATACTCAGCTTAAAGGGAACATTTTGACCCACACCATCACCTGAGAGTACTAAATCAGTGTGTGTGCACAGCCACACTGCAAATCACACCACTCTCCTTTTATAGCAGGTAAACTAAGTCAGACACATAATCCAACATGGCATCACATGTACTGGCCTATGCTTCAGCATACCAGCCATTTATGGAGGTTTGTTTTTTTCCAAATAAGTAGTCTCTCTCATTCTTCAATGTCCTCCTCATGCAATCAACAGGTGTCTCCTGTTCTTTAGGAGGAACAGCAATGCACTTGGTTGGCAGTGTGGCCAATATGATGTGACTTATCTACAAGATAGAAACGCATGTGTTTAAGAGCCTCTGGACAATTAAATCCTTTCCCTTCAACTCTGGAAAAAAGGCAACCACAGTAATACTAAATTGGACTAAATACATGCTGGGAACTTTTGTTTTTGAAAGCTGGATTTGTTATATTCCTAAATTGTCTCAGAGTGGTTTTGTTTACAAACTAAAAGTGCTGGAGTTAAAGACAACTACTAGAAGCGACAGCTATTGAATCCTGAGTCTGTCCATAGATTCAACAATTATAAAAAACCTAGGAACATTCTGAAGAGGAGCCTTGGTTATTTAATTTGGTATGTTCAATATCTACTTATTTTCTTTGTTTCCTTCCATTCTGAATTAGTTTCTAACAGGTGTTACCATTCTACTGGACTATGGCACATGGCATTTTTTGAAGTCTGAAAACACAGGTTAACAGCCTCAGATCTGAGCACTACCCTGCTTACCAGATGCTGTATCTGCTAGATTTAACAGTAAGAGAAAGATAAGTTTATGCCTCTGAGAAGCTGTCCACATGTTCTGATGCAACCCTTCTGACCTCACTCTTGTCCACTGATACTTTACCAGAATTCAGGCCCATAATTCTCCATCAAACCAGATGGAGGCACTAGTATATAAAAGGCTCAGTCATTTTTACTACCATGTTATCTAACCCTGAACTGGTGAGGAATTAAGGACTTACTACCAGAGATAAACTCAGAGAAACCAGAGATTCTCCTTGCTTGTGACAGGAACCACAAATTTTGCCAGAGCTGAAAACAATCACTACGCTAACAACCATCTGAACCAGTGGTCCCTAAAATGTGGGGTGCTTCCCCCAAACGTTCAGGAGGCTTGAAAGGGCCAGCTAACACCCAGGTGAGGCAAGGAGGGAGTGCTAACCAGCCACTCTGCCACCAGCTCTGCTCCAGGCAGTCTTGGACCTCACTGCTGGCCTGCTCCAACCCCACGCCATGTTCCTGGACCTGGCTACAGCACTAGCCCCCGACTCCCAGGGACCATGGACCGGATAAACAGGGGTGCCGACCAAAAAAGTTTGGGGACCACTGATCTGAACAAAAATAAACATTCTTTCCCACTTTTGTCTCCCATCTTTAGCTACATATTTGTGTCACGCTTTAAAGAAAAGCAGAATTTGACAAAACTAAAAGCTTGTGAGCAACCTCTTCCAAATTAGTAGCAATTCTGAGCCAGTAAACAGCTATACAAGTAATTTCAAAATGCATTTCAAATGAAGTGGATAAAAATTAATGATTTTTTTTTAAAAAAAAATTTTTTTTAAAAATCAAATTTTTATTTAAAATCAGTTTTTTTTAAAAAATCAGTAAAATACTAAATTTCTCCCTCGTTTAAAAAATAACAGTTACAATTAAATCTCATCACAAACATGCTAAAACTATATCTACAGTCTCATAAAAATGAATTAATGGCTCTAGTCTGTCCAGCCTAACAAACAGCTTTTGCTTTTTGAAAGTTTCAGTTTCGGTTTCAGTTTCTCAGCCAACTAAAGTCACATGTGCAACGACAGACAGAGGGTGGAGAGGATTGCTGTTGTTCTGTGCTTATGTGGTGGTGGAGCTGGGCCAAGCATAGCAGAGGAATTAATTAAGATACTGTCTTAAAGACAGAGACAAAGGATGGAGGCAGAGTAGAAAGGAATAGTGGAATGGACTGGAAAGAAAAAGGGAAGACATTATTCAGTCCAAAACACAGCTTCCTATATTCCCCACACACCTCGTCATAGCTTTCGGGAGTAAGAGAGACCCTATCTGGGAATATTTTGAAGAAATTCCTTCCCTGGGTAAAAAAGGAAAATGTGTCCTAGGCAGTGCAATAAGGAGATGCACAGCCTAGCTGCAAGAATGATACATCATAATGAAAACTGCTTATTGGGAGAAAATGATGTGGATATGTCTGAATAACAATGTGGATCAACTGGTTAGTAACTTAAATAATTCACTTTGCAATGCATCATTCTTCAAGACTCTCTTTATGTCTTGCAATTTAACAAGTAAATTCCCAAGCAGTTTGCTATGTTGAATGTTGCTAAAAAAAAAGTTTAGCTTACCTAATTAAATAAGCCATAAGGATTAGCTAACTAGGTTTAGAATCCATCACCCAAGTATATGGTACAGAAAGCCGCAGTAAGAGAAATCTAGCGTTGCCAGTTGCCACTGGGTGTCATTTTCTTATTTTATATTACATAATACATGCCTCTTATTTTGGAACATCATAGCCACAGACCATAATGATGATGCCATATGTCTATTCCCTATTTTACTTCAGCAGAACTCAGCTTTCCCAAGGAAGCCCCATCCTATACTTGTTTTCTCAAAAAACAGAAGTGCCAGTGAGATCTATGAGGCTTACTCCAAAATTAAGTGCACTCTAAGTGCAGTCAGACTTAGCCTTTTTGGTAATTTAGAATTGGATCTGCACCCTTTTTGAAAAAAAGTGTAAATGATTAACTGAATAAGAGAGTGAGAAGAACTGAGAAGAACGACTATTCAAAATCAAGTTTGAATTTTGATTCGGGATCGCATTGAAGCATGAGACTGACCATGAACTGTCTATCTGCAACACCTTTAGAGTCATCCATTGGTACTTTTAGCAGCAGTGCTGCAACTAAATGTATTTCAGAGAAAAAAGTATCAGTAGCAAACAAAAGATTTCAATCATCCAGTAAAACCACCATCATGGATGGGTTTGTAGTAAGGACCAGCAAATACCAACAAGACACCTTAGATGAAAAGATTTCTGGGTTCATTTATGTCACAAATTCTTCTTTTCGCATTGTTAACAATAAACACTTCATTGACATGATTGAGTAGAGCAGACATTGGTGGAAGGGTTGCTAGATAGTGTGTGAGAAGGAACTTGAACAGTGTGCAAGAAATGCTGAGGGGAAATTTACCAGTTTAAGCCTTGATGGGCGGAGCACTGTACACAATGATACAGTAATATGTGCCTGTGTGACAACAGAAGATGGGGTAGCATATCTTTAAGAAACAATAGATATAATCGAGAAATGCCCACACAACAGAATATTTAAAAGAAGTGGCAGTGAAAGCTGGAATGAACGAACTGTGAACAAAAATTTAATTGTCACGTGAGCAGTTTTGTCAGAGACAAAGCTGCAAACGTCGCAAAGATGAGAAGATACTTAGAAGATACGGAAGAATGCTCCTTAATAACATAGGACTGCAGTGCCCATTTAATGCATCTTTTAGCCAAAGACTTAAATACATCTTCTCCAGGAATAAAAGAAAATGCTGCTGAAGTTGCAATATACTTCCTTAATAACCACTTTGCTTCAGCTTCACTCAAGAGAGCAGGAGGATCCAAACTAATTCTCCCTTAAAATGTTCGATGGAATTCTGTGGTTGATTGTTCTGAACAATTTATTAAGAACAGGCCTATTCTCAAAGAACTTTGTGAAGCAACCCATGATAAAACAGATGGAAGTATCTCATCCAAAGAATCTAATATTGAATTAAAGAGGAATGTAGAGGATATGCCCAGTATACTGAAGCCTATATCCACAGCCTTAAACAAACTTCACAGAAATTGTTGCTGCATTGCTGATGCTGTTGAAATTTGGAAGGCACTTCAAGAGACATTGAAGAAAGAAATCTCACCAGAAATTTAAACTGCAAGCAATTAAGAAATGACTGGATCAAGCACTAACTCCACCTTATTTTCTTGTGAACATTCTCAATCCTAGATATAAAGGTAGATGCCTAACTTCTGAAGATGCTGCTGCTGCCATGACATGGGCATCTCAAGATCACTCCTCAGTTATGCCAGTCATAATAAATTTCAGGGCTGGAGCAGAACCATTTAAACACTATATGTTACTGACAATGCTTTGAACAAAGTCACTCTACTAAATCAGTGGAAATCATCATCCAGGCACCTTGAAACAGAGTTCCTACAGTTGTTAAGCCAACTTTTCACAGCAGTAGCTTTCTCTGCAAGCACAGAGAATACTTTCATCATTTGCTTTTCTTTAGTCAAAGCTAAGAAATGGACTGGGAGTTGAAAAAGGAGGAAAATTCGTATTTGTTTCAGTCTATGAATAAAAATGACAGTGGGAGTGGGGAAGATGAGAGCTAATTGTAGAAGTTTTAAGGACAGCATAAGTTCAGTGTTGTGATGACTATTAACAGAGTTAATAAAATTTGAAAATTAAAAAAGTTTAAGGACAGCTTTCAGCAGGCAACTCAGGAGCCTGCTGCAATTGCAAATATGAAACATTTACATAACATTTAAGATTTAGTTTAATAAAATATAAGAGTTATTGTGTTTGTGTGTGTGATGTAATTCTTACCATTTCTAATGTACTGCTAATGCATCTGACACAGGTAATGGTTATGTACTATTTCCTAAATTAATAAAAATCAAGTTATCTAAAAAATTACACAAAGTATACTCTTCCTAGATGTTGCAAAATGCTGTACTGAGTTATAAATTAACATGTTTTAGTGATCAGATCTGCACCATTATTTAAGAAATATGTGAAGAAATATCAGTGGGAAACTTTATTTAAATCAATGATTTTCTCTTGGTGATTTAAATCACGATTTAAAAATTATTTTAATGATTTAATTATTTAAAAATCACATTGATTTAAATCAGTCCACCATGATTTCAAACACATGGAAGTAAACTCTTCTGCTGCAGGAGGAATTCTGGAAAGTTAGAGCTTGTCTACTTAGAAGAATGTTACTAGTTATAAGAGTAAATAACCCCATATAGACATACTTATTCCAGTATAATTGTGGCTTCTTTCAGTTTAACTTGAATTCCTTTCCAAGTGACATGAGCTAAACCTAAAAAAGCCACTATTCTACTAGAAAAAGTGTGTCCAAACAGAAAGAAATGCCAGTATAACTATGCTGATGTAAATTTAAACTTCATGTTATTCTAAAACAAAACAAAAATATTTCCCTTTGTTTACAGACATTGAAAATAAAACACAAGGGGCAGAAGGAACTTTTCCAGTGGGGAAGACACTAGACTAAACAGAAATTGAAAAGAGGTGGGGGAGACAAACGGAACAAGGAAAACAGCTACCACTAAAAATATAGCTCCTGAAAAGTTCAGAAAAATCTTCCCCTCTAAATTTTGGAGTTGTGCTCTCTGTCCATCTTTTCAAAACACACATTATAGCAAATCCACAAACTAGTCAAGACCTCCATTTTCACCCAAGGGTTCAGAGACTAAAACATTGTTTTTAGGTAGAAAGCAACATAGCAGTTTTATGCACTGTGCACTCAATTCTCCTCTCACTTCTACTAATTTAACATCAGTGAAATCACTGAATTTAGTAATAATTTACATGGGTGAGAGAGGAGTACAGTCTCAACAAAACTGTTGGACTGTGGAATGAACTGATGGAATCTGAAGAATGGACTAGCAATTGATTAGTGCTATAATTCCAAATCTTAGAAACACAATTTATAAGTAAGCATTCATAAACAGATTTATTTATTACAATTAATGGTTTTCACCATGCCCATATTTAAAATTATTGCCAAGATCAAACCAAAAATACGCCAATCTATAAGACTGCTGTCACACATCACGATGGAGTAGACTAAATTTAAAAATGTTACCAACTTCAAGGGGAAAAAGGATTACCTTCAGGAGCTATATAGAACTACCACCTTCTTTACACACAGCAGGATAATAAGGTGCACATTTGCTTCAGTTGATTTTGGCAACAGAATGGCATGACTGTCCAAAATGAGAATAAACGACCTGCAAACAAGAGATACAGATTGTAATTATGAATATCCATGAAATGTTTGGCTAAAAGTGAACAATGAAATTTTTACTGCCAGCGCTGTACATCATAGGAGCAAAATGTTGTATCAATGCTATAAAGAACAGTTCATTACTCTAATGTTGTGACATTAATAAACTACTGTTTTATGTCATATTGAATAAAAATATCTATTTAGTTATATTTCCATTCATCCACCAACCTGTCACACCAAAGGGTTTCATTTTTGAGTTTTTGCTTTTAAAATTTAGTCAAAAGCTACTTTTTGCTTAATATTTGTTTTAAGTATTACGCATTCAATAAACTTTTTCAGTAACTACAAAAAGAGTCAGACTAAATTAAGATTAATCAACTGCTCTAAAAACAAAAACAAAAGTTCAGTTACATGAGGCAGACCTACTTAATTAAACTTGAGACAAAACCATTACCAAATTATAGCTCAGATACACATGGAGCAGAGAACTCAATATTCAGGAGATTCTTCCACAAATAAGGAAACGGGAAATATTCTAAAGAAACTGGGAACCAGTAATTTAATTTTAAATATAAAATATGTAAGTGTTTCTTCACACACTTTCAACAGTATTGTTTCACTAGATTATTCTAAAATATTTAAATGAGCAATCAGGTAAAAAAAAATCACTACAAATAAAGGCAATATTTTTAAAAATCTAATGAACCTTTTACTATTACCTTTTACTATTGTGCTAATTGCAATTTTTCCTTTACAGTGGCACTTCTACATCCAGAAGAGGTGGGACACAGAGAGAAGCAAAAGACAGAAAAGGAAAAAGTGAAGGGACAAACACAAAGTGAAAAGACAAAAGCAGAACAGGGGCTAGGACCACATACTGGAGGTGCTGCACAGTCACGACCTAACTTGTGATCAGGGGAGTTCTACAAACTAGATCTTCAAGATACAAGATGGGAGTTTATATTACCAGAAAATATACAATAATTATATATCATGTTGTTCAGTTTGATGACTAAGCTACAATTTAAACATAAATCTTGCTACAGCAGACAGACAGAAAAAGATGAATACAAGAACGCAAAGAAAGAAAAAAAAAAGAAGTTACCAAAATCAATTCAAGTAAAACAATACAATGAAAAGAAATATGTAAATGTTTAACAGTAAAACAAAAAACAACAAATTAATCATATTATATTTAGATCTCCTACAAAACATTTTAACTATTTTGTGCAGTGAGTTTGCAGAAGCACAATTATTAAATCTGTTTAGCTTCTCAAAATATTTGCAAGATGCAGAACATTTTTTTTAATTCAGTGGCAACCCTAAAAAGCTGGGACAATTTTGGAGAAGATTAAAGAGATGCAGTTAACGGTTTTATCAGTGAGTTCTTTAAAGCTTATTTCTTTCATTTAAACACATTTTGAAAGTTAATTCACTTAGCTCAACATGGTTAATTGAAAACAAAAAGCACCTACCCACTCACCAAACTAATTAAAGCCTCTTTTGCAACCATAAAAACTGGATGATGTAGAAGCCTCCTTACAGGCATGCAATACCAAATTTTCCATAAAAACGCTATTAAACTATGGCTTTCATAACATTTCAAGGTTGATGCAACATGTAAATAGCACTGAAGTAATTTTTCCTGTCCATTCCTGCTATATGTGCAGAATCTACATATTCTATTGTCTGATTTTGCCTGAACCATCCTTTCAGACTACAAATCATCCCCATTCTCAAACTGAAACTGGGTTACTGCACTTTTGGATAAATGAGAGAGAAACAAATACAAAGTTCTATAGTTCAGCTTTAAAGGGGCACTGCCAACTTCATTCTTTTTTTAATTTGGTAAATTTCAAATAATTCAAGTTTCTTATAGCACACCATTTAAAAAGCATTTACAAATTTCCTTTTTAAGAACAAAATGTTGTTTCTGATCCCCTGTTGATTTGATAAGGCTCTTTTGCAGAGATGAAAGGTGAGTGGGCAGACCCAAGCATGCCAAAAAAACCAAGCATGCTCATATTTTTAATTGTAGAACCACTGGAAGGGCCCTTGAGAGGACTCTAGTCCAGTTCCCTAAACTCAAGGCTGGGCTAAGTATTAAGTAGATGAAATACTTAGGCCCATCCTTCCTTCCCTTTCCTCTGATGATATAGTAATGATGAAGAACAATGAGTATAATTAGTTTAAATCACATTATAAACTTAAAAATCAAATATAAGGTAAACAATTTTATGTTGCTAACACCTTAGTTTATTGAAAGTGAAAATTCAGAAATCCAATATGTCACTTTATGCTTTGTTTACTTTTTGTTATCTAAGCTAACCGAGCTAGAGGGTCTTAAGTACACCAACATTTGAGTTTCAAATTCTGTAGGGAGACAGCCTGTTTAAATACAACTATTTATACTGGATTTTTATTGGACCTAAGCTTTTTAAAAATACATTTAACCTAAAACTCAAGATGTAAGGGTTCCTTTAAGGCTGAGATGTTAATTTACAAGTGTCATTAAACTTAAAGCTAGGTGTTGCCATGGCAACTTCAATTCCATTCTCATGCTTATATAATTTAGGGTAGATAAAAATGGACTTAAAAAACAAGATTAATCTTTTTTTTTTAATTTAAATTATATACAGGGTGTTTTTAAAATAAACCTTTTTTAAAAATATTAAATTCTGACAACCTATGTTATTGCCTAAATGTACTGTAATCTATTAAAATCATTTCAATTAATTAAAAAAATATTTAGCAGTAAATGTTTGCTACCAAGTTTTAAAAGAACACAGGATCTGGTGCAAGAGCTGGAATATAGCTGAAGTGATTGGTAATAGCAAATATACTAAATTGAATTTAACAACCTTGGGAGACAGGGGTGGACCAAAGAAGCCAACACAGTATGAATGATCTTCAGAAAGGGGAAATACACAAAAATGAGAAAGCCAGTTAAATGAAAAATTAAATGGAACAGTCAAAAAAGTGAAATTCCTGTAAGGTGCATGGAAACTTTTAAAAACACCATAATAGAGGCCCAAACTAAATATTAATCTCAAATTAAAAAAGGAGGATCAAAAAAGTCACCATGGATAAGCAAAGTAAAAAGAAGGAGATAGAAACAAAAAAGCATCCTTTGAAATTTGGAAGTCAAATCCTACTGAGGAAAATAGAAAAAGAGCATAAACTCTGACAAGCCAAGTGTAAAAGTATAATTAGGAAGGCCAAAAAAGAATTTGAAGAGCAAATAGCCAAAAAATAAAAAAAAAATAAAAAAACATTTAAAAATATATCAGAAGCAGGAAGCCTGCCAAACTATCAGTGAGGCCACTGCAGGACAGAGGTGCTAAAGGAGCACTCAAGGAACATAATGCCATTGTGGAGAAGCTAAACGAATTCCTGGCACTGGTCATCACTGGAGAAAAATGTGACGGAGATTCCCTGAGCCATTCTTTTCAGGTGACAAATTTGAGAAACTGTCCCAGACTGAGGCATCAATACAGGAGCATTTGGAACAACACTGATTAAACAAACAGTAAAGTCCCCAGGACCAGAAAGTATTCACCCAAAAGTTCAGAAGGAACTCAAATATGAAACCGCAGAACTACTAAGCATGGTATGTAAGCTACTGTTTAAACCAGCTTCAGTAGCAGGAACATAGACTAGAACATCAATTTTTTAAAAAGGCTCCAGAGGCCATCCTGGCAATTACAGGCCAGTAAGTCTAAACATCAATACCAGGCAAAATGGCTGAAACTATAGTAAAGAATATAATTATCTACACATAGATGAACATGATTTGTTGGGGGGAAGAGTCAGCATGGCTTTTATAAAAGGAAATCATGTCTCACCAATCTACTAGAACTCTTTGAAAAGGTCAACAAGCATGTGGACAAGCAAACTCCAGTGGATAAAGCATACTTGGACTTTCAGAAAATTTTTGACAAGGTCCCTCAGCAAAGGCTCTTAAGCAAAGTAAACAGCCATGGATAAGAGGGATGGATTAATAACTGGTTAAGAAACAGGGAGCAAAGGGTAGGAATTTTTCAAAGTCAGTTTTCCAAATGGAGAGAGGTAAATAGTGGTGTTCCCCAGGCATCTGTGTTGTGACCAGTGTGGTTCAACATATTCATAAATGAGCTGGAGCAAAGAGTAAACAGTGAGGTGGTAAAGTGTGCAGGTGATACAAAATTACTCAAGATAGTTAAGGCCAAAGCATACGGACGACTTACAGAGGGATCTCACTGAACTGGGTGAGTGGGCAATAAAATTGCAGATGAAATTCAGTGTTGATAAATCAAAAGTAAAATATTGGAAAAACGTAATCCCAACAGTACATTCAAGATGATGAGGTGTAAATAAACTGCTATCACTCAAGAAAGAGATATTGTTGTCATTGTAGAGAATTCTCTGAAACATTCACGCAATGCTCACTGGCAGTCAAAAAGAGCTAACATCAATGTTATGAACCATTAGGAAAGGAATAGATATGACAGAAAGTATCATAAAGTCATTATATGATCCCATGGCATGCCCATAATTTGCATAATGCATAAATTTCTGGTCATCTCAGAAAAGGTGTATTAGAATTGGAAAAAGGTACATAGAAGGGCAACAAAAATTATTAAGGTTATTTAACAGCTTCTGTATGAGGACAGATTAGAGATACTGGAACTGATCATCTTGGAAAAGAGACCACTAAGGGGATATGATGGAGGTCCATGAAATCATGAATGATGTGGAGAAAGTGAATAAGGAAGTGTTATTTATCCCTTCACATAAACACAAGAGCTAGGGTTTACCCAATGAAATAAGCACCAGGTTTAAAAACAAACGAAGGAAAGTACTTCACACAACTCAGTCAACCTGTGGAACTCAGGGGATGTTGTGAAGGTCAAAACTATAATGGGGTTTAAAAAAAAATTAGACAAGTTTATGAAGGATAGGTCCAATTGATGATTATTAGCCAAGATGGTCAGCGATGCAACCCAATGCTCTGGGTGCCCCTCGGTTCTGGTTTCTAGAAGCTGGAAATGGACAACAGGGGATGCATGACTTGATAATTATCCTCTTATATTCATTCTCTCTGAAGCACCTGATATCGACCACTGTCAGAAGACAGGATACTGGGGTAGATGTACCAGTGTTCTGACCCAATATGGCCATTCTTACATGAAGTCAAACTACTGAACTGGTGGATGTCACTGGCTAAGCACGTGAAATCTGGTTGGTTGACAGCAGTAGTCTCTTCTGCAAGTGCAAACAGAATATTTTCTTCATTTCAATTTATTCAACTAGTTTAATTCAATGACTAGTTCACTCAAAGTTAAGAAACCAGGTGGGAGTTGAAAAAGCAGAAAAATTTGGTTTCCTCTTCCAATCCATGAAAAAATATATAACAGGGGGAGGTGTGAGGATGACAGCTACTAATTCTAAAATCTTGATGGACAGTGATCTGAAACAATCATTTCAATTAACTAATTATAGATAATACTTCCTTTAATAAATCAGTCAGGTTTTAAATGTAAAATATGTTTTTGATAAGAAAAAATCATGTACCCCCTATATTTAATGTAGTTTTATTTGAGAAAATAATGCTGCTTTTGTGCATTTTTAAATAAAATTTGAATTTTCATCCAAACAGAGTTTAAAACAAATTTCTTTCTTTCTTTCTCTTGATTTCTTTACCTGTTTACACAGGTCAGAGATGCACACATTTCTTCCCACTCCTTCCAATCCATAGCATATGTTCATTGGTCTTGGTGTTCGTGTCCTTTTCTCTTCAAGCTTCTTTTCATGGAGACTTTCTACTGTTTCCTCCGTTTTCCACATCCTCTCTTACTATCCTCTTTCTCCTAGGCTCTCTTTGCTGTCATTCTTCTCCCATTCTTATCACATGTCCAGCCCACCTCAAACATGTGCTCCTAAACCTGTTAATCACTAAGAACCCCAAATTCATCTTCCCTCTAATTTCGTTCATGCAATCTGTCTACTCTCCACTTGACTGCCAGTCTCCTCTCTGTCTGTGTGTGAGAGAGACTGTGTGATTACTACCTGTATTTTCTTTTCTTCCATCTTCATGAGACCCCCAGTTTCCAAATCATAGAACAGGCAGGGACAAACAAACAGCAGACGCTTCTCCTTTCAGTTTGTTATTTAAATGCTAGTTTCACAGTACTCTGACATCTTTTTCCACTGCTGCCAACACACGCTGGGTTTTTCTTTTCAATTCTCCAGATCTCCCTTTGATGGCATTAATTGTACCTCCCTAGTACACAAATTCATTCTTCTGATTCAGCTTCTCTTCAGAAGCTGGAATCAACAGCTCTCCTTCCACCTTTCCTACTTGCATAACTTCAATTTTCTTTATGTTACCTTCAAACTATGGTCTTCAAACAAAGTTGTCCACTCTGATAATTACCAATTCCTCTTTGCTGTTACCCAAAAGGTCCAGAGTGCCATCATATATTAATTTTCTCTGTCATGCTCCATTCTATTAATTAATTGCTAAACTAGAACGAAGAGAAGTGGACTCAGCACATTGCCATGTCTCAATCCCATAGTTACCTCAAGGCTCTCTGAAATTCCATATATTGTTACCACCATAGCTCTTGACTCTTGAAACAGCTCCACTTGAAAGCCCACTCCCATCTCAATGCTCACAAAACCAGCTCCCACAGAAGCCAGTCATATTTTCTCCAAATCATTAAATGTGATGTATGCCCTCCATTTACCCTTCTTTCAAACATCTATCTCCTTGCAACTATTGCATCTTTAGTCCTCCTTCCATTCCTAAAGACATGTTGCGCCTCTCCTATATTTTCCTCCAACTTGCACCTCAATCTTGCCTCTAACACACTCTCAAGGACTTGGAGAGGCTGACAAAGAGCTTGACACAAATGAGAAATCAATCAGAAATGCTGCATTCAACACATTCAACATAATACAAAAAATGTAAAATTTAAGAATCTGAATCAATGTATGTTAAGCTACCTAAATGCTTAAATAAAAGTGAATCCTCCTGGTTAGCAAAAAGAAAGCCTTAACACTAAATTTGGTACTCATTTAGCTGCAAAACGACAATTTTTTAAACCAACCAATGATAACCACTCTTTCAAGGAATATAACTAAGAACAAATGCAAAACAAGGTTAAATCAATTATATAATCAAGGTTTCCTATGTGCTGATTAAAATCACTCCACCCTATTGCATCTCAGTAGCTTTTTATTAACATGCCCATTGTGCTTCATCAGTGCAATATATTAAGTAATTACTAAAATGAAACAGAATCTTGACAATCATAAATGCAATATATATAGACATGACATAATTCTATTATGTTTTATAAATCTGATGGATATCAATGTGTATTTTTAAGCTTTTTTTCAATTTTTATCTATTTACATTTTCACTGTTAATGGAAATGGTGGGGGGAATGTCAAACAATTATTTGTTGATGTTGAGATTCAACACATTAAAGCTTTATAACCATTAAAACACAAGTTGTCAGCTTCCCATGTCAAAATATACGAAGTATATATATCCTTAAAGTCTAATAAATGCTAACACAGCATTTTATTACTTTGCCTCTCCATAGAGATTGATTATCTTCAATGGAAATATTTTTCATCAGTGTGTGCAGAAGGTGAAATCAACGTTTACTGATAAACATCTAAATACTTCCAAGCCTAAATATATGAAACTATATGCAGTTTTATAAAGCCACCTTAACGATGCAGCATACACCATTCAGACTCTATTATATAAAAGTGAGTGGGTTGATTTTGTTTAATATTCCAAGATAATCCTCTCTCTGGAAAACAGGAAATACTAACAGTGACAGAAGTACAGTCTTCTACATAGTTTTATGCTCTCCTTTGGTGAGAATTTTTAAGATCTGTATATTTTCTTACTTTACTTGGAGGGGAACCCTATTGTCAAAACACTGGCCGGAGCTCTGAATGCAATCACTGTTTTTAAGTTTCTCATTAAAGGATGGGTGAGGCTTTAGAAAATCCTGCAGATGAGTGACATTCATGTAATCTTTTACTCCTGATCCAGAACTGTATTTATAAATATAAGATCAATCCAAGACTAGATGTAAACACACTTCTCTTCCCACGTCTGCAGAAGTGGGAAAGTATGGAGACCATGAGAATGCAGCTCCTGAGCAATATCTCAACTGTAGTCACAGTAGTAAACTGAAAATGACTATGTCTGAACATCTGAGACAGTACTGTGCAAAGGAAGGGTAATTTTTAAGTTGGTGGTGGCACAGAAAATATGGAATCCCCACAATCTCAGGCAAAATTTACACCAAAAATTCTAGCAAAAAGTAATTTCAAATCGGATTTTGCTTTTTACTTCACAATGTAATTATGCTTGAGTAAGTAACTCAGAACACATTTTAGTTTTGAGGCTTAACTTCTATTCACTGCACTTTATTATGCACCAAGTTCGGCTGGGTCTACACTGATGGCAGCAAATTCGCCACCGTCACATCGATTGCTCTGGATCGACTGAGCGGTCTGTATAGGGATTTACGTCACTTGCATATCTCCCATCGACTGCTGCCGAATCGCAAAGGTAAGTGTAGACTGGGCCTTGGACAGCCTAAAAGGAACATACTGGAACAGTCAAAAAGTCAACCATTTGCCTCGACTAACAACCAAAAATGCAATAGCTTTCTCTTCTTCCAGTACCTGAATGTACTGTAAGAATTTTTCTGCCGTACATTTAACCTGCTGGCAACATGGCTTATCTATAAGAAGTTCTCTTTCACAGAAGAAAGTTTATTTTTTTCCCTTTTGATATTAAATTGATGGAGCCTTTAGGTACTTCAGCCAGTTATTTTCCTCCTTTTCAAAGTAAGCTTCCTCCTCCTCCTCCATTTGATGAATGCATATACCCTCTTCCCAAATGGTTAAATTTCAATTTGCCATTCTGTCAAAGTATTGGTGTTCCAGGAATTAAAATGTCACTTATTTAAAAAATAAAAAGAGATTGTCAGGTTTTAGAGAATAGCATAGTAAAAAAACCTTATTTCACTGAAGTCTGTAACAACCTTCTCTTCAGTTTCTTTTAATTGTTTTATATCTGTCTGCTGATTTTTAGCTAGGCTGAATATTGTTTGTGTCTAGAGGGATGTTGTATTATTTGAAGTATCATCTGTATTATTGTTTATTATTTTTCCTGGCTCCACAGGTGTGTCTCGCTGTTGTTTTCGGTCAACATCACTGTTCAACACCAGCACTGATTTGCTGATGGATAAACTTGAGGCAGTTGTCGATAGCATTCAAGTGAACATCATTCGTTTTCAATATCTTGAATACCCCAATTACATTGTTTTGTTCGCTCAGTTCAGTGAACTGCTGCAATTTATGGCCAATCTGGTTGAGCAAGAAGCAGTGCACGTTAGTTTTATCTGAATTAATAACCAAACTAAGTCAGTTTCATCAAAGACTCTCCAGCTCCATATGATAACCAGCACAGTATTAACCTGTCAAGACAGAACTTCAAGCAGGTAGCAACTGTCAAGTACTTGAGCAGTGTCACACAGTGGTGGAGGATGCTCAAAAGATATGGTTGTGCATATAGCAGCAGGTGCTGTCACATTTTGGGCCCTTCACTAGTGTTTGTGATGTCATGACATGAACTTTGCAACAAAGTTGAAGAACTATAAATCAGTATTATACCAACCCGACTGTATGAAAGTGAAATGCAGACACTGAGGAAACTGAAGAAGAATACAGGACTGATGTTTTTGAGTCTTGTCATCTTAATCAACTGCTTCATATCAAGTGGCAGGACAAAATCAGCTTTTAAGATATCTGAAGTCGAACCAAGGAACCATCTCCTTCAGCAGTGGTTCAGTTTCAACAGCTTTCTTGGGATTAACTTATCATCTGAATGGAAGACCAATGAATCCCGAAGCCTGTGTACCAAGGAATATTTCTATGTGACTGGTTATCATGGGGGCATCAAAAGCTTCAGGAGGACAACAAGACTGCTAGTGATGGATATAAACCAAATATACAACCAGACCACCTTAAGCATCTTGTCAGCAATCAATCAGGGTAGCACTCAATGTGCAAGGAGGCCATGTCAGCTGATGCTGATGATGTAGTAGTATTTGACTGTTCTAAGGTTTAAATATCATACCTGTATTTTGTAGCTTTAGCCATTCTATTTTGATCATACATCTACTCTTTGAAGTGATCCCTGGAGTTTTATGTTCCTCCTATTTTAGTTAACATTTCATAGGCTTATTTTGGACAGTGTTTTTAATTGTTATGGTTCCACAGAAATATGACGACAAAACTAAAATCAGAGAAAGTATCTATCTTTGGTAAAAGAATGTGATCCAATCCTGTCCATGAGCTTGTGGATATGGTCTTTTAGAATTAGATACTGAAATAGTTATCTAATACACATCTTTCACCTGATATACTTCATGTTTTACAAAGGTGATTTATGTCTTAACTGAGGAAACAGGCACAGAAGTAAATTATTACTAAAAGGTGACACCACATGAGTCAAGAAGTAAACATATCAGAAGTTAGACCTAGTTTCTAAACACTAAGAAACAGTCCCTGCTCTAATATAATTATGTTCTTTCCCTTCAATTACCTTTTAATCACAAAAATAAGCAGTTTCCTCTCCTGTCTGGGTATAATCTTTGATTCACAGCTGACTGTTGGAACTTTTTTTTTTTTTAACCACACTTATCATCTCAGAAGCATTGCCAGAATACACCCTTTTCTCTCCAAAGATGATTTGGATAGTCCTACCTTCTTTTTTGTAAAGAGTGATGTACTCAAGTATGTGTTGCTTCAGATGGCTTAGCTCAAATATCTGATTCATTACCCATGGATGGTGAGGTTCTGCTTGTGGAAACAAACTCTTTGGAAAATAATTATAACTTGTAAAATCTGGTCAAAAAGTTTGCAAATGGTTCTGTAAGTAACATTTGGAAAAAAAAAAGTTCAAGTACATCTTAACTTCGACACTTGAAATTAGTTGGGAACGTGGGTGAAAATTCCTATTAGGGGACAAAAGATGGCACCACTTAATTCCTGGAGAATAACCCTGCACAGACAATTAACTCCCTAACACTCAGTCTTTACATTAATTCTCTTAAAAATTTCCAGTGCCTGTCTAAAGCACAGTCAAAGATCTCCTGACAACTAAGAGCTGCTTAAGATGTGCTTTGAATGCAAGGTCTCTTGGAGTATAACTTTTCGGACTGCGTATTTTCTTCCTCTGATATATTTCTGCATTCTGACAGTCAGGCACACTTTACCAAAAGACTTGCCCGGAAGCACCAGAAAACTTCAAAGAACAATATTTAATACATTTCACTTGATTACCTAAGAATGGAACCATTGCAGATGGCAGAGAAAATAAAGGAACAAGTTTTAAAAATACTTTCAAAATGTATAAATCCCTTCACTATGTCATGGAGACTCGTGACCCCTTAGTGTACACATCAAAGCTAAGCATCACCCACAGCCTTTTACAGAAATACATTATTCCATACCATGTACCTCAAGTTTATCACACTAGAGTCGAATCACATGTATTGGCTTGAATGTGTTTAATTAAGAGATAGTAATCTATGAAGACACCTAAAAATTCATACAAGGGCTTAGTATTCTTCAACTTCACCTGATCCCAAGAGAACACAGAAGTTTGCAATTTTTTTTAATTGTAAGGCATATCTAGTTTCAGAGAGCTTAAAAATAGCTAATGAGCTATTGACATCCATTACAGGGACACCATCAACTTTACACCTAGTCAATTTCAGCTGCAGATACTACACTTGCCCTTGAATCTTCACAAGGCATGTTTTAGTTTAGTTCAACATTCATATTTTCCCTTTATAGAAAATGTTATTTTCCTCCACAGTTGCTGGTGAAAGACCCAAAAATCAGAAGCAACTAACTATACTAGGGAAACAGTGAAAATGGTAATAAAAAGTTATGTGGAATGCAGAAAGTAAGCCATTTTTGTTCTGTGCTTGTAAAGCACTTAGCACAATTGGGTCCTGGTCTAGAACAGTACAAATACAGTAAATAAATAATAATCTGACAAAAAATCTGATCTCTTCCAGTTAAGATGATACTTTGGTGTTAAGCTGAACATCAGTAGGAAAAAAGATGACAGGAATGAGAATTTGTAGCTGACAGCATCCCTGTTTTGACCACAACTGCCATTTCCATTCCTAAATTAATAAATCCCCTTCAATCAGAATGTATCATATCTGAAGTGCCCAATCCAACTATCTATTGCAATACACAAACTAATCTGAGTTTATGAGCAGAACAGTGATCAGACTGACAATTAAGAACACCAAACATAAGGAAAACTGCAAATGAGATTGTGCCAATACAAAAATGAACACTTCAAAATTAAGGAAACATACAGATTAAGTAAAACAAAATTGAAATTGTGACTTCTGTACACAATAGCAATCTGTAATCCAATTCATTAAATGTCTCAACATTTCTTAGAGTAATATGAAAATAAAAAAAGCTGATGCTCACATGCAACCCTCTTTTTTGTAGAGCATTAATCATAACAAGAAATTATACCTTTTAGGCCTTGTCTACGCTAATCAATTAAGTCAACCTGCTGGGACAACCTACAGCCATTGCAGTAATTACTGCAGTTTTTTTACGTCCACACTACCCTCCTTCTGCTGGTGGTGTGCAGCCTCACTAAGAGCGTTTGCACTGACTTCAGTGTGGCAGTGGGTGGGGCTGACAGCCTGAGCTGTGAGCTCTGCACAGGGCTCTGCGCTGAGCCCACAGCCTGAGCTGTCAGCACCCAACAGCAGGATTCGCAGCTGTGAGCTCCACGATGTGCTGATAGGTGATATAAGTAACAGTGTCTACACAGATACCGCATCACCATAACTATATTGACCTAGGTGCTATGCCTCTCATGGAAGTGGAATTATTAAGCTGGTGTAGTGGGGGACTTACATCAGCATGAGCAACCCTGTAGTGTAGACGCTTACCGAGTTAGGTTGATGTGGACCTGGCCGTAGAGGCCTCAATCTAAGAGTAAGGCATTTAATTCTATTGTTTGTATCAATGTTTTTATGAAGGTACCCACAACCCATTTCCACAGTATCTCAGCACTGATACCAGCTAGCAATATTAAAAAATATACAAACAATGTGTTTAAAGACCTAATCAATGTTTAGTTAACCGAAAATATATTTTTAAATGTACACTACAATATGAAGATAAATAATTCTAGTAATTCTAAATAGTTGCCATGACAGAAAAGGAGAACTGCTTAAATACTTTTCTTTCTCCAAAATAGAGATGGAAATTTAAGATGGTATGTATAATTTCCACTCAAGTATTTATCCATAGCATGATCAACATCTATCATCTGACTGCACATTATAACTGAAAAGGGACCGCAGCAGGAATCATGCAGTTACACAAGTTGAGCAGAAGCATTTTGGCTGTAGAATTGACAGACTTCAAAAAATTCTACTCAGTTTCACACAGCTATAACATTTATGTGAGAGCTGTGTGGTTTCCAATAACACAGGAAGGAAGTTGAAAGACTTGCTTAAAAATCAGGTTCAGTGGGGGAGAAAAGTGAACATGAGCCTACTATTAGCACTCCACATTTCTGTCCCCTTTTCTCCACGTTCCCACATCCTGAGAGTTTGGAGCTTACCCCAAATCTACAAAAGAGCTACTTTTCTGGTTGTCACTAAATTACACTAAAGTCAACAAGTTTGCACCCCAGCTCATTTAACAGCTATATCAGGAGTTGGAAAAGAAGTAGCGCTATGTTTAGAAAAAATAATGTGGAGAAACTCGCTCTTGAATCACCCCCTAATTATTAGGGCTATTGGCAAATAGGTGACGCATACGTCACAAACAATACAAGAGTAAGTAATCCAATGTGGATGAAAACTCCTACAGGGTACATACATAATCTATGAAATACAAAATGAAACCTTACATAAGTTCTGAATAACATGAACAAACCAATTATGTAAGTGTACAGAGTGTTAGTTTTATGAAGATACAGGTACAACACAATTTAAACAGAACTGAGATACAATTCCATTTGCTAAACTCTAAAATATCCTCAAAACCTTGGAGATAAATTGCTTGAATACAGTATTGTCAATTCTGAGCTAAGTTTGTATTTTAGATGTATTATGAAAGCCTTTACTTTTGATTTCCCAGTCCATGACAAAAGTAAATCAGTGTTCATTTTATTTGCTTCTTCAACCTTTGCTGCCTGCTACTTCAAACTTATTTCTTCACTTTGATTTGATATATTTCAATTTTATAAAATAAAATGATAGCACATATTCCTTTACACTAAGCATCCTTTAAAGCCTCTAAAAACACATTTACAAAAATTCCCTCCTCATAACAGTACAAGTTTCTTCTGACTCCACCAGCAAAAAAAAGAAGCAGCAGCAATCCTCTTTGTCCACCATCAGTCACTGTCATAACTTCTCCTTGTGCTCTTTCAGAAAACAAAGGAAAAGATATGGCTTTGCAGACTTCCTGCTTCCACTCCCTCCCCCCGTCACCAAATTTGCATTATTTCACAACAAGAGTGAAAAACTAGTTCCAAAAAATCAAAGGGCCCTCAGAAAAAACTCTCCAAACAACCTTTTTCCTTCCCCCTTGGTGTTTTGTTTTTGTTTTTTTTTTAATAATACCAGAGCTCCAGCTCATGCATCTCTGCTTATCACAGCTGTAGAAATAAATTTGCAGCAATTTAAATTTCCCAATATATTTCAGATAAAGTCCTCTGTAGAGCATGCTCTAGTAACCTAATCTTGAGTTGACGAAGGTGTGGAGGACAGCTGCAATATTTGCACCCAAAAGAAAGGCAACTTCCTAGACATACATAAAAGGAAGACAGCTATATTGATCACTAGGGCTCCATGTTTTTCACAAATGCAAACACAATATAAAAAATAAATAAATCTATAAAACAGGATAAAATAAAAAAAAACCACATATCCCACAGTGGCAGTTCCTCTCTAATAGGACTAGACCAGTTCCCTGCTCCAGATGTTGTGATTTGGTGTAAGGAGCTATAATGCCACTCAGTCAAATTTGGCCCATCTGCCCCTCTGTCATGATGGGCTGGGCAGATGGGCCAAATGTGAGTGAGTGGCACTGCAACACCATGTGGCAGGCTGCAACGCCTGGAGCGGAGTGTCAAGCCCAGCCCAACAAGACCAGAGCTGCTGCTGTGAGGTGAGCACAGGGTGAGTTTACTCTTCCATCCACCAACCCCAGGCCTCCTACCCCTTCCCCACAGCAGAAGAATTCCAGGTCTCCTGTGATAAAAACAAAAACTAAATATAAAAAAAAACTAAAAATTAAAAGAATTTGATGAGATTCTACTGATCATCTAGTTGCAGCTAGAAAGTGTAGACAGGGTTTTATCAGAACCCTACACTGCTAACTTGAACAAAAGGCAGACATACACCTTCAGTCAAGGGGGAAGATATAATCCTCATGATGCTTCCTAGTTCCTTCCCCAACCAACCTACGTCACTTAAATTCTTAAATACTTAAATCACTTAAATATCCAGATTGAGCCTCATTTTCCAAGATGTCTATCATCCAAAGAAACTTTGAACTCAAGGCCATTATAAATTTTTTTGTTGAGGCAAAGAACCCTTCTTTTGCTTCCCCCACAACAAAGCAATTAAGACTCCCCCCCCCCCCCAAAAAAAAAAAATCTCTCTCAAAATTGGTTTCAGCTGAAGACTTCTGCCACTGGTGATATAGTCATCTTCCCATCTGTTTCCTTTGTCAAAAGCAGACTTGCTGTAAACAATGATGACCTGTGAGGATGAACCCAGGGAGGACAGTACCTAGGAATCATTTAATCAGTGGTTGAGTACAGAATTCCAAATCAATGACTACATGGTTTGTGAGGGATGACAGTATTGTCCCACAGAGCGCTCTAGATATGCTTGGGTCACACTAGAATTAGAAGGCAGATCACCAGAGTAGGACCTCTCCTGACAGAAAACTATGCTCAACTTCAAATAAGAGATGGTAACCTATGTTGACACTGATGTCACAGAGTAATATCACGGCACCAGCACTTTATGGAGACTCCACAATGCCATGGGGGAATAGATTCACTAAAACTAATCCCATTTTAACTCCATCTCAGAACTCTTGTATACAAGATGGACACACTTTATTAATTTTAGAATTGGATGCAATTATCCACACAGTCTCACCCAGCAGGCACCAAATGCACTGAAGGAAGTCTTACAAAATTACATAGGTATATGTATATTGGGAGAGGCCTCATCCTTTATCACATGACTTATCTTACTGACTACCAACCATGCATTAAATCATTAAGAAACAAAGGCCAGGATTCTTCTCCACTGCTACCTTCCATTACAGTGTTAAGTTTACAAACGAAAACCAAAGAAACTGAGGATACAATTTTCAATTCTATTATATGCCTTATAAGTTCTCATCTTACCTCATCTCCCCTTGCCACCCATGGACCCAGAATCTGGAAAGAGAATCCAATTGCCAGTTTATGGAATCATTGTTCCTTACATTCCGTCCAGTGCTCAGAGTGGCCAAGAGTATGTGCAACAGATCAACATCCAAATAATCACACTGCAGCTTGTCTTGGTGAAACATCCTGATAGTATCACTATTCACACAATAGGAAAACTCTCTTTCAATTAAAAACTCAATACTCCCACCAAAATTCCCACTCTCAGGTCAGAAAGGACTATCATGATCATCTAGTCTGACTTCCTGCACATTAATAATTACAAAATGTGAATATTTTTAATGGGGCAAACATTCTCTGTATTTCATCTCTGCACTGGCTTCCTCTATTACAAGGAAAAAAGGTAACAATTCACATTACATGAATCCATTCCTTTTCCATACATATTTAAAAATAATCTGCAGCAATTACAACTCAAGAAAGTTGGAAACAGTTTTAAAACTGTGTTTTTTCCCCAAATGTGAAGTCTTCCAAGCCTGTACAATCTTTGTACTCCACACATGGCTAGGTACACCTCTAATATACTTCAAATACATCCAGTAGGTTCTAGGAAAACATTTCCCAAGCACATACACTCTATTTTTTTTTTCTTAAATACCAAAGAGGTCCAGATCTGGTAAGCAGATCTCAGGCATTGAGGGCTTTATGGATCAGTATGAGCAACTTTATATTCCACACAGAAGTCAACAGTTATTGCAGATCACAGAGTCAGACCAGTGTAATATGCTCCCGATTTGATAGTGCACTTAACAAGCATGCAATCATCTACATGAGCTGTACCTATGTAATATATTTGAAAATGTAGTAGATAAGGCAGCCTAATCCCAGATCTACCACTGGCTTCCTATGTTCTTTTGGACAAGTCACTTAATGCCCCTGTGCCGCAACTTGCTTTGCCATCCCTGATATTAGGATGTTAAAAGATTTTGAGATCTACAGATAGTGTTCTAAATGCTAAGTATAAATGTAGCCACCTTCCACTTATGCCAAATATGATGACTGGATGAAAAGCTATGTGCTGTCCTCTTTCTAAGTGTCTCATTTCCTTCCTCCTTCATTAGTGCATGATCTTTTTTAGATATGTAATTACCACTAAACTTAAATACACGACAAGTCTTCACCAATAGCAGGAACTTACACAAGGTGCTTGAAACATCTGATATTTTATCAAACTTACTTCTAGCTTCTACTTACTAGCTTCACAATAGAAAAAAAGATTTTAGCTTGATTTTGTCAAGGTAGTAACAGACATCTCAATTATCCAACTAATCAAAATAGAACAATATCTAACAACTTTGGAAAGAATCTCAACTTCCACCCCATACTATTTTTCTAGTTAAATAATGTTTTCAATTCCATTTTATTCATAGACATTCATGTGTCTATCATGTACCAAAGAAAGTTTTAAATATGTATAATATTGGAAAAAATGCTTTGCGCCATTATCTAAGGTGAAAACCAAAATGGTATAACAAAAATGTACACCTTTCCAAGAAGATTGGGTTCAACATGTCCATTTTCAAAGTCATCTGAACAGCTGAGTTTTATTTGTACGGTTTTACTTCCAGATCGCAGGTTTGAAAAACATTTCGTAGAAATCCAGAGTATATGATGGCAGTTTGGAGACTTACATGAGCAAACACTACCCACGCTCATTCAACTTCCAAGTGTCCACACCTCACCTTACCCATGTAATGGCAATTGCAGTAGATAAGCTAAATGCTGAATGGACATAGAGAATAGCTTCATCGCTAGAGGCAGCTTCTCTGGAAAACGGCTGAAACACTGAAAGAAGACCTATGCTCTGTTTTGTGCATTGTTGTTTATTATTTGTTAAGAGCAGACAATATGTCTGTTCAGAGCAGTTCCTGCCCTGAAAAGCTTACAAACTAAAAATGTACACAGAAAGACACAGTATGCACTGTGAGATGGGAAGGAGCTATATTTATTAAATATTCTTAATTGACCTGCCATTTGTTGTTGTTGTGTTTGTTTTTTTTTAAGTACACATAGGTGAGCTCCACCAGCAAAGTCTAGGATAATAACCTATAAGAAATCCATCCCATCTGCTACCCCTGTCCTGCTGGGAAATGAGAGGACCGTGAGATTTCTACCAGGGTGCTATCCTTTTTTCCTATCAGCTTCTGGCTAGCACGTGTCAGCTAAGCTCCTCCACCCACTTCTAGCTAATGAAAGGAAGAAGTGGATTTTTATCCCTTCTCCAGCCTCATTGCCCTCTTCCTTCTCTTAAAGTTTCCTGGCTGCTCAGGTGTGCATGTATGTACAGGCATCATAAAGTGTCTCTGTTACTCAGCTCTTCTCAGCTCCCTACTGTGGATCCTCCTCCTCCTTTATGAAAATCTCCAGTGCCGGGTTCTACTCTTTATTTTTCCCAAGCACTCACATGAAAAGCAGCAGATGAACTGACACAGTTTCTCTACAGACTAATGAAAGCAGCGCTACATCAGTTTATAACTGATTCATATTTGGAAGGTTATCATCAAGTATTGTAAACAGTTTTTTTAAATGAATGCCTACATTCTGCATATTTAGGCACACATACTCATCAAGGAAAACTTCCTAACCTGCCACTGGCAACCAAATTTTTAAGTCTTAGCATATATATCAATTATCTGTGTGTAACTCCATTCATTTCAGTGAGGCTCACACCTCAACATAGTTCAAATTTCAAAGTTCAATAGTTGTCAACAAAATTTACTTAAAAACTAATATTTAAATTTTAACATGAAAGGAGAGAACTTACACTTGATTGGCTGACTGCATAGTGCAGGGAGAGAAGGTGCTTTGAGATCAGACCTCACTTATGTGAAAACTATGAAAATCCAATATACAAACAATAGTATTACACTGAAGAGGAGCAGACTGCTAGTGTAAATTGTAATCTGTCCAGTCTGGCCCTGATCACGCAATTACCTAAGCATGTGCTTAACTTTATTACCATGAGTACACTACTTATATGAGTAAAGTTAAGTGTGTACATAAGTTTTCACAGGATTAGAGCGTTTACTGGCAAAAAGCAATGGCTGTATCCTACATTTCAGCAAGGAGTTCACAGCAGGATGAACTCTAATGTTAAGAATTCATTGTTTTATAAAATATAATACTTCACTAACATTTTGAAATATCAAATTTGAACAATAAACTGTCAATGTAAAAAAGTACATTTTATGACGTATTATCCTTTTTAGCTTTAAATGTGTTCAACTACTCACTAACCGCAAAATCAATTACTCTGCAAAATCTGTTCCCAATCATTTGTACAAACAGTCAAAAGAAAGCAGAGCAGATGACCCCTATACAAGGTAAAAAGAAAATTCAACTTGGGTCCACACTGTACTTCATAGTTTGAAAGTACTCTGAAAAAGTAACGACCAGGAGGATCCCATGTGAAAGATCAGCAAACAAAATGTGATTCCTAGAAACTGGAAAGAGGCAGGAGCTGGAGACAAAGCCACGCTCGCCCACTTGCAGACCTCACGCTTCTTGCAGGGTTTGACGGTTGTTGTTAAAGCGGGCACAGAAGCGTGGCCAGGCTGAGTCATTCCCTGTAGTAACTTCAGGCGAATCCCCTTCCCGAGAGCGGTGGGAAGGGAACAGAGCAGCACCGCCCCGCCCGGCTCTGCTCTGCCCTGCCCGCCTCGCTCCCCCGCGCTGTTTACAAACAGTCTGAGCTGAGAAGGAGCGGGCCGGCCCCAGCCCCACAGCGAGACCCTCGCTCTGTCCGCTCCGAGGGTCGCCCTGAAGCCAGAGACCGCCCCCCCATCTCCACAGTGACCCCGCTCCGCGGGACAGGAAGAGGGAGGGATGCCAGCTCCAACCCCGCTGGCCTTTTCCTCGGCTGTGCCCAGCGGGTGTCACCCGGCCGCTGCTGGGGACGGGCCCACGCAGCCGAGTGAGCCGCGCACCCCCGCGCCCCGCCAGGAGGGGGACGGCCCCGCCTGCCCCCCCCAGCCGTCAACAGGGGGCTCCATCGTCCCCCCGCCCTGAGCGACACTCACCCACGGCGGCGAGGCGGCCCCGCGCACCATCCTGCGGTGACCGGCGGCAGCGGCTCCTCACTGCGGTTGGGTCCGGCCGGCGGGCTCCGGACGCGCCCAGCGGACCGCGGCCTGCGCGTCGCTCGGGGGCTCCCTGAGGGGCTTGGGAAGGCAGCGGACCCGAGTGAGGACTGATGGGGAGGGGGACTCCGGGCGCCGTTCGAGCCCCGCCACCGTTCTCCTGGCGCAGCCGCCCGCCGCTGTTTGTTATTGTCGTCACTCTCTTCCGCCGCGGTGCACGCTGGGCAAGAGAAAGCCGGGCGGGGGGGGGAATCATAGAGAGGAGGCGCGCGCAGGACAGAGCCGCGGAGCCCGAAGGAAGGAGATAGTCGGCGGACTGGGGGCGGGGCGGCTGAAGCGCGAGAAGTGGCAGTTGGGGCTCAGAACGTGAAGGCGCGGGGAGAGCGGCGGGGCTCGCGCGCGGTGACTCGAGACTGAGCGCCACGCACAGGCCGGGGACAGCCGGGTGTGTGCGCGAGCGACTGAGATCCGCGGGCGGTGGCAAGGGGCTGGGTGTGTGACAGGCCCAGCGAGGGGGAGGGAGGAGCTGGCGGGCTGAGGCCCAGTGCCCGGGCGGGGGTAGCTAGCGGGGTATATGCGGGGGAGGAGGAGGCCGGGTGTGTGACTGAGGCCCAGCCCCTCCGCCCCGGTTTGTCTGTTCAGTGAGAATGATTCTGTATGACCCCAGTTCCCCTTTCTGCTGGTCTCCGTAGCTACCCTACCTGATTGGGACTAAGGGGGGTGGCTGCAGATGGGGCTGGGGATGTGCTTCCCTTCCCAGCTCGTGTGGACATAAATAGCAGCAGCGCCAGGCTGGCACAGGTAGCAGCAAGCGAGCGGCGGCACAGGCTAGCCATGGCAAGGACAAACCTGCCCGAAGCCAGCAAGTACCTGATCGTGGCGGTGAGCTCAGTCTGCTCCTCAGCCCTGGTCCTTCTACTGTTTTTAATGGGCTGGCTCAGTGAGAGCTAGTACCCCTATGATTACACAAGTTGGGAATTACATCCCCAGCTCCACATGTAGACACACACCCCAGCCCAAACTCAACTAGCCCATCCTGCTGTGGTCAGTAGTTCTCCCCATTCCGCCTTTCAGTTCTCTTTAGCCCTGCTCAGTTCTCTGCTGTAGCACTGCTCTCCCTCTCAATTTCCTCTTCTACCATTTCATTAGCTTTATAAAAATTACACTATTCTACTGAAGTAACCCAGTTCAGTACAGTATCAGTATGGTAAACAGGTCCATTACTACAACATAATTAGGGACCTACCAAATTCAGGATCCATTCTGGTCAGTTTCATGGTCCTAGAATTTTAAAAGTCATCAGTTTCACAGTTTCAGATATTTACATCTGAAATGTCAAGGTGTTATAACCCTGGGGGTCCTGACCCAAAATAGTCTTGTGTGGAGTTCTCAGAGTTATTCTAGGGGATCACAGTATTGCCATCCTTATTGCTGCTGACAGAACTGCTGCCTTCAGAGCTGGGCAGCTGGAGAGCAGTGCAGATGTGATGGTCATATGGTATGGGGGGGGTCATCACTTTTGGGGGACAGGGCCAGCCTTGCAGGTGGCAATTGCTCAGAGCCCTGTGGTCAGAGGGGCACCATGGTCCCTTCCACACATCCAGCCAGCCCAGGGCCCCTTTCAGCCCAGAGCACTAGGCCTGGAGCTGGGAAGGGGCAGGCTGGGTGCAAGGGCACTATAACCCTTGTAGAAGTGGGGGGACCATCAGTGCCAGAAACAGGAGGGCTGGTGGCTATGCCCCCCCTTTGTAACATGGGCATAGTTTGGGGGGCAGCAAGCGGCATTCCCCCAAGCTGCAAGCCTTGGGTAGGGGCTGCACTTTGGGGGAGCTAATTACCTCCAGCTCTGCCCCTCCTCAGCAGATTTTATGAGGGAGACCAGATTTCACTGTGACATTTTTCACAGCTGTGAATTCGGTATGGCCCTAAGCATAATGTAGCATTTCCTCCATCTCCAGCTGCTCTCTTTCTATCCCTTCCCAAAGCCTCCACCCCATATACCTAGATTTTTTCTCCTGCATCTCTAGTTATTCTCTACCTTCTGAACAGTGTTATTGTACACATAAATGGTTTTGTACCACCTCCCACAGATTAGGCTATGCCTAAAGATGAATGCAGCTGGGTATACCATGGCTAGGTAGCTACTATTGCTTGCCTGAAGGCTTCCTTCCTTTCTCTACACAGTGGAGCTACTTCTAGGCAGGGAAGAAAAAGTTGCAGTGGTTGCCACTATCAGTTGGCTGCTTGTAGGAGGCACTGCAGGAAGCACTGATGGCTTCTGGAAAGGTATTAATGCCCACGTTCCCTCTTGCTGCTCAGAAGCCAGGCCATGTGTACATATGAACACATAGACAGGTGTCCTTAACAGTAGTTTCTGGAGTTAGGATCAGAGTCTTAAACTATTTTGTAAACATGATAGTCAGTTCTAGGCTATGACAACGTTACATTGATTACTGGTAGAATATCAAATCAGATGAGTAACAGCACACCTCCTGACATCTAGCTAATGAAAAAACTGCATCCTGGAGTTGACTGCCAGCAATAGTGGGTCAAGACTAACAACCTAAAACAAATTATAAAGGGAAGGAATATAAAATGGATCTGACAGCCCCAACAAGTTCTTGATTGATAGGGTAATTTGAGAGGCAAAGAACAAGGTAACAGTTTCAGCCCTATCATATTTGAATTTACTGCTTGTGATTAACATTTTCATTCACTAGTATCCTTGCTGTGGCCCTAATCCTGCAAACTAAGCACACGTGAGGTCAGTGGGGCTTCACTTGGTCAGAGGAGTCCACTTGCCTAGAGTCTCTTGCAAGATTGGGACCTGCAATAGTTCTAGATAGCTTTGTTCCTAGACAAAACAGAAATCAGTACTAACTCCTTTTTTTCAGTGTGAATCAGTACAAATCGGTGCAGTATTACATCAACAAAAATCATGCCAGACAGTCAGTAATATGATGCCTTCTCAGATGTACACATTTTCTAAATCTGCACCTGTGGTAGATGTGTAACATCTTCCTTAATGTTTTAACCAGTACCCAGTCAACCTGTATCAGTTTTGCCAGAGAACTCTATACAAATACCCAGTTCTCTAATTTTGTAAAGTTGGCTATCTACATAAACTTGAGAATATTTGGAAACTTAGATATGCTGGGTATATGCTATCTCTGCAAGAAATGGCTGGATTCGACTGCTTTTCAGTTTGTTTTATGAAGCCTATCATACCTTCCCTTGCTCTCCTTCCTTCAGGAGGGGAGGTACTCTGTAGTGCTCCTGCAGGAGACCCATACGGACCCAATCACTGAGGCCAGCTGACGGCTGGAGTGGGGAGATGGGGTGCACTTCAGATACCTCTCCACCCGTGCGGGCGGGGTGGCCACCCTGTTCTCCCCAGATCTGCGGCCTGAAGTACTGGGGGTTACTGAGGTCATGCGGGCCCTCTGCTGCACCTTCAGGTCTGCATGGAGGGGCTGGCACTGAATCTCGTCAACGTCTACGCCCAATCGTGGGCCCGGAGCGGGTGCGGCTCTTCCAGCGGGCGTCCGCCTTCCTCGGCACCTTGGACCCTCATGAATGCCTGGTCCTGGGCGGGGACTTTAATACCACCCTCGAGGAACGAGACCGCACAGGAACCGAGCACTGCCAGGCCACCGCAGACGTCCTTCGAGAGATCATAGACCATCATTCCCTGGTGGACGTTTGGCGCGAGCACCACCAGAATGATGCCGTCACCTTCACCTTCATCCAGGTGGGGAAAAAACAATCGAGCCACTCCCGGCTGGACTGCATCTACCTTTCTCGCCTCCACCTTTCACGGGCTCACTCCACCAACGTACTGCTGGCCCCGTTCTCGGATCACCACCTGGTGACCATGACAGCCTCTCTCACTGCAGAGAGGCCGGGGCCGGCCTACCGGCACTTCAACAACAGCCTGTTGGAGGACGTGGGCTTCGTGGCATCCTTCTGGGAGTTCTGGCTGGCCTGGCAGGAGCAGAGCCATGCCTTTCCCTCAGCATGGCGCTGGTGGGATGTAGGGAAGGTGCGCGCCTGGCTCATCTGCCGCAACTGCACTCGGGGGGCCAGCTGGCGGCTGGACGTGGGGATGGAGCAGCTGGAGCGGGAGGTTCTAGCGCTGGAGAGGCACCTCGCTGCCAGCCCCGAGGATCCATCCCTCTGCGGGGCATGCCGGGAAGAGCTCTGAGCCCTCGAAGTCCTTCGGGCTCGGAGAGCCTTCGTTCAATCCCGCATCCATCTCCTTTGGGAGATGGACCACGGCTCCCGCTTCTATGCTTTGGAGAAAAGGAGGGGGGCCCGGAAGCACATCACCTGCCTCCTGGCAGAGGATGGCACCCCCTTCATGGTCCCGGCAGAGATGCATGGAAGGGCCAGGGCCTTCTACGCTAGCCTCTTTTCGCCGGATCCGACCAAAGCCGCCGCCTGCCGGGTGCTCTGGGAGGAACTTCCCGCGGTCGGTGTGGGCGACCGGGACCGGCTGGAGCTACCTCTCACTCTGGCTGAACTCTCGGGAGCCCTCTGCCTCATGCCCACCAATAAAGCCCCGGGCATGGATGGGCTGACCGTGGAGTTTTACCACGTGTTCTGGGACATCCTCGGCCCAGACCTCACCACTGTCTGGGCCGAGTCTGAGGCCAGCGGACAGCTCCCCCTTTCATGCAGGCGGGCCATGCTCACCTTGCTGCCCAAGAAGGGGAACCTCCGCGACCTTCAGAACTGGCGTCCCATCTCGCTCCTCAGCACGGACTACAAAATTACAGCCAAGGCCTTCTCGCTGTGACTGGAGTCCGTGCTGCAGGACGTGGTCCACCCCGACCAGACCTATACCATCCCGGGTCGTACCATCTTCAACAATCTCTATTTGGCCCGGGATCTCCAGGAGCTTGGGTGCAGGGATGGCCTGTCATTCGCCCTCCTGTCCTTGGACCAGGAGAAGGCGTTCGACAGGATAGACCACGGGTATCTCCTGTGCACCCTGCGGGCGTTTGTCTTCGGACCCCGTTTTGTGGGTTTTCTCTGAGCGCTGTATGCCTCCGCAGAGTGCCTGGTCAAGTTCAACTGGACCCTGACCGAACCGGTCAGCTTTCAGCGAGGGGTGCGCCAAGGCTGCCCTCTGTCAGGCCAGCTGTATGCCCTGACTATCGAGCCCTTCTTCTGTCTCCTCCACCGGAGGCTGACAGGGCTGGTGCTCCGTGAGCCGGAGCTGAGGCTGGTCCTGTCAGCGTACGCCGACGATGTGCTCCTCGCGGTCCAGGACCCGGGTGACCTGGTGCGACTGGAGGCCTGCCTTGCCATTACTCGGCAGCCTCCTCCGCCTGGGTCAACTGGACCAAGAGCTCTTGCCTGATGGTAGGGGCGGGATGGCGGACGGGCCCCCTCCCACTGCGCTTCAAGCCATCCAGTGGAGCGCGGGTCCGCTGCTCTATCTGGGCGTCTACCTTTCCTCCACCCATCCCTCCCCAGTAGAGAACTGGCAAGATTTGCAGGACCGGGTGTCTGGGCGGCTGCGGAAGTAGACAGGATTGCTCCGGTGCCTCTCCCTTCGAGGGAGGGCACTGGTGCTCAACCAGCTGGTCCTGTCCATGCTCTGGCACCGGCTCAGCACCCTGGTCCCGACCCCGAGCTTCCTGGCCTACCTCCAGAAGATAGCCCTGGAGTTCTTTTGGCCAGGACTGCACTGGGTCTCTGCAGGGATCCTGAGTCTCCCCCTGGAGGAAGGGGGGAAGGGCCTGTGCTGCATCCGCAGCCAGGTCCACACCTTCCGCCTCCAGGCCCTGCAGAGACTCATTTATGGTGCAGGTAGTCCGGCGTGGAGCCACTTGGGGCACGCCTTCCACCACCGCCTCCGGGGGCTCCGATACGACCGGCAGCTCTTTTTTCTCCATCCGAGAGGTCTTCCGCGAGATCTCTCCTAGCTGCCGGTCTTCTACCAGGACCTCCTCCGGACCTGGAAGCTGGTCTCGGCCTCCAGACCCCTTGCAGTCACTGAGGGGGAGGATCTCCTCGCGGAGCCCCTGCTGCACAACCCCCAGCCAGCCTGTATTCCACCCTAACCCTGCGGCCCGCTGGGGACATCAGTTGGCAGCTCCTTCATGGAGTTGTGAGGACGGGCGTGTACCTGGCGCGGTTCACCGCTCGCCCCGACACCTGCCCTTTTTGCGGTGTGAGGGAGACACTGGCGCACGCCTATTTGGAGTGTGCCAGGCTGCAGCCCCTTTTCCGGCTCCTCCAGAACCTCCTGTTGAGGTTCTGGCTGCACTTTTCCCCCCACCTGTTCATCCATGCACACCTGATCTGAAGCCCCACGAGGTCGCAGGACCTCCTCGTCAACCTCCTCCTAGCCCTGGCCAAAGTGGCTATCTACAGCACCAGGGAGAGGAGGTTGGCTGTGGGGGAGCTCTGCGACTGTGGGGCCTATTTTCGTTCCTCCTTTCGTTCACGCATCCGGGTGGAGTTCCTCTCGGCAGAGTCCGCTGGCTCCCTAGACACCTTCCGGGAGCAGTGGGCACTGTCTGGGGCACTCTGTTCGGTATCCCCCTTTGGTTCCCTTTGTTTAAACCTGTGACCCCCACACCTTTTCTTGTTTTTTCATTTGTTGTCCCCCGGAATCAGTTGAGCCCCAGGTCCCTTGGCTCCCGCCTTAAGTGAGGGAGGGGCCTTGAGCGGTGGGTGGGCTTGCGCCCACCCACCCCTCTCCTGGTCCTCAAATAGTCACAAAACCACAAATGGGAAACTAATAATTCATGGGAAAACATGCTGTGGTAACTGCTTCCCTCCCCATCCAGGTTTTTCACATATAGTCTGTTTGCTCCTCCTCCAAACCATGGAAAACAGAGTTTGATCCTTTGTATGTAGCAAACACTTACTTTCTTATGTCAATATAGTGCTTGAACAATGAGAGATGCTGACAATTCCAAAAACAAAAAGTGAAGATTTAATTAATGTCTTACCCGTTTTCACAAATTAAGCCTAGTTCATTTAGAAACTTCCAGCCCTGCCAGTAGTGTCATGTGTCAAGATGGGGAAAAAAGGCATTGATGGAACTGTAACATAGTAGACAGTGCAAAGAGTATTTAATCAAGCATGTACAGTATGTGTGGGGACTAGCAATAATGGCATCATGAGATACTTGTGATAATGGCATCATGAGATTCGTAAAAAGTCCATGATGAAGCATTGACAGCAAAGCAGGTTGATCTGGTTTATTCTTGGGTCATTTCTTCATATTAGTCAGGGTGTGGTGGCTTATGACTAAGGTTAAGTTTATGTCACGGAAGTCATGGATTCTGTGACTTCCAGAGATCTCCATGACATTGTCCACTTCAACCAGAGGCAGAACTGGCACTGATAGCTAGCAGGGGCCCTGGAGTTCCCAGTGGCGGTTCCCCCCGAGCAGTGGGCCCCACAGCTGTCAGCTACCAGAGGCAGGTTCCCCCCGTGGAGGCCCTGGAGTTCTGAGCCACCGCAGGGGCCTCTGCAGTTTCCAGCTGCCATGGGGACCCCTGAAGCTCTGAGCTGCTGTGGGCAGCAGGGGGACCCCCACAGGTCCTAGATGCCACAGGCAGCGGAGGGAGCACTAAGCTGCAGCAGGTTGTGGGGGACCCTTCAGCTCCCTGTCCCTATGGGCAGGGAAGGGAGATCTGGGCCATTGCTGGCAATGGCGGTCCCCTTGCAACTCCAAGTCGCCAACGGTGGCAGGAGGACCTTGCAGCTCCCTGCCCCAGTAGGCGATGGAAGGAGCCCAGAGTGCCAAGTGGCTCCAATCAGCAGGGAGAGCCAGGCTGCGGGGCACACCCGGGCCTCGGAGCTGTCACCGGCCACGGGTGCTGTGGGTGGCAGAGAAACCTGGAGCTCTGAGCCACAGTGGGAGGCACCTAGAGCTCCCAGCCACCATGGAGGAGAGCTCTGAGCTGGGAGTCTGCAGCTCCCTGCTGCCACGGGTGGTGGGGGGACCCCACAGCTCCCTGCTACAGTTGATAGGGGCCCTCTGTAGCTCTGAGCCACCCCAGGTGGTAGGGAGACCCTAGGGCTCCGCACCCCCGCAGGCAGCAGGAGACCCCTGAGTTCTGAGATGCTGCAGCTCCTGCTGCCAGGGTTGGCACAGGGAGCCTGGAGCTCAGCTGGTCCCCAAGGATTCCAGGCAGCAGGGGCCCATGGAGTGCTGAGCCTCTAGGGCAGCAGGTGCTGCACCCCACGCACCCCCACCCCCCCACAAACACAAACTCCTCTCCCACAGCAGGACTTGGGCTCTCATTCCCCCCATCAGCCCCATTTTATCATGATTATTGTTTACTAAAAGTCAGGGACAGGTCACGGTTCCATGAATTTTTGTTCACTGCCCATGACCCGTCCCTGACTTTTACTAAAAACAACAGTGACAAAATCTTAACCTTCCTTGTGACTGGCTGTCATGGAAACAACTAATTGGACATTGATTTCTTTTAAGATCCTGTCTGAAAAGATTACCACAAACTTGTAGCTCTTCTTGTGTTAAAAATGTAATTCTTAATGCCAGTATAAATTAGTATTAATGCTAATTTTTAAACAGGAAGCAATAGATTGGAGGTATGGGACACCTACAGCTATGGGAAGAGTTTGTAATGCTGTATGAATATTAAATGTATCATTGATTAAATCTATTTGCTCCCCGCCTCTCCACATTAGTGAAAGGGAACAGAACTCGGTGGAAGAAAACATGGGTATGAGGAGTAAGTGGATCTGCTGCATGTTGTCTCCTGCCATCTGAACCCTCTCCTCCAGGTTGGTAAGGTTATGACTCTAAATTGGCAAGCAGCAGGGCCAAAGAAGCAGCCAGACTCATCAACATGCTCCTCTCACATACCCACAGAATCATATCAGTTTTGACTGGTGTTAATGCCACTTCAAAGAGTATTAGCTCCTGCTCCACAACTTCATCCCCTGCATGTGGTGCTGATTATGCTCTTGGGAAACAGCAATTAGCACCATGAAGGAAGCCACTCTGTCCAAGGCAGAGTCAGCTAACTTGAAGAGAAGCTATTTATCTTTGAGCCTGCAGTTTTCTTTCCAGTCAACTTTTATCTAGGAAAGAGTTTGGAGATTGCATTGCTTGCTTCCTGTGTGCTCTTGACTTCCATCCAGAGGGGAACATTCTACCTCAGTTTCCTGGCCCTTGTCACTCCCTCACATAGGAGTATAGATGATGGCATTTGACATTCCCTGCTGCCCTTCAGGAGGTTAAAGAAATTCCTTTCCTGAAGGACAGGAGGAAAATTAAAGTGACAGAACTGTATCACTGCATCACATTTTCAAAATACAATGCTATGTTAATACTACATATATGTATTGTTATGAGTTATTCCATCTCTCTTAACCAATTAAGGTAAGACAATCAAAGAATAAAGGAAAAGCTTTGAACTACATATCCTACCCTCCATGATTAGTATCTTCTACACTAAGGTTAGTGCCCTTAACCATAAAAACAAAATTATATTAAAAATCAGGTTCATAAACATTGTAGGCCTTAGTCCTAGGGGGGAGGGGCAGGGAAGTGTTATAATATTAATTCATGGGTATCGCTAGAAGTTGATTAGATCAATATATTTAAGGGGAAATGCTTTTCCACATAACACAGTGGCAGCATGGGTAGGAGTTTACCATGGTGTACAGAAATGTACAAAATTAAATTTCTGAGATCCTTACATTCAATTATAAATGCCAATTACCTCCATCATTTACAGGTGGTGCCTGTATCCTAGACAGCCTCTGAAACATTTATATTTAGCTCACTGAGATGGGTGCTTATTTAGATATAAACAATAATGCTTAGCATTTACAATGTGCTCATAGTTCTTTGAAAATACAAAGTGCTGTACCGACATAAAATTACACCTCTGAACATGCCTGTGTGATTAGTATTATCCACGTTTTACAGAAGGGGAAGCAGACACTTGGAAGTTAAATGTCAAATATTCAGCTGTAGCTTATAATGTTGGATGCCCAGCCTGAGATATCTGAGCATGATATTCAGTGGTGTTGTGTACATACAGCTCCCCTTGACAAACTAGATTTGTAGGTGCACTTCCCCCATGAATAATGCTGTTTTCATGCCAAAACCTGATCTGAAACATGACTTATCTAAAAAGTTAGTTGATGTTCCAATGATACATGTTGCTGAACTCAAATATACCTCACACACATTTCAGAGTAAATCCCCAAATGCATATTCAATTACATCTCTCTGCACATTAGACTCTACTCTCCATCTCCTGCATTCATAACATTTTTGTTTTAACTGTTTCCATTGCCCTCCTCAGGCTTGACCTTTCATCACTCTCTTGATCCTTGATTAAACATCTCCCAAGGCTCTCTTCCTGGAAGTCCAGATCCTCCCTTATGATCAGGAATCACCACCAGTGGATGCTCCAAGTCTCTTGGCCTCTTGCCAGATGTTTCTGCTTAGAGGATCCCCAGACCAACTCTCCCCTTGAATTTCCTCCTTGACCCTCCAGGTCTCTCCACACCCTAATCCCTGCAACTGCAAAGTTCTTCTCTATTTCTCTGTATATCCTTCAAACCTATACTTCTCTTCATCATCTTGTGCAGCTAGGTAGTATAATTGGCCTCAGCCTGATATTAAACCATTCCTTGCTTTTGTGGGGTATACACATCATCACAGTCCCAACCCCACAGTCCAGAGAGAGACATGAACAAACAGACCTTTCTCACCCAACCTGTTCAGGGCCCCAAACTCCAGCCACATGGTCCTCCTGGAGACAAACAACAAACAGACAACACACACAATTCACTAAATCCCTTTATCTCCAAACACAGGCTCTGCAGCTATTTCCCTTGACAGTCTCCTATTTGTCACTCCTGTCTGCAGACTATATAGTCATGTTAAAGGTCTCTCAATGCCTTGAAGAGATGGACAATGGCCTAGGCCCAGACATCTAAAAAGTCACCTAATGCTCTGGGATAAAGATCATGCTTGAAAATTCCACTCCTCAGGCACAATGGAACTCTCTGCTATAAAGGAAATCTCATCTATGCATGATACAGAGCTTTCTCGGGTCAGTTCACAACTATGGTATGAACTCCCACACAAACTAAGGTCCGTCAGAAACCACACCACCTTCTGCTCCAAGTGTAATGTGTGCTTCTTCAACCTTACCTTCTTTAACATAAACATAGCATTGTGTACAAGTTCCCAAACCAAAATCATATCAAAACATTACACTGCTCGCACAATTCTCCCCTGAGGGAGAGGGTGAGAGAGAATAAACCAGATGTTAGCCATGTCTCTTAAAGCACTACTGGAAAGCACTGAGATACTGTGATAAGGGCAGAATAAGCACCTGTATAGAACAGAATAGTATTAGCGTGGCCTGATCGAGGGATAGAATGTTGTCTTTAAGCCATCTTTGCACATTCTTGATCCTGAGTTGATCTGGATCCTAGCCAGAAAACCCCTGTGTTCCCAAGTGCCCTGAAGACACACTAGCCCCTTTACATCTGAGCACACCTAAGCTTACTAACAGCTCCCTCCTTTCTGATTTGTGTAGGTAAGCCGAGAGTTTTTTGTCATTACCTTTGGCTAGGGAGGTGCTCAGACTGGACTCTGAAAATCTATTTTTTAACACTGCTCGGACTTAATGTCTACTCTCCCCAAATTCCTACTGCCACTACCTGTGTCAATATTTTCATTAAAGACTTGGACAATGGAGTGGCATGTATGCTTCTAAAATTTGTGGATGGCACCAGGCTGCAAGGTGTTGCCAGCACTTTGGAAGACAGGATTGGAATTGAAAAAAAAATTAACACACTGGAAAATTGTTCTGAAATCAACAAGCTGCAGATCAATAGAGACAAGTGCAAAGTTCTGTACTTAGAAAGGAAAATCAAATGCACAACTACAAAATGGGAAATAACTGACTAGGTGGCAATACTGGTGAGAGGAATCTGGAGATTCTAGTGGGGGAAGGGTTCTAGTGGTCAAAAATTAAATATGACCCAACAATGAAGCTATTGAGAAAATGCCTAATATCGTTCTGGCATGTATTAACAGGAATGTCATGTATAAAACATGGGAGGTAATTGTTCTGCTCTATTCAACCCTGGTGAGCTGGAGTACTGTGTCCAGTTTTGGCCACCACACACAGAAAGATTTAGATAAGTTGGAGAGAGTCCATAGAAAAGCAACAAAAATGATAAGAGGTTTAGAAAACCTGACCAATGACAAAAGGTGAAAAAATAACTAGGCATGTTTAGTCTTGAAAAAAAACTGAGTGGGGGTCATGATAAGTAGTCAAAGATGTTAAGGGCAGTGATAAAGAGGGTGGTGATCAATTGTTCTCTATGTCCACTGAAGGTAGGACAAGAAGTAAATGATTTAATTTGCAGCCAGGGAAGTTTAGGTTAGAAGCTTTTCCTTCCAAAGGAGGTTGTGGAATCCTCATCACTGGAGATTTTTAAGAACGAGATAGATCATCAGTCATTAGGGATGGTCTAATATTCTTGATCCTCCCTCAGCACAGGCGGCTGGACTAGATCAGTGTTTCCCAACCATTTTACTAAGGCCACTCACCAACAGCATTTTATCTTTTTTGCAACCCACCATTACCTACATGCACTCACTCTCTGCCCCAGGACCACAGCTCTAATCCTGGCTGTGGATGGACAGGAAGCCCTGGGCAGGTGAGGGAAGGATGAAGAGTATGCCTGACCCGCACTCAGCCTGCAATGTCAGCTTCTTTTCTATGGGGCTCGACCTGTCTCCCTGCTCTGAGTGTTGAGACCTGCTGAATGAGGTCACAGCGCCACTCAGGTTGGGACTAGCTGCCCCTCTGTCACATCAGGGGAGCAACCAGACCAAATCTGAGGGAGTGGCATTGTGACCTGGAACACAGAAGAAGAAAGGGGAAAATTCAAGTAATATAAATCAGAAGCTAGGAATTGTAGAAGATTGATAACTCAGCAGAGTTAAGGAAAATAAGGAGTTTCTGAAGTATATTAGGAACAGAAAGATTCCTAAAAATTGTTTTGGTCCATTATTAGATGGAAATGGTAGAATTATCTATATTAAATATTGATTGACCACTTCTGCCTTTTTTCATTCTGTTCTATACTACGGCGGGGAGCGGGACACATATAATTTAGTCATATCATAGGATAACATTCCACTAGTCTCTCAAGGATGTTAAACAGTGCTACTAAAGTTAGACTTTTTTAAATCAGCAGGTCCTGATAACTTGCATCCAAGAATTTTAAGAAAGCTGGCTGAGGAGTTCGCTGGCCCATTAATGTTTACTTTCAATAATTCTTGGAACACTGGGGAAGTTCCAGAAGCCTGGAAGAAAGCTAATGTTGTGCCAATAATTAAAAAAGTGTAAACAGGATGACCCAGGTAATTATACTTCTGTCAATGTGACATCAGTCCTGAGCAAAATAATGGAACAGCTGATTCAGATTTTGATTAATAAAGAATTAAAGAAGGGTAATGTAATTAATGCCAATCATGGATTTATGGAAAATAGAGCCTGTTAAACCTGATATCTTTTTTTGATGAAATTACAAGTTGGTTAATAAAGATAGTAGTGTTGATGTAATATATTTACACTTCTGTAAGGCAACTTGGTACTGCAAGACAATTTTATTAACAGCTAGAATGATCTAAAATCAACATGGGACACATTAAATGGATTAAAAGGTGGCTAAATGATAAGTTTCAAAGTGTAACTGTAAGCAAGAAATCATCATTGAGTGGGTGTTTTTCTAGTGGGGTCCCTCAGGGATCATTTCTTGGTCCTGTGCTATTTAACAGTTTTATTAATTATCTGAAAGAAAACAAAACCATCACTGATCAAAAAAAATTGGGGGAACAGTAAATAATGAAGAGGATAGGTTACTGATACAAAGCAATCTGGATTTCTTGGTAAACTCAGTGCAAGCAAACAATATTCATTTTAATACAGCTAAATGAAAATGTATATATCTACAAACAAAGATTGCAGGCCATACTTACAGGATGGGTGACTGTATTCTGGGAAGCAGTAACTGAAAAAAATTATCTTGGTGGATAATCAGCTGATTATGAACTCCCAGTGTGATGCTTGGCAAAAGGGCTAATGTGATTCTTGGATCGTTAAACAGGGAAATCTGTAGTAGGAGTACAGTAGTTATTTTATCTCTATTTGGACTGGTGGGATCATTGCTAGCGTCTACAATTCAAGTAGAATGTTGATAAATTGGAGAGGGTTCAAAGAAGAGCCAGGAAAATGATTAAAGATTAGGAAACATGCCTTATAGTGGTAGACTCAAAGAGCTCAATCTCTGTAGTTTAACAAAGAGAAGGTTAAGGGGTGACTTGATTACAGTCTCTATGCACCTACATCAGGAACAAATATTGGATAATGGTAGTAAGGGTGACAACTTCTGTGCTGCTGGTCGCTGTGGCACTGCCTTCAGAGCTGGGCAGCTACAGAACAGTGGCTTCTGGATGGGGTGTTCATGTCTTTTGCAATACAGGAGGACTATTTTTTTAATCCCATTCCTGTCCCATCCCGCAACATTCACTCTATTTTTATCCCATAATACCCAGTCTATTTCTGTCCCACTCTGGCAATGAATCCTGCGGGATCCCAGTTTCTTAGTGCTCCAGCCCCCCGCCCCCTCCAAGAACCTCCTGCATCCCCCAGGGTGGCATGCCCCCCCCAGTTTGCAGACCACTGACACAATGAATATAGGCACATCCAAATGCAGACACTGGCAGGGGTTATCTAATGCTAGTCTCTCCTGTGTTAAGGCATGTGCACTGATTCCACATAACCACAATGGCAGACAAAAACAACTATTAAACTTAAAATCAGCGGCATGCAAATTGCATACCATGTGGTCATGGTTGCTTAAATCAAGCTGCTACTCGCATGACTGCAGCACAGTCTGGCAAACAGTCCTCCATTCATGAAGTAAATAAATCTGAACGCACACAATGGATTTCCCGTTTCCAGTGAGAAAATGATGTCTCACTGACACAGAGAACATGCCTGCATCACTGCATTGTGCGTTGGGATTAATTCAGTAAATGTCTGCTTATATTTCTTACTGTTATATTTCAGTTTTCAGTTTAAGAAATTGCTAGTCTATATCAGGTTAATAATGAAAAATGTGGGCTAGTAAAGAATACATGTTTAACAGAAAAATGTCATGTTTGTTAAATGTATATAACGTACAAATTTTAAACAGTACTAAGTCCTAAAAAACCTGACCTTCATAGTTTAATCACATACTCAGAGTCCTAAGAAACCTGATTATTTTTTCCAAATAAAGCTCATGTGCCCTTTATTAAAATGGAGAACTAATTTCTACTATGAGACTATGGTTTGGTCTACACTGTCACGCCGGGTTGATGGGAGATACTCAAGCCACATACTGTAGAAATGCGTATCTTCTGTTGATTTACTTACGCTCCCTTACCGCAGCGTCTTTGCTGCGCAGACAGGAAATGCCCTCCAGTCGATGCAGCATTACTCTTTTTTGGGGGGGCGGAGTTACTGTGTTGAATGGAGAGCACTTCTGGGATAGATTGAGTGGGTCTCCACTGCCTGCTCAATTGATCCGTGGAGCCCAATGCAGCGGAATCAGTGTAGACATACCCTTAATTGTTTAAGCTTAATTCCTATTACTGTTATTGTGTGAACGTGGATTATACACATCAGTAGTACAGACATGAGCGACTCGTTCTGTGAGGTGAGTGGACTCATTCTGTTTAGTCAGGTGGATGCTTATACAAATGATCGCTCTCTGAGGTCACAGCTTCTGGAAATAATAAAAAATGTCATCAGTACTTTTAGATAGAATAGTTTTTAAAAGACCGTATGTTGTCTCTTACAAATGTTATTAAAATAGCAATCGATGTATTTGTGACTCTGGCAGACCCATGCCAAGGCCCCTAGGCCTTATTGAACACTGAAAGATGCATAGCTGCAAACCAGTCTAGCTCATGTGTGTGTTAATATTGGTAAAATAAATGTTAAATTGATAAGAATGTGTTTAGATTTGATTAAATGCTTGTAGGGTGCTGCATGTATTGATCTCACTTATAACATCTGTAGCCCATGGTATAAAGTTATGAGTGTTTGCGTTGTAAATCTCTGTAATTGTGAAGTGCTGATGAAGTGTGTAAGTGCTGATCCTGCAAACCAGACTACCCACTGAAACCAAATGAGCACACTGTAAAACATCAAAGGACAATGATTTAGTTGATTGCCACACCATCCTACCCATGGTGAGGAGACAGGTGCCAACACTTGCTCCGTAAGTTTGAACTCTGGAGGAAGGGAATAAAAATGCTTGACCAGAAAGAACTATATCACCATGCTGTTTGGAATTTGGAGAGGGCAATGTTTCTAAGTTTAAGCAAGGGATTCCCAAGCTTGGGTTAGCCCTAAAGGACATAAAGAGCTTGCATAGTACAGTAGCTTCTATTACCTTTTGGAATTTAAGACTGTAACTCGTGTGTGTATATGTTTGCCTGCTTTAACCTTATAATTACCTCAGGTAATAAATGTTTGGTTAGTTTACTATAGGATTGGCTACAAGCATTTGGTGGGAGATTTAAGGTGTAATTGACCTGGGGTAAGTGACTGGTCCTTTGGGATTGGGGGTAACCTGAATATTGTCATGATTTTTGGTGTGAGGGATCATCTGTCAAAGGCAATCCTGCCTAGGTGGCAAGATAGACCAGAGTATCCAAGAGGACGGTCTGTGACTCCATGTTAACGCTGTTATGATGCTTGAGGAGTTCACACTTGATACTGAGTTGGTGAAATCTAAGTATAGAACTCACAACCAGTTTGGGGTTTGTGTCCTGGTGCTTAACAGTCTGCCCTGAAGTTGGCACTCACAGTCGTGAGCCACTCAAGACAGATTGACAGTATTAACCAATTTTATCCCAAGGTATGTTTGTAGCTCTTGATAGTAAATTCACACACAATCAATGAACTTGATAAACTTATAGCCTTGTGAATCTTTTATTTCATTCACAGTTTTATTTTGTCTGCACTGTGAAAGCACTGTATATATGGCACACGATGCATTTTTGTCCAAGTTATGGTTAGCCTCTTGTATGCTTATTCTCACACAGTCAACTTGCCTATCAATCAAAAAGTTTGGCAGTATAAGGATTGTCACTTTTCCTTATTTATGTTCCTCTCACATCCAGCCTTCACGTTCCTACTGTATCAGACTTATCAATGGTTTCTTGACTCCTTCAAATCCTACAACTGTAAGTTTGCCTTTTCTGCCACTTTGCAAACGTAACGGCTTTTTGTACTTCACTACAGCTTAGCACCAACCTGTTCTTAATTAAAAAAATATATTAAGTGGCCAAAATTACGAAATGGGATCTTGAACTTTGTCTAACTTATTCCTTAGTTTTTCTTGTGCCTTTCGCACTTGTGAGGGGGAAAAAAATGTCATAGGCTTCATTGTTCCTAATCATACAATAAGCTTCCAACTGTACTATGAGCCTTTCAAACTTGGGACTGTCCATAGAGGAGAGCTGGATACTAAAGCATTGTCTACATGGTGTCAGCAAAGCACATCAGAAGGTGTGATTTTTAAAATGCTACTGTGTTGCATTCTAACTGCCCTGCATAAGCCCTGCTAGTTTGCTGTTAAAGGTATGTAGCTCATGTTAACTGAGTCCTGTGGACCATATTAACATAGTTTCCTGTTCTTTTCAAATGGGACTTTGTTAATGCAAACTACGTGCCTTTCAAGGTACACCAGCAAGGGCCGTTGAAATGCAACACACTAAAGCACTTTACAAATCACCCCTCTAATGCCTTTGCTGATGCCATGTAGACAGACCTTAGTTTCCCAACATTGCTCCACCAGTTCAGCTACCAGTGGGAGCAACAGCAGGAGTGCTAGTATGTAGACAAAATATCATAGGCTGACAGCATTTCAATTACCTTATTATCACAATGATATGGTATTTTACTCACTATATCAGAACGGGTCTAGATGACACATTGGTTAAAATATTGCTAGCTGCCAGCATCTTAAATAGACCAGAGCTCCCAACTTTGCTGCTGCCAGTGGAGCTGAAATTGTGGTAGCAATGTAGGACAATTTAGGGAAGAAAGGTGAGTATCAATAAGGCCTCTTACAAACAGGGTGAATGTATGGCTTAGTATGGTTATGTTTGTAAAGTAGTTCAAAATCCTACAATAAAGTGTGCTGAAGTTTCACAAAATATTACTGTAGCTTTATGCAAGATTGTTTAAGCTTCAAGTTGTGCCATCTTATATCTTTGAACAAATATAATCTTCCAATTAGATAAAAAACTTCTGAAACGTTAGCCAGTATTTTTTTTTAAATTACACTCTGAGGGGATATCCATTTTATTTCCTATAATGCTAGTTCCTATAAAATTGAATCTTGTTGATGTAGAAAAAATAATCAATGTTTCTATAATCCAACATTTTTTTTCTACATCAAAGATCTACTTTTCTTTACATTAATAGTTATATATAATTTAAATCTCCACTTAATGTTCTCTGCCAGAATATATATTCCCCAGTATGAAACTTTGTTTGGCCTCTTATCTTAAGGAGTTATCCAAAGATTCTTGGCCTATTTGTGATATTCCTATTGATATTTATTGCATTTTTTCAAACCTATGTGCACACTGATGCAGAAGGAATGCAGATCCTAATAGTCTGTATTCTAGCCAGATCCATGTACATGGTCTGGATGCTGCTTAAGATCATTGCTGCTAAAGTTACCAATGAGTGGCATAGGCTGTACAGGGTGCTGAAATGACCCTAAGAGAACACCCCCTCCACTGATGGTATGCTGGAGAGCATCGTTAAGGTTTTGCTTGGTAGATGGCATATAGTGGGCTGTTGCATCCACAAGATAAAAAAAGGAACAGCCCAGAGAATGCTTTGACTTATGCTCTGTGTCTGACTGCTCTCCAGCTGCTCCAAGAATATGAAGAGGGCAAAGGTGGTTAGAGAAACCTTGAACACTCTTTCACAATCCTTGTTCCTGTCTCAGGAACAAAAATAGAGGAACAGAAAATTGGCCCCACGTGGTGTAAACCAAGAACTACACCAGCCAAATTACTTTGTGTTTAGGAGATTTGATAACACTATTCATTTCTGCTAGCTGCTAAAGTTAACTGTGGAAATTAGATACTTTTAGTATGTCTGTTTTCTATAGTTAAATGCCTGAACTATTCATCCATCTCTTAGATAGTATCATATTTTATAGTATGCCATATAAATGGTAATATAATCTGTAACACATTTCCTAGCTATTTTATAGCTGGTCTTTGCAGTTTATCAATAGCACATTACAATACTTTAAAGCGAACACTAGAGGTCATTGTAAACCTATAACTTGAATTTTGAGCTTTAAATTCTTTTCCAGTTTATATCAAGCAATTTGTTGTGAGGCTGTACAGGAAAACTTCAGTATCCTTTCATGGAAGTTAAAAACTCTGGTGTCTTTCATTTATTTGTTGTAGTTATATGTTTGCTTGGAGTAAGAGAAAATAATTCTCAGATACAGTAAATGCTAAAGGAAAAAAATCTTCAAGCAGACAAAAAACCCACTGTGCAATGTTCGTATAAGGACTGAATACACTATATGGGTTGTATAAAACCGATATTTCACTACTTTTCTTCAGTCTATTACCTATCCTCTCTAGATCATCTCTTCTATTTATTTTCCTGATTTGGGGGTTAGAAAGGGTGAATTTATCATACTGGCATTTTTATTAAAAAAACATTATGAATTACTGTATAGAACAGATTCTTGGTGAAGTGAGGAAAGTCTTTATAAATAAATTTCTTACATTTATTTATTTTTATTACAGTGATGCCTGTACAGGAAGATTTTGATTGATCAGTAGAAGGGCTAAGAGCAGCCAAAATTGGTAGGCCTTTCTGCAGGTCTGTGCTGCCTTGGCATAAGTAAGCCAGGAGGGGAAGGGAGCCACTTGCTCAACCTTTGCCTGGCCCTGCAGCCCTCCCTGATGCTCTGGTGGACATACTAGGATCTATGTTTCAGGAAAAGACCAATAAGCATATTTGTGCATGCCCTCTGGGAAATGTTTCTCCTGGCCTCAAGATACTCTGGCGTCCTTAGGTCTAGCTTTTGAAACTTTTTCCCTCTTTCTTAACATGTTATTGTCTACTAACAACAATAAATGGGGGGAGAGGCTTGGACTTTTTGGGATCTCTTCTTGGACAAGCTTCTGGATCCTCCAATGGCAGCTGGAAGATCAGGCCAATCAGAAAGCCGTTACTGTTTCCACTTGAAAGCTGCCCCAGACTTCGGTAATTATTAAGGGTTATGGGTTGGGGTGTTTTACTAACCTGTTGCGGACATGTGTAATTGCTTGAGCCTAAGTAAAAGTGTAGCTTTAAAGTAAGAACACTCTCATGTGCTTGAGTCTAAGTAAAGTATAACTTTGTAGTAAGAGCACTTTTGTGTTACACTGTTTCTACCAGTTCATCTATTAGCTGGACAGCTGTGTCTCCATTTGGCTTATTTCCTGACACCACCTCACACAAAGTTACCACAAGCTTTGGGTTGGCAGAATCCCAGGTAACAATGCTCACATCCCCCTGCAGGGAATAGGGTCCCCACTGTGCTCTGTCATGGGTCTTCCATTTCAAAATACTTTTACAGCCAAGGATATCTAAGCTGGAGGCCTGGCAGCTGCTGAGTGAAAATGACAAGAATGTCACTTTCACTCAGCAGTTGCCTGTGTTCCCAAGGTCTGTAAGTCTAAGATACCAGCTGCCCCAGGAGTCGGGAAGTCTGCACAGCAGTGCTGTCCCAGAGCTGCAAACCTGGAAGACCAGGTTTCCCTGCCACACAATGAAGTGGTAGGTTTCCCATGGATTTGCTTTGATTCACTGAAAGCTCAATGAACAAGAGTTGCTTCCGTGAAACATTTTGGATTCAGCAAGTCAGCATTTTCCAGCAAAACTGTTTTATTGGAATTTTCCAACCAGCTCTAATTATAATATATAATATAAAATAAAAATATTAGCATGAAAAATTGTTAAGAATAGCACATTTATATGTATGACTAAGACAGATTTAGTAAAATGGACGCAACCAGGATCCATAAAATTTGTACCACATAAAATAATTCCAAATAATTCAAGACATGGAAATGCATAGTGAAAGCACCAAACAATTCTGGGAGGATATGAAAAAAATAGATATCTTTAAATATAAATTTCATTTAATCTGAAGCAACAAACACTAAAATTCCCTATTCATAATTATATTGTTATTATACAATGTCACTATTGGCCAGGACATAGGTAAAGTTGCATGCCTTTCTTGTGCACTTATATACCTTAAAATATTTGGATTTCTTTTAAGTGTAACTTTAACACTGAATTTCCGGGTTTGTCACTCTTTTTTGTAGGATCATTACAACTTCCCTGGAATATATTTTGGCTATGGAAAAGGGCTGAGTAGTGTGGTGGCAAAGTCTTAGTCCCACACTGCCTCTCTGAGTGAATAAATCATTTTGGATTATCTTACCTTTAACTATTAGTATAAAGCATACTCCTTTTCCAGAACCAGAGATAAACTCCAAGATCCTTGATGACCAATATTCTACTGCTGACTAAGAGTTATATAGCCCACTTGGAAAGCAGGTGTCAAGACTTCCTCCAGTGCCTGGACTGCAAAGAAACTAGCAATTACTGCTGCATCTCAAATAGCATGAGCCTAAACTAGGATCTAAAGGTTAAGGAGAGGTCAAATACTGCTGCTGATCTATGTGGGGGGATGGCATGGGAGTATATATAATTCACAGTCAAAGGAACAGATTTTTGTGCTTGAAAACTATGATAATCTGTAAACTATGATGTGTCTCACCAAAATATCCATTTCACTGGTAGGGTTTTGTATTAAAGTTCAGTTTGGATGAAGATGCTTTTTAGTATCTGCTGAAGATGGATGTTAACGCCTTATGGAGTTATCAACAGCATTGTAGGCAATATGAAGTTGGAAAAAAAGCTTTAACTGCCACTAACTAGGTTTTTTTGCTAATATAACCCAGGTCTCTTGATTCCTAGTGCTATACTTTAGCCAGAAAAACATCCTTTCACTTCCAGATATTGCAGAGTTAGTATTTCTTCATCCTTTTTTCTTTTACTTCAAAAAGTTATCATCTTTGATGAATTAGCTTGCTCTGCCTTCTGTACATTGTGTTTGTTCCGTTCTTATGTATATGGACTTTGGCTCTGAAAAGGCTTCAGGTTGTAATATAACTCAAGAAAGTTTGAGTCCTGTATGGATGTCAACTGTCTAGAGGCAAACATTTTCACAAGATGGTTCAACTCAAAATCTATTAGACTCCAAATAAGAAAACAATATATAAACTAAAGGTCTTGATACATTAATGTGTAACACCAATTTCACTTCATCATCAATTTCAATGGAATGACACAAGCATTACACAAGAATAATTCCGTGGTGAATCTTTTCAACACAAACCCAAGGTACTGGCAAACATAGTTGGAAGCTGATAAAAATCTTGTAGTATCTAACACTTGCTACAGCTGAATTCTCAGTCATGTATGAAAAGTGTATTTCATAAATTTGTTCTTAGTAAGATATCTGACGTTTCTTCAGTTTACAGATTTTTATTGTGGGACTTGAGCATATGTTTAAGTGCGGACCTGAATCAAGATGGACCTAAATACATGTTTAAGTGCTTTTCTAAATCAGGGTCAGGGCAGAAATGCAATGGTCATTCACTCTGAGTTCTCTTTATGAGCCAACTCAAACCAATCCTTCTAGGGAAAGCAAAAATAAGCTATTCAGCTGATGTATTGAAAGGGAGTGTAGGAAATAATGGGAGAGAAAGGCACTACAAATGAAGGGGTGGGAAGGGAAATTTGGGACTTGGGCTGACCTTGCTTTGACATGTTGAGTTGAAAGTCAGCTCTCACTAACTTTATAGTCCAACTAAATGGTACTGTAAGAATGAGGATCAACAATTTCTGAAGATAAAGATAAATGCTTAAGACAAAGCATTTTAATTTTATATAGTATTTACACTGATAAGGTAACATTTGATATAAGAAAGTGTACAGTACTTGAGAATCAAACAATAAAGAAATTCATGATCAATTTCTTTGATAGTTGTCCTTAATTATTGTTATGAGGGTGCTCTGGAATGTGTTGCACATCTTGCATATTTTTCTAAATTGCATCTAAATTTGTAACAGCTTTTAAATCAGGTACAGAGTATGTATTTGAGCCAATAATAGCTACCCTCTTACGAATTTAATTAACCCATTAATCCAGTTTTTTTAATGGTTTTATACAATCTCTCTCTACATCATTTTAATTTAGTATTATAAAAAAGTCTGTCAGTACACTGTAATATAAGGAACTTTTGGCTGGAGCTTTTTAAAGAATACGTTACCTTCTTTTCAGAAAATGCATTACAGTACATCCAAATCCATGTGGTGATGAAACATGATTATGTGCTGAGTGAGGCAGGAGACAGGATAATACAAAATAAAAAGTGTATGTTTTGTTTAGTTGGGTTTCAAGTGTCATCTCCATTTGCCATGTGCATACCTCTACATGATTTATCGGGATGGTGACTATCACCTTCCCACTCATCTCATTAAAATACTCAACAGAAGTTACCAGAAATTTATATAAAGACGTTATCACATGAGTATAACATTTTTATAAATTTAAAAACAATAGAATTAAAAACATTTCAGATCTTCGTTGCACTGAGGGAGAACTGATACATATATTTTCCTATTTTATATCTTAAATATCAAATGTTACTGGAAAGAATAGAAAAGTATAGGGGGGAAAAATCACAGTAAGAGGGTAGAACTCCCAGTCTCACTAGACTTCATTAAGAACATGTTTATTCTTTATTCTCAATTACGTAATTATTATATTTAAAATCAAACTATTAGTTTTTATTTGTATCCGTTTTTATGTTTAGTTAATATCTAAATTCCCTTATAAGGAGTAGGCCTCCCAGTAACTGCAGCACTCTAGAGAATACTGCCTTACACATTTAAATAGTTTGCGATCCCTTATAATATCACAAGAATTACTGCAGTTAACATACTTCTCTCCAGTCCTCATTGCTGTTCTGCTTTCACTTTCTCCGTTCAGTTGAATGTCCAGAATTCTCCAAAGATATATTCAAGGTAAATTTCAATCCCATCATTATGCATGTGTTGCCAGGACAAGTTAAACTCATATACTTTTATTTTGCGTTTTATCTAGCACCTGCCATTGGAAAATGGAGATAGCTCTTTGAGCAGGACTGTCATTTATTATGTGGTTTCTACAGTGTTTAGCGCTACGAGGCCTGACCTGGTTATGGCCTTTAGGTTCTACCACAATATGGTTGTTAAGAATAACCTATTCCAGTAATATGCAAAAAGGTAATGAATCAGATTTTGTTTTTTCCAGACCTGTATGAACTTTAAAACAATGTAATACTTACTGTAAAGAATGTTTTCTTTCTTCCCTTACTATTATACATATAACAGCAATGAAATTCTAATTAAGGGATTTTAGTGTTTGTGGTCCCAGATGAAATTAAACTGATTTTTTAGATAGATGACTTTTTTAAAAAGATAATATTTCTCTCTTCTGAAGGTCACAACAGAGTAGAGTTAAGGTTGCTAAGTGCTTTAACTATGCTTTGCCATAAATAAAAATCCAAACTAGTTAAGTTATTTATTTTTAAGATTAACGAACTCTCAATTGCCTTGTGATGGGGCATTGGCCCCACACTGGCCTCTAAGCAGTTAATAGAGCCCTAGGGAGGCTGCCTAGGAGGCAGCCAATTTGAGAAGGGCTGTGATGAGCAGCCAATCAGGGCCTAGCAGGCCCATATAAGAAGAGCTGCAGGGCAGAGCAGGTCAGTTACTCCCTGGAGCTCAAGGAGGGAGGACTGGGTACCTTGCAGGGGGAAGGAAGCTAGCACCCTGGACAGAACAGTGCTCGGCAGGAACAGGGTAGCAAGAGGGTGTGCCTGGTTGGCTCCCAGGGCTGACATGCTGAGGCTCTGAGGTAAGGCCAAAGACATTGCGGGGGCCACTCGGGAAGTGGCTGGACAGTTGCACTGTAGTACTCTCCCCCAGAAGAGGGAGCACAAATCATGACAGCCAGAGGGCTCCATCATGAAGTGTGGCCCTTGGAGTGACATGGGTCCGAGAGCAGATGTGACAGTGGGAGAGGCACCATCTGGAGAGGGAATACTGACCTGCGGAGGCATCAACGTGGTAAGTGGAGCCCTGTCATGTACCTGAATGTTTAATAGTAGTTTTGGGAATAATACTTGTGCTTTTATTTTACCTTCCTGTTAATGGTACGCACTCTCAACTTTACCTAGTCCTGATGGCAAATTTATACAAGCAAGCCTATTGTACATGCCCTGTGTAAATTACAGTGGACACCTACGGCATACAAATGTTTAAGAGATAGGCATTGTACATCTGGTGGCAGAACTTAGGTCCGAGTGCCGAGTTCATTGTGTTGATTTATAGAGATGGTGGGGCAAATTCATTCCAGATAGAACTCCATGGATGTTCGTAGAGTTGCATCAGTAATGAATTTCTCTTTCCTTTTCACCTGATTTTTTCCCCCCTCATTGATATATAAGTATAATACTCTGGTGTACTTTATTCCTCACACTATCTGAAGGGCCCAGAAGAGGTCATACAAGAGAGAGGTGACATGCTTCTTTCTCCCAGGATCTAGTCTACATTTTTCTTACATCTCTTCTCTCCTACCAGCCTAAAAGAGTGAAGGACAGAGTTTTGTCCTGAATTTGTGTGTTCATGTGAGTGTGGCAAAACAAATAGTTTTTTTTCTTTTTTAAGTAAGGATACCTTGACAGTATCTTTTAATTTGAAATACCAAATAAATACTGACCTTGAAGGCGCAGCAAACATCCTCAATGTGGCATTTTACCAAAAGCTATTGAAATAATCATCAAAATGTGAATGAATAAGTAAAGTTCAAATGATTACTGACAGATCTACGAAGGGTGATGGCAGTGAATATGATGGCAATATCCTAATATTTAATCTATTTATATTCCCCTTGGTATTTAATTATTTCTTCCGGATACTATAATTTTTCCTATACATATTTCCTGGTCCAAGTCAGTTACCTGTATATCATGAAAAAACAAACTCTACTTCATAATTGTAAGCAAATTACAAAGGAGTAGACTAATAGGCTACTCAAGGCTGAGCAGAAAAAGCATGAGATTTAGGTTTCTTCTATATTAATTGGTTCATTTCTGACAAACATTCCCAAAAATGATCCAAAGAGACTGAAATATTAATACTTCATCCACTGCTTGTATAAACTTTTCTGGCCACTAGGTGACAGTGGAGGTTAGTAACTGCAGCAAGAAGGAATTTAAGGTCAAATAAATAGGAAAAATCATGAAATCAGCAAGATCGTGTTCTTGAATGCCACAGTAATTTTTTACACTGGAGGAAGATATTTTACATGTACTAACGGATATTATTGATTTTGCTACACTTAACTTTACACCAAAGTTTTTCTTTCCCAATTTACAGTAGTTATTAAGCAATGATTACATTGTCTGTCTGACATCCTGGAATCATCTGGAATAGAATGCTAGAACACAAAGCATATTCTATCTTCAAGACAGCAGGTGAGTTTCTTAAAAGCTTTAAATGTAGAACTGGTTGAAATTTCCCATTCAAAATACTGTTTTCAATGAAAAACAGCTTTACAACTAAATGGAAATTTTTGCCAAAATTTCCAATTTTTTTCTTTCCAAAATATAGAACATTTCTTTGGTTTTCAAGGTATTCAATAAAAACTCATTTTGAACAATAATTTAGCTGAAAACCAAAATTGTTTCAATAGAAATTTTTTCACAAGGAAAAATATATTTCCTAGTCAGCTCTACCTGAGACATTTAGATGCTCAAATCCTACTGAAAAGCAATGGGACTTATTTTCTCAGGGAATTTAGGAATTTTTGAAAAATCTCACCCAGTAAATCTATTGGTTTATAGATTCAGAGATTCCAAAACCGGAAGGGAGCACTGTGATCATCTACTCTGAACTCCTATATAACACAGGCCACAGAACTTTTCAAATAATTTCTAGAGTAGATCTCTCAGAAAAAATTCCAAACTTGATTTTAAAATTGCCAGTGATGGAGAATTCACCACAACTCTGTGAACAGAGTTGAGACAAACAGAAGAAGTTTGCCTGGGATCTGTCCGAGAGGAGCCCAGGTGAGTACTATGTGAGGGGAGCTGTGTTGTGTGCTAGAGGGGTGAGTATCTGAGAGACCATTTGTTTGACTTGTGCAAGTTACAGCTGACCATGTGTGTGATCGTGACTGGTGCAGTTGCAGGGACTGTTTGGCAGTTGACCGTGTGTGATTTATTGAAAAGTGTGAATTGGGAGTGCTTTGTTCCAGGTGGGCCTTGAGTGGCTGATTGCAGAAGGAGGTGCTGAGCTGGGGCAACTGCTTCCAGTCAGCAGCCTTATAAGAAGCAGCCAGGTGCAAACAGAAGGAGTTTGCCTGGGAGTTCAGCTGGGGGAGAGCCCACAGCGGGTTTTTGCCTTTCAGACTTAGCTGAGCAGTAAATACAGCATCTGAAGAGGCTTTCAGAGGAAAGATATGGAAAGTGAGTGATCTGCTGTTGTCACCTGCACTGGATGTGCTGTTTGTCTTCCTCCCATGGGATAGGGCTGACTTCATCTGTACAAAGTACAGGCTGGTTTCCATATTGGAAGAGAAGGTTAAAGGACTAGAGACCCAAACATCAACCCTGCATTGCATTAAAGAAAACGAAGTCTTGCTCGATCGAAGACATGATTTGTTACTGCAAGCACAGTGTGAGGAAGATTCAGAGAAGGCAGTGCAGAACAAACTGAAGAATGGGGAAGAAAATTGGCAGCATGTGACCTCCCGAAGAAAGAGAATCTATATGCCCACCATGCAGATAGCGGTAAGGAATTGTTTTCAGGCTCTCTGCACAGGTACTACATTGGAGAGCGATTTGGAAGACTCATCTGAGGGAATGGATCAAAAGGAGACCCTGTTGATCAGAAGGCATGGAATGCTTTGTCCAATGGATGGGGGTTCCACAAGGAACCAAGAGGAAGAGAAGGGTGATGGTGATTGGGGACTCCCTCCTAAGGGGGATGGAGCCATCCATCTGCCGTCTGGACCAGGAAACTAGAGAAGTGTGCTGCCTGCCTGGAGCTAGGATTCAAGATGTGATGGAGAGCCTGCCGAGACTCATCAAGCCCTCAGACAGCTACCCTTTCTTACTTCTCCATGTGGGCACCAATGACACTACCAAGAACGATTTTGAGCAGATCACTGCAGACTGTGGCTCTGGGAAGAAGGATAAAGGAATTTGAAGTGAAAGTGGTGTTCTTGTCCATCCTCCCTGTTGAAGGAAAAGGCCCAGGTAGGGACTGTCGCATTGTGGAAGTAAATTAATGGTTACGCAGGTGGTGTCGGAGAGAGGGCTTTGGATTCTTTGATCATGGGATGTTCCAGGAAGGAGGATTACTAGGAAGAGACGGGATTCACCTAACGAAGAGAGGGGAAAGTATCTTCACAGACAGGCTGGCTACCTAGTGAGGAGGGCTTTAAACTAGGTTTGATGGGGGATGGAGACCTATGCCCGAAGTTAAGTGGGGAAATGGGACACCACGAGGAAGCAGAAGGAGGAGGGTGCCAAGAAGGCTAATGGCATATTGGGGTGCATTAGTAAGAGCATTGCCAGCAGATTGCGGGAAGTGATTATTCCCCTCTATTCAGCATTGGTGAGGCCGCATTTGGAGTAGTGTGTCAGTTTTGGGCCCCCCACTACAAAAAGGATGTGGACAAGTTGGAGAGAGTCCAGAGGAGGGCAACAAAAATGATTAGGGGGCTGCAGCACAAGACTTATGAGGAGAGGCTGAAAGAACTACGCCTGTTTAGTCTGCAGAAGAGACAAATGAGGGGGGATTTGATAACAGCCTTTAACTACCTGAAAGGAGGTTCCAAGGAGGATGGAGCTAGGCTGTTCTCAGTGGTAGTAGATGACAGAACGAAGAGCAATAATCTCAAGTTGCAGTGGGGTAGGTCTAGGTTGGACGTTAGGAAAAAGATTTTCACTAGGAGGGTGGTGAAGCACTGGAATGGGTTACCTAGGGAGGTGGGGAATCTCCATCTTTAGAGATTTTTAAGGTGTGGCTTGACAAGGCCCTGGCTGGGATGATTTAGCTGAGGTTAGTCCTGCTTTAAGCAGGGGGTTGGACTAGATGACCTCCTGAGGTCCCTTCCAACTCTAATATTCTATGATTCTAAATTATTCCAATGTTTAATTGCCCTCACTGGTAATAATTTACACCTTATTTCCAGTCTGAATTTGCCTGCCTTCAACTTCCAGCCATTGGATTATGCTATACCTTTCTCTGCTAGATTGAAGAGACCATCCAAATATTTGTTCCTTTTGTAGATCCTTGTAGACTAATCACATTACCCTTAACCTTCTCTTTATTAAATTCCTCTTACTATAAGGCTTGTTTTACAATCCTTTTAATCATTCCCCTGGCTCTTCTCTGAACCCTCTCCAATTTATCAACATCTTTCTTGAATTGGGGACACCAGAACTGGGCACAGTATTCAGTAGTGGTCACATCCATGCCAAATTCAGAGGTAAATAATCTCTCTACTCCTACTCAAGGTCCCGCTGCTTTTACATCCAAGGATTGCATTAACTCTTTTGCTACCACATCACAGTGGGAGCTCACGTTCAGCTGATTCTCCACCATGACCCTCTAATCTTTTTCGGCATCCTGGAGGCCAGTGATTGAGTCCCCTATCTGTAAGTATGGCCTTGTGTTCCTTGATATATACATTGAGCCATATTAAAAGGAATATTGTTTTCTTGCACCCAGCTTACCAAATGATGCACATCACTCTGTATCAATGACCTGTCCTTTTCATTATTTACCACTCCCCCAATTTTTGTGTCAGCTACAAACTATCATGATGATTTTAGGTTTTCTTCGAGGTCACTGTTAAAATTTTTAGATAGCATAGAGCCAAGAACAGATCCCTGAGGGTCCCACTGGAAACACACCCACTTGACTGTGATTCCCTGTTTATAATTATATTTTGAGACCTCTCAGTTAGCCAGCTTTTAATCCATTTAATGTGTGCCATGTTGATTTTGGGACATTCTAGTTTGTTAATCGAAATGTTGTGTAGTACCAAGTCAAACATTTTATAGACATGTGAGTATATTTCATCAGCACTACTACCTTTGTCAACTAAACTGGTAATCTCAAACAACGAAAGTAGATTAATTTGACAGACCTATTTTTCATAAACCTATGCTGATTGGCATTAATTATGTTACCTTCCTGGAATTCTTTATTCAGTCCCATATCAGCCACTGAATCTTCTTGCCTGGGATCAATGCCAGACTGACAGGCCTAAAATTACCCTGCTCATCCCATTTGCTCAGATATAACAGTGATAGATGCCGTATGAAAGCCTAAACAGAAAAGGAAAGGGATGTGAACAGACAAGATGTTCAAAAATTCAAATAATAGCAGAAAAGGTTTTCTAATAGTCACCCAGCTAGAATACATTTCCTTCCAATTGTGTATGTTTGGTCCATGTTAGATAGGTAATATTTTTAAAATGGTCTGAAGCCACACTGGGATTCGGAGTACTTCCTTTGCAAAAGGAAGCAGGTGATTCAATAAGATTCTGGCAAGAATCTTCCCAGCAATGGAGAGGAGGGCAATGCTTCGAAAGGGCCAACTGCAGAATCATCTGCCTTTTTGAAAATGATGATGATGTTAGTGTTGTGTAAGTCAGTGGGTATTTCTTCAGTGCATCAGATTTTGAGAAACAGCAAATAGAGCTTGTTTGTTAGTGTTTCTCTCTCCACTTTCAATACTTCAGCTTGTAAGCCATCAGGACTTGATGCTTTATTGACATCACAAGGCACCGTCAACATGATTTTTGTAGCTAGGCAGATGCAGGAAAAATGTCAAGAATGACATGAGGAGCTGTCTTTATCAATCTGACCAGAGCCTTTGACTATGTCAGCTGTGAGGCTCTGTGGAAAATCAAGTCAAAGTTTGGCTGCCCAAGTAAATTTACCACCATTGTAAGACTCCTCCACAACCAAATGACTGCTTCCATTCTGTGCAGTGGCTCTACCTCTGAACCCTTTGCAATCTGAACTGGTGTAAAGCAAGGTTTTATACTGGCACCTACACTCTTTCTCCATTTTCCTAGTCGCTATGAAAATGCTAATCCCAGTTCATCTGCCACAAGGTATTGGCATCCAATGTCAGACTGATGGCAACCTCTTCAACCTCTTTCACCTCCATGCCAGAACTAAAGTAACATTTGCAAAAATAACCAAACTCCAGTATGCAGATGAATGTGCTGTAGTTACACACTCAAAGGAGGACCTACAAACAGCCTTTAACTGCTTTTCTGAAGCTTACAAAAGCCTCAGGCTAACCCAGAACATTGGCAAAACAAAAGTTCTCCACCAGCCTGCTCCTGGTCAATCATCATACCCAGCAAGGAAGATCAACATCGACAGAGTGGACCTGGAAAACATAGAACACATTGCCTACCTTGGCAGCCATCTCTCTCAGATGGTAAATGTAGACATCGAGATTCAGCACAGAATCCACTATGCCAACCTTTGCCTTTGTTTAACACCCAGCAAGGCAGTCTGTCAATCACAACATTAGAACACACACTAGACTCTTAGTATATAAAGTGGTGGTAATTCCAATTCTTCTCTACGGTTGTGAAATCTGGGTAACCTACAGAAAACACCTGAAACGCTAGCACCAGCACTGTCTACAGAAGATCCTCAACGTAAAGTGGGAGGATCACCCCACACTAACGTCAGTGTACTCACAGAGGCCAATATCTTTAGTGTTGAGGCCCTGATTATCTAGCACCAACTGAGGTACAGAGGGCACTGTGTACGTATGCCTGACGCACACCTACCAAGACAATTGCTCTATGCCCAACTCACCTAAGGAGAAAGAAAATGGGGAGGCCAAAAGAAATGCTTTAAAGACATACTCAAGACAAACATCAAGAGATGTGGCATTGACATCACACACTGGGAGACAGTAGGTCAAGACAGACGAAGACTTGTCAGAGAAGGAACAACCACTTTTGGGAAAAATCACTTCACCCTGGTCACAGAAAAATGCCAGAAAAGAAAGGACAGACAACTTGCAATCGAGGCCCAACCTTGCTTCCCAACACCACCTGCAACATTTGCCAATGACCAAGGATCTGACTCTTCAGTCACCAAAGGAGACATATAAAATAAAACCTATGAAAGATCATCCTTGACTTTCAAGGGATCAGTGACAATTTGTAAAACAAACACCTCATGATTATTTCATCATAAAATAATCTTTTGAATTATATATTGGAACCTAAGTATTTTAGCATAAACATACATTTCATATAATGATGTCTGCTATAGGTAAGAATCAATGTACCTCTGAACAAGGGAGCCTGTGTTGCGGTTTGCAGCCAGAAAAAGGCTATTGATGGAACAATCTAGTTCTAGGTCCATTACTAGGCCAAGTCTACAGTAGAAACATGTTACCAGTATAGGAACAGCAAAATATTATACTAGCAAAGCACTACCAGTGTGAATGCTCCTTACACTATCAAAGCTATGCTTTGTATTATGTAGTAGCACCAGCCCACACAAAGAAGCTATACAAGTAAAAGCGCAGCTTTGCTGGTATAGTTGTGTCTACAGGAGGGACTCTGCTGGCACAACTGTTAATCAGGATTGCACCTTCTTACATCCCTGGTCAACACAGCTCTTTTAGGGGGAGGGGTCTTAAGCTTAAAATGAAGATCTACTTTTAAATAAATGATTGTATGAATTAGTACCATTTTACTCAACAGATGTATCTTGTTTGTACGCAGGGTAATATCTGAGTGACAAATGTTTCTCTTAGCAGTGCTAGCTCTTTATTTCTATAGGAGGGAGAGTATTACATAAATTTAACTAAATTCTAATTGTAGGCCTAATTCTGCTATTAGCTGCAATTTTACAACCCACAGAAGACAATGGAGGTTTCAGAGCTGTCTGAGGTCAGATTTTGAATGGATGATACTTTATTATTGTTGGACCAGAAAGAACACAGCTTGACTTTCAGATCCCAAACTGTTTGCAGGGTTGACAGTTATCAAAAAGAGGTTTATGGTTGTGGGTGTAGTTTTTGTTGTGAACTAAGTAAACTTTAGCTGAATTTAGAATGATCATAAACAGAATTTCCTCAAGGTAACTTCTTTCTAATATCTTTCAGAGAGGGGCAGCACTTCAATTTGTGTACTCTTTAATATGTCTACATTAAAAAAAAAAGTTTTCTTAACTTATTTCATATTGTGTCTTAAATCTCTTCCAAATCCTCATTTATGTTTTATGGATTTAATATCAGCTGAAATTGGTATAAAATTGTTTGCTTAATCAAAGATGCATAAATCCACCAGGTCCTTAAAATCCTTCTACCAGTCAATGCAAATGGGAGCTTTTGGTGAAGGCAGTTGTAATCGCAATCTTTTGTCATCTTTGAAAGGAATACTTGGAGAATTGGTTTATAATTTCCCAATGGAATAGTTTTCCTTCAGAAAATTATTGCTTCTGTTCCATTGGACCTTCTGTGGGATATGTTCATTCTGTGAAAACTTTTGATGGAAACCACGCAGGCTGTCTGGCTGGTGGAAAGGCAAGTTGCCTGGCTTTCTGGTTGTCCCACTGACTTGCACTCTGGCTGCCAAGATCTCTGACTAGCCACCAGGCTCCTTGGCTGCCTGGCCAGGTGGCACTAAAACAGAGTATTTTCTTTTGTCAGAAATTTGCACTGTTAACATTTTGTACTGATGTGGAATGAAACAAAAGAGAGAAATTAGGGGAACTCTCTCTAACTTTAAGGATAGTTAAGCATGGGAATAGGCTTCCAAGGGTAGAATTCCTGTTGTTGGGGTTGTTTAAAAACCTATCTAGTATACTTGGTCCTGTCTCAGTGCAGAGGGATGGACCAGATGACCTCTAGAGGTTCCTTCCAGCCATACATTTCTATGATTCTATAAAAGGTCAAACCAGGATTTCCTGCAAAATGGAAGTTCTTTTCTGGCCAGCTCTGACTGCTTGTAGTCATTTTAAAATGAATCCATCCACCAAACTGGGTCTTGTTCATGAGGTGCTGTTAAGTCAAAATACAACTGTTCTGTCGGCCACAGTAGGAGTATTTTCTGCAGAAATGAGAACATTGGGACAGAACACACTCCTCTCAGATTAAAGGGCACTGCATCACTGTCCAGCTAGACTAACTTTCTCTATATTGTATTCCGATTTGAAGCTCAACTGCTTAAAGGAGCTAACCAGTAGCATCTACTATCCCACAATTTGTATCAGTTAACTAGCAGCTTCTACATTGTCTTCCCCATAAAGGGGAGATCAGAGAATGGATGATAATGAATATCACACAATGGTATCTTGAGCAAGGGCCATTACACAGTATGCTTAAGGTTTGTATTTAATTCCACATCAGATTATTTCTGATTAGTCCAGAGCAGGAGGGCATGGCCCCATGTGTTAGATTTCTACTTTGAACATAAAGCAAGAGCGTTGGCGTGCAAGTGGGCTTTTCACCCCACAGACTGTATAGCTTAAACTGATGGTCCAGTCCCAGTCTAATGGAAGTATCTGGTGCACATGGAAGAGCAATATGAGTTGTCTTATCAGGGAAAAAGAGCTCTTTATATTATAGATTGTAAATCTAGAAGGGACCATTATGGTCATCCAGTTTCATCTGTGTAATACAGGCCATAGAACTTGCCCAAAATAATTCCTGCAGCATTTCTTTAAAAAAAAAATCCAGTTTTGATTTTAAAAAATTGCCAGTGATTGGAGAATCCTACACAATTCTTCATAATTGTTCCAATGGTTAATTGCAGTCAACGTGTCACTGTTGCAGCACAATATATAATAAGTCGAAGTCATATCTTGTTGTGTGTAATGGTGAGTTGGCTGTATGAAAAGTGACAGTTTATGAAATGCAATTAAGAGAAGAATTGAAGAGAAATACTTTAAAAAAAAATACAAAGACTAATGAAAATTGCTTTAAAAGCAGAAAGGAATCTGCAAAACTAATGCCCATACATAGGTCATATTGTCTTAAAAACATTTTTATGCTACAAAAATCTATACATAAAAATTTCTTTGAGGAGGGAGTGCAACCCCTGAAAGAACCATTGTGTGTCTTCTCAGACCATATGAGCTTGGAATGATTGACAGTCCTAAAAGGAGTATTCTCAGGGAATGGCTATATTAGCCTCTCATTTACACAGGTGGTATTCTGGGGTCAATCCACTGAAGGCAACGGAGTTACTGCCAGGGCCCAAGCATAATTTTTTCAGGCCTACTACAAACTTGTAACATGGGCCCCCTCCCACATGCATACCCATGTGGGTTGCAGCCTGGGCTGTCCCGCCCCAGGGCCTCTGGGCCCCAGTAAAGTGTGCCCTTTCCCCTCCCCCCCATGTGGGGTCTGGTTACTGCTGATTTGCACCTCTTTAAGTCAGAGGAGTATCAGGCTCAGTATGTTGTCAGTTGGACTCTAGGGCTTCCAAGCAGCGTAGGCGGTTTGAACAAAAAAATCTCATTGCTGGCTACATTTAGTGTATGAAATGCACCTCCCACGCACTGCTTTGAAATGTAACCATATGAATTCTTATTGCTGTGTATCCATGGTAAACTAATTTCACCTTGCGCTCCCAATTAGTGGCCAGCCATCAGAGGAGCAGATCTGTGATTGATATTTTTTTTTCTTAGCCTGTCAGAAACAGCACACTTTTCACATGTGGATTGCAAAACTTGATTTCAGATGACAGGATACAGCCTGAAGGATCAGCGTAATTATCGTATTGCATGATGCAGTCTGAGGATCTGAGTTTGATCTCATGGCAGGAACTACAACTGAGGAAGGAACAAGGTTGCTTTCAGAGTTGTGAACAAGCATCTCAAAGCTTGGACTGTAGCTCACTAGTTTCCCACCATTTCCTCAGTAGCAAATAGCAAGCTTGCATGTATTTCTTAGTCATAAAGAGCAAGCCTAAAAAAAAAATCCATCAAAAGTCATGTTATTAAGCAGGCTAAGAATTCACACTTCCCTCAGTAAGTGAAAGGGAAATCTTAAGTTTGACCACTTGGAGTAAGCGGCAGTAATGTTCTTCCTGATATAACATTGTCATAGGTGTAATAACAGGTTAAGGAGTAAGGGAAAAGGAAGCACAGGTGGAGAATAATAATGGATCATAGTGCTTCATACATAGATCTTACACAGCACGTCACAGAGGAAGGGAAATATAATCATCCCCATTTTGCAGATTGGGCAACTGAGGAGCTTTGTACTTGACATACATTCCACCATCTTTAAAAGGTTGGTTTTCTGTTTTTTTGTTTTGGTTTAAGGAAATGAATAAACACTTTTGGACTTGCAGCGCTGTGGCACATTTGTCAATGTCACCGATTTCTAAACCTTCTACTTTCTGAAACAACTGCAGCTGTTGCTGTCTATGCGGATTAGGTGCTGTTTCTGTAAAAACTCTGTTTTGAACAGCATCACTTGTGGATTCCTTTTAAATTTTGGGACCTTTCTTGTCCTGCCCCCACTTTCATGAAAAGGAATGACGAAATCTGCAAGGAGCTTATAACCAAGCTAATTTTGCATAAGAAGTAGAGTGCCTTTCACCTGGTTTTCTTGCAGTAACAGGTATTCATGTTTGTTTTTATGATTAATTACATTTTAAACACAAAGCTGAGACCTATATTTTTCTGATATACGAATACCTATATAAACTGATCTGTACTTGAACTTTGATATCTCAATGATGGCACAATTTTAAATACCAGACATTAGATAAACAGAGCTTTGTTTTGCTTCTTTTATATTATTAATCTTCTCTGCTGCTGTCAAAGGCTGATGTTTGCATGTTAGAATTAATAAGGAATTTGGACTGAGCAGCACTGCCCTATGCTTATGAAACAGAACTGTAATGTCAATCTCCTATTTCTAGTTTCACCATCCCCAATAGATATTCAGTTGTGTGATAAAGGAAATAGATTTGCCAAGAAGCCATCATCATGGTTTATACCAGAACTCAAACCTCCTCACCTGCATAAAGAACGAGGAAAGACTGTTTAATGAACATTGACTTTGGCTACTGCACAAACTAGCAACATACTCTTCTAACGTACCTTCTCATTTAATCTTCTCTTTTTACCCCCCTCTGAACAAAACTCCCTTGTGATCGATCCATCCTAATGGGAGCTGAAGTTAGGATCTGCCTGCCCACTTGTAAAAGCATCGACTCTACTACTGAGCGGAAGAATAGTCATTACCTGTCAGTAATTCAAGTTTCTTTTCTTTTTTTTTTTTTTTTTAAGAATTCCAAGCATGGGATCCTGTTACATTTTTGTCAGGAATCTAGTGCTAACTGTAGAAAGATTTAAATGACTAATCTTACTCGCAAATCATTCATTCCCTCTTGGTGCAACAGTAGATTTCAGAGCTTCTGATTAATTAACTTTGTAACAAGTAATGTATTATCAGTTTTGAACTCTTTGCTTTCTATGCCTTTTGTTGGGCCTGTTGTAAAATACTACAGGACTATTCTCTTAATTCCTACACATTGGCAGAAATAGAAATATGACCATTAATTAACAGAAATAGTCTGCTGGCTTTAATTTCTTATTTTAAATCAAACCACAGAATACAAAGCATAAATGAGGAGAGATCTTAATTTAGCTTTTACTTCTTTAATGCTTAAAAAGCCCTACTACATGTGCTATGTCATATGTCACAAAGTACAGTGGATTAGCCTCTCAAGGATGTTGCAGGATGTTCAGTAGGTAGCACTTGTTTCTCTCAGTCAAGGATCAAGCATGACATTATATGGCCTGATGACCTATGATCATGATCTCCTTTGTGGCCTTTTTAGAAAGAGAAGCATGTTATAAGTGCAACTGAAGGAACTGCATTCTGCCTGCTCCATCGGGTTGCAATGGGACATATTATTTCCCACTCTGTACCCTAATCTATTGTGTAGTGTTGCTGTGCTCTCAGCCATTCGTGTTGAGATGTTGCATTAATTTAGATGGAATATGTGGGCAGACAGAGTCAAAGGTGTCCTGTCCAATTTTAAACAAGATTCAGGGTTCAGTGTACAGAGACCTCAGGCTGCATAGTACCATGGCACAAACAGCACTGCAAATCTTTTTAATCATACAGAAAACTGCATACAGATTTGCACTGCAAATCTTTTAAATCTTTAATTAAACATACAGAAAAGGGAGTTGAAGCATTTGAAGTGTAAAGTATTACATAATGCTTTCATTTTAACCATATCCAATGTTCCCTTTCTCTTTAGCTGAAGAAAGCCTTTTGAAGGGTGGGAGGAGTCACCCTTGTCTGACAGTCTTAGATGCTATTTAAGATGGTAACTGTCCTTTTGGGGAAAAGAGAAAAAGTTAGTTGAGATGGGCTGGAGCTGTTATCGTTAAAGTACAGTCCCATTCCCTAGAAGACAAAATAAGACAATTTCACACACAAGGGAAGAAAAAAGCAGAGTAAAGACTGAAAATGAAGTTTCTATCTCTGGTGTTGATTTTCATTTGCCTTCTCACTTCTGGAAAAACACAGGCCCAGCACACTCTCTTATCAGTCACTCTGTGATATGGCAAACTTGTACCAGCATCAGGCTGTTTACGTAATTGCATTTAGCTGCTGCTTTCTGGTCACTGGCTTACACAGAATTGCAAAATATACAGACTTGACTGGCTAAGCCAGACTTTTATTAGACAGAAGGGAAAAAGAGGAATTAGTAACAGAAGAAATAAGATGAGAAAGGAAGAGAACAACCAAAGGAGGTGAGGAAGGATAAAGGCTTAGTCATAAGAACAACCATACTGCCCCTTGGTCCATCTAGACCAGTATCCTGTCTTTTCACAGTTGCCAGTGCCAGATGCTTCAGAGGGAATAAACAGAACAGGGTAAATGATGAGTGATCCATCCCCTGTCATCCAGCTCCAGCTTCTGGCAGTTAGAGGCATAGGACACCCTAGCATGGGATCGCATCCTTTACCATCTTGGCTAATGGCCATCAATGGACCTATCCTTCATGAGTTTGTCTAATTCTTTTTTGAACCCAGTTATATTTTTGGCCTTCATAACAACCCCTGGCAATGAGTTCCACAAGTTGACTGTGCATTTTGTGAAGCAGTGCATCCTTTTGTTTGTTTTTTTTAAACCTGCTGCCTGTTGACTTCATTGGGTCACCCCTGGTTCTTGTGTTATGTGAAGGGATAAATAACACTTTCTTATTCACTTTCTTCACACATTCATGCTCTTATGGACCTCTATCATAACCCACCGTAGTCGTCTCTTTCCCAAACTGCAATGTCCCAGTCTTATTAATCTCTCCTCATATAGAGGATGTTCCATACCCCTAATCATTTTTGTTTCCATTCGGTGTACCTTTTCCATTTCCAGTACATCTTTTTTGAAATGAAGTGACCAGAACTGAACACAATATTCACAATATGGGCATACCATGGATTTATATAGTGGAATTATGATATTTCCTGTCTTGTCTATCCCTTTCCTAATGGTTCCTAACATATGTTTTTTTGACTGTCACTACACATTGAGCAGATATTTCAGAGACTTCTTACCCACAATGAGTTCAAGAACTTTCTTGAGTGGTAACAGCTAATTTAGATCCTATAATTTTATATGTATAGTTGGCATTATGGTTTCTCATGTGAATTACTTTGCATTTATCAGCATTTAATTTTATTTGTCATTTTATTGCTCAGTCACCCAGTTTTGTAAGATCCCTTTGTAACTCCTTGCAGTCTGTTTTGAACTTAACTATCTGGAGTAGTTTTGTATCATCTACAAATTTTTGCATCCTCACTGGTTACCCCTTTTTCCAGAACATTAATGAATATGCTGAAAAGCACTGCTTCAAGGACAGATCTCTGGGGAACACCACTATTTACCTCTCTCCATTCTGAAAATGACCATTTAGTCCTACCCTTTGTTTCCTGTCTTTTAACCAGTTGCTGATCCAGGATACGACCTTCTCTCTTATCCCATGGCAGTTACTTTACATAAAAGCCTTTGGTGAGAGACTTTGTCAAAGGCTTTCTGAAAGTCCAGATATACTAGATCACCCTTGTCGACATGTTTATTGATCCCCCTGAAAGAATTCTACTACACTCAGTCATGAGTTCCCTTCACAAAAGCAGTGTGACTCTTCCACAAATAATTTTGTTAATCGATGTGTCTGTTGATTCTGCTCTTTACTGTAGTCCACACCTAAAATTTAGGTTGAATTAGCTACATTGGAGAGGGGTTTGAAAAAAAAATCACACTTCTAAAAAACTTAGTGAAGCCAAACCAAGCCCTGGTATAGACACCAGTAGCTCAATGGAAGAATTCTTTGGTCATCCCAGCGAACGGCTCTCAATGCAGGCAGGGATGAACTACAACAATGGGGAAAATCGCTCCTGTCACTGTAGCAAGTGTCTGCACTACAGTGCTACAGCAGTAGAGCTGCAACAATGTAGCTGCTGTCCTGCCTGCAGTGCAGAAAAACCCCAAAGGATATTCAGGGTTTAGCTGGAGCTGGTGGACGTAGCAATATCTGGCTCCCCCTTTCTGGTCAGGACACCTTTCAGAATTTGGATGAAGAAGATCCAGGTTCCCAGGAGACAGTGGGGGTGGCAGGTATGATGCTGACGCTCACGCCTTTCCCTGGTCTCACCTTTTGGTCAGCCAGCATCGCAGCCTTTTAACATTTTTTCCCATCTCTTTTTGAGGGAGTGATGGGTGGAATAGCGCATTCCCTCCATTTTGTCCACCAATTAGGCCTAATTTTTAACTCACCAATTTTGATTCACTGATTTCTAATCCCACACTTCTCTTGTTGACCAGGCACGATCCTAACACAGTCCTTGTGTTCTATCAGTAGGCATTTTTGTTTGGACTAATGCAATCTTCCTGTCTCCCTTTCATACTCCAAAAGTTCCAGTCTACAATTGGGGAATCTGTAGTTGAGGTAACATACGCAGCAGCATCTGACTCACAGCTGCCATGTCTCTACCCACGTCAAGCTCCCCATAAGAAGTGCCTTTAATAGGACAAATACGGCTGTTGAAATGTCCACCAGCATCTCACAGATGTTTTGTTTGATTCCTGAAACAGGAGTGAAAATGTGAGCAGGAGATGTTCTTCCCCCAGTGCCGGATCAGTGCTGCTGATGCCAGTTGCACAGAGCTTGCAGAGCCCAACACGGCTTGGCTGGATGCGTGTGCAGGCTAGGAGCACATCTGATCAAGTGCTGCAAGATGGACAGAGAGATTGTCCTACGATACACAATGAGCCAAGCCCTAGAGTGGCTACAACTAGCAAGGCTGCTAAGAACCACGGACTACCCCCCAGAACCAACATCAGATTCATGTCTGCTTAGTGCAGTGTGGATGCAGCGACCTGGATATGAGGCTTGCGTAGCAATGCAGTGTGGATATCAAGGATAGGTGCAAATCCGGCACATCCAGTTTGTCTACCCAGGGTAGACACACCCTGAGAGCCCCTGGTCTAGCCACAGGTTCCAGGGTTTCTAAGCTCCCTGCTCCCAAGTAGGGGACTTCCCTGATGCTGGGAAACTCCCCAGGGAGTCCACAGGAGCTGGCAGCAGCCACGTGCACTATTTTTGTTTTGGGAAAAATCAAACCAATATTTAGGGTTTTTTTGTTCCCCACTCCACTCCCCCCGCATGACCACTTTTTAGAGTTTTTCTGTAGGAAATCTTGAAGTTTCCTGTTTGTTCCAATTTGGAATGAAACCCTTTTTGAAATGTCAGAAATGCTTGTAGAATGGAAATTCTGAGATCTGTCTAGTGCTAATTACAGCTGAGGTAAATGTAAAAATGATCCCATCTGTCATTTACCTTGGGTGTTGTGGCATTTAATTAATGCATGTGTTAATAAACACAAGTAAGGCAAAGGAGGAATAATTTCAATTAGTCATAAACATTGCTTGATTCCAAATTAAGTCTAATCACCCAGAAAAAAGCCACGGGGAGCCATGGATAGCTCAATGAAAACATCTGCTCAATATGTGGCATTTTAAAAAAAAAGCAAAGAATGTTAGATTCAGTGTTTCCTATCTCATTCTTTGAGACTATGCTAATTAATGTTACTATATAAATGGATGATATGCATTCTTTGGGACCCTCCCTTCTCAAAAAAAATATAGCAGAAATGGTCCAATAACCAGCAACAAGATTGATTGCAGCATACAAAGGCTTCCATATGGGAAGATATTGAAAAGATTAGGGCTGTTTAGTTTTGTCTGTCCCCTACTGTGTGGCAAATATAATTTCCTGGGCTGGAGGCCATAGAGAGTTCTAAGGCATTGCTTTCTTTGAAGCCATCAATATAAAGTGGAAATTTTAATCAATTCAATGCAACAGTTTTATGAGATAAATGTTTCTTTAAAAGATCCATCACAAAGAACAGAGATGCACAAATTGCCAAAGTAGCAGCTTATGAAAGATATTGCAGCAGCTCTAAGTGATGCCATTTGTTTTTCATATTTCTCTCCTGCATCTTCTTTATTTGAGGAGCACTAATTAGAAACTCATATCTTTTAAGGATTGAGTCTGAACATGTGATCAAAGTGCAGTGCATAAGCATGGTTTTATACACAGCTCTTCCCCATTTTCTCTTTTTGTTTACATTTCTTTCCCCTCCTCCCCCTTTTTTCCCTTCTCTTACATCTTGTTAGGCTGGGGTTCAATTTTCAAAAGCATCTAAATCCCATTTTCCAAAGTGATCTAGGAGTTTAAATGCCATTCACTTTCAGTGAGACTTAGGGCAGGTCTACACTTAAAAACCTGCAGCTGCGCTGCTGTAGCGTTTCAGTGAAGATGCTACTATGCTGATGGGAGAGCTACTCCCATCCATTTGGTTAATCTACCTCCACAAAAGATGCTAGTTATACTGATGGGAGAAGCTCTCCCGTTGGCATTGCACTGTCCACGCCAGGGGCCAGAGCAGTCTAATTGTATGGCTCAGGCATGTGGATTTTTCACACCCCTGTGTGATGTACTTACACTGATGTAAGTTGGTAGTGTAGACCTAGCCTTAGGCTTCATTATAATTCATTATATTGGGAAATATCATCTATATCCGTCTTAAAAATAAAATAGACTTCATAATAGATTTGCAAGATTGGGAATTTCTCCTTTAATGAGGGAAGATCTCTGTGCTACAATTTGAACTTTGTAAACTACTTTTGGGTAAACAATGTTGTTGTGTACAGTCTGATTCAATGCTCATTTCAATTCACTTAAATGGGCACTGAATCAGTCCTTTTCTTAGTTTCATAAGCTGTACACAGCTTACATTTTTAAACACCAGCTAGTAGCTAAGAAACATTTTTTTGCTCCCAACTAATAAATTCTTAAATGGACAAGAGTACATTTTTTAAAAATATTTTTGACAACAAAGCAAAGGGCCCAATTCCACTCTTACACTGAGGACCTTACACTGTTATAACTCTATGTATTTGGATGGAGTTACTTCGGGTTTGCAGTGGTGTAAGTGAGAAGAGAAAGACGTGTTAGGCAGACTGAAGCTGATTTGTATGTGAAAATATTACAGTGAAAAGATCAAACATGTAAGTGTAATTATATAATGACAGCATAGTATGCTCTGAAATCCAATTTGTTTCTGCATCAATTGCTTCATTTACAAGTAAATCTAGTAAATGGTCTATGAATCTATAATTCACATATATCCCCTATAAGTTATGTTACTCTGGTTCTTGACAGAAAGCACTCCAGAGAATGTCAATGAATCCTACATAATGAAAGAGTTGTTGGATCTAATAAACATTACATTTAGTCTGTACATACATTAAATGATTAAAAGCCATTGAAAATCATGTCCTCTTGATCTTGATACATGCAATCAACATGATTAAAAGCATGTAGTTTTATTTTGTAGTACTATTTATATTTACATAGCATTGCAGTCTGACATATTTTAAACTGAAATCCCCTGAATAATATTGGGCCAGTTCCTGGGCCCTGGCACGTTTGCAGCATGGAACCCGCCAATGCTATGTGCACTGGTCAGATTCTGTAGCTGCAGAAGGCAAACTTGAAAACTGAAGGCCAAGATATAATCACACATATGACCTAAGGCGACTGTGAGTGAATATACATGAATTCTGCAGTCACACCGAGAGAGGTGTCAAGAGGGTAACAGAAAGATGGGGGGAGACCTGATTCCATGCATGATGTTATGAGAAAGGAATGATGGTTCTTGGCTCCCCCCTGAAAGGTGTCTATTATAGATTTAAGGCCAGCAGACTATTAAGAGCAAGAAACTCCATCTAGCAAGAGGAGAAGCAGCAGCCAAAGTAGGGACTGCTGCATTGGGGGGTTGTAAAGTGGAGTCCAACTAAGACCATCTTTTCCCACTGACCTAGAGCAGTGTGCGTGCAAGCATGTACATGCATACACACACCCCCCGTCAGTGTGCACTAATAAACAAAAAGAAAGTGAGGCCTTCTCTTCTTCCTCCCCCAACCTCGTGGTCTTGAGGGAAAACTTGATAGAAGACCCAGCCAGAGACTCCAGCTGGTTGGAGGAGAAACATTCTCATCCAGGAATGCCGGACAGTCAGAGAACTTTCTGTAGTTTTGACTGGGCTTTCTCTGACCTGTGCTGATTGGTTGTTTGCTCCAACCTCTCCTTTCCCTCACAGTCTCTTATTCTCTGCTTCACTCCATATCTGCCGTTTCCCTCTCTGATGTCCTCTCCCCTGGCTTACTCCCCTTCCCATTTCTTTCCCTTTAGCTGATTCCCTCCTAAGTAAACCCATCCTGTAATAAAATAGGGTGGCACTAACATGGCATTTGCTGCCATCACATTGTTCACTCTGCTTGTGTTCTACCCCGTCTCTCTCTGCTTTATTTAGATTTTCAGCTCTGTGGGGCAGGTATCATCAGCTAACCTGTGTTTGTACAGCACCTGGCGCTCTCCCCCCTCCCTCCTCGTTCTTGGTTGGTCTGTTGTAATGGATATGATTAATAATAAATTACCCTGAGATGATGCAAAAAAAACAAAGACCATTTAGCCAAATCCATGTAAGGATATCTAGTGCATTCTGGGAAACTTTTCTTCCACCCCTTGGCACTATGGTCTGAGACTGTTCAAGGTTTCCTTCTTCGTTTTGATTAAAACTAGTGGAGCACTTTGGAGAGGAGTTCTACAAATGTTTAATGGATTAAGAAACTATAAAACTTAGGATAAACCTGGCAGGGGCTTCTCCATTATTTATTGGTCAGATTGTTTTTGTTTTCTCTGCACTTTTCTTTGTTTTCCTTTCTGCTCCACTCCAAGTTACAGACTAACAATGACTGTGAAACCTGCTGAACCCCACTCCATGGTGTTTCTTGCATTTAACAACGCTCCCTAAACATTTTGATTACATATAATTTAGAAGATAAAATTAACAGGGCACTCATTAAGCGGATTAAAATTTGGCTAAATGGTAGATCTCAAAATGGAATTGTAAATGGGGAATCATGGTTGAGTGGATGTGTTTCCAGTGGGTCCTATAAGAAGCAGTTTTTGGCTCTACACTATTTAACATTTTAATCAATGAGCTGGAAGAAAAGATAAAATAATCATTGACAAAGATTGCAGATGACACAAAGTGGGGGAGTGATAAATAACAAAGATGACATGATGCAGAGCACCCTGGATCGTTTGGTAAATGGGGCGCAAGCAAACAATATGGCTTTTAATGACTAAATATAAATGTTTACATCAAGTAACAAACACTGTAGGTCAGATTATGGGGGGAGGCGGGCACTATCTTGGGAAGCAGTGATTGAAAATGATTTGGTGATCATAGTGGATAATCAGCAGACCATAAACTCCCACTGTGCCACTGTGGCCAAAAGATCTACCATGATCCAGAAAGTGTAAAGAGGGGACTCTTGAGTAGGAGTAGGGCAGGTGTTTTCTCTCTGTTCTTGACACTGGTGTGACTGCTGCTGGAATACTGGGTCTAGGCCTGATGTCCACAATTCAAGAAGGATGTTGATAATTGATTAGGGTTCAGAAACAAGCCATGAGGATGCCTAAAGAATTAGAAAATGTGCAGAAGTCCAAGAGAGAGAGACAGAAGCCCTGGTAGCATGATCATAAGAGGAAACCCAAAGAGAGACCTTTTTTGAGCAGGGTGCTGGGTGGAATGGAGCCAGGAAACTATCTTCTGCTGTTTGTTCCTTGTGTGTTCAGGGAAACAAGACTTTGGGCTAGATCCACACAGGAGAATCCACCGCCCCACGTTAGATGCCCAGACTCCCCGCACAATTCATGGGAGGAGTTAGGAACCTAAGAATGGAATCCATGAAAGCCTCAAGCTGAATGGGAAACTGTCAAGCTAGCCAATAACAAATGCTGAGGAGAGAGGTGTGGCCTAAGTTCCACCCTTCAAAGCCTCCCTCGAGTTGGGTGTGTTGGCCATGAATCTTCTCCTGAAGTTAGCTGCCTAAGCCAGGTCAGCCCTTGCTTGGAAAAAAGCAATCAGAGAGAGGGCTGCTCTTATGTCTCATAATCCAGAGGTTGGAACACTCACTCATGATGTGGGAAACCTGGGTTCAAGTCCCTGTTGTAAGTCAGACAGGGTGGGGGTTCAATCCTGGATCACCTACCTCCTTAGTAAGTGTGCTAACTACTGAGCTGCTGGAGGGGGAGGGAAAACACATTACTGCCTGCTACTCCAGTTCTGTTTTGTGCAGTAAAATCTGGTAGACAAACTCTAAGGCAACTGCTGGGCATGTCTAAGGGATTAGACCCTGAAGGTGACAGAGCTGAAGGAATCTTGCCAGGGCTTAGACATAAACTAGATTCCAGGCAGCAGGAATTAGATGACTGTGTATGTGCCCACCAGCAGGAAGTTAGGGGACTTTATTAAAGGGAAATTTAGGAACCTGCCAGGTTAAATGGCACCTAAGAAATCATGTTGAGGATCTAAATTTTGGACTTCATTGCCTAATTTACAGTTTGGATCTAGGAATGCATCAAAGAAATACCTGACTCTATCATCAGTTTCTCCTTCTAATGGAAACAACATAGCAGAGCCCCTTATGTTTGCTAACGCCTCCGGTAAAAGGGGCAACAATACTAAAAAGATTCAGACTAACTTTAAACATCGGTTTAGAATCATGACAGATTAGTAAGAGATACTGTAAATCTGAAGGGATACCAAAGGAGCTTTTGGGAAGTATCACAAGCAGCACTCTGTCCTGTGGTTGATAGATTTGTGCAATAAATTGCCACAGCCAAAAAGCATCCGCGCCCAAAGGGTAAAGAGGCCCCTGAGTGGGATAGCTGAGATAAATGCAGCCTTCAGCTAATGTGATTCAATTTCCGCAGAGTTCTGATAAGCATTTGTTGTTTTCAGTGACCTTCTCAGAGAGTGACTGAATGTTGTCATTTACCACTTTCCTAGAAATGACTAAAATAAGGCTCCTCAGTGTCGGACTTATTCCTGTCCCTACTATATCTCTATAATCTAATCTCAGAGTCTTCACATGCAGTTTGCAACCAGGCTATCACCTGGTCCTATTGTTTCCTCTACAGTAGTTTCCTGTGAGATTGGATTTTCTTTGAAGATGGACCTCTTACAGATGCACTGATTTCTCAGAGAAGATTATGAAAAGAGCCCGATTCTGCAGCCAGTTCAGATACAAACCCTCCAGTGTACTCAGCTGAAGTAATGGATTCCTGTGCATATGCCTCTTAGAACACAATTTGGTTAGGGAGATTGATATGAATGAACTGACATGAACTAAATAAGTAATTTTAAAAATATTTCTCTAAGCACACATTCTCCAATGAGATTCATTGTAACAGGTTTATTGATGATGTCACACACACAATTACGGAGCGCTAGTAAACCAAGTACTTGATTAGTCAATTCTTTACTGGATAGTTTCTTATGTTTGTGCTGTGGGCACACATTTTTCAGCTGCAAACTGTGCCTATGATAAGCGAGCATGGGCACAGCCCAGCAGAGACTATCCCCTGATTATTAAAAGCCGTATTCAGAATGACTGCTGAGGCCTTTTTGGAGTTCTCTCACAGCTCAGAAAAAAATAACGCTAAAAAATAGCACACAGCTGAGATGCCATCAAAAAAGATTGCAGTTTTTCATCTGCTTGGCTTAATGTGCATTTGGGAGGAGACTGAGGATGGAAATTAGTGATGGAGGAGACTAAAAAAATTTATTTTCTCACTATTTGTAATTGATAGTTAAAACATATAGCTCCCTGATCTACCTTAACTAACCCCATACCTGGGTCTTTTAAAAATATTAATATTAGTTAAAAACTGAATTGTAAGCCTTAAATATGTTACTTCCATTTCTGCCTTTCATGTGAAAGCTCAGTTTGAGGGGATCCAGTTCAGGTTTTAAGCATTTTAAAAGGTTTAAGGAATCCAGATGGGGTAGGGAATGCACAGAGTGATTTTTGAGAGAGGCAGACAAAGGAAAGGTTCTTTGGGGGTAGGGCACAGAAAAAGCAGAAGAAAAAAAAATGACTAACCAAAACTGACCCCTTTCCCTCAGGACCAAACAGCTTTTCAGCAGTGGTTTGAGGCCTTCTAAACACCTTCAAATCCCTTGATATTTATACCATTGACACTGGAAGCTATTTTCGTAATATTCGCTGTTTAAATTTTGCAATAGAAAGCAAATTGAAAATAGCTTTTGAGTTACCAACTGCCCCTTAAAAGGGAGTGTCACATTCCAGGGTGCAATCCAGACCAGTGAGGAGTTGTGTCACTGCCTGCCGCACAGTCCTGACTGCCTCACAATGCTTTGCTGTTGTAGCTCCCAACCAGAGCTGCTTACAAACAGCACGCAGATCAGGAGTTGCTCAGTGCTGCAAAAAAAAAAAAAAAAAAACCAGCAAGAAATACTCCTGGGAAAGGTACGTACATGCTGCTTATTATTAATGATGATGATGATATTAGGAGGAGGGTTGGAGGCAGATGTGCTAAGAAAAGTACCTTCTTTTTGAAATACAGTATTGGCAACCCACAGTATAGCTGCAGCCTGTCAGCTACAGCTCAGTCACACTCTCACTTCCACCAGCCTTGGTTACTACTTGCAGGCTGACCCCAACACACTCCCAGTCCCAAATTTTCCTCAAAAGTGTGTTCTGCACTGTCCAGACCTTTTCTGGACAGCTCAGCTATTAAAGGTCCATTGCATCTCTAAGCAGTCAATAGCCAACAGTTTGCTACTTTAACTAGAGGTACCAAACATTCCGTTTAGATTATTAGTTTTAGATTAAAAATAAAACAAGTTTATTTAACTGCAAAGAGAGAGGATTTAAGTGAGTACAAAGACCAGGTATTAAAGTCAGAAATGGTTATAAGAAAAAGAAAGATAAAATGTTTTCTACTAGCTAAAACTTAACAAGCTAACTTGGTTCAAAGTAAAATCCTCGCTATAGGTTCTATGCATCATGGTTGACCTAATTCTCAGGTAAGGATCTCCCCCCAAAGTCAAAGGCCTGGTTTCTTTTTCTTCTTAGGTGACCGCGAGAGAAAGAGCTTGGGTTGTCTTTGCCACTCACTTTTATAGTCTGCTCACCCTTTGAAATGCATTTTCCTTAGGGTTACCCCTAGACAAAGCTCATTCCATCTGTGAGGACTGAGACATGGAGTCTCATGGCAAAAGAGATTTCATGCTGTTTGCAAAAATGCAGATGGATCTGTTCCTGCCCAGCTTGAATGCCAAAGAATGGCCACTTGACAGGTGATTGCCAATCAATTTGGACACCTGACTATAAGCATCAGCTTGTCAGTCATCTTTGAGAAACAGATTTACCCTCTCCCCAGGCTTGTCTGGTAGACACACTGTAGTCATAATTTGTTTGGTCACAGTTCTTAGTGCATTCCACACATAAACAACAAGAATATTGATGATACCTCACAAGGCATATTTTGCACAAAGATTATTACAATAATGTGCATGGTGTGAATACAAGGGTGCTTCTGGTCACAGGGAGCCAAGTTTATCAACTTCTCCTTTTCAGAGCACAAGGATGTGTTTTAAAAATTCTTTCCACACAATGGTTTTAAATGATTTTTTAAAATGTGAAAATAAGAACTATACATCGCTGGCATTCAGCCCTGCCAAGGGGTGCCTAGTGTCTTGGACAGGTTCATACTTGGCGAGGATAGCTCCTCATGCTGATGCAGTGCAGGTACATCACTTCAAACTAGGAATTTACATTACTAACTTGAAGCGTAGGTATACCCTTAGTGGGCCGGTGGCACACTCTGATAGGCTGAAAGCCCCTAGCCTCTATTCTTATTCCTCAAAGCCTATGCAAGTAGTGCACCAAAAGTCTAGAAATGCACACCATGGAGTGGGTTTACAAATGTAACATTGTAAGCAGAAAGGAACCAATTTATCTTCTCTAATCTGTCTTTTGTTTTATACAAAAATGTTTGCTGGTAATTTGAAATTTATTGTTTAGGTTTTAAAAGTCATAAAATGTCAGGCTTGTTATAAAATAATATAATATAAATTATTTAAATAATTATAATATAAAAAAATTTTGAGAAGAAAATGAAACCTACAAACTGATTAGAGAAATACGAAAAATGCTGTGTTAAGTAAGTTCCACGAGATTAATGTGTTCATTGAAAGTCAAGATCTGGTTGGCATCTACTCAATCAGACCTCTTGCACAATAATTTTATAAATATAACTAGAGACAGACAACATATAAGGTGAAAAAGCTATTTATAGAGCATTCATTCTTTTCTGCAATATCAGAAAACTGAAATCTTAATCAAATTGTATTAATACTTTAATGCAAATATGATCAATGAATAAATGGAAAACCATGACCACATTTTTACAAATTCCAGTAGCAATTACTTTTTGTACAGCTGAATGACTATTTCACAGGCCAATGCCTCTTAAAGTATCATTGAAGATCAAGGATTACTGCCAATGTGTTGACTTTTCTGTACTTCAGATGAAGACGCTCTGGTATTTTTCAAAGTCTTTCTTACAGACTCCATCACCACCTTAATTTGGCTTCTTTCAGGTTTAATGAAATATCCACTTTTAATACAACTTTACAGATATAATCAATGGCCAGCTCATATGCGAGGTTAATAGTATGTTGCTTATTGTTTATTTTTGCAGTGTGTGTGGCATTTCTCAGACAAATAAAAAATGACATCTCTGTAATCAGAGCCAGATTTCGCTAATCTCCTGCACGGGAACACAACATGTGGGAGAGGGCCAGCGAGCTTCCCTCTACATTTGTGTCTATGCACAAGGAGTTGGCCACAATCCCTGTAGAGTACAACATTAGTACCCAGCTCCTGCCCTAGCTGTTTGCTGATATTACATTCAATACATTTTATGTCCTTCCCACATTGTTAGTTTCCAATATGGTATAATTTTTTGTACTGACAACACGTTATTGCTTGGAGGTGCTGTTAGGAGGGGATGTGGTACTTTTTTGGCAACTGCGTAAAGGGGTATTTGGGATTTTGGTTCCTGAAGGCATGGGAGAATGGGGTGGCATTGTAAAATGAGCACATTACCTGGATGTTTCTGCAAAAGTGATCATGGGGGAAACAGTGCACACTGCTAATTTTAACATTCATCCTTAGGTTTCAGAGTCAGCATCCAGTTGACATAAACGGGGCTGTTTACAGTTTTCATAGGGATTATTTCAGGAATGCAACACAGTGTCACCTGCACTTAGTTCATGCTTTCAAGGTTATTTCATAACCATAAAGGCTAGAAATTGTTTTCAATGCAAGCTTTGATTTTGGAACACGGATCTGTAGCAATGGAGGAGCAAGAAAAGCTGGGTAGGAAATGGTTATCCTGTCCTGCAAATATTTTCAAGATTGCAAAATGTATTACCATTCTGAATGGGGACAAAAATGAAATCTCAAAAATATTAGTGAACTGAAAAAACAAAGAATTTTTTTTGGCTAATCAGAACGTTTAATTTCAAACTGGAAAAATGGAGGTTACTTATCTGTAACTGGAAGTTCTTCAAGATGTGTAGTTTTTAATCACTATTTCACATATGGGGTACGTGTGGCATGTGCCCAAGTCCAGAGATCCTTAACAAGCAGTGTCCATTGGCATTCACATGTGTAGTCACCCTCCTTGTGCTCCAGACAGAGGGCATAAAAGGCAGTGTGGACTGACATCTCTCCAGTTCCTCTCTTACTGTGAATCCAGTAGGATCTGAAGCAGGAGAGACAGAGGGCAGGTAGCAGACTGCAGAGAGGGACCACACATCTCAGAGAACTTCCAGTTACAAATTAGTAACCTCCATTTCTTCTTCTAGTGCTGATCCCTATGTGTAGTCCACAGATGGGTGACCAACATGCAGCAGGTGGTGGATGCAAGGGTGCAAGCAGTAAAGATACTTGAAGAACTGCAGTCCCCACCACTGCATCCACAATGGAAGCTTGAACTAACGTTATGTTTTGTGAATGTGTGACTGTAACAACAGGTAGCAGCTTTGCATATGTCCAGTATTGGTTCCTCCTGTTAAAATGCCATAGAAGCAGGCTGCACTTTTGTGGACTGTGCCCTTATTCCATCCAGGAGAGGGATATCTGCTAATTAGCAGCATGTGGTGATGCAACCAGAAATCTATTTGGAGATTCTCTGAGAAGATATTGCCTGTTCTCATGACTATTCTGCTACAGCAAGAAATAGTTCGGATGATTTTTCTAATTGGTTTGATTCTTTGCAGGTAGAATGGCAGGACACGTCCAACATCCAGGGAATTAAGTCTTATTTTTAACAGAATCGATGTTTCAGGAAGAAAAACAAGTAAGTGGATAGGTTGGTTTACATGTAATTCAGAAATAACCTTAGGGAGGAATTCTGGATTAAGTCATAGGGACACCTTCTCCTTGTGAAAAATAACATATGGTGGGTCTGCCATGGATGCTTCCACCTCTATCACCCTTCTGGCTGAAGTATTAGCAAATAAAAATGCAACTTTCATGGAAAGGTGGGACATAGAGCAAGGTTCCAAAGATTCAAATGGTGGTCTGGTGAGTACTGACAGAATGTGGTTGAGGTCCCATGGAGGTGGAAAAGTCCTGACTAAGTCCTTCAGTGAAAGTAACTGTTGTTATGTGAGTGAAAATTGAATGTTCATCTACAGGAAAAAGGAAGGCACTGATTGCTGTGAGATGGACCCACAGTGAGCAAATGGAAAAACACAAATTCTTCAATGTAAGAAGATAATCTGAAGTGAGAGACATCTGTGGACTTTGAGATAGACTGACTGCATTATGCCCCCAAGACAGGAGCATTCTAGATCTGATGCCCATTGAAATACTAGGCCAGAAGGTGAAGTGGGTCTGGATTAGGGTGTCTGATTTTACCGTCTCCCTGAGTTAGAAGATCTGGGAAGGCACAGATCATGACAAAAGGATTATAATGACAGTCTCAGAGGTTCCAGGAACCAAAACTGTCTGGGCCAGAGGTGCTATGACAAAGATTCATCATATCAGGGCCAGAGTCACTCAAGCCCTGTGGTAGCAGGGGAATGGGAAAGGCATATCTAAATTGGTCTGTACATGACAGCAGTAGAGTGTCGACATGGGAATTGTGGCCCATAGCTACTTTGAAGCAGTACAGGAGAAGTTTCTTGTTCATTTGGGACCTGAAGAGATCCCACTGAGGTTTCTCCACTAAGTCAATAGCTCAGTCAGGACAGAGCTGTGTATTTCCCTCACAAGGTCTGCAGAGAAGTGCCTGCTTAGGTTAAATGTTAAAGGATTCTGAATTGCTGGAAGTTACGTGGCTTAGAAACTGATATGGTTTCTGATGCGCCAATTCCAAACTCTGACAGCTTCCAGCCAGAGGGGAAGGAATATTGCTCTACCCTGTTTGTTTTAAACAAAAAAATCAGCTGGTGATGTCTATCAGTACTTGGATATGAAGAGGAGAAAGGCCCTGCAAGCCAGATGGACCATGCTCAGTTCCAGAACATTGATGGGGTCTGTCCTCCTGTAGGGTCCAAGTGCTCTGTATGTTAAGCTCATTCAGGTGAGCGCCCAAACCCAGAAGAAATACATCTATTACAATGGCGGCACAGAGGGTGGGAGTGTGTAAGGGGACTCTTACTTGTTCTGGGTTCAACCACCATGTAAGAAAGATGATGACCCTTGTGCGAATAGTCACTCTGGTGTTCATATAGTCCTTGCCTGGTGAGTAGACTGACACAGGCCAGCGTAGATGAAGTCTGGTGAATGGTGTCACATTAGTATGTGAAACCATGTAGCCTAGTAGGGAAAGGCAAATGTTAAACCATGATATGAGGACTTCAATAACTCAGTCACAGGTTAGAGGTCTATTACAGGAGTGGGGGGTGAGGTTCTGTGGCCTGCGTTTAGCAGGAGGTCAGACCAGATGATCATATTGGGGGATACCACTATTTACCGCTCTCTATTCTGAAAACTAACAATTTATTCCTACCCTTTATTTCATGTCTTTTAACCAGTCACTGATCCATTAGAGGAGCTTCCTTCTTATCACATGACTCCTTATTTTGTATAAGAGCCTTTGGTGAGGGACCTTCTCAAAAGGCTTTTTGAAAATCCAAGTACACTAAATCCACTGGATTATCCTTATCCACGTTTGTTGCCTACCTCAAAGAATCCTTATAGATTTGTTGACACAATTTCCTGTCACAAATGTAATGTTGACTCTTTTCCAACACATTCTATTCATCTATGTGTCTGGTAATTCTGTTCTTTACTATAGTTTCAACCCATTTGCCTGTTACTGAAGCTAGGATTAGTGGCCTGCAATTGCCAGGATGACCTCTGGAGCTTTTTTTAAAAATTAGCATCACAGTAGCTATTCCACCAGTCATCTGCTATGGAAGCTGATTTAAGCAATAGGTTACATACCACAGTTAGCAGTTCTGCAATTTCATATTTGAGTTTCTTCATAACTCTTGGGTGAATATCATCTGGTCCTGGAGACTACACTAGATTTGCTGGTCAACACTGAATATCCAGTTAAGGACTGTGAACAGTCCCACTTAAGCTGCATTATTTTACTTTACTAGCAGGTGTCACTTTTATTTCATATGATGGAAGACAATGGTGACAATCTCGCCCCATTGACGTCAATAGAAATTTTGCCACCTACTTCAGCAGAATTTTACAAACTTCCATTGATTTCAATGGGGCCAGGATTTCACCCCATGTGAACAATCACACTGTAAATAGGCAAACCCCTATTCTCTGTCCTATTTGAAATAATGCACATGCAAGGTAGATCATACCAATTCACCTTCTTTCTGGCGTTTGCCTTTATTGAGTTGTCTCCAAGACTTAACTCCAGAAATACACTCCTGATACACAATAATATTTGCAACTGTTCACAAAAAATCTTAACCAGGCAATTTCTCTCTAGGACTGGATTATACTGTCATGGTTCTTTGTCTCTCTAGAGGACTCTTGCCTAAAAGCCATGCTTGGCATTTAACATTCTGAGCTGCGTAAATCTTTCGGTTATAAGCCCTGGTTAGAGTACCTCATAACGTTATGAAACGCTTTCCTTTTGGGCTGAAATGTTAGGACATAAGAACAACGGCCACTTTGAGTATCAGTGTCTAGTCTCCTGCTCTCGCAGGCAACCCCATCATATAATTCCTTTCATAAACTTATGAATCTCCTTCTTAAAATCAGTTACTTTTCTTGTCCCTGTTCATGGTGGCAAGCTATTCCAGAACCTCACCCCTCTGTCGGTTAGAAACCTTTTTTAATGTCCAGCCTACATTTACTCATGGTCTGTTTATACTCATATTCTTGTGTCGACATCGTCCTTCAGCTTAAACACAAGTTTTTTTTCCCTGGTGTGTGATGTATTTATAGAGAACAAACATCTCCCCTCTCAGCCTTCATTTTGTTAGACTATAAGCACCAAGCTCTTTTTTCTCCATTCATAATATAGGCCCACCATTCCCCTGATGACCCTAATACCATTCTTCTTGGCACCTGTTCCAGTTTGAATTAGTCTTTCTTGAGCATGGGTGAGCAGAACTGCACACAGTATTCCAGATGAGGTCTCAACGGTTCCTTGTACAAGGTTATTAATACTTTCCTCTCTCTATTGGAAATACCTCACCTGACTCATCCCAAGATCCCATTTGCCTTTTTTCACAACCACATCACATTGGCAGCTCATAGTCATCCTGTGATCGACCAACACAGCCAGATCTTTCTCCTTCCCTGTTTTTTCCAGTGAGACCCCAGTTCCTAGCAGAAATTCTTAACAGTCCCTAAGTGCATGACCTTGCTTGTACTATTCTTTGTACTATAATGTTCCATGCCTGTCTCAAACCTGAGTGAACTTACTGAACTATTTTCTTTTAAATAATTTTGAATTGCAACATGGTGAAAACCACTGCTGTAACTTTTGCATTTGCTGAAATTGTATTTAACTGCTACCCTCACTCTGCATTCATTCAGAGGGGGGCTGATTTTTGTCATAGTTAGGGTCTGTTCCTGAAAGGTACAGGTCACTTGTAACTCCTCTTGAAGCCAATGGGAAATGAAGGTGTTCATTACCTCTCATGATAGCTAACATTTTTAAAACAGGTTTGGGGACATTGAGGTGGGATATGAAAAATGCTACATAAATATGAAAGTTATAAATAAAATCATTTTATGTAAAAGTGGAATTATCCTCTAATACTATTCTGAAGTTTCTGTGTGCTTTTTATTTGTCCTGCAGACCCCACAGGGATGTAGTGTCCTTCTTGAGTTCCCTTTGTTGCTCTTTTTCTCTTACAAGTTCATATTTTATTCAAGTGGTTTAGGAATATATGTGCTCCCCCAAAATCCATAATGCAGGATTCTTTTTATGCAGTGAAATATCAGCTTCTGTCACTCCCACTGACAGAATGCTTAGTGCATTTTCAAAAGTTAAATGAAGTTCCAGCTATAGGTATCTCTCTGAAAAGGATTATATTCTTTTTAAAGCCTATCACTATTAAGATAAATCAGGATCATGGAAATCCAGTGCCAATTCACCCTCAATTTTCAAATTTGATCTGGGGCAGGTCAGTGCTATATCTCTCTGTCCCACTTGAACACAAAGCAGTTACAAAGTTTATCAAAAATGGACTATCCATAATGGTCTTTCCATAATGCATAAAGTGCATGTCACAGAGGAAGTGAAATGCTATTTACTTTTGGTAGCAGTAGGCCAGAGCGTATGAAAATAAGTGGTTTTAATTTTGCATTTGGTTATTACTCATCTGCACAGATGATACGCTATTTAACTCCAAAATAAAAGACTGTGTTTCCACCATTTTGTCAGGACAAGAGTATTGCATCATATCCTGTACCGCAGAGATTCCCAACACATGGCCTGAGAACCAATGGTGATAATTTGCAGTCGATTATCACTTGGGATTTATTTTAATTTTTTCTAAACTTTTCACTTGCAATGAGGTTTCAGATGCAGCTGTCTGTTGACATTAGTCTCTCCTCTTGGAGTTCTCACTATGGTAAGGGGATAATTTGAAGCCAGCAAGAGGAGTGTGATGTTTCTGGTTTCCAAGGGAATTAAAAAATAGCTCCTACAAGCCCTATGTACAATGAAAGAGAGCTGACCTCAATCAATCGCCAACACCTCAGCTGTAAATGTGTTGAATGACCTGACAAATGCACCATGACAAACAGTTTAAACTGTCATTCACTATGGAATGAGTGTGATGCTGGGGGTTGGGCAATCATACCACCTTGCGGAAGCTGTTGAGTGTGAGAGCTAAGTTTGATTCATGCTAAGTGACAGACCAACTAAATGCCCCTTTGATTAGTGATAACTAAACCAATAGTAAACTACCACCCAAGGATTAGAGCACCTGCAAGCGTGGGCCATATGAGCCAAGGGCTGACTCAGAAGTTTGATAACAAGCACCAGGTGGATAGATTTGATTGCAGCTGTGAGTCTCGAGGGGAGAGGAGTGAGAGAAGTGACAGAAACATCACTGCAGCAAGCAGACAAAGAAGGCGGCAAGGAAATTCAAGTGATGGCCAAAGAAGCACAGTAGCATGAATTGGGGAGGGCGAGAGAGGGAGGAATCCTAAGAACTTTTGGGTAGAGTGCTGACTAAAAAGAGGCTTAGTTTCTTGGCTCACACAGTTCCATATCCTGCTGTTTGATTTCTACTGTATTCAGAGAAACAGGATTTTATATACATACTTTGTAAATAAGCAGGATAGCATAAGAGAAATATCAGAATCAATCGTCAATTTCTCCTCTGAACAGAAACAGTCGACAAGACCCCAAATACTGGCTAACTACTTGGATCAAAAGGGGTAACATTAGCATAGAACTGCCTGATGTTATTATCACTGTACATCTGTACTCATGATCAGTTATTTAATTTTCCCATTGACACAGATGGCCTTTAGCCAGCAGGTTAACAGTAACGCAGCCCACATGATGGAAATGTCAGTCTTTTACATTTCAGTCTCTGTATGTTAACAGACAAAGGCAGAGAGTGCCTTGATTTTTTACACAAACAGCTAGAATCCAGGTATTTATTTTTCAGCCATGGTGCAAAGTTGTTAACGGTTCAATCTGCCGACTTATAAAGCCTCTATTCATAGTAAGTTAGCTAAGGGTTTTTGAAAGTATTATGCAGCAAGATGGATCTAAATTCTGCAACAATCTCCTTGGATTTCTGGTGGAAATTCTGCAGTAGCTTCAGATGCATTTTGAATTGTTATTAAATTAAATATGAAAATGAAAAGTGGAAACTACATGGTAGTCCCTGGGTTGTTTATTTGATATTAAATCAATAACAAAAACAATTTCTTTCACATGCTCTTCCTGCTTTGTTTCGTAAGGGGAAACTTAAATAGATAGTGTGGGCATGAAGCCAAAACAGCAGTAGATAGCCAGTTGATTCAGTGGTACTTTGAGCTCAACAGAATATATGCTTCCTTGTATTTACAAAGGACAAGAAGAACAGTGATAACAATTAAGGGACAGAATCTAAAAACATGTAGAGCAAGTTTACTGTGTGCCGCCATGATTAATCCCATTGAAAAGTGTAGTTCAAGATTATAGATTCAGATAAAGGACAAAAACAAGAAAACATGTCTCTGTATCCTGCTGCTTTAAATTATTCATCTTTCTTCATGGAGCATTCCTCCAACCTGGACAATAAAGAGGGAGTCAGGACCAAGGGTTTGCTTCCTGGCTAACACGAGATCAAAATGCCAAAGCAAGAAGAATTTGCTTCAGACAAACCACTCACCACGTTTACACTATTCCCCCTTCCTTTCCAGTGAACAGATTGAATAACTTCAAGGTGGGATAGACCTTCCATCTGGTTCCCTTTCTAAGCAGTTACCCCTTTCCCTGCCTACTTAGGGAGGCCATGTACATTATCACAGTCATCAGTGGAACTTCCCACAGTCAAAAGCACTACACACTTGGTGCAAGTGTTCACAGGAAGAGACCACAACATTTTTCCAAGTAGAAGGTGACTGGTATGCAGCACATCTCACAAAACTGTCTGATCAAAGTATGGTCATTGGTGTTATTATTTGTACTAAAGTAGTACAAAAAGCCCTAACAGACTGAGGCTCCCTTCTGCTATGTGCTGTAAGAGACAGGCCCTTCCCTGAACTGTTTACAATCTACTCGTACTAGGCAGACAAAAGGTGGAAAGAGAAAGAGGCACAGAGAAGGCACTGGCACAGCCAGAGATACAACTCAGGTCTCCTGTACACCCAATCCAATACTTCGAGCACTAGATAATGTTGCTTCTCATATTAAACTAACCATATATTTACAGAAGAGAAGGAAATAAAAGGAAGTTGAAAAATGATTGATCAACCAAAATCAGAAAGCACATTCTCTGCACATTACTCAATGTACCTTCTTTTGGAAAAATATTAGGTACATGATTATGGAGTTTGTATTTTGTTTTGTTTTGTTTACCACAGAAAATGTAAAATACAATAAACAAGTTTATTTGAAAAATGATGTGTCTGAGTAAATGAATGTGAAGTAGACAAGACGGTAATTTAGCAAATGATCAACAATGCTGTGCAAGGTACAATTTTCCATGGCTGACTTATTTTGTGGGACATATAATCTACAAATGCTACATATAATCTATTCAAATAGATAAATCTTTCAAAGTCTAGATCCACAATATTTGGCTTTTACCTTCGAGCAGTAAAGATGTAGCACTATCCATGACACCAGTGCTGCTGAATTTGCTTTTAAAACAGAACACAGCACTGTATATGAACACACACACTTCTGATGGCATCAAAGAAGAAGAGATTCCTGCACACGATTGCCTTGTGTATATTTTAAATTAATTATAGTACATCGCTAGACAGCTAAATGTACAATTCATAAACTATTGAATTTTAGCACAAAGTAGTAAAATGGGAACATATTCTACACAAATACATGCCAATATGGGGCTTGATTCCACGGTTAAAAATTCCTCCAGTCTTCAGTGAGAGATGTGGCTAGATCCAAACAACAGGACAGGACCCAAAAAGCAGGAGTACAAGTTGTAAGTAAATAGTATCTTCAATAAATAGCAAAATATCCTGCTTCTCCCTACAGAAATAGAGGAGGAGGGAGAGGTCTAGTGGATCGGGCATGGGTCTGAGAGACAGGAAATTTGGGGACAGATCCTCAGCAAGCATAAAAATTATCATAAGCTTTTCGAAGTCAATGGTGCTATGACAATTCACACCAGCTGAGAATCTGCTCCCTAAAAATTCCATTCGCAACTCTATCACTGACCTACAGTATGACGTTGGGTGAATATTTTCACCTCTCTGGGTCTGTTTCACTCCCACTGTTTGTCTTCCTTCTCCGTTTAGGGTTAGAAGCTACAAACTGAAATCTATGGGGCTCTGTACAGGATCAGGGTGCATTTGGGCAAATCTATCTGGAAGAGTTAGTCCTTAGATTATAAATTCTTCACCACTCCCTGTTCACAGAGGACTCTCACTGTGCTAGCATTGGTCTCTACTGTAATATAAGTAAATAATTATGTCAAATTTATATTTAAATGGGTCCTGAGATATAAAGTTGTGTAACTGCAGTTTAGCCTCATTTGTCCTTTGCAGATCTCATTGTTTTTTCCCATAAATGTGTAAATGCCCTTTTCTTTACCTTAAATGCAATACCTGAAACAGAAAATGTAGATAAAGATAACTAGCCAAATTGGGTCACACTGATCTGAGCAATAGAATAGGGAAATATCACATTTTTTATTACCGTGGTTTCTATTCCACAGGATAGAAGCTTATATTTCTTATTAAGAATGTGTCTTTTTTTCAAAGATAGCCAGAGCTATCATTTTATATAAATCAGCAGAACAAACTCATTTACAATAAATGACCAGAGCAGACTGTGGGTCTGAAATAAACAGCCACAACCAGCAGTTACTTATTTTTGAAGTTTCTTCTTTAATAAAGGGATCTATATCTAAAATAGAGTAGATAGGCTACTTCTTTACTTGACAAGTACCTTTCAGAGTTTTGCAGCTCCAGGTTATTGTGTATTATAGAAAATGTTACTGGAATACAGAGAAATGGTGCTATGTAAATCTAAGGATTTCAAAGAATGTAATCCAGAGTTATTTGGTGTAATATATACCTCAGGAGAATGGTTATACAATCACACTTATTTGGATCTGCTATTTTACTGCAATTTTTGCAGCTCTCTCATTAGGAATTATGGGGAAGAGATGTATTTTAAACATAGCAAAAAGTACAATGAAAGCTTTTGGGAAGCCAAAATAAAAATGTACCATTGGACATTGAGGGCTATTTGGTAAATGATTTAGGGCCTAATCGAATGCCCTCTGCAGTCACTTGTATTCATTTTGATTTCAATAGGCTTTGGAGTAGGTCCTTATATAACAAACTATGTGCAAAATCTTGCTTGACTTGCTCATGCGAATTTGATTCTCTCATATGGTCTGTTTGCCTGAAAACGCCGACTGCCCTCTGCTCAGATGATGTTACAAATACGAACAAACTGGCCGAGCCATATGATTAAGTCCTGGGTGCAAAGCAGTGTCAAGGTTAGATTAGAAATTTGTGGGTTTGTAACCTTGCGATTTCCAACTGATATTTCCACAATAGTTTGATCACTGCTTGCTGGGACATCAGTCCTCAGAGCATAGCCCAAAGAACTTCATACAGTACAACCTTGCTAATTCTCACCAATATCTGGGAAACAGTGAAAGTTACTGACCTCTTGAGAATTACTGAGTGAGCACAAACAAAATATACTTTACCAAAAACAAGGCTAGTGCATTACAAGATGGATCATGCTTAGCTTAGCTATTTGGCAAGTGTAGTTTACTTTTCAATCCGTGACTCTTGGTAATATAGTAGAAAATGTACTGTAGTGTATTTTGTGATGTTGTCTGGGAATTTGCAAACTCCCTGTAGGATCTTCCATGAAATCTCTGCTTAAGAAGCAACACAAGACCTCCGTGGGTGTGTCTACACTGCAACTGGGAGGTGTGTTTGCAGCATAAAAAGACATTGAACTAGCTGCTGAAGCTAGCAGTGTAGGGACAGCAGCATGGGGCTTGCTGCCTGAGTATGTACATAGGGGTTCTGGATGGGCTTGTACTCTGGAGGCTTTGCTACTGTTTTTAGCAAGCTTGCTCAAAAATAATTAGCTCAGGTATGCCCACCTGTGCTACAATCACCTCTCCGATTGCAGCGTAGACACCCTGCCTGGTTTGTGAGAACTGTAGATTAGTAAACTGGAGTATTAATAAGATGCTACTAGATCTCCAGCAACATTTACAGCAGCATTTCTGTGGTATTGGCTGAGAATAACGAGTGAGCACATGGCATACACATGTAGAGGGTGCAGTAGTGTAGGCAGCAAGGTCAGAAAACAATAAGGTGTGTATTGCAACCTGCTGAAATTGATGACTGGCATAATAATTAAGAAAAAATTCTGGACTGACTTGAACCAAACTTACTGAATTGAATCAGAGGCAAAGTTCTTTAAAGGCTCTGGTGGGTTTGAACATAGCAATAACATACATAAGAAAATTAGCAATAATTAATAAGTCCATATCGATCCCTGCTTTCCATACACTTTTCTCTAAGAATTAATCCAATTACTCGTTGTCCCAAAAATAAATGTGTGTCTCTTTCCCTTCACTCTGTATTCCCACAACCATAAAAATCTGTTACCAATACCATTCCTCTTCCTTCTAGACACCAATTTGATTCCCCCAATTAGTATCTTTCACATTACATCCATATCTAAACAGAGATTCCCCACATCAGTTGAGTTATTCCCAGTTCTATCTCATACCTTTTGGTCTTAGCATAAAAGTTTTCTGCCTACGTAACTTCATTGACTTTCATGGAGTGAAACCATGTTTATCAGAATGTGACCAGATTCATGCCCAACCATTTCAGGTTTTCCTAGACACATTCAGACTCTGCCCAGAACTTTATATAACTTATTCCCAACTTATTATTGGAAGGATCATCACTTCTTGGAAACTTATCTTTCCAGTCTTCAGCAGCACCGCCAAAGGCTGTGCTAAACTTTCAGTATTGTAATGGACTTTCTAATTAAAACAAACCAACTTCTGAATGTTCTGATTATCTGATCCCACAGCTTCATACACATTTTCATTTTTACCAAAAAAAAACCTCAAATGAAAAGTTTATCTAATTCAAGTTAATGTAAATACTTTGCCCTAACTATTACCACTTGAAATCATTTTTAAGACTTCTATGTAGTTTCACTGATGGCTAATGATTCTGTAAAAACCACTTAAATATTTGCATACAATAGTTTTTCATTCTTGGTTTACTAATATCCACCATCTTAAGTGACAATCATTACACATGTAGGTTACGTTTGTCTGTGCTGATGACGTGTTCCCTAAAGGTAGCAGGCTGTTGTTGTCCATATAAATAGCTGATACAACATAACTAATATGGGGCATAGGTCACTGAGGATCAAAACATGGAACTAAAACATTAAATATTTTAACTAACCCGTTAACCACACCCCCAGTGATGAATGAGAGAGAGAGACACTTAGCCTTTGCTCAAATACATCAGTCATAGGCAAAAAAGTGTCAATAAGCTACTTTAGAACAATCTGAATATCTGGAAGCAACTACACTCCCAGATGACTCTCCCTTGTCAATTTCAAAGAAATGACATTTCTACACTTTGCCAATCAATCACTTTAGTAAATGTAAAATGTCTTGACAAATAGCAGGTGAAAATTTCAAGCACACATTTTAATTCACCACCAGGGTACAAGAGTTGTAGAGGTCACACCCCTGTAATAATGTGGGAAGCAATGCCAGTAGCATAATTTCTCTCCCAGGAAGAACATCCCTTGCTTAGCTCCAGCACACCCCCACATGGGGGGCTGCATGCGCATGGGAGGGGGTGGTCCAGGCTACCTCACCATGTCTGTGCCAAACAGGGAATCCCCTACACTAGAGCATTTCTGCCCAGTACTTGGGACTGGCCCAATATAATGGGTCTTAGGGGGCTCCTAAGTTAACTGTCTTTAAATAGACATATTTTAATAATACTTAGGTCCATCTAAATACCTGTGAATATCTGCACCTTAGTGTAGTCCAGTGCATTCTCCAGGCTAAGTAATTCCTCTTTGGATTTGTCTGCATGTGTGTGTCACCACTAGCAGGGATAATTTTGCAGTGCGCAGAGAGAGGACTGAATGTTTTCCAAGGCAGGGAAATTTCTGTTTTCTTAAGTTACATATAAGATGCTATTGGCCCAAGAGGCCAGCACCTCCTTCCTTGAGTCACACAAGCAAACTGGTGTCATAGCTGAGAATGGCAAGACACTATCCATTGAGAGACTGCTCTGCTTCAATTACGGTGTTCTAGCTAGGTTAGCTTAACTGGAGCAGCTCTGCAAAAAATGCAGCTTCAATGGTGTAAGGGTGACTGTTGGACCAGGGTGAATTAAAGGTCCTTGCAGCATACAGCTTAATTGTGTGTGGGTGGAGAGAGAAATTATGTACTAAGGCAAATTTGACTTGTTGCAAGTTTTGCTTCACTGTAATTATATTTTTCTGTCATCAGATAGTTTGGAGATAAAATGACTGCTATCAATTGCAGTTCCTGTTTTCTGGAAAGAGAATAGACTAGAGTTTTGGAAACATTTGTAAAGACAGATAGGTTGTACCTTCACTGTTTTGTGGTTCTTATTTTTCAGTTCTTTGTATTTCTCTAAGTTCAGTTATTACCACCTACAATGCATTTTCCCTCTGACGGTAGGTGGCAAAGAGATATACAATTGGCTATTAAACAATGAGTCCCAATGGCCTTCTGAAATCAACAGAAGTGCAATTTTGTGAAGATATTGCTATTGGAAGTGCAGCATGGGCATTGGCTTCCAGCAAGAGTGGACAAGTGGTGACAAAAAAGAGCTGATTTTAGATCTAGTTATGATGATATTTGAAATTCTTTTCCATTAGAATAGATAATGCACAAATTCAAAGAGACTTCAACTTGTGGTTCTTAAAAATACCCAATAAACCCATAGGAATAACACAGGCTTTTAAGCGTACATTTAAGTAAATAAATATAAGTTGATTAAGTTTAACCCATGGATTCTTTGAAAAAAATGATTCTGGGACATAAATATAAATTACTTACTGTATTTACATAAGAGTGGATACTTTGGAACAATAACCAACAAGGATTACTTTCAAATAATCTGCGTCAAGAGGGAGGGTAAAGGTCCACGGCTCCCTTCCATGAAAATAGGCACACAGAAGGTACATTGGTGAGCATTTACTCACATGAGTAGTCTCATTGGCTTCAATGCTCAGCAACATGAACTAGGATTGCACAATCTAGCCCAGAAGGAGCACAGTGTATATTTGAAAGAGGAGTTGCGGAGACTCCATCTCTCCTGGAGTTCCTGCTGGGAGTGTGTGATGCAGGACAATGTATAACCATTTCTGGAAACATGGGTAAAATAACTGAATTCATATTCTAACAAAATGAGAGAACACTCATTGAAAATGAAGGATGATGGGAGTTTTGCCATTGGCTTCCATGGAGTCAGGGTTTCACACAAGGTTCCAACAGTGTCAACACGTCTTTCTGCAAATGAAACAAGCATACACCTCTCATGCAGACGTAGCCTTTCTAGCAATAACTACAGCAATCAGGGCTGTTAAAAAGCTGAAAGTACCATTAATTTTAAGATGAATGATTCTTTCAGAGCTCTAAGGATGGATAAGGTAGTTCAATTTCTCATGCCATCCCCATTACAAATGGTCAAACTGAAAGGACTGTAGAACTTCATTGTGCTAAAGAGAACCCTATGCTTTATTCTGTATATAAAACGTATTGCCTTGATGCTGTCGCCATTCCTCACACGGAGTATAATTTACAGTGCAAGTCGTCCCATCGACATCCCAAGCACTACCCGGGTAGTAAGATGTTACACAGCCTGAGGAAGAGCAGCAGAATACAGTCCTTCACGTGCAGATGCACTACTGTTTCCTGTGACAGGGAGTGAAATAGAGAGAAGTGATTAACTCTGCTGAATTATATGTGAGGCTACAAGGCTGATAGGAGTTTTTATTTTTAATATATCAAGGGGTTTGCATCCTCCTGGACGTAGCATGGGAAAAAGGAGGATGGCAAAATAATATTTTTATGGTCTTATCCTGCTGGAGTGATAACCTAATCATTTGGTAGCTGTGGGATCTGTCAAACTCAGTCCTTAAGAAGATGAAGAAATGCGGTAGGATGGTTAGAGAACTGACCATTTTTTTTTTGGGAAGACAAATTCTAGGAGGAAGATTGGTCCAGTAGTGTAGACATTAGCATATGACGCTGAAGGCCTGAGTTCAAATCTCTGCTCTAGCACAAGCTGCTTAACTTGAACATGGTCTACAAGCCCCCACGTAGTGAAGACAGTTCCCTAGTCTAGCATAAAATTTAATGGTTGGAAATTGAAGCTAATCAAATTCAGACCTGTAAATAAGGCACAAATTTAACAATGAGGGTAAGCCACTGGAACAATGCACCCAGGGTTCCTTCTCCTTCACTTGCAATCTTTAAATCAAGACTGGATCGATCTTTTCCACAGAAGTTGCTTATAGCTCATACAGAAGATATGTTTGGAGGATCAATGATTGAGGTTCTTTGGCCTGTGTGATGCAGGAAGTTCAACTGGATGATCATAATGTTCCCCTCTGGCCTTAAAAATCTATTAACTTTGTAGATAGGGACAAATTTCAAAGAGAATCAGAGGTTTTGTTTGGCTAAGCAGCCAAAATTCTGGGTACCCACATGAAATATCCAAATTTCTGGGGTTTGCAAAAGTGGCTTGAAAAGTGTACAAGACTGGACTGTCTCATGAGATTTCCAGTTTTCTGGCTTCTCTTCCTGATGGATATTTTACAAGAAAAGCCTCCTGGGGCACTTTCACTATCAAATCTGAAGTGCAGATGTTCACAAAAGTACAAGTCACGTATGTTTGACGGCTATCTACACTTTCTGATTAAACAACAAGTTAATTAGTAGTTTTGTTTAAGTTTTGGATTCAAGTTTAAAGATTAGTTTATATTTCCCTTTTTAATCCATTTGGTTGGCCAAAATTCAGAGTCTTGGGGATTGTTTCAGTCACAAGGAGAAGTTGGTGGAGACAGGTGTCTCTCTGATACAATACTGTTTGTGTACGTTCTTCATAAATGAAATTCTGTTTCCCCGAACGCAGTAGGAATCAAACACCACAAGACGGTTTCCCAAGCCTCTTTCTCCAGCTAGAGCTTTACCCAAAAAGCTCTCTGGCACCTCTCTTTCATGGTCCCATTACAATGGCTGAAGGGAATTCGGGAGCAGTGCAGAGCAGTAGTCAAGGATGTGCAAGTTGTCAGTCCATACCACAGGCAGCCCAGGGCAATGGTCTGTTGTCAGAGGGATCAGTAGCCAGAAGAGTCAATCCAATGGGTCGGGGTCAGGAAGGCAAGGTCAAGTAAGGCAGCAAAGCAGGGTCTGGCAAGGAAGCAGGGCAACAAGGCAGAGTAAGACAAGGCAGTCTGGGCAGCAGACAATGGTCTGTGGCTCTGACTATTTCCTCTTTCTGTTGAGGTCTTTATATAGTCCGGGTACCCAATGAGAGTGCTGCCTGTCCATCCAATCAGGGGGCAACAATGTGGATGCTGTGAGCCTGTCGGCCTTTAACAATAAGCTGTTGGTCCTGGGCAGCAGTTCGAGATGCTGCCTAAGGATCTGGATAGGCCTGGATTCAATATGGTCCTGACATCTTGACTATCTGCTTCTGTGGTGTTTTTACACCTTCTGTCTCTAACATACTCAGCTCCACCAAAATACCCACCCTTCTATTTGCATTCAGCCCTGAAGAAAACCCCACTGCCCAGATAGGCCAGTTTCTGAACAGTCTTGCAAGTGGTCTGTGTTTTGGGTGGTGGCTCCTATTGTTTCAACTATCTTACTCCAAAAAGGAGCTTAATGGCTTCTTAAATTTATCTTGAATAAAGGGTGACTGTTCTGCCTGCCAGCTTCAATAAGATTCTCCCAACCCCAGCACAGTAATATGTTATATGTATTGGTTCACCCCTCCCTAGTAGTCAATCGAGTTTGTTTTACTTTGGAACAAACTGCTGCTTCTAATATTTAAAATGCAACTGAGCTATCTGAAATTGGCCCTCTCTCGAAATGCCTTCTACCATCACACAGAATGCCTCTGGGAAGACTATTGATTTTTTTTTTCTCTGAAGAGCATAATCATTGGCATACAGTAAGTAACCCAGGGGCTCAAACAAGATATAAATGGAAGCAATTATTCTGCATGTTGTGCAATTTAGTAGAATCAATATTTTAACATAACCTTTTATTTTAATGCAGTATAAGCACCATGAAAAAAATGTACATTTTAATTCCTGGAATTCTGTCAGATTCCTGGGATGGACCAACACCAGTGTAAATGCCACATTTAAAACAAGATGCTTTTGAGAAAAAAAAAAAACCAAGCTCATAACAACATAAAGCAACATGAAAACAAGTGGAATAAATTTCATCCCACACGTGGCTGATTTTAAAATATTCCTGACTGGAAACTAAATGACAAAGTTTCAGTCTGTTTTTCACAAACTTTTTCCTCAGTGAATGATCCCAATAAGTTGCAAATACCTTCAAAGTGTTTCATTCCACCTAAAGGCAGAAAGTCTTATGAAAGACTTTGATTGCCCCTCACACACATGAAATTGGAGCACACACTAAGGGAGTGTGGAGGAGGAGAATGATTGATTTTATTTGTTTGTCTCTCTTGTGTGATAGTTGGTTACGGAACCTGCAAGGGCAAGAAGTGATGTCAGGCTGACCCTCAGGAAGAGGCAATGCCAGCCCACCACTGAGAACTGTGGAGTCCCAGGAGCCAGTGGTGAACAAAAACCTTGTCACATCCACAGGAGAGAAAAGAAAAGAGACTGGACTGGTATGATGCTGTGCTTAACTTTGTGTGTCTAAGTCTGGAAGGTGAGACTCCTCATATGTGTGAAGTTATTCACACACAAATATTTGCAGGACCACGGCCTAGAACTGTAGTGTCTGCTTCCTTCATTGACTTTGTCACATATGAAATTCATTTCAATTCATGTCAAGTTGCAGGGCTGGAACTTTTCTTTCAAACCAATAACATTCTTTGCAAAGACTATATGATGTTGAAACACTGAGCAGGAGGACTGTAAGGACATATATCAAGTTGCTAGCATTAGACAAAGCGGCCATGTAAGTAATTATGAAAGTTTAGTATGGGATTGATTGTTAATACTTGAGTTAAGCCTTTGAGCATACCCAGTTTGAACTAGATGTTTCCAGAAGCATATGGAGAGTTGGACTGAGTTGGGAACATTTAGTGAAACAAAAAGGCAGCAAAAATTAAAAATTTATTGAAGAAAATACTTCTCACAGAGAACAACTGTTTTGTGGACTCACTGGCATAAGGTATCATTGAGGCTAAGAGCTTAGTTCCATTCCACAAATGGCGGGAGATTTATATGGCTAATAACATTCACAACTGCAATCATAAGGATTTAAAAGAAAAAGACACCAAGGAGTTTTGAGGGGGATGAAGACACTTTTCTTTTCATTATTCCATAACTGCCTGGTGTAGATGGCTAGTACCAGCCACTTGCAGAGACAGGATACTGGTAAGACAGATCATTGGTCTGATTCAGAGTGGTAATATCCGTATTCCTAGGAAAATGCTGTACCATCCTCCAGCCCCAGCTCCTCAGTCACAAAACGTTACACAGTTCACAAGAATTATCCCTTTCAGGGTGTTAATTAAGAGCATATTGAGTTCTTCCATGTACTTAAAACTTTTCTATTCATTCTTCACTCTAATGCCAACTTTACCCAAAAGGACTGTCCATCTTTTAGATAAGGCAAATAAACTAACTTATTTTTATGTCTTTCACTAATAGAAAAGTTAGTTTATTTATTTAATTTTTTTTTATAACTTTCCTATTTTTAAATTATACAAATTCTTCCTTATTTTTTAAACTGGGATCAGCCAGGGTTATTCTGTTTCATCCTTAGTCAGTGTCTGATTTCTAAAAGTTAAAAATAAAGTCCTAAGTATCTGACATTTTTATGCTTGCTTGAATCAAAGCTTATGAGGTTCACTCTTCACTTGCTGTGACAGCTCCTAAACATTATTACTCAATGAAGGAAAACAGAAATGAATGCATATTATTTTATGCTTATTAATCAGCTTGACATAGCCCCATATAACTCAAAGGCCAGCAAAATGAAGTTGTCCCTTTCTTTACTATGAACAAAAATCAGAATGTGAATCCTTCAGCCCTCATGGACCGCTAAAGAGGGGGGAATTAAATATTGCAGAATAACTTGCATAACTCCGTATGAACAGAAAGCCCAAGGATTTTTTGCTTTCTCCCATCCTTTTTTTAAAAAATCAACTCTAATATCAGTGAAAGCCATTTGCTAAATCAGCCTACCGCCACTTCTCTATTTTAGTCAGAGATGTTCAAGCTTCAAGATAGCTGAATTCACAAACCCCTTCTCAGAAATACCCTCTCCATACAAGTAAGCCTGACAGCTAATTATCTGCAAGAAATTAAAAGAAGTATTTTGCATAACAGGTATTTTAGTCCAATAGGACTTTATATCCAGTTCAAGAGAAGCAACTTTTCAATTTAATTTTTGGGATTTGTTTTGTCTGAACCAGGTTATGTACTGGGAAGAAGAAACAAATACAGCAAAACTGAATGATCTAGAATCCAACTCAGCCTTAGTACAATTTTAACAAATATTTGGTATTTTAAATGGCACTTTTCCTTTTACTTATTATGTTCACCTTCATTTTTGTAAAGTAATATGGATCACCTCATACTAACAGACTATATCCAGGCTGCACTGGCTATACATGACTTACCATCCATCAAAAAGCCATTAGATCACAAATATACTTTTTTCCTCCCAGTATTCCAGGAGTTACCTGGACATCATCTTTGACTCCAACCCTTATTCATACCTGCCAAACCAGGCTGTATCAGATCTTACCATTTATTCACAACATTACCAAAATCCTGCCTTCTCTCTACATCAACACTGTCAAAACCCTTGTCCAGCCTCTTATCTCCCATCTTCTTTACTGTAACTTCCTCTTCTCTTAAGCTGCTTCCTGTCAGCCAACGTGCATTGCTCAAGTCCATCCAAAATACTGTTGCTGAAATCAGTTTTCAGGGTCCTCATTTTGAGCATCTCCTCACTCTCCAAATCCCTCATCTGGCTCCCCCTTTTGCAATGTATCAGACCAAGCTTTTGTTTGAAGGCCACTCGCAAGTTGACTGCAGCCTACTTATCTTTTTTCTGACTGCATCGTAACTGCATCTGAATTCAGCCAAACACCTTACTTTCCACCAACCATTTCTCCACATTTCCTATCACTGCTTTTCTACCTTCTTCCATACTGCCCCCATCTATTGTATGAGCTCCCAAATCAACTCAAAGCCTATTCTCCATCAAATTGCATCTCAAGAACAGGTTGATCTCAAAACCATTTCTACCCAAATGTCAGGAGAAAATGCCTATGGACAACAGCTAAACAAGTGATATTATTGAAGACTGTCAAGTTTATTAATTTTCATTTATTCCACCAACCTCTTCCTCTCTAGTACAAAAAAGACTTTGAAACCAGCAGTCTATGCATATAGATATTCTGCATGTGATCCTCTTCCTGCTGCCCTTGTATTTTTCTCCTCTGGTATTTTCAACCATCACTTGTTACATCTTCAGTTTGCATGTAAGGCAGAGACATAGTATGTGTTTGCACACAGCTAGCACAATGGAGCCCCAATCTGATTGGAGCTGCCAGTCACTACTGTAACATAAATAATAATGTCGGTCATCAGGCATCCTTCTGAACTCTGTTTGTGAAGAATAAGCTTTAAACATCTATTTACCGGAGTCCTAAAAAGTTATTCTCACCTTATTTAGGCCATGTTTTAGAAAGCAACACATGCATGTGATATAGTCTAGGGAGTCTGGTCATCTGGTCCCCCACTTTTTTTTCTTTTTGAATTTGGGATAAATCATTTATCCTTTTAATACCTCACAGGTATGCTGTGAGTAGATATGGTCAACAGAACTTCAAATAAAGTTTTTGCTGTAAAAATAAAAGCTGTTTTGTCAAAACCTAAATGTTTCATTGAAATGTATTGGTTTCAATGAAAATGTCATCAGGATGTTTTTTTCAGGTCTAAGATGGAATTTCTAATAAAAATCAGAGACAATCTCACTATAATAGTCAATAGGCTGGTGGTTAAGACACTCATTTGGTAGGTTGGAGACTCAGCTTCAAATCTCTGCTCTAAATCTCTCTTGGCCTTTCATTCTTCCATAAAAAAAATTAAATGTTGGTATTGTCCCTTGCTTTTCTGTCACAGCAGCTGAACCGGACATGCTCTTGGCCTCAAGGAGAGACTCATGATGTTATCCATGCTGTCTGATCTGTCATCCCCCTCTTGTACAAGTCTGACAATCTTTCTGAGGGCTTCTTCTGCTTTCTCACAGTTAAAATTGTTCAACTTGCCACATTACTTGTTGGGCACTTCTTAACCCTCCCATGCCGTCTCCCACAGCAAACATCTCAGTATGGATATGGAACCCTGTTCACCTCCTTTGCTGTTGTCTCACTGGATGCACTTCTGGGGGTGTGCCTCTTAGACCTTTCATCCTCTTTAGTGGCTTCCACTGTGTCTAAGCATCCCTGTGTCTAAGCATCTGTATGGTGTGAGATTGCCTTCTTTGAGCTGCTGCTCCTGCTTTGGGGAAGAGGCTGAGCAAGGGCCAGAAGGGGTCGGAGCAGTGCCTGGGCTGGAACCATAGGGGAAGGGCTGGACGCAGCAGGAGGGGGAAGGGCCCCCAGAATGGAGTGTGAGCATGGCTATGCCTGGATTTTTGGGGAGGCTAAGCCTATGATACCCGCCATCCATGGTGGTGATCCCAAGTACTGTAGACTGCCCTGTCCCAAATTAGGGAGTCTGTCAAGTCTCCAAAATTGCATGTAGCAGTCAGTGCGCATAAGGCAGTTCAAATTGGTCTTTACTTGAAAACATGTGTCACTCCACAGTTTAATTCTGAACAATAGTTCTCCAGGCCGCCAGACTGCTGTGGTGCTTGAGGCAGTGGCAAGCTTCAGAGTGCTTTCTCTCTTGTTCCCCAGTAAGTCAAAGTAACAATTTTGTTGTCCTCTTGCATGGTCAGGTCTGTGCACAGGTCAAATTCCTCCTTCCACTGAGCTAGGCTTGTGTCTGAAAACTCCAGGGCTCCAGGCTGAGTTCCATGTTTCACACTGAGCTGCCGCACTTCAGAGAACTCACAGCTCAGACACTGCCACCATATTTTATCCTCAAAGAGAGATTCTCAGATTAAATTGAACAAGTAAAACTTTATCAAAGCCTATGAACTGCTCTGCCCATGTAGCTGTTTTGCTTCCGGCCTAATTCCTCACATTTCCTTTTCCACTGGTGTACCATCAATAACAGTCCCACCAGGGAATGTGGACCCTCTAACTCCATTTTCATTGATTAGGGTACAGGACCATCTTTGGAAGATATTTGGTGCACAGCCCATTACTCAGCAGGCCGATGGGGGCTCTGGATTTGGCCCAAACAAATTACTTTGTAAGTTAAATTAAGAGGGAGAGCAATTAACAAATTATCACTGTGACAGTCAGTTGTTCTTCAGTTGACTTGCTCCTGATAAATTATTCTTGGCATAAAATGTGCTACTGAATATTCATTTTAATTATTTTCAGACTTGCTACAAAAATATCTTATTTCAGAAAACTTATTAGTTATACGATGGGCTGTACATGTATATATCCCAAATAAGTAGATTAAACAACCTTGAGAGAGAGATATACCATCTTGTGTTAAGCAGGGTAAAATCAGAGTCCTTGAACAAAAGAGTGGGCAAAACAAATATAAAAATCATCATCTTGTAGATTACATCAGAAACACACAGAGCTGGTCATAAAATTTTCAGTGGAACAGTTTTCTGCTGAAAAATGCTGTATCATCAAAATCAAAAGTGTTTCATGATGGTTGATTTGATGCAATTTGACAAACTTTTTTTTAAAAATAATTTGCATCAAAATGGAGCTGACTCATTTCATTCCAACTTTTAATTTTATATATTTTAAATATTTTATATTATAAAGTATCAACATTGTCAAAATGTTTTGATAAAGTCATTTCAATATTTTCAAATGAAAATATTTGGAATTTCTGTTCCTCAGTAAAATTTCAGCTATCTATTTTGCTTAGGGACAAAAGAAAATTTTGAAATGTCAGAATTTCCTATAGGACTGAAATTCTTTATTCAGACCAGCTCTAGAAACATAAAAGAACATCTTAAATGGGCAGAGTCCTAACTGCACAACAGAGCACATCAGACCTGAGTCATTACCTAAACCAACCCCTTCCCAAGGATTTTGCTTTCTTGATAAATCCAAATAATGAACAGAACATAAACCTCAGCCTAAATTTCCTCCTCAGTTGAGGCCATTTCTAGGAATCAACTTGACTCCCCTTAGACAATTCATTTCACATTGTCTCTCTTCACAGGAAAAGACACACACCTGCCTCGTATCTAAGTGAAGTTGATGAGTCACAATAAGTCAGCAGAACTTTGGTGGTTTTGTAGTTTTTTTCAAAGGCTCAACAGAGGAGTCCTACCACAGTGTCAAAAAAATCTAGACAACTTCAAACACACTTTGAAAGATCTTAAGTAGAAATGGAGATCAGATTAAAATACACTTTCCTAGTTTGTCTGCTATGTTATCCACAGCCAAAGAACTAAAAGTCCATCACATACGCAATGACATACCTGATGGGGAAAGATGAGAGAATACAGGAAAGATTTAATGTTTTCTTCCATTATTGCAGTAATCCTCCACTCTAAGGAAAAAAAAAGAACAAGAACAACATTGGTATGTTATACTACAACATAAATGTAGCATTTCCATTGAAGTATTATTCATCCATGCTACAATTCCCTCATCACAAATGACCTTGGTATCTCTAGTGAACATCATATGCCAGTATAATATTAAATGCATCACAAATAATGAGAATAGTTAATGGAAACCTCTGGCTGGTTTTCTTTCAGTATGGAAAGTCATCTGCCAGCCAGCAACTCTTTCTGGTTAATGGGATACATTTGTAAATATTTAGAAGACGCCACAATTGTTTATAATATTTCTGGTTCAGTTAAGTTTTCAGACCTTTCACTATTGTAGCACTGAACATCTATACCAAATTCTATAAAACATTCAGCAAAGTGAACCAAATCTGGAACTTCAGGAGCTGAAAGGAAAACTTCAAACAAGCAGTTATTTTAAAATAAGTTTCCAGGTTTAGGACGTTCATTGCCTACCAAGGAGAAAATTTAGATCAGCAATTATTAATACAATCTTGAGCTCTCAATAAAGTCTAGAGAAATTAAAGCTCCAGTCCTGCAGACAAGAACACAACCCTAACTTTACTCTTTTGAGTAGTTCCCCTGAAGTCAGTTCCTGTCTGATGGAACTTGCAGCCACTGGCAGCTGAGTGTAATTTCAAGCAGATTTGGAATGACTTTCATTTATGCTGAAGGTTGTAAAAGCCTCTGGGCCAGCCCTTAAACCAAGGACTGTGAAGGTGGGCTGAGACACAGAGATGAAGGATATGAATATACTACAGCTGGCAGGTATGAATTCTGCTTGAGGAGACATACCTTCGCTAGCTCTGCTCTAGCAACCATGCTAAAAATAGAGTATAGCTACAGCAGTAGGATGGGCTTGGTGCCCTGAACATGTACCTATGGTCTCAGTAGTGTTGTACTCATAAGTGGTTAGCCCCTCACTCCACCATGGCCACACTTCAATTTTTAGCATGCTACCTCCACTATGTCTCCTCAAGCTGGAGTTTACACCTTCCATGTCTAGCTGGAACATACCCTGAGTTACTTGCCCAAGTCACACAGGAAGTTTGTGGAAAAGCTAGAAATTGCATCTTAGTTTCTCAAGTCCCACTCCACTGCCTTGAATTCATAAAGAAGGATGATCTGATAGTTAATAGTTTCATGACTGTCTCATGAGCCAGGTACATCAGGAGAAATACAGCATTCCAGAGCAGCCAAGGTGCCAGCTACAGCATAACATTCTATGACCATTTCAGTGAAACTTCAAACTTGAAAAGACTACCACCAAATACCCCAGCAACACAGCAGCTGGAGTAGCAGACCGGCAGTGAAGAAATTAAGGAGTCATTACAATTACTTACAAACTAAATTGGTTTACTATTTTCTATTTTACTAATCTACTATTATATGTCCAATCCTGCAAGGTGCTAAGGACAGTTAATTTCCATTGGCTAAAATGTTGTTGAGGGTGCTCAGCAATTTGTAGGACTAGGCTCTGTCTTTGTTCAAGCTACTCCTTCCTCAGCCAACTAATTATGATTCTATCATTGCCACCTTTAACTCTGGAAATTTCTATTTAACTCTACAGAAATATTTACATACCAATCCTTTACATGTTTGTAAAGCGCTGAGAGTTATGGAACATGATTTTTCTTTCTACAATCATCTTGCATTGTTATATGCTACAATATTTGTGTTCATTTTATTAATGATCTTTATGACTGTTTATTGAATTCTTGTTACACTTGGATAGTAGACATGGTCTCCGGGACTTTTAAAGAAAAAGCAAGCCCCCAACTCCTATCCCCCTGCTTTTGTTTTCAGATACACAATCTCTATGGACTCAGAGTAATTTAAAGTGTCCCCTACTCATTTTGAACTTACTCAAGCTAAATACTAATCTCCTTTGCCTCTTTATTGTGTTATTGCGTTGCAGCCAGAGCTATAATGGGAATAAAATGTAAGCCCATGAAAATAGAGTGTGAGAATTTAACAGCATGATTTGTTCTGTGTAAGCACAAAAGCTTGTTTCTTTTACTTACAGAAGTTGGTTACTTAAATGATATTACCTCACCCACCTTATTTCTCTATCAGCACTAATGTTCAATAACAAGATACCCCTGGCTACGTCCATATGTAACCTGTGGTAACAAAGCACACAGTCCACATCCTCAGATGCCCAGAAGCCTCTCATACTCTCCAATGGTTAGCACCTCTGTGTTCTTTATTTATATTCTTGCTACCAACCCCAATACAATCTTGGGCAGCTAAGTATTTACAATGGTTACCTGTCTTGCCCCCACAGTACCAGAGAAGAAAAGAGCTCTCTCTTCCTTGAGTTCCTAAAGCATACTACCTTAGCTAACCTAATCCTCCCCACCCACCTTCTTCTTTTATAGCCCTCATCTGACATCTAATTGGTTCATCAGTCCCCAATCTGATCAGCTAAATAGGTGCATATTCCCCACTCATCTTTCTTCAGAGGGAACGGATGGGTGCTTAAATGATAACAGTGCTGACTCCCTTGTTAGCCTCTCATTCAGTGTCACACCCATACAAAGCAACTCCCTTTATATCTCCCTGTATGTAAAACACATTTGCATCTTTTACATACTTAAGCTACACAAGTGTTACAAATCTCTTATAGTAAGAGGAAAACAGGTTTTAAGTACACAGAATTTTACTTTGGGGAAGATTTTGTATAATTTTTGTACATATAGGAGATATCCATGCAGATAAATCTGTTTTTTTTTATTGTAGATATCAAAACAATGCAGGGGATAGTTGTATCAAAAAGTTTCCAAAGAACACAGTTTGGTAAAGTCTGGTTTTCACCCACTGGCTGTAATATGAATGATAATCTTACTTTGAATAATGTATCTCATCCCCACTGGTACAAGTGCACTTCATAAACCAGACATAAAGGAAACTTTTCACTTCCCAAATACATGCAACCATACAGAAGATGAAATGAGGCAACTTTGAAGGACTAGGCTTAAAAGTAAATGGCAAATCTCCCAGTCACCAAATAAGGGGATTTCAAGCATTTTAATTTGGTTAGCATCAATTCCATCCTCAAGTTCTCCTGGAAAAAAACAAAAGGAAAATTGTTGTCTGATATGTCTAATGTAAAAAATATAAGACAAAAATAGGCTATTTATCTCTGGGGAAGAGGGTGGCTGGCTTTGAAGCCTTCTACTCTGTCTTTCTTTTTCATGCAATTGTAAAGGGCATACTTTTAAACATTTTATTTCACTTTGTAACTAGCCAGTAAGTACAGCCTCTCTTAGCGGAGACATCTAATGAGAGACTGACACAAACAGGTTTGATGCACTGAGTGCGATTGAACTGGCAAAGGCAGTAGTGATATTAAAAAAAAAAGTTGAGTGTTAACAAACTGGAAGTGGTGGTAAGTCAGGGTAGTGGTTTACCACTTTGAAGAAAGGCTGTTGTAGATTTAAGAGTCAGTCAATAAGAAATTAATCTGAACAGATGCAAAATTTGCATGAAGTCCAATCCTGAAAGTAAAATATAAACAATAACCACGTAGGAGGCATGGAGCACACAACTAACTTCCCTTATAAGTCTGACCTTCTTGCAAATGAACCTTAGAACAAAAGCCTTCCACTTTTGCTACCTTTACTATCATTCTTTTTGCAATAGTAATACATGTACCATCTGTAGGCCCTGTCTAGGCTAAGGGCAGGTCTATACTGCAGAGGCTGTGTCTGTAGCGGTTTAGTGAAAACACTACTACTCTGATGGGAGAACTTCTCTGTTGGTATAGCAAATCCACCTCCACAAGAGGGCTTCTCCTGTTGACATAGCATTGTTTACACCAGGGGTTAGGTTGGTATGACTACATTGCTCAAGGGTGTGGATTTTTCACATCCCTGAGCAATGTAGTTATTGCAATGTAAGTTTGTAGTGTAGACCTGACCTACGGCCTCGTCTACACGGGAAAGATTTTCATTAAGGTGTTAATTTAAACCAATATAATTATACAGGTATAACCATGTGTGGACACGCCTATTCCAGTATACAAGTACTTTTTTACAGTTCAGCATATTTTGCTTGGGAAGGGGTTTAAAATAAACCAAAAGAACCACTCATATCTTGTTAAATAACACATTTTAATTAAGTTGTGTTAACATTAATGTGTTAGCTGGTTGTGGCCAAATATAGGCTCCCCCTAGCGTTGCTCATAACCGAGTGACTTTTTTCTTTAAATAGAAGCACCACTTTCTTTTTACATTTGGTGCAGAGTGCTGATTAAAATCATTTTAACTAACACATGTTTTCTAACCTGATTGATAAACACACCTCATTTTCCTCATTGACAGGGCCTTAGTGTATATCCTTTAAGAAGAAAAATAAGAGAGAAGACCTTGTAATTTTTGGAGGAATCTGATGAACATATTAAAATGAGATAACTTAGTGTTAACATTTCCTCTACCATTTTCAGAAAAGAGTAGATTCTTTCCAGAGAGGAGAATTCTATGAAATTGCACTACAATCGAAATAGGGAAGAATCTGATGGGCTTCATTTAGATCAAGTATTCATATAAGGAGAGTGCTAATGAATTGGATACATTAAATTAAATATGAGTAAAAATGAGAAACTTGTTATAAACACCATCAAAGAGCTGTTCTATCAAGACACCAGAATATAATAAAATGTCTACTGCAGTTAGGAAGCTGGCTTATTGAATGGAGTGAAGATAAACTCCCTCAAACCACATCTAGGAAACAGATTTTAATTATTTGACTATAAAAGGATATTTCAAGGGGTGTAAAGTTAAATCAGTTTGAGTTAAATTATACCTTACTGGTTCTTCATTTTGTTAGTTGTAATAATGGCATGTCCCTTCTATTTGGCATAGTAGTCCCATTTCAAGCGGGAAGCAAACCAACTTCAAGTGAGAGGCTTTTTTAGATGGCCAGTAACTTAGATGCAAGGTAGCTAGATGGAGGGAAGGATAGATTTGTTTCAATGTCCACAAAGTGAAACCTCAGATGAAATCTAATTTTTGAATCAATGCTTACTCCCATATTTGATCTATTTACAAGGGTTTGACCTCAGATTAAAGTTGTGACTCTGTTGTGACTAGTTCTCTGATTTTCACCTTTGATCTCTACTTTCCCCCCAAACCAACCCACTCCACCAAATATATTTGTGTATAGTCAGGGAAACATTTGTTACCTGCAAGTCTGGTGGTAATTGCACAAGGAGTTCTTTAGATAAGAGTCTGGATAATTGGAGGGCTGTATTTTTGCAAGTTTCCTAATTTTTTAAAATATCATATTTCAAATACACCTTGACTTCAAAGCTTCAAAAATGGTTTATTTAGATATCTAGAAGAACTGTTCCTCTGACTATTTTAGAAAGTTTGCTGCATTAATTTTAGAGTTATTTTCTACAATTGTTTCCAAGCTTGAGACCTCTGCTAAGTTGACAAACTCTGGAACATTTATTTGACAGAGTTTAAGAAGTTGTATGTGCATACTTTGGTTTTCTTAAACAGAGAATGATCCTGCTATGCCCCCTCTGTCCAACATTAAGGGTTATATTTTCAAAGCAACCTCTTGAATTTTCTGAATGTTCATTTACATACAATAATCCAACATTCACATGGAAAATAATTGCATATTTAAGTGAATATTTAACCATTATGACCTACACACATTTTTAACTTTTTAAAAAATGGGGGAAAAAACAGCTCTCTGATAGCAGGCAGTACAGATGTTCAGTAAAATACCTCATTATAAAGTGCTTTAAGATATATGGATTAAGTGCGCTATACAAGAGCTAGGGGGTGTTAAATTTAATAGAATTAATTTACAAAATATAAGCATAATTTAACACTAGATAATTGCAGCTGTTTGAATAGCATCATGGAACTCATTATTTAGCCAATATTGCCGTTATTTGTTTAATAATTTATTCATGTATTGTTTCCCCAGCATTTGATCAGCTCATATGAAAATGCTCAGTTCAAGAGAGTTCATCATCATAAAACGCATGAATTGTTTTCTGTGTCCCTCCTTTTGTCAGGCTATTCTTTTCATGGTGAGTGAAATATAAATGTGTGTGAATATTAGAGTGTGTTCTTTGTTTGGATTGGATTAATAGTTTGTTTCGTTTCAGCTTCTTGTGAGGCATAACCTACCTGGCACTAGATGGCAAATCATTGCCCCAACTAAGGCAAATAGAAGCAGTGCACTGTTTGTCTGCTATGTGAATTTAGATTATTATCCCCAGATAAATCTTGATAGTTTGGGACTTTTAATTTTTAATAAAAACTTAGCAAACACTAGACTGCTCAAATCAGCCAATGGACCAGAGTAAATACAATGTAACTGTGGGCACTGGACATACTCCACTTTCTTTTTATGTGTTTTGCAAAATTAAGATCTGCATTTTTCCAGGAGGTATATACATTTGGAACAAATTCAAAGGGGGGTAATGAGAATCAACCACCATCTTTATCACACGTGTTACAGATTCACAGCACCCCTCAAGGATTAGCCAAATGCTGTACAAACAACTTCAGGCAAATAAACTCCATGCCCATAGAATCAGGACAGCTGGAGCTGTCATGCCTTCAGCAGCAGGTTTTCACAGTGAAGGGTTCCACATAGATACTGGGTACTGCTGATTAGGAGTTTATGCTATCACTACCCTTCCTTCACAGTGTAGAATATTTCCCAAGAGCAAAAGGCAGACTATTTGGTACTTACCTGTGCAGTAACATGCTGCTCCTCTTGCTAATGCTGACATTCCTCTTGGAAAAAAACTCAGCAGAAAAATCTGTCCCTTTTTCATTGAATTTAAAAAAAAATGTGGACAGCTCTATACAGTATGCTTTCCCCCCCCCAACACCACTTGTGCAGGTCCTAATCCCCCGCTCAGCCTTGACACTGCAGTGACATGCTCCTTTGGAAACACTTCCAGTTTCTGAACCTGAAGGAGAGTGGATACAACACAAAGCTAAAAGATTACACAGAAAATTAGATCAGTGACTCTCCAACCTTCTGTCCTGAGACCACACTAGGCTCTCCTTACAACATATCTGGGATCTAGCCAGAACTCCTCTCCCACTTAGCAATATGTTAAGGGCAGGGTAGTTGTGACTCCTTGATACCTATTTGCAACATGCAGAATCACAAACTAATGCATTAGAGGGATCTTAGGACTCTGAGCATGTAGTATGCGTAACACAATGGGGCTCCAATTAGAGCCTCTAGGTGCTACCATAATGAATATAATAAAGTATGGAGTATTATTCCATTCCAGTGGAAAATAGATGTGACGTCTGGTAGAAAAGAGTTGCTGATAATCCTGTCCATCCACAATTGAAGGACAAAGAAAATGCAAGCTCTTTAAGATGAAGTAATGAAAAGGTGATATGGACTGAAAACTGAAAAAATGTCATTTGTTTTATGTTGGATCAAAGTTTAGTTTTATGTAAATTATGTTTCAGCTGATTTTATCTGATCAAAGATAAAGGTGTCAGTGATACAAAACAATTCAAATAGCTGGGAGATAGCAAAGTTCCTGTTTTACTTCTAGATTTATCATGTTTGCCTTTAGCTTTTAAATGTGCTTTTCAAAATTGTATCATTTCAAGAGACTCTCAGGTTAAACACTGGAGCCAGCAGAGGAAGTGAGACAAAAAAGTGACAGGGGTATTGCTGAAAGAACTCTCTGCACAAGTTAAAAAAAAATCAATCTCTATTTACTTTCAAAATTTTCAGTCTGACTACAGTACAATCAAGTTTGCATTTTAGAGGGTAGATAGCTACTAGATACTGCACAAAATATTTGTAACTAAATCTGAAACTCTGATAAATTGAGTAGCAATAAACAGCAAGGACAGATAAACTCTTAGGAAATAAAGTTCCAGGAGTCATGTAAATTTCCCTAAGTAAGAAAACGGGAAAGACAATGCTGGACTTGTCTTTAAATAAGATGGATTTTAAGTATTCATCAGAAGTCATCAGTGAGTCTTTAAAGAAAATTGCTGTTCAGTTTACAAGTATACTCAGCTGTTACTGAAATTGGTAATTGTTCAAGACTAGTGTTAACAGTTAAGCAAAAATTGCCTCCTGTTTCATGGCAGGTTGTATGTCTTTAATCAATGTAGTTTTGGTTATATAAAAACATTCTCTCTTTGTCTACTCAACTGTTTTTGTCTGTCTTCACTCTTTCCATCTACCCATCCATCCAGCAGCATATTAGTTTTCTATCAAGATTGTTTGTTTTTATCAAAAAGAAGAATGACTAATACAAGATTCTTATGCAACAGCAAATCAGGTGCTAAATTAAGTCATAAAAACATAACATACGAATGGTCATACTGGGTCACAGCAATGGTCCATCTAGTCCATTATCATATCTTTTGACAGAGGTCACTGCCAGATGGATCAGTGGGAATGGACAGAAAAGAGCAATTATTGAGTGATCCAGTCCCATCTTTCAGAAGTCAGATATTTAGGGACAGCTAGAACATGGGTTTATGTCACAGATCATCTTGGCTAATAGCCATTGATGGACGTATTCTTCAAGAATGTATCTATTTTTTTTCCAGTTTGCTGTGCTCAAGTCTTTGTGTCACTCAGTCACTTCATCATTAGTTAAAACTTGGGTCTTTATGTGAACTAACAAGGACATATTTCTGCTTTCACTTTGCCTTGCAACAGTACTCAGTAGTCTATCAGACATGCATAATGTTGTATGTTCACATTGCTTAAATTAATAAGTCTTCATTTACAAACAAGCCAATTAAGGTGATGCAGGTATTTTTCCCTCCAATGTTGTATGTCACCAAAGTATCAGTACCTTTGTGTAGGAAATATAAATACATGCTCTTCAAGAACAGTGTCCTGAGCTCTTTGACATGCTAGTTAGAACTGCTTCAGGAAAAAAAAGCAGCCACCCAAACTATAAGGGAACAATATCCAACTTGCTACTTTAAATGGAATTACCTAAAAAATTCAGTTTGAATGCAACATAAATTAGTTTGATTAAAGAAGAAAAAAAGGTTTATTTCACTACAAAGTGACAGATTTTAAGTGAGTACAAGTACAATGTATTAAAGTCAGAAATGGTTACGAGAGAAATAAAACAAAAACACTTTTTGTTGCTAAAACTTAATAAACTGGACTTAGTTCAAGATGAAATTCTTACCACATGTTCCCAGCAATAGGGCTGACCAGATTTTATGTCAAGATTTCTCCCTAAGTAAAATGGCTGCTTCCTCTGTCTTCTTAGGTGAAAAAGAAAAAAAGAGAGTGAGCTATGGAGCAATACCTTGGTGTGTTTGCCCCTCACTTTATAGTCCAGTCACCTTTTGAAATGCATTTTCCTGAAGGCTACCCCTAGATAAAGTTCATTCCAGTTGTGAGATTGGAGTCATGGAGTCTAAGGGTGAAAGAGATTCCATGTAATTGTTTCCTAACACATAGATTGAACTCTTACTGCCCCCCTTCTTTGCTAAAGAATTGCCGCTTAACAGGTGAACACCTATCAACTTTGAAGACACCTGGCTTGAGGTATCAGTTTCATCTTTTGTCTTAAAAATTTTTATCCACTCTCCAGATTTGTCTGGTAACTACATTTCAGTCATAATTTCAGCTTATGTTAATAACTTTACATATAATGTTGCTACATTTCAACATGATATTATTAGTATTAGTTTTCAAATGCTACCTCACAAGGCATATTCTGTACAAAGATTATTGGAAGAAGATGTTTTGTTGACCCCCACCACCATCCTTTGCCCCCAAGTTAACAGGGAAAAAGGAAATATAATTTCAGTCTATTTCATACCTTAAGAACAACAGGCTGGAGTCTAACAAGAAACACAGACTGGAGTCCAACAACAAACATAGGCTGGAGTCTCACTAAAATAAAGAGTAGTTGGTAACTTAATGTCATTTTGTCTTTACTAAGTTCTTCACACGTCCCTTTTTATTTAACCCATGTTTCTTCTTTCCCAGCTACTTACTGTACTCTTGTCTTTACTTCATCCCCCCTTTTACTCCTTTTTTGTCTTTTCAAGTCTCTCGGATTTTCTGTCTCCCTTCCTCCTCTGCCATCATTTCTCTTTCCTTTACTCATGTCGCCTTAATTCACACTCTTCCTGCATTTATGCACATGCTCACCTTGCATTAATGCTGCACGTATACAAACACAGCTTCATCTCCTAGAGAAGGTAGGAATCCCCAACTACAGGTGATGGCTCAAGTTAGGCATATGAATCTTTGGGCTGGTGACTTTTTTCCTCCTGACCATCACACCTCTCCTGTAACTATCACTTTGCAACTCACTGAGAGGAAGGAAGTCTAAGGATCTTCCTCCTTCTCCTGCTGTCCTATGCACTCCAAAGAAAGTGATCTTCAGCACCAGTGGCCTGCCTCTGGCTCCTTTGAGTGTGGAACTATACAGAACCTTGTGGTGGACCTTTACTGGGGGTGTCAAACTCATTCGGTAAACAGGGCTAAATTCCACTTTCAGTTCTGGTTTGTGGGCCCAGTCAGAAATTTAGAGCTCCATAATCCCCCACCATCCACAACAGAGGTTTGTGAGAAGTTTGCACACAGATCAATGGTAGAATCAGGCCTTTATGTGGTAACAACACTTTTAGTCACTGTTCTTAGTACTTTATAGACACATTCAGTATCACTGAGTTGGAAAATGTGCACTACACCCACTTTAGACCACTGCTGTTTCTACCTGTTGTTTCTCTTCCTTCTTCCGTCATTATTTCTTGGTTTCTCACCTTCTTTCTCGTCTTTGTGTCTGCCTTGGTCTCCCTCTCTACATTTCCTATCTTGTAGCAATTGTCATGCCCCCAGACTTCAGTCCCATCCTCTTCTCCATTACCTCTGCTAATATGACCAGCAATACAATAGTTAATATTGACATTAAAGTGTCATTTTAGCAGAGATTCTCATGAGATGAATAGGGGACTAAGGAGTTCATGCCTCTCTGAGCCTTTGTTTTAGGCTGCCTACAGACTCAGAAAGACAACACTTCATTAGTTTACTCTAGGTTCACATTTGGAAGGTTTTCTTTGCAACCACAAGACTAAAAACTTACTTTTATAGTTTTAAATGAAAGCTGAGCTTCTGCACAATCTGAATAAGTCACGAGGGACTCGCAAATACAGCAGAGATCTAGCCTGCGATCTGTTTGAAACTCCTGGGCTATAATCAAATCCATCGTCAGCCAAAATATTTTTTCTTTGAGGTGTAACTTTAAAAATATTGAATTATTTTTCCATCATTACACATCCTTTGCAACTCCCCTTCCTGGCAAGAACTGGTAGTGTACAAATACCTTGAGGGAAATACTGTAAGTTTCAAGAGCCCATGTTCTCATGAGTTCGAAATTGAAAAGTCTAGATATGCTTCAGGTACGGGGGGGGGGTGAAATTCTGCATGCTTATTTAAACCAACTATTCTGAGTTTTCCACATGGCTGTTTTTTTTTAAATTATTATTTTTTTTTTTTTTGGCATTGCTATCCAAATAGTGTTGCTTGGTTGAAGGAATTTTTTAAAGAGCTATGTAAATAGTTTTTTCCTGTGAAGGGAAAATGCATAAGTACAAGGGAGTAGTTCCTATTTTTAAGAAAGGGAATAAAAGTGATCCGGGTAATTATAGGCCTGTTAGCTTGACGTCTGTCGTGTGTAAGGTCTTGGAAAAAATTTTAAGGGAGAAAGTAGTTAAGGACATGGAGGTCAATGGTAATTGGGACAAATTGCAACATGGATTTACTAAAGGTAGATCGTGCCAAACCAACCTGATCTCCTTCTTTGAGAAGGTGACGGATTACTTAGACAAGGGCAATGCGGTAGATCTAATTTACCTCGACTTCAGTAAGGCGTTTGACACGGTTCCGCATGGGGAACTGTTAGTTAAATTGGAAAAGATAGGGATGAATGTGAAAGTTGTAAGGTGGATAAGGAACTGGTTAAAGGGGAGACTACAGCGGGTCGTGCTGAAGGGTGAACTGTCAGGCTGGAAGGAGGTTACTAGCGGAGTCCCTCAAGGATCGGTTCTTGGACCGACCTTATTTAACCTTTTCATAACTGATCTTGGCACAAAGAGCGAGAATGTGTTAATAAAATTTGCGGATGACACGAAGCTGGGGGGTATTGCTAACACGGAGAAGGACCGGGATGCTATTCAGGAAGATCTGGACCACCTTGTACACTGGAGCAATAGTAATCGGATGAAATATAAAAGTGAAAAGTGCAAGGTCATGCACTTAGGGATTAATAATAAGAATTTTACTTATACGTTGGGGATGCATCAGTTGGAAACGACGGAGGAGGAGAAGGATCTTGGGGTATTGGTTGATAACAGGATGACTATGAGCCGCCAATGTGATATGGCTGTTAAAAAAGCAAATGCGGTTTTAGGATGCATCAGGCGAGGCATTTCCAGCAAGGAGAAGGAGGTGTTAGTGCCGTTATATACGGCGCTGGTGAGACCCCACCTGGAATATTGTGTGCAGTTCTGGTGTCCCATGTTTAAGAAGGATGAATTCAAACTGGAACAGGTTCAGAGACGGGCTACTAGGATGATCCGAGGAATGGAAAATCTGCCTTATGAAAGGAGACTCAAAGAGCTTGGCTTGTTTAGCCTGGCCAAAAGAAGGCTCCGGGGGGATATGCTTGCTCTATATAAATATATCAGGGGGATTAATGTTAGGGAGGGAGAGGAATTATTTAAGTTTAGTACTAATATAGGCACGAGGACGAATGGGTACAAATTGGATATTAGGAAATTTAGACTAGAAATTAGACGAAGGTTTCTAACCATTAGGGGAGTGAAGTTCTGGAATAGCCTTCCGAGGGAAGTAGTGGGGGCAAATGACTTATCTGGCTTTAAGACTAAGCTTGATAAGTATATGGAGGGGATGTTATGATGGGATAGTTTAATTTGAGCAATTGATTTTGGATTATCGGCAGATAAGTCTGCTCAATGGTCTGTGGGAATGCTGGATGGGATGGGAACTGAGTTACTGCAGAGAAATCTTTTTTGGGTGCTGGCTGGTGAGTCTTGCCCACATGCTCAGGGTTTAGCTGATCGCCATATTTGGGGTCGGGAAGGAATTTTCCTCCGGGGCGGATTGGCAGGGGCCACGGAGGTTTTTCGCCTTCCTCTGCAGCATGGGGCATGGGTCGCTTGCTGGTGGATTCCCTGCGGCTTGAGGTCTTCAAATCTCATTTTTGAGGATTTCAATAACTCAGTCATGGGTTCGGGGTTGTTATAAATGTGTATGGGTAGGGTTTTGTGGCCTGCCTTGTGCGGGAGGTCAGACTAGATGATCATATTGGTCCCTTCTGACCTATGAGTCTATGAGTAGAGTGAATACAATGCAGCTTTTCCCTTAACTTTAGCTTTCTTAATTTTTAGAGTGCTTTATATCTCAGCTTTTACAGTAATATGTATGTAGTACATCTTACCTTATATAAATCAAACCCCATCATAGGGAGAGAAGACAGGAAAATAAGTCATTTCTAGCTGTAGTTTTACATAAATCTGCTCTAAATTAGAAGTAGTTTTTACCAGTACAGGTAGTTTTAGTTTTAAAATAGCCAAGGCCCACATCACCTAACTCCAGAGCACAGAGTAACTTCTGGGCATGACATCACGGTTACTAGTAAAACTGCACCTCTGACCCTTTCTGAGTGTGTCCCCTAAGGCTGAAGGCCTCCGGCTCTCTCTTCTGTTGGGATGGAATCATGCATTTCTCTCATTGTCAGACTAGGTGCTGGGTTGCCGTCCTCTGTGTGTCATCACTGTGTCATCTCGGCAGATCTGAGGAACATTCAGACCCTGCTGATCTGTTCTCTCCAGTGCAATGGCAATGGTACTCAGTGATCAAACAGCCTCCTTAAAGGAAAGTATCACATTTATTATACACAAACAGATCTTATATTAAAATAGCCAATACACGTGGCTTCTTTTTCCTAAGGCTTACCACTCCCTGCACCTGGGAGATCTGAATTCCTTCAGACTCCTCTGAAGCCTATCTGTCTCTCCCCTGCTATCTGCCAACCATTCACCTCTTCGCAATAATCAAGACACTTTTTAATTGTTTGCCATCCTTTGACCTGGACTCCAGGTCTCACAAAGGTTTATAACAGGAACCAGACTCTTAGAAGCTAACAGCTTGTCCAGTGCCTTTCAAGTGTGTTCCGATATGTTCTGTGTTGCTTCCCTGTTTGTTCTTCCCAGAGCCCCAACTGAATTCAAGCATTCTGATGTATAATAAACATTCCACTATCTCTGTATGTGTTACATGGTGTCTCACAATAGGAAGAGGACACATCAATGTTCTTAGATTCCTACATAGAAGCTCCTACATATTCTTAACACTGTTACTTATCAGCTCCATTTCTGTAACACCTAGCTTAGTGTTATCCCTCATACACCATCTTCCAGACCTGTGAAGAGCTCTCCAGGCATCCAGGGTCTGCATGAGGTAGATAGGAGACACCATAGGCTAAATAGATGAGAAGGAAAGGTTACTCTGACCCTGTGACCTGTATATCATCTCCCATGGCCACACAGATTATGCACCAAAGATAAAACAGCCCAGAACTGTATTGTATTTCCCATAGAGTGTTCCTGCCAGGTTCTGCCAAAGGAGTTACACTATCAGTGAAGTAGGGTGGATTCTCCCAAGCCTCCCTCCACCAGTGGTCAAAGCAGGACCTCTGTGCACATCCACAAAATCAGCCGGGTTTTGAAGTGGGCTCTACCACTTTTTCCTTGAAAGGGCAAACCCTCAGCTCCTCATGGGATGATGTTAGAACCTCTGCACAGGGGGCTCACTGGGGATTTCCCCTGCATTGAGGGGACGATCTGTTCCTGAATGTGTATGTAATATCAGCTGGGGACCAAAAAATAATCCATTAGGTACAATATATTTTTTATGAGCTGAACCTCAAGGGTGTGATCAGGATTATTCAATTATAAAGATTAAGGTAGTGGCAAATGTGGTAAACTGAGGACTCATGAAACAGAAAGTTGTCAATCTATAATTAAGCTGAAAGAATTGGATTTCATTTTATGATCTTACTTCCGTTTCTTATGATTTCTTTTCTTATTCCAGTGAAAGTACAGAAAGTACAGCAGGAGAGAGAAGTGCCAAGGCTACAACTTGCTCTTTTGATGAAAGGAAGAACAAGTTGAAATATTTCCAGAGTATCTCCTAAAATTCTAAAACTTGATCTTCTGGCTTTCCTTATGTTCAGTTCATTTTTTAAAAAAAGAGTATCAGTGGTACATCAATTTTGTTTGCCAGTGCCCTAGGGTTTATATTGTCTGGAGCTGTGAACATATTTAGTTTTTCCAAGTACTCCCACACTTGCTTTTTAATCAATAGAAATTGAAGACGATCTAATAAAAAAACTAATTGCTAAGACTTTTTTTGTTTAGTAAAGATTTTTAAAAGCTAGTCACCATCTCAACTATTTCGAGTCATTGATTTAATTCAGTTAATCTTACTAATAGATCCACAGTTCATTCTCTCTAGGATTTATTTGCTGTGATATAACAGCTCTAGTTATTTCTTTTAACCCCTTTAGCTAGCATTAACAGCCTGCTTATTTCTCCCCTCTTACTGTTCTTGTCTTGTTCTTAACTAACTCTCTGTTCTTTTTTGATAGCCTCCTTCCTTTTCTCTTTATGGCTCATGGTTTTTTGTTTTATTTTTTAGCCCAAGATCTTTGAACAATCTTTCATTAAGCCATATCATCTTTTTTCTTGTATACTTTTTCAGAAGAATTGTAATCTGTTTTCAATCTTGATTGTGTCTTTTAGGATCTGTTGTATTAATTTCGATGGAATATGTGGACTAAAGGTGTCAACATAACCCAGTCACCATCCAACATTAAAAAGTGTTAAATGAGATTTGGGTTCTAGTGTACAGAGACCTCAGCATGCTTAGTACCATGACAAACACACCATTAAAATCCTTTTTGATTTTTTATTAAAAATACATAAAAGGAGGAACAACTGTTAAAGTGTAACTTATTATGTAAGGCATTCATTTTCACAACGCTTCTTATTCCTTTTCCCTTTAGCTGGAGAAAGTTTTTAGAAGGGAAAAAAAGCCTTGTTTGATAGTTGCTATAAAAGATGGTGATAACTGTCCTTTTGAGGAAAAGAGAAGTTAGTTGAGATGAGATGGAGCTCTTGTTGTTAAAGCCCAATCCCATTTCCTAAGACGACAGAACAAGGCAAACACAAGAGGAGAAAGAAAAGAACAGCAAAGATAGAAGATGCAACTTATGTTGCTGGTTTTCACTCTTACCCACAACCTTACTGCTGGAGAAATGCAGGCACAGCTAGTGGTCTGATCAGCCACTCTGAAGCCTGGAAAATTCATACAGAATTAGGCTGTTTAGTTTTTTAGCTGTCTCTTTCTGTTCACAAGCTTACAACAACATTGCAAAATATGCAGTCTTGGCCAACTAAACCAGAATCTTATTAGAGGAAAAAGGAGAGAGATAGGAAAGAGAAGAAATAAGCTGGAGAAACAAAGGACACCTGGTGGGGAGAGAGAAAGACAAACATCTCACCTGGTGTTTGGGATTCATCTGCAAGTAATAGAAGTGGTGATGTCATCTGGGCCTCTATTTCTAGCCCACTCTGGTCAAGATATCTCTTGGGTTTAGGATGAAGAAAGCAGTGCCAGAAGATGTTGGGAGTGGCTGCCATGATGGTGAAGCTCGCTCTAGTAGCCATTTTTTCCCCCAAAGTCTCTTTCTTTAAGGATGAGTGGAACAGCCCATGCCCTCATTATTTTGTTCTCCAGTTAGGCCTACTATCTGATACACCAATTTTGCTTCATAAATTTCCAGTCCTACATTTCTTTGTTTACCAGGCATGATCTTAACACAGTCTTTGAGGTATATGAGTTGGCCATTTTATTTGGACTAATTCAGTCTGTCTCCTTTTTATATCTTTTCCCATCAACATTTGTTGTAATAGATTATTCTGACATTTTATGAACTTTCACATTCTTTGTACAGCCAAGGCCACAATTAGGGTAAATTTGTTGGCCCAGTTACCACAGTGGATCCCATGGTCTCTTTTCATGTTAGTGGATTTCAATACTTCTTCCTTCAGTGGAGTTAAAAAAGGGGTCAAATTCTGATTCACTGTCTCCATGAGTATGAATCCCAGACATCATCCCACTGCTCAGAGAAGTAGCAATGGAAACTTGGGGCTGGGATTCCCTCAGGGAATGGCCAGAGGGCTTTTGTGGCCAGTTAGGCCTCTCAGAGGTGGGGTCTGTGACTCCCCTCTCCATGACATGTAGAGCAATGAGTTTTCTGGGGAGGGATGTCAGGGAGGCAGTACCTCCTCCAACATGGCCACATAGCTGATGAGATCTCCCCACTTGAATAAGAATTGGGAAAACAGCCAGGGATCTGAGTGGCTTTCTTGTAGTAGCAGAACTGAAACTATCTGAGAGCTCTGAAATGGACTTTTTACCTAGCAATTGGTCTTATTGGACCAAAGAACTCAGGGTCTAAGGAGATAGCCCAGGGCCGCTTCAGCACCCCTACCCCAACTCCTCCAGCCACCTACTGTTGTTTAGAGAAAGTTCTGCTTGAGCCCTCCACTGATCCATTGTGGGCCCAAACTACAGAACTACTAAGCAGCTAATCCACGGCACATACTCTTACAGTCCCAACTATCTGGAGAAGAACTCCGGTTGATGCATAGCTCCTCACAGCAGGAGCAATGCACTGAATCTCTGGGTCCTTCTGATTTGGGCCTAGATTTCTTGATTTCTCACAGTTCTTTCCTAGAATATAACATTTGTTCTTCTTCACCTTGTGCACATTCTTCGGGCAGCAGGATTTATACCATCCTTTTGTTAGATTGTCAGCTACTACAGAAGGAAGGCTTCTTTCCTGACTTCATAGTCTATTAAAACTCAGTATGGACAATATTACATTTTACCTAATCCCCTCCCCCCACATATTTAGGGTTCTATACATGTAGTTGGCATATTTCAGAAACTTTTTGCCAACTTTTTTCTGATGCAAAGCACAAGTAATTCATAAGGGAGAAGAATATTCCTCATTCTTTAGAAAATGCTTATAGGATTAAGAGACCACACTAAATATTGTAGCTGACATGTTGGAGATATATCTCAAAATGAGCCAGATTGTGCCAATTTGTATGTAAAATTACTGATCGTGAACCATCTCAAGAGGAGAATTCTTTGCTATCCCAGTTGCTACTTCAAATGCCAGGCTCGAGGAATATCATTTACTTCCCGATTATCCTCATTTTGTAGCTTTTCTGCTTTACAAATGACCCATGAAACACGATAATCAAAATAAATAACATTCATATAGTATTCAGATTCTAGTTGATTCTTAAAGCTTTGCTCAACAGTTGCCAATAAAATTTGCATATAAACAAATGGCCTTGCAAAACTGGCCTAAAAACCATATGGCAGTGTTAATCATTGTGCAGTCCTCCAGACTTTGTAAATTAGAAAGGCATCTAGCAATCTGTTTGGCAACATCAAGTCCTCAGCTCAGTTATGCACACTATATTTAGAACCCCCATAGATCTGAATTATCATTCCATATTTTGGATGCCCATAGCTGTCTCACATTGATAATGAAAAATACTTCTGGCCCTCATAAAACTGTAATCACTATTATTCTTGGAGGTTTTACTAGAAATGATGGATCATAAAGTAGAGTTTATAGACAAATGTATTTATGCCATGGAAGTGAGTCCCTCATTTTATATTTCTGGCACTATTATTTTTCCTTTGATCAATGATAGAGACAGAAAATAAGAGCATTCTCCCTCACCCCAAACTCAGATATCTAATCTGATACCCCTGCGTTGATGCAACACTACTCATGAATGCCTTTTCTAATAGGTTCATGAATATCGGCACTGATGGTACCTTCATTTGGAATTCTCTTCTACTGACAGATTCCTCTTACATGTAATTTTGTTTTGTAATGCATAGCATATAGTTTTGGAGGTTTTTGGAGTTATTGTTAAGCTTTAAAACATTCTTCTTTTTACCCCCATCTGAAACTGAACAGTCATACCACTCTTTCATTTAAATTGTAGCTTTAAAGGCAGATTGAAAGTTGACACGTTCTCTGTTCTAGACTTTACAGGTCAACTTTTGCAACTCTGTTACTTCAATAATGTCACCCAGGTTTGAAGGGGTCAGACTGCCATCCAATAAGTTTAACCTTTACAGTAATCCTTCACATGCTTCACCTTCTAACTTTGTACCATTTTTGTTTCTCTTTGTATTGTCTACATTCTTTTCTATTCTCACAAAAGAAGCAGACACAGCTCAAGACTTCAAATGAAGACTTTTCATCCTAAAGAAGTCAGCTAACTTGTATTTAGACAAGCAGCATAACAAGCTTGAAAACAAGGTTTCAGCTTTCGGCTGTTTAGTCAAGCAGAGCCTCAACTCATAAAGGAGTGAAACAAAAGATACCAACATTCCTGAAGGAAGCTTCTCACTGTGAGTAGACAGTTGATCTTACCCTAGGGGATCAAAATTAACACTTTTGCACTAGCCCCCAAGGCTCTAACTGGGCACAGCCTTCTTCTCATTGGACTATTTAAAGGCTTCTTCCATTTCCAAGCTCCCCATTCCCATGTGAATATTGCTTCACTTTACTAGCGAAACAGAGGCAAGGAAATTTAAGATTCTGGGGTCCTAAAAGGTCTGTACCATCCTTCAGCATTTCCAAGAATGTTCACATTTTCAGGAATAAAAAGTTACTCTCTAATCACTGCATAACAACAATGATAATTTTCAAAAAGCATTTTTTCCTTCATTCTCTCATGCAAAGAACACTTTTCAGCAGAACCCCATCTCCTTCCAAGCTCTCAACATATTAGCCAAGTACTTTTCTGCTGAGGGTTGCTTGGAAAAACAGGTGTTTCAAATGTCCCTTTCCTGGCTGCTGAAGCACCATGTGGAGTTTGGTATCCAACCAAAAAGAATACAGCTTGAATTTAAAACTCTTGGGAAAGTGATAGAATGGGCATAGAAGCTTCTCACTGTCCACCCTCATTCCTTTCCCCCTAGTTTACTCTCTGGCTGAGGAGAATGTTGCATGGAGCTGCTTAGAAGAGCTTTATAGCCCTTTGTGTGAAGGACAGGCCTTGAGCATCTTGGCTTGCATTGGGTAGGTTTTTCATAACCATGTCAACTTTGCCTTAAATAACAAGACAAGGTTATTTCAATATGTGTTGCATTCCTATACTTACTCCAGGGAATTGTGCCTATGCTGAGGTAATTTTATTTAAGATGATTGGAGGGGACTATCTTAGTTATGACAGCAACTTACTTCCTTATTTCACAGACCATATTTTTCCACAGTGCAATATGTAGCCATAGACAATTTATTGTCTTCATAACATAGTGGTAGTGGGGACCTGGGACTGCTGTGGTGACCTGGGGTGGCTGTCTATTGTGCCTAACATTCATGTTACATCCTCCTCCTGTCATTCCAGATTGGCCTTTCCCCTGAAGTTTGCCATCATTGAGTGCCACTCTAATTGTAGACTTTGAGCTCTACAGAGCAGGGACTGTTGTCTTAGATGTGTTTGCACAGCACCTGGCACAATGAGACCTTGATCTGGACCTCTATGGGTGTGTTTACACTATAGCTCGGAGACAGTCTCTGAGTGCTAGCAGGGCTCAAGCTAGCATGCTAAAATTAGCAACGTGGATGTTCTGGCTTGAGCAGACATTTGGGCTCTCAAGTTTGCCTGACCTCGTAGGCTTGAAAAGTCAAGCTTCTGCCTAAGCCAGAATGTTTATGTTGCTATTTTTATCATGCTAGCTCTAGCCTTGCTAGTGCCGATCTGTTTTCCCATGCTGGTGTGCTTGCTCCCAGCTGTGGTGTAGACAAACCTTAGGCACTATTGTAACAGTCAGAATCAGTCTGAAGCCAAAAATTTCAAATGAGGTTATTAAAAGGAGGCCACATTATATTCTCTAATTATATGTACTAATATACCTATTTATATATCCCAGTTTAGTGTTCACTCCTCCCGCTATACCCCCCCGAAAGCGGCGTAATGAGATCGTGCCCCAGTTTCCGTCTCCACTTTTTCTCTTAGTGCTTCCATACATTATTGTGGGTTTCTAATCACATTCTCAAACTTTGAGCTTCTGCATTTTCCCCTCTGTGAATAAGCTTGTTTAAAAGCAAAACTTCCTCCTGCAAATTGTAAGATGAGGTACTTCCATGTTCAAGGGTCCTTCTGAAAATTCTTTCCCTCCTGTTTACCATCCTTCCTAAGATGTGAACGATAAAGATCCAGCTACTTTGCATACACAGCACTAGGGTTTTTTTAATTACTTATTGTGTGTGCATGCTTCCCTCACTTATATTTCAGGACACAGTCTTCATGCTTTGTACCAAATAAATAAACCTATATGTACAACTTTTTTAACAAGATTATTAAAAAAGATAGATTTTGCCAGTGTTAACCAGAATGTCACCATCCCACACACCATTGTATAATTGTTCCCTACAGTATATTTTCTATTATTTTGTCCAACCTAGTTAAATGGTTCACATGGTGGTGTGTTCAGCACTTCTTTTTGCGAGCTACTCCAAAGTCCAATAGATTTTAGCATTAAGTAATTTATTCAGTTATTCAGCTGGAATTGCCCTTTGCTTAGTTTCATCCCGTCACTCCTAATTGTATTCATTTTTACCAACAGTTCCTTTCCCTTGTCGGTATCTAAAGCATTAATCCTGGTTATGCTGCGTAATACCTTATTCCAAAGTAGTCCATTTGAGTTTGACCAAATTCATGTTTGCATTGACTCCATTACACTGGATGACATATGGGGAAATGAACAAATTGTATTACATCAGGGATGACTTTGGCCCAGCAAGCATAGGGTGGCAAACTGCTGACAGAGAGGGTACTGTGACTGTACAAGTATATGAAAGCTGTAAATACAGAAGAGGGAGAGAATTGGTTATGTTGGTAAAAGGGAGTATAACTAGGAGCGATGGGATGCAATTGAGCAAAGGGCAGTTTAGGCTGAATATCAGAGTAAATTACTTAATAGTGAAAGCTAAAAGAGTTTGGAGCTGGTAACCAAGAGGAGTAACGAACGCTTCATAATCTGAACTATTTAAACTAGTCTGGACAAAGCAGTTAGAAATCTCCTTTAGGAAACAAGTCTACAGTAGTGAAGGGTGGCATGCAGATTATCTAATTGATCTGAGCTAGCTCTAATTTCTATGATTCATGTCAACAATATGGACAGTACAGATAAAAAACATTAAAGATACAGTTGAAAGCTGGCAAACTGGTAATATGCATAGTAGTGGTTTCAAAGTGTCTCATCTTCAAAGTAGCTCAGCCGCAACAGCACTTTGTAGTTACAGTACACGTACATTCTACAGACATTGTCACAGTCTTTTCACAACTTCCATATTTTCCTGGATTTATGCATATAAGCTGTTTGAAGAAGACAGGACTGGAAATTGCAGTCCCAGCATACTATGTACAAATGGCAAAACATGCATTATCAAAGAATAGCCCAGAGGAGAGGCAGCATGATCCAATGGGTAGGACACTGCACTGGGACATAGGGGACCTGCATTCTAGTCCTGACTGCAAAACTGTGCAAGTGATTTCACCACGGCACCTCCCATTTCGTCTCCCACCCTTTGTCTGTCTTGTCCATTTAGACTGTAAGCTCACTGTGTGTCTGTACAGCACCTGGCACAGTGGGGCCCCAGTCTCGGATGGAGAGTTTAAGTTCTACAATAATACAAGGTTACCATTTCAGTGAGGGACTGCTACAATAGTAAGTATTTTTGTTTAACTTTTATAGGATGTTGCATCCAAGATTTCAGTGTCTTTTCAACTGTTAAGTGACTTTGTCTCACAGTATTTCTGTGAGGTAGGGAAATTGTTTTTCCTATTTTAAAGACAGGGTGAAAGCAATACAGAGAAATTAAGTGCCCAATTTTGGCAGTTACTAACTGTCCCTCAGAAGGGTTCTGCAAAGCTGCCCTTACCTATGCTAAGCACTGGAAGGGATTGCAAGTCACAGCTCACAGATCTACAGGGAAGAGCACACACGGTATCATCCCTTAAGAAGGTGAAGTGGGAAATCTTCTCTACACCTGACCAGCACTGCAGACTGGTGTAGGGAGGAAGGCATCATCATGGCCTACTTCCATTTGCACCATTTCCCGCTCCTTTGGGGAGGCTTCTACTAAAAAATACTAAAGGGCACTAGAAAGGAGCAGTCCCTGAGCTGGGAGAATGCAAAGATAGCACTTATCTCCCATACTTGTGCCAAAGGCACTAAGGATCAGGCCTTCTGACATGACAGTCCGATAGGTTTACACGTTACTGAAAGAAAATGGTTCTGTTGGTGCGAGTAAATTGATCTCATAATAAAATCCTGCAACCTTAAAATAATCAGCAGGAAACAGCAGTTAGAAGAGAGAGCCCCACTTCAAGAACTAAAGCCAACCCAAACCTCATCTGACCAGCCAGACCACCCCAAAAGGGAATCCATTCTCCCTCTGACCGCCAGCTCTGAGACTTCAGGATATTTTGCCCACCTTGAATAGCTACAGGACAGCCCATCAACTGCTTAAAAGAGTTTTGAAATTCAGGGAGATGATGCAATCATACTGGAAGGGAGCAGGATCAAATACATATGATAGGACTGTTCTAAAATTTTATAACAAATATTTGTACTCTGAGGCTGCTTTAACTTGTTCTGTCCTTAAGCCACCTTTGCCTTTGCCCACTGGTTTTGTGCCAGACATAACTCTACTGGCTCTAAGAATGTGGCCCAATATTGCTAGTTGAGGTAGACAATGCACACACAAAAAAAGAGTTGATTTGTCTCCTGCGCTGCATGTTGATTGCTGTACAACTTGAGGCTGCAGCCCAATGTCCTAACTCCATTGTTCTCTCTCTGGGTGTGGGAAAACTAATTCATTTGGAATATTGTAAAAATGATCAAATTTTCACTAATTATTTTCCCATTTTAATCTTATGAAACTAGGGTCTTATTAGCTAAATAACCCAATTCATTCTTCTTTGTACTATATTGATCTCTGGTGTATCACTAATTTAAAACCTTGCTTATTCTATTTACTCAAGTTACCTTATAACATTTTCAGAGTTGTTTATTTGTAACTGACTCTCCTGTTTTGTTCCCTAACTGCCTTTGCATAGTCACATGCCGGTTAATTATTCTCACTCTCCAAAATACAAGGGACAATAAATATAATTGAAAAATGGCAACTTAATATCAGAAATATCACATTTTGCATTACAAACTGGTGCATATCTACAAGATGTTTAACAAACTGGTGGAGTTTTAGAATTATAACAAACGATACTCAATAGAACAATTAATGTCATTGTTCTCCTGCACCACAGACAGAAAATGAAAAACAAATTACAATAAAAATGAAAGTGATGCCAATTTTTTTTAAAGTTAAAACACCCAAACAATTTTTTAAAATTTTTTTTACCCTGAATTAATAATGCCTCAAATTGCAGCTACTACTTTTCTCTGAAAAGTTAAACCAAGTGAAAGACATCTGTGAAAGACAGCAGGAAACATAAAGCAAAAACTATCCAGAATTACAAAGAGTGTATCTTTATTCAGGAATTGCCACAAGAGCTTCAGAGTTGCTCTCCGTATGAGGTCAGAACACTATTTGAAAGCGACTATTGTAAAAACACCGCAGCAGAGTTGATGCTAAGCTAAGTGACAAAGCTTCTTTGTCTTGTATTTTATTGAATTTTTAATTATTTACATGCCTCTTTTAAATTATTTCTCCCTTGAGGTCATTGACATCCTATTATTAAATTCAGATGAAAAGATAATTTGGAAAAATTTGTTTTCCTTTGCCTTTTGTGGGGGAGTCTTGTATTTTTTTCCATGAAATATATATGTGAGCTGCTTTGTTTCCATCTTTGTGAACTTTTTGTTCACAGCAAATTCCCTTGTGCCTGTTCCCTTGAAATTCATGAGGATTTTATCCACTGACCACCATGGGAGGAAGACAAGCCCCTTTGTACACCTGTTCTCATTTAGGTACCCACATAGCCCTAATTCTGCACCTGGGCAAAGCCCAGCAACATTGGAAATGATAATGTATTCTCGTTGGTTCTTATGAGAAGCCTTCCATCCTCCTTTAGAAATTTGCTATTATATTTCATTCACATCTTACACAGAGAGCATCATGGTTTGTAATGGATAGGCACTGACAATTAAATGGGCAGAGAATTATTGCATCCGAGGAAGACACAGCACAGCTCAGGACAGCAAAGCGCATAGGTGGCTTTAAGCTTTTAACTCTCCTTTGCAGTTCCTTGATCCTAGGTTGTTTGTGTGCTGAGCACCCAGGACTCACTGCATCAAGGGAAGCCCTAGTCACTACCCTTTTACCTAGCCACATACTACTGCACTCACAACTGGGATGTGGGTGGATGACGTGTGTTGCTATGACAGCTCTATGCCACTAGATGATCTCACTGCCCTGCGGTGACTATGTCTAAGTACCCCAAGATAAGTGCTACTTTATACTAGTAGTGAGATATACAGCTGCCACAGTGCATGGAAAAAAATCTGGCCCAGAGTACTTGCCTCAAAGAGACTGAAGGGTATCACATAATGAGTGGGTAAAATACAACATTGATAGTGCAGCTTGTAAAATTCATGAGTGTAAATAAAATATTCCTGGCTTCCAGCCTTTTTTGTCTTCCCAGCTTGTTCCTGCACCAAGCCTGATTTTGAGGAATTACTGTATTCATTAATCACAAGTATTTTTCACACAGTGTGGGCAAATATTTTCAGCCTGTGATCTTCAAACTGTTCATTTCTCTTATTCACTCTATATTACAGTGCTACGCCAAAATAAACTCCATAGGAAAAGCAAATAGAATCACTCCCCTATCCCAAGAGCATGATCTGTAATAGCAATTAGCAAATAGCTATATGTGATCTGTAACAGCAGTTACTATGTAGCACTTTACAAGCATTTTCAAACTTTGCCATTTAGTGTGACAGCCTGTCTCACTGGCAAATTCCACACTAATGCTGGCAAAAAGAGGTACTTATGTGTGTGTATTTTGTAGCCAAAGCATAGATGGCAAAATTTGAAAATATAGTGCAAAGTAGCTATTTTTTCCAAAGAAAAAAGCCAGACATTGTCAGCAATCCATTTGCAGGTCCATGATCAAATGATTTTAAAATTCAGAAAGTCTCTTTAAAAATACTGTGTTTGCAAAAGTGGTTGGATTGACAGCTCTGGAAATCAGTTCTTCTGTTTATGAAGACAAGAAGTTCACACAAACTTTCTCAAACAGCCCCAATCTGCAGGAATCACCTTTATAACAAGAAAGCATCTCCGTAACTGTCATTTTAGTCATTGATTTCTCTGTAGAGACAGCTGACAAGTGTGCCTGTTGTGGTGGCAGTATCTATCTATGGCCCTGATCTTGTAATGAGATCTGTGCAACCAATGTGGGGCACCACTCAACAACTCCCATGAGGCACAGTAGGACACAGACAAATGTCTACTGACCCAAAATGAAGGGTAACCTTTCAGTTTGACAAACTAGAATATTTCAATTGGGTCGACTCAATCCCCATGACTCCAAAATATTTCTTTTCAATTTTCCCCCAACAGAAAATTTTAGCAAATTTAAAAGAATTTTCATTTTGTCCACAGAAAATTTCAATTTTGCAGAAACTGTATTTTTAATTGAAAATAATTTTAAAAAGCAGACTTTAACAAACTCAGAGAATTGATAGGCAAGGTCCCATGGGAAGAAAATCTAAGGGAAAAAGGAGTTCAGGAGAGCAGGCAGTTCCTCAAGGAGACAATATTAAAGGCACAATTGCAAACTATTCTGATGCGAAGGGAAGATGGGAAGAATAGCAAGAGACCGACATGATTCAATCAGGAGTTCTTTAATTACCTGAAAATCAAAAAGGAATCCTACAAAATGTGGAAAAATGGTCAAATTGATATGGAGAAGTATAAAAGAAGAGCACAAATTTGTAAGAACAATAGCAGGAAGGTTAAGGCGCAAAATGAGTTACACCTGGCAAGGGACGTAAAAGGCAATAAGAAGAGGTTTTTTGAATACATTAGGAGGAAGAGAAAAACAAAGGGAAGTATAGGTTTTAGTGGGGAAGGAGAGCTAATTATTGATGACATCAAGCCAAAATAGGGAAAATCTAGATTAAAGAATATTTAAATAAGTTAGATGTAGTTAGGTCAGCAGGGCCTGATGAAATTCATCATAGTATACATAAGAAACTAGAAAGAGCCATTAGCAATTATCTTTGAGAACCCCTGGAGGATGGGAGAGGTCTCAGAAGACTAAAGAAGAACAAACATAGTACTTATCTTTAAAAAGGGGAAAAAAGACAACCCAGGGAATTATAGACTAATATTAATAGCTGGAAAGATACTGGAAAAAATAATTAAACAACCAATTTTTTAAACCCCTGGAAGATAATGTTATAAGGAATAGTCAGCATGGATTTGTCAAGAACACATCATGCCAAACCAACTAAATTTCCTTCTAGGATTACTGATCTAGGGATGGGGAAAAGCAGTAGACGTGATATGCCTTGATTTTAGTAAGGTATTTGACACAATTCCACATGACATTTTCATAAGCAAACTAGGGAAATTTGATCTAGATTCATTTACTATAAGGTGGGTGAACAGCTGGTTGAAAGACTATATTCAAAGAGTAATTATCAATGGTTTGCTATCAAATTGGGAGGGTGTATTTAGTGGGTTCCGCAAGGGTCAGTCCTGGTTCCAGTACTATTCAATATCTTCATTAATGACTTGGGTAATAAAGTAGAGAATATGCTTACACAATTTTCAGATGACACCTAGCTGGGAGTGGCTGCAAGCACTTTGAAGGACAGAATTAAAACTTAAAAGGACCTTGACAAATTGGAGAATTGGTCTGAATACAACAAAATGAAATTCAATAAAGATAAGTATAAAGTACTTCACTTAGAACAGAAAAATCAAATACGCACCTACAAAATGGGGAATAACTGGGTAAGTGGTAGTACTGCTGAAAAGGATCTGGGAGTTATAGTGGATCACAAACTGAATATGAATCATCAATACAATACAGCGCAAAAAAGGCTAATATGATTCTGGGGTCTATTAATGGGAGTGTTGCATGTGAGACATAGGAGGGAACTGTCCTGCTCTACGCAGCACTGGTGAGCCCCCAGCTGGGGTATTGGTTACAGTTCTGGGTGCCACACTTTAGGAAAGATGTGGACAAATTGGAAAGAGTCCAGAGGAGAGCAACAAAAATTATAGAAGGTTTAGAAAACCTGACCTATGAGAAAAGGTTGAAAAGCTGGGCATGTTTAGTCTTGATTAAAGAAGACTGAGAGGAGGTCTTATAACAGTCTTCCAATAGGTTAAGGGCTCTTGTAAAGAAATGGTGATCAGTTGTCCTAAAGGTAGGACAAGAAGTACTGGGCTTAATCTGCAGCAAGAGAGATTAGATATTAGGAAAAGCTTTCTAACTATAAGGGTAAGTTACACTCTGGAAGAGGCCTTGCAAGGGAGGTTGTGGAATCCTTATCACTGGAAGCGTGTAAAAACTGTGCAAACACCTGTCAGGGATGATCTAGGTTTGCTTGGGCCTGCTGCAGCTCAGGGGGCAGGACCTGATGATTTCTTGAGGTCCCTTCCAGGCCTACATTTCTATGATTCTATGGCTGATGGAGATTTCCTCACCAGCTCTACATTTATGCTCACATATGTGGCCTACTCAACTTTTCTCAATATTAAAACGATCCATTTGTAGATTTAAAATAAAATTTTCAGCATGCTGAAGTACTGAATTATTGCAATGTACGTTAAATCCAGACACAATTAAATCAAGCATATATACTATTGAATTACACAGAAAGGATGTGAAATTTCATTACTTTATGTATGAGAGCTAAAATATTTCTCTTTTCATTTCTGCTGTCTCATTCTCTTATACTGCATCATGATGTGTGTAATCTGGATCTTCTACTTTTCTTTAACAGTCTATGGAACAAAAGTTGTATATTGTTTAAGAAAAAATTCCCAGTTTCAGGACTGTCAAAAAGATCTGACTGGTTTGTGCCATTTATAGAGAAGCCATACAAAGATTTCACTAGCTAATTGAAAATAGGTGTACAGATGTTTTACGTCACTGGAACAATGGAAAACAGCAAAAACACACACGCCAATCTAGCACAAGTTATTTCATTAATTAGCAACATCTGAAGTGCCAAATTAATCACTTGGAGGAATATAAGTGTTTCCAATGGACTTCAGTAGGAGCCTTTCATGCATTTTTTTGTAAGGATTTAGCCCTCACTAGCCTGTGTGCAGAGCCGGCGCTAGGCATAAGCAGACTAAACAATTCTGTAGGACCCTGAGCAATGCAAGAGGACCACTTATTTGCTTTTTATTGTGTTGTGTGGGAGTGGCCAAAATATTCCTGTTTAGGGTCCCCAATGAGTAAGCGCTGCCTCTGACTATGTTTCTCCAGCCTGCTGTCTGTTCGCTTTGGTTCTTGTCCTACATTTAATGAGCATCCAAATGTCCCATGAAGTGAATGGTAGTTTTGGCTGTGCAAGGAATGCACAACCCTTTGTGATTCCAGAGCTAAATTCTCCTGTCACTTATTCTCATTAGGTCAGCCCAAATGAAACTGAGAAGAGATTTTGGTGCCCAGTGTTAATTTTTAATGTAAATATCATACATGCATGAGAATTAATAATATATTCATCTGTTAGCATTGCCATAGCTTTATAGCTTAACCTTGTAGTTTTTGCCATTACACCACAAACTCACATTTGCAAGGGTTTATAGTTAATCTGTAAAAGCTCTTTTTTCAGCTCAAAATATTTCTGGTCCCTATATACAGGCAGTTAAAAGATTAAAATAAAATCCATGTAATGGTTTTATTTTTAACTTATACTTCAGGAGTATGCCATCACAAGGTGCCCAAGCACATAATTTATTGCCAGATAAGGAAAAGGTGACTTAAGCTTTTGAAAGTGAAATATTGGAAAGTAAAAAATGGAGGTGATGCCCTTTTGGTATTTTAAAATATGTCTAATGAACAGCTAAATAACAGGGATTGTAAGGCTTAGAACATTTTTTTCTTAAGGCTTTTGAATATACCTATCTTAATATTTTGATGGTATCTATTGTTCTAAAGAAAACTATCACTCTATAAACTGCAGATGTTTAATTTCAGCAATTGCTTTCATACAATACATTCACGGTTTATTCTGTGCGTCTATTTTCATAGCCATTCTTGAAAGTGTAATATGTCTATCTTAAATATTTTTAAAGTTCAACTGAAAAAAATCTTTAAGTAGCTTTATATATACCCCTCCTACTGAAACTATTCAGACTGAAAACTAAGTGTTTGACTGATACTCCATTCTTAATTCACAAAGCTATGTTGAGCTATTACCAACATCATTGGACATTGAATGATGCTACTTATAAAATATGTACAATAGAGCTGGTTGGAAAATGTTTGGAAAATCTCAAAAACCAAAACAACAACAGAATTGTCAAAATTTTGACTTCTCAGAAAAATCAAACAAAGGAAAAAAATTCTGTTTAGAAATGACATTACAGTGCCCCGTGTGGATTGTAGCCCAGGTGCCGCATGCTCCTGTTCTTCTCTATAGCCTAGGCACCCTGGTTAGACGTCGTAGACTCTAAGGGCAGAAGAGATCATCATGATCATTTAGTCTGACCTCCTGCACATTGCAGGCCACAGAACCTTGGTCACCCACTCCTGTAATAGACCCCTAACCTCTGACTGAGTTACTGAAGTCCTCAAATCATGATTTAAAGACTTCAAGTTACAAACAATCCGCCATGTACACTAGTTTAAACCTGCAAGACATCTGCACCCCATGCTGCAGAGGAAGGTGAAAACCCCCAGAGTCTCTGCCAATCTGACCTGGGGGGAAATTCCTCCATACCTTTATGTCCTTAACTACTTTCTCTTTCCAAATATTTCCCAAGACATTGCATACTACTGAGGTCAAACTAACAGGCCTGTAGTTTCCTGGATCATTGTTTTCCCTTTCTTAAAAATAGGAATTATGTTAGCAATTCTCCAGTCTTAGGGCTCAAGTCCCAAGTTTACAGATTCATTACAAATCCTTGCTCTTGGGATTACAATTTCATGTGCCAGTTCCTTTAATATTCTTGGACAGATTATCTGGACACCCAATTTAGTCCCATTAAGGTGTTTGAGTTTGACTTCCACCTCATATGTGGTAATTTCTACATCCATATCCTCATGCTCATTAGCCACCCTGCCATTACCCCTAAACTCCTCATTTGTTTAGGTGTTAGGCCATGCCTCGATTATCTTTAATTTCTACCCCATCCTCAATGCTTAGCAGTCCCGCTTCTTCTTTTTTTGTTTTCTTCTAATTTATATGGCTATAGAACCTTTTACTCTTCATTTTAATATCTGTTGCAAGGTCCAACTCTGCTTGGCTTTTGGCATTTCTCACTTTGTCCCTTTACATTCTGACCTCCAAGAAGCAGCTTTCTTTGTTGATCCATCCCATCTTCCATTCCTTATAGGCTATCTGCTTTCTCTTAATCACCTGTTTGAAATGGAGGTTTGTAAGAATAAGTTAGACAAACACTTGTTAGGGATAGTCTAGGCTTACTTGGCCCTGCCTTGGTGCAGGAAGGATGGAGTAGATGACTTCCTGAGTCCCTTCTACACCCACATTTCTATGTATCTTCTATAATGAGATGCAACAATTTGGAATCTTAACTGTTGCTTTAAGTTAATTCTGTCTATTTTCCAGAGAAGTACCTACTATATCAAGCGTTATAAGAATTTGACTTTAAGCATGCCATTTATTGTATTATTCACACTGACAATATTCAGGAACAGCTATCCAATATGACATGATGTTTTATCAGCAGCAAGATAAAAAAAATTGCAAATTACAGAAATTTGGCTTTATAACATATGAATAAAAATATAAAAATTATGTCAAGGTTATTCATGGTATATCCAGAAGAAGCAATATAAAATACTGGGTCTGAAACAGATAGCCAAAGGGCATCCTGATAAATTATAACATATTTCTAATTCTTGAGAAAAATCCTATAAAAGTAATAAATCTATCCATCTGGGATAATGGTATTTGAATCAGGCAAGCCTTAAGCATATAGGCTGAAATTACCTATAAGACAATATCAAGTGTGGCATTTTCTGGCCTATCAGGCATGGTATTGATGTCTAATAGGATAAGTATTGATAAATTGCCAAAACCTTAATTCACACTGCCTCTTTGTTGGGCTGAGACTGAAATAAAGTTGAATTTTCAAATAAATTGTTTCTAGGTAGATGGATAATCCAAAGAGCAACCCTGCTATCTAAAGAAACAAAAAAAGACAACATGGTCTTTGTTTGTAGAAACAAATTGTCCATGATAACTCAGATGATCTATATTTACCTTAGAATTTGTTACTATGGCTTGATATACTACCGACAACATAGCAGGGCTGAGTGTATCAGCTAAAAAACATGTGACACTTAGCCATCAGAAAAGTAGCTATACTGTGGATCTTCAAATGGTAGAGCCATGACAAGAAAAAGGGAGAGCTTCACTAATTCTTTCCCTATTTAGAAAGAATATTCACTGTTTTATAGGTACTCTTTTTCCTATCTTTTATCCCAAGAAGTAACATACCCTAAAATATATTCATCATATTTTGATAAATTCTAAAGACTTGCTGATAGATGCCCTGCTATGGTTCCTTGAACATTTCTGAACCCTGACAACTTTTGCCTCCAGGTATAAGAGGAAAGTTGAAGAACTACTTCTAAGACAGAATCTCATCTTGTTTTTGTTTCCCCATGTGTTACAGAAACAAGAGATGTTAGCAGCAGACTCACTCAGCAGAGAGTTAGACTCCATATGACTGCCACAGAGACCAATAGAATCCTGAAGCGTGTCTAAGACTGCCTCAGACAAGATATTGACTATCACACCTGCAGAAGTTCAGATTTGAAGGTAGCAGCCGTTGTAATGGTTAATAAGAATCCAGAGAGATAGGTTTGTCAGAAAATAAGAATCAGATTTGTATTACTTGCACAAGTAATCAGCTCTTTCTGAACATGCTCAGGCTTCTGAAAACATCTAGGTGTGCTAAAACATGTAACGTAAGCATTTGCATACATATTTCCATATTAACATTACACCATTTCATTTACATAGCCTCTCGCATGCTAATAACTTGATACCTACTTTTGGAGCAGGCTAAGAAGATAGGCAGCATTAAATAAAGATGGAAGAAGTGAGATTCTTAGAAGGCAGTGATTCAAAAGGATACAACACAATCTGATTAACTGAGACAGGATCCTGTTCAGACAGTTGGTAGTTGAACATTTTTTGGTAAAACTGGATTAGTGACAAGGGCAATACAGCTAAGTGATTTAACTATGTTCCTAGAATAATTATATGTTTTTGAAGTATGCCATCTCATTTCTTTATAGAATCATAGAAGAATCATAAAATATTAGAGTTGGAAGGGACCTCAGGAGGTCATCTAGCCAACCCCCTGCCCAAAGCAGGACTATCCTCAACTAAATCATCCTGGCGAGGGTTTTGACAAGCCTTGGCTTAAAAACCTCTAAAGATGGAGATGCCACCACCTCCCTGGATAACCCATTCCAATGCTTCACCACTCTCCTAGTGAAAAACTTTTTCCTAATGTCCAACCTAGACCTCCCTCACTGCAACTGGAGACATTGCTCCTTGTTCTGTCATCTGCCACCACTGAAAACAGCCTAGCTCCATCCTCCCTGGAACCCCCTTTTAGGTAGTTAAAGGCTGCTATCAAATCCCTCCTCATTCTTTTCTTCTGCAGACGAAACAGGCCTAGTTCTTTCAGCCTCTCCTCATAAATCTTGTGCTCCAGCCCCCTAATCATTTTTGTTGCCCTCCGCTGGACTCTCCAACTTGTCCACATCTTTTTTGTAGTGGGGGGCCCAAAACTGGACACAATACTCCAAATGCAGCCTCACCAATGCCGAATAGAGGGGAATAATCACTTCCCGTGATCTGCTGGCAATGCTCTTACTAATGCAGCCCAATATGCCATTAGCCTTCTTGGCAACCAGGGCACACTGCTGAGTAATATCAAGCTTCTTATCCACTGTAACCTCCAGATTCTTTTCTGCAGAACTGCTGCCTAGCTCATTGATCCCCAGTCTGTAGCTGTGCCTGGGATTCTTCCGTCCTAAGTGCAGGACTCTGCACTTGTCCTTGTTGAACCTCATCAGATTTCTTTTGGCCCAATCCTCCAATTTGTTTAGGTCCTTCTGTATCCTATCCCTCCCTTCCAGGGTATCTACCACTCCTCCTAGCTTAGTGTCACCTGCAAACTTGCTGATGGTGCAATCTGCCCCCTCTTTCAGATCATTAATGAAGATGTTGAACAAAACCGGCCCCAGGACCGACTCCTGGGGCACTCTACTTGTGACCGGCTGCCAGCTAGACATGGAGCCATTGATCACTACTCATTGAGCCCTTTGCTCTAGCCAATTCTCTATCCATTTTGTAGTCCATTCATCCAACCCATACTTTTTTAACGTGCTGATAAGAACACTGTGGGAGACCATATCAAAAGCTTTGCTAAAGTCAAGGTATATAACGTCCACCGCTTTCCCCTCATCCACAGACCAGTCACCTTTTCATAGAAAGAAATCAGGTTGGTCAAGTACGACTTTTCTTTGGTGAATCCATGTTGACTGCTCCTGATCACCTTCCTCTCTTTTAAGTGCCTTAAAATGGATTCCTTGAGGACCTGCTCCATGATTTTTCCAACGATTGAGGTGAGGCTGACTGGATCCTGGATCCGCTTTCTTCCCTTTCTTGAAGATGGGCACTATATTTGCCTTTTTCCAGTCATCTGGGACCTCCCCCAGTTGCCACGAGCTTTCAAAGATAATAGCCAATGGCTCTGAAATCACATCAGCTAACTCCCTCAGCACCCTCGGGTGCATTGCATCTGACCCCATGGACTTGTGTATGCCCAATCTTTCTAAATAGTCCTGGACCTGTTCCTTCAGCACTGCGGGATGTTCACCTTCTCCCCATTCTGTGCCGCCCAGTGCAGTAATCTGGGAGCTGACCTTGTCTGTGAAGACAGAGGCAAAAAAGGCATTGAGTACCTCAGCTTTCTCCACATCCTCTGTCACTAGGTTGCCTCCCCCATTCTGTAAGGGCCCACACTTTCCTTAATCTTCCTCTTGTTGCTAACATACCTGTAGAAACCCTTCTTGTTCCCCTTCACATCTCTTGCTAGCTGCAACTCCAATTGCGCTTTGGCCTTCCTGATTTCATTCCTGCATGTTCGAGCAGTATTTTTATAATCCTCCCTAGTCATCTGACCAAGCTTCCACTTCTTGTAAGCTTCTTTTTTGTGTTTAAGCTCACCAATGACTTCTTTGTTAAGTCAAGCTGGTCGCCTACCACACTTGCTATTCTTTCTGAACATCGGGATGGTTTGTTTCTGTGCCCTCAACAAGGCTTCTTTAAAATACAGCCAGCCCTCTTGGATTCCTTTCCCCCTCATATTAGCCTCCCAGGGGATCCTGCCCACCAGCTCCCTGAGGGAGTCAAAGTCTGCCTTTCTGAAGTCCATGGTCCATATCCTGCTGTTCTCCTTTCTTCCTTTTGTCAGGATCCTGAACTCGACCATCTCATGGTCACTGCTGCCTAGGTTGTCACCCACTTCTACTTCCCCTACCAAATCTTCCCTGTTTGTGAGCAGCAGGTCAAGAGCAGCACGGCCCCTAGTTGGTTGCTCCAGCACTTGCACCAGGAAGTTATCTGCAACACAGTCCAAAAACTTCCTGGATTGTTTGTGCTCTGCTGTATTGCTCTTCCAGCAGATGTCAGGATGATTGAAGCCCCCCATGAGAATCAGGTCCTGTGAACTGGAAACTTTCCCTAGTTGACTGAAGAAAACCTCATCTACCTCATCCCCCTGTTCTAGTGGTCTATAACAGACACCCACCACAACATCACCCTTATTGTTCTTGCTTCTAAGCTTAACCCAGAGACTCTCAACTGGTGTATCTCCAGTTTCACACTGGAGCTCAGAGCAATGATAGTGCTCTCTTACATACAGTGCAACTCCTCCACCCTTTCGCCCCTGCCTGTCCTTCCTGAACAGCTTATACCCATCCATCACAGTGCTCCAGTCGTGTGAGTTATTCCTCCACGTCTCAGTTATTCCAATCATGTCATAGTTCTTTGACTGTGCCAGGACTTCCAATTCCTCCTGCTTGGTTCCCAGGCTTCTTGCTTTTGTGTATAGGCACTTGAGATAACTAGCCAATTGCCCTACTTTCTCAGTACGAATCAGGAGGCCTCCTCTGTTGCACCCTCCTCCTTCTGCTTCCTTGTGGTGTCCCACTTCCCCACTTAACTTTGGGTCAAAGAGAATATTTGATAGTTTCAAATAACCTGGTATTAATTTTCTGCTCAAAGTTTTAAATCAACTACATTATCCAATTATGTGATTAATTTCATACATCAAGCTACTTTCAATGACAATCTGATATTTTATCGTATTCATCCACTTCTTTTAAAAACAATATGTGTAGAAATGCATTTCAGTTAAAAGGATAGAATAGAATCATAGAATATTAGAGTTGGAAGGGACCTCAGGAGGTCATCTAGTCCAACCCCCTGCTCAAAGCAGGAAATGATACATCAAATGATACATTTAATTAAATGATACATTAAAGGATGATACATTAAAGTTGTTATGCAGTGAAACTATGCTGTTCAAGACTAACTAAGATAACATGGGTGAAGTTGGTCCAATAAAAGATGTTACCTCACCCTTCATGTCTCTTTAATATCCTGGGACTGACAGCTACAACAAACACTGCATATAAGATTGTCTTATTGTAGCTAGCACCTTTAAAAATGACCCACAATAGCAAGAAAAAGATAAAATTAAGATCAAATATAGGAATAAATACTCTATACTCTCTAGCCTCTCACACAGTTATTTCCCCTTCCCACACAGGTTTTTCAAACCATTATTATTGTCATCTCCTTTACTTTTCAATCTGATCATGTCACATATCCTTTAGATTCGTCTCTTAAGCATTGTAGCAAGAACAACATTTTTTCCTGGCTTTCAAAATCATAGATGTAAGCAGGAACAGTTCTGATTATATATATGTATGGAATCCTCATCATATTATTTGAACAGCTTGTCTCCAATCATATCCTCGTCAATGCCTCTGCTCTGCTACTGATGCAAGTCTTAACACACAGAAGAAAAAATATTTGGCAGTATATAACCCCTCCAGCTCCAGCAAGAGGAAATCCGCAGCAGAGTGGCTGCTGTGGGAGACTTGTACCAGTTTCTGTCCGTGCTTGGCAGAAAGCCAAGAAGCAATCACTTCCCTTAATGAAAAAGCAAGTAAGGCAGAGAAGGAAATTGAGCACTGAAAAGCCTCTGCCACAGGAATGCAGAATCAGTTAAATTCCCACCAAGAAACACTTAGGGAAAAGAAACAGAGGAAAATATCTTTAAAATTATTAGTTAAATCTAAAAGTAAAATAAAAAATAAAAAATAAGCATTACAAAGCATGGTTAAAAAAATTAACCCTAGAACAAGAAATAACTCCCACTAACCATAGTTAATGTGAATCCCTCATTAAGCATTTAAAAAGAAAACTGGGATTTGCCACTTGCCAAGTCACTGCAGTAACCACAGGTGAATGGGCTGGAGGTACAGGGGACCCTGATTGGGAAGATCTGCCTTGGGACCCCAGCGAGGAGTGCGATGGTGCTATTTGGAATGAGCCCTCCCACGCTGACCACTCAACAGAACCAATAGCAGCTGTCACCTGGAAAGCCCCCCTCAAGCGGCCAGTGATAAAAGATCTGAAACCATCACCCTTATGCTGGCATCTAGAGTCGACATCCAAACTTTGGCTAAAATAGGACCTTTAAAGAAAACAAATTTTTCCAGTTGGATATATCAGGCACTCCAAACAGCAGATCGTGAGAATCTCAGTAATGATGAGCTCAGGTGACTAATGGTTGCAAGCACCACTTCAGATATACACAGAATGATCTTCCAAGCCACCTGGGTCCCGGTGCCCCCATTTATGTTAATTCAGAGATTGGGCACTGAAATAGGTCACAGGTATATTCAAGCACAAACCATTACTATATCACAAGAGCCATGAAAAGATCTGGATAGTTACCTAAACTCAGTTGGGATTAAAGCAGGTCACGGCAGGACGGGTCCAACCAGGACCCACAGATAGGATTGATGGAGTTCAATTCAAGGTGGAATCTCTAAGGGATTGTGCTGCAATGCTAATCCTTTATTATTCTATGAACCTTGGGGACTGGGCACCTGGAGAACCAGTTTCCTTAGGAATTTTATAAGACAGGGTCCTGCAGATTGCACAACACCTTGGACCTATGGACATGGTAGCCAAAAAAGAGGAAGCTGTAGCCACTGTGGAGCCGGTAACATATTGTAATGAAAGTGATACTAGGGGCATTAGAGTGCAAAAGAGAAACAACCTCTTCAGGTGCCTGCAGGAAAAGGGAGAACACAGAAGATAAGAAGGAGGATGACTGTTTCCCAACATATCACGAATCAACCTCAAAGGAGGCAAGGACACAGGTAAAACCTCTGGGGAAAGGAGGGAGGATGCTATCAATATAGAGGCTTGCCGACTAGCCTGGCAACTCCTACAATATGGGGGAGACAATGAAAGATGGGATAAAGCTCCTACAGAGGACCTGCTCGAAAAAGCACTCCATCTGCAATAACAATCTCTGGAGGTTGCCAGCATCATTCCCAGTGCCCCATTAACACCTCCACCCTCACCCTCCCTGATTGATTTTAAGGAATAGGGAGTCCCACTGAACATGGAACCTACACAGGGAAGGGGAGCACACCAGTGGAGGCTCACTGGCAATCTTTCATGGGACCCTGGAGGGAGACCATGCGGATATGTTCAGCTGGGTAACTAAGCTCCCATAATGGCACTAATTGATACTGGAGCCACAGTATCACTAACCAAGACCTTTCTGGAAGTAAGAATTAAGTAAAAAACTATCACTCTAAAATCCTTCCAAGGAAAAGCAAGTACTGGATGGGAACAGGCTCAAGTCCCCATTACTGTGCAAGGGTTCCAAACCACCAAAGACCTAATTCAAATCCTCAACATGAAAAATGATATGAGCCTAGGAACTGATTGGTTGTTCAAAAATAGTACTGTTATTCATTTGTCCAGTGGAGTACTTTGAATAATGAAAGTGCTTCCCGAACATCAGCAACCTGAAAATCGAAATGTCGTCATAACAAGAAGCAAGAAGGGGCATATCACCACTCTTTCCAAAGAGTAAATAAAAGAATGATGATCCAAATTCCCTAATGTTTGGACCCAAAAAACCTGACTATGGTAAAATTAATGCATGCATTAAAATTGTGGGTAAGTTGGTAGTGCCACCGAAGCGGTACATGTATCCAAAAGAAGCCAAAAAACAACTAGTAGAAATCATAGAGGACCTAGAGAAGCAAGGATTTGTTAAAAAAAAACAACTCCCCCTTTAATTCACTGATTTGGTCAGTACTAAAGACAGATGGACAGTCCTGGTATCTGACCATAGATTACTGACATATTAACAAAGAGTCAATACCTCTGGCCCCTATCGTGGTGCACATGACTCAGGTCATACAATTACAGGCAACATCTAAATATTTCTCGATGATAGACCTGGCTAACTGTTTCTTTGCTACACCCCTTCACCCCGATTCACAAAATCTCTTCACATTTACAATTAGGGACCAACAGTTCACTTTTCAGCATTTACCCCTAGGGTTCCAAGACAGCCCCTCTATCACCCACGACACGTAGTGGATATGCTTGACCGCCTGGCCCCACAAGAGAGGTCATTCATGTTCTCCTACATAGACGACATTCTAATTTTTTGGGAAACCGAGGCACAGATACAAACACCCACAGAGAGTGTGTTGAGCCTGATATAGGAGACGAGATTCAAGGTAAGCCTCGAAAAAGCTCAACTAGTGCAATCACAAGTGGTATATCTGGGCATAGTGATCGGGCAGGAAGGAAGGCAAGTAGACCAGCAAAAGGTTAAAGCCTTGCTAGAAATGCTAGCCCCCACTGATGCACTCTTTGAGTGTCTTGTTGGGAGGCTGTAATTTCATCCGACCACACATTTACAAGTGTGCTGAAATTACCTTCCATTGTGAAAATTGCTTTAAAAAAAGACTCAGTGGAAATGGGGACCAGACCAGAAAACAGTCTGAAGCACACTAAAACGAAAAGCTCTGGTAGCCCCAGCTCTAAAGTTTCCCGATGAGTGAAAACCTTTTGTCATCCACCTTAATAATGTAGCCCTAGCTGCCACATTGTTGCAACAGAATGAGAAACACAAACTGATGCCAGTGGCATATAATTCAAAGAAACTGCAAGGTGCCGAGTTGAATTTTGATCCCTGCGAGTGAGAATGCCTAGCAACTGTATGGGCGGTGCAATCCTTCAAACCACTTACTGGCTATGTACCCATTACGATCCAAAGCACTCACACTCCACTAAAGTACGTGTTGTCTGGGAAATTAATGGGAGCAAAAGTTTCTAACGCCCAGATGGCACAGTAGACTTTAATTCTGGTAAACAGAGGAGTCATAATGAAGATAGTATCTAAGCTGGACATACTCATGCATGCCCCGATTAAAAAGGGATCCAAACACAAATGCCTGGAGATCACACTTGAGCAAAGAATCGCTTAAGAGAAAGCCCCCCCCTGCTGTTTATTTTATAAGTATAACAAGTTGTGCTGGTTATGTGGCAGACCAGGGTATGACTCGTTTGGTTACTAGTTCCTTCCTTGCTCCAGAGGGGAAGTAATAAGTCAAACCTTTACAAGGCACAGGATACCTCTCCCTCTGTGTTGGCTCAGCTGTACTGGTTTGTGCATTTGGGGGGGGGCAGAGTTAAGGCTCCATCCATCCTTGAGGGGGTGGGAGTGGTCCTTGCAACTCCTTTCCCGCTTGTGCAGTGATCTGTGATACAGGTAGACGTGGTTTCTGATACCTGCAGTTACTACTAGATTTGCATAACCAGAAAACTCACAGACGAGGAACCTGGAAGAAACCTCGCCTCAGGATTTTAGCCTGAGGATTCAGGCTTTTGGAGGATTTCACAGCCCAACAGGACTGGTTGCAAACCATCCGGACTTTTGGTATGGCTTTTATTGCTGCGGGTATCATAGCTATAATGGCCACAGTGGAGAAACTGGTGTCAAATTGGGACTAGAGAGAGAGGCCCAGTCTGGACAGGCTGCAAGGAAGACAGTTCCTGAGCCCTCGAGCACCACACTAAGCAGCACTTACTTAAAGTTGAGGAGAGAATATTTCCCTGATTAAAAACAACAAATAAAAGTATCTGGGGTTTTTTGGGTTTTTTTTTTTAATGGGTTGGGTCGGCCAAGAGGAAAATCTCGGGCTCTTATTCTTCCTTTGGCACAGATAAGCATTCAGAGGTGCCACTCCAGGCCCAAAGCTAAAAGAAAAGGTGGGAATGAGGGGAGGATGATCTGCAACTGAAGTACGGGTAAAAGGATTTCTGGAAGGCTTAGTCTGACAGATTTGAGGGGACCTGGAAGGAAAAGTGTGTGTGGGGGTGTTTGTTTTGTTTTTAATGTCAGGCAGAAAGTTGGAGAAAGGAACATGGAGAAACTAAGGGAGCAGGAATCTGAGATGCTTGAAACATAAAATGTGTGTCTGTCTGGAGAAATGGTTGGAAGCAAGAATTTGGGCCCTAAGAAGTGGGGCAACTGAGGCAGGCTGCTTGCAAAGCAACCACAGGCCACAGGAGGGTGCCCAGGAGGTCGTCTGGCCCAATTACATTCATAGAAGGAAACACCTTGACTACACTGAGCAGTGATGTTCACTGTTTATTGAAACAATGGATACAACAGCAGTAGTAGCAGTAGAAATTTCTCCACCTCACCTAGTTGCTGTCACTCAGAGGATCCCTTTTAGGGATGAAAGGTTCTCCATGGCTATTTAACGTTTAGTCTCATGACTGAGGCAGTCAACAAGGGTGAAAATTATAAAGACAATGGTTATGCTATGGCTACCAGTCCAGGAGCTCCAGCTCTATTCATATAGTGTAGGTCACCTAACTATCAAATTTGAACCAAGATCAAATCAACATTCAAACAGTATCCCATGAGTTAGAGGATCCATATTACCAATCCCTATTTGTCGCAAAGTTTCCCAGCAGTAAAGCTATTTTCTTTCTTTGTTAATTTGAGGAATGCAATTTCTTTCTGGCATTTATAACACTCATTATTAAGCAAATGAGTTATGATGGCATTTTTGCAGCCATTTTAGACTTCATAAATGATCTTGTCTTACATCTTTCTCCAATTACACGTTTCAAACAAACCTATTTCTCTTGTAATCTGTTCTTTAGCAAAGAAGTGAAGCCATTGGCTATAGTGCTGTGCAGTTTCATTATGCAGATTGTGCTAAAGCTACCAAATAGTTCAACAAAAATAAGCCTAGCAATGAGGTTAATATTTGCCGTGTGGTACTGAGAGGGGACATTTTTTGGACTAGCTCCTCAGCTTTATTGCACTCACGATTGGGTCCTCTGAGGAGAGTATATGTGGGCAAGGCACTAAAATTCACCCCCTACCTCTGTCAATCCTCTTGATGTCAGATGCTGAAACTGCCCTTGACATAATTTACAGTTGGGTAACTATAAATTGCACCAGTGGGATTGGTCCTATATGTCCAAGGATCAGGTGAAGGCTGGACTCTCTGCTCCTGCCCTCTTCTATATCATGGAAGGGAGGGAGTCGGCAGTGGTAGGAAGAAGTAGAGAACCAGAGGTGTGAGGGGGTAATATAAAGCTGGGGTATCTAGTTTAACACTACCACAGCAGCTTCCCACACTAGAGGAATCCCTCCCCTTCCCCCCGATATGATTGATGACATGCTTTTTACATAAAGTTGGGTCTTATTAGTTTCATAGGAGTCTTATGCAAACTAAAATCATCTTTTACTGAAATCCATCTTCTATTGAAATGGCAAGAAAGTACTTTCCTGTCAAATAACACCTTCCTGCCCCCTGGCAGATAATTGATGACATGCTTTTTACATAAAGCCAGGTCTTATTAGTTTCCTAGGAGTCTTATGCAATCTAAAATCCATCTTTTATTGAAATCAATATAAGCCTTACAATGGAATTGAAGAAAATCTTTTTTTTTTAAACACCCAATTACTGTTACTCAGATTGTTGCATGGGAGATCCATATGCATCATTTCCATTAAAGTCAATGACAGCTACATGGCTTAAAAATTAAGAAACCTTCGAAAACTCACATGCTGCTCTGCGCTTTTCCTCAAATTAATTATTTAGCCCAGCTATGCATATGTAACTCTCCCAGGAATTTAGCCATTTTTGCTGGTCTTCTCTTAGCTTCTTCAGTGTGTCTGATCCCATTAAAGTCAATTTTAATGATCATTCTTTTTCTTAGACTACTATAAAGGAGATGTCTGGAAAAATGTGCAGTTTATTTTACTGATAACATAGCTTTGTGAATCTTTCCTTTGGGGAAAAAAATCACTTATTAGTGGCTCTAACCCTTTACATAGAAATCTATATTTTAGCTTGACCTTTCCCTTTGTCATTACTGCAGTCTTTTAAGAGACCCCAGTGGATAATAATTCGATCTTCATTACTCCTTCTCTTCTTACCACACCTTCACTCTGGACCCAGCAATACCTCTAACTCTGAACCCCAGCCAGTTATCTTCCACTAAGATATTTTCACGTGCTTTAAGTTTGAACTTTAATCCTTTCGATGGACTGAACATGCCAGTCTCCAGGGGTAAGTAGGCAATGTCACGGTGTTGATCTTGTATGGATATGAATTGTATTCTTGGAATTGTAAGTAGGTGACAGGGTTGTGAGGCAGGAAATAGAATTCCAGTTCCTGCATCTCCTTCGAGCTTCTTGTGTGACCTTGGTTAAGTCACTTAGCTTTTTTTATGCTTAAACTTTCCCTCGCTGTAAACGAGGGAAAATATTTTGCCATACCTAACAGGAGCGTTGTCAGATTTAATTTATTAATGCTTGCAATATATGACAGTAATGAGGACCATGAGAACATCTATATATAGTGATATTACAGTGTATATATAACAGACTTTCATTTTTATCTTTTTAGGTGCTACACCCTCAAAGAAAAGTAATGCTGACTATGTTTGTTAGATTAATAGCTACATTTGAGTTTAACATTTATGAACACTTGCCCACCAGCTTGCATTCTCCAGAAACTCATTCAGTAGAGAGAACAGTGGTATTAGTTTCAAGCACACTAGCATGGACCTCACCCATCTGCAGAGCTAGAGGCAATGGAAGTGGAGTGGAAAAAACTCCCTAGGAGCCCTAATGTGCTCCCAATCTTTGGTTTTCCATTTTGATTTGCAGAAAGATAAAACAAACTTTTTGCTTCTTTTCACAAACGGAATGGCTATAAAATGGTCTGATAGTGTAACAATCTGAGAGGAAATGAAAGCAAGCTGTTCATCCTCACCAATGCTTAAAGGCTCAATCTTTTAGGGTGAGATTTTCAAAAGTTTCTAAGGGGCAGATGTTTAAAGACAGGTGCTTTTTAAGTCCCACTAAACACATAACTCCCACTGAAATCAGACTGTGGGATACAATGGATGCCTGTGTTGCCAATATACAGATAGCACACTGATATACCTCAAAAATGCCACGTGACTAGTATGTCCCAATGCTTGTTTGTTGGAGTGCACCCACCCAGTGACTTGCCAGATAGATTCTGGTCTCTGGGAAAAGTAAATTACAAAATCCCTCCTCCAGCTTTGCTACTTTGCAGAAATCCAGGTAGAAAAGGGTTACCTGGCTGGGCAGCCAAGACAGTTGGACCAACAGGACAGTCAACCACAGCTGTCTTTCAGCCTTCAGAGGAGGTGGAAGCAGAGGCAATCCTAAATTTAAAAGATTGTGGCTCATAGCACAGATGTTTGACAAGTAAGATTGTTTATCTGAAAGCTTTATTTTGAATTGCTGCTTATATCTGAAGGAGAAAAGCTTTCATTGGGTGGGGTTTGTATTTGGAAAGGGAGGGTGCTTGGGAGTCTCACTTGTGGCTATTTTATGACAGTCTGGAAGAAACAGACAGATAGGGGAAGAGTAAGTGGCTCAAGCTCACTTTTGGTAAGACCAAAAGTGCTGTTGGCTGGAAAGAGGGAAGCATTTTGATGAACTAACTGGGACACAACCCTCCCTGTGTATCAAGGGCTTCTTCCCATCCTCAGTCCCAGTTCATCAAAGCAGTTCAAGACTCATAGTCCTGTTCAATTCATCATTAAACCTAAGAATTCAGGTATCAGAGTGGGGTGGAAAATCTCAAACAAATACTTATCTCTAACTTGCTAGGAAACTGTGATCCTCACTTCCTGAGAATCATCTGTCAGCTGATCCATGTGTTCAACTGCTCCATGATGAATTTTTGTTCCTGCGGCTGAATCTGGGAGCAATGCAGATAATTCAGCTTGTGGGAGAAGTTCCACATTCAGTAAATGGCCTATTTCCTACACTTGTGAGATTGGAGATGTTTCATGGTTTTAGTGAAATATTTCTGTGGGAGGTAATTTGGTTGATGAGGGGAAAGGTGATCTCTTGGGTAAATAGGTCCTAATCCATTGTAGCTTGGATTAATTTGGGTTGCAATTTCTCACAAATAATAGGTCCCATTAACCAACAGCTATGTAAAAATTAAGATGACATTGATGGAACCCACAGATTTTGACTTTTAGTAAAGACCAATATAATTAAATTAAAAGGAAAATAAGCTTGTAAAAAGTAAAGTAAAATGGCTTCCTGGATCATGCATACTTACATCCTCATAGAGGCTGGTAACAGCAAAGATACTTGTTTCTTCTAAGTGGAGATAACCACAAGAGGGCTTGTTTGTACTCAAGCTTCCATCATTAAATCATCCCTGGTATCCCAACTAGGGGTTGGTCTAAGCATCTTCTTATACCCTTTTTCCTTACATCCCCTACACATCCAAGACCCGATTTGACTTAGGTCTCAGCCCTCTTCCCTTATTTATCATTTCAGGGGACCATAATTAAGGTTCTGATTGCTAGTGTAAGCTAACTGTCACCTCATTTCCCCAAAAATGTCAATGCATAAATGTGGTTTCCTCCATAATTGCATGCACCCCCAAACTCCCCTACAAATTTGTTATTTCAAACTTCTGTGGTCTACTTGTTAGTTACAAGCTACATAGTGCAAAATATTGTTAAATCTTACAACCTTAAGTAAAGCAGGCATGCTCACTCTTTGCTATTTAGGTTAACTATCACAATTACTAACATGCCTGCTAGGCCTCAACTTACAGCTAGGCCTACATTAGCTGTTATGCAGATTGCTGTTTTTTCCCTACTTGCTTTACAGCTCTAATAGCTTCAAGTATTTTAATATGCCTTAGCACATAATATATAATGTTAATATTGCACCCTAAGATCACGTTGGGGGTCACACAGCTCATCCCCATGGAGGGTGTTGAATATCAGGTCAACAAGCAATTTAATAAAATGAAGTTGAGAGGAACGTGGCAACAATTTATTTCTTAGACTACAGGCATGTCCATTCATCATTCATCTGATGTGTGTGATTATCATTACATTTTGTTGCTGCTGCAGTGACATGGACTTCTTCGTTTAACGTGTGGCTTATTGACAGTGGTCCTAGTTGAAATACAGGAGTCAGTAACTCCCTACTCCCCATCTCCCTCACTAATCTGGGAATTACTTTTGTTGTCAAAGGCTTGGAATCACTTAGCAAAGAGTAAGACTGCCCTTCTGGTTAGAATTACAGTATTAGAATTTAAATGTAAATATCTGCTGTATTAAAAGTATATGTATGTCCATCAGGACAACTTGCACAAAGTTAAAATACTGTTGTATTGCCATGTCTTTATGGTAGTTATGTACAGTAAGGATGCTTCATCTTTAGTCATGGCTTTCTATAAGTTTCCCATGTGATATTTGGGGTTCAACCCAAACCAGTAGGAGATTGGGTCACTGCCTACCCTACGATTCTGGGTGACTTAAATGCTATGCTATTGTGGATCACAGTCTGGACACCAATAGTCAGCATACGAGCATGAGGGCCACACCCTGGCTTCCACCACCCAGTTACTGTTTGCAGAATGACCCCAACACTCCCAGAGTCTGGATTTTCTTCAAAAGTGTCTCTTTGCAGTGTCCCGCTGTCTCCTAGAACATTCTCACACTGTTAAGTTCGTTGCTTCTCTAAAAAGACAAACAGCTCCTGTTTGGCTCAATCAAAGCATGGGGTTGATTATCCCTATACTTGAACTATCAAAGGTAGAAAGGATTTCAAACAAACAAAAGAAAAAAATGCTTCTAATATTATAATCTTGGCAAGTTACAAACTTTGCCTAAGCAGGTTACTCACCTAAATTTATTTAAAACTGATTTCATATTCTTCTTTCAAGGGCATGAAGGGACATACGCACATAGCTTTGGTTATGAAGAACCATCATTTAGTGTGTCAAATATTCCTCATGTGCTTACAGATGTGCTAGGCCCACTTCATAAATCAAAATGAATAGACCCACAATTGCATTTCTGTAGACTTCCCAAACAATGCAGCTTTCACATAATTATGGTGGGGTGTTTTTTTGTTTTTATGTTTTGACCAGCAACAAAAGGTAGGAAGGATGATTAAGGTCAAACTGCACAGGCCGGATTCAGACTTGTGTGACTGAGCACCTCTCCAATGAAGTAATCTCCATGTACAGTGGGGCTGACTATGGTCCCATGTCTCTTAAAGCCACAGGGATGTGATCAGTAGAATGACTCAAACCTCCTTTGTCATCCCTGTGTAAGACTGCCCTTATATCATTCACTATTCAGCATTTTTTATTAAAATAATTCACAAAATATAATAAGCATGCAGTTGCAGTAAAGAGGCAAGGACTATAATTTCAATGTTATCATAGAAAATGGCTTGAATTATTACAAATATTTCCAATTAATCAAGTGTGGTAAACTGTGTATATCACCTCTCTAGTCACGAGCCTTTCTCATGAAAATTTTAAATGTGCTTCATATTTGTGTGCATGTACATATAGACACATGCGGAAATGCTAGTTTTCTCCTTGATAAGAGCATGGTTAATGAGGTCTGTATATCAAGGACAAGAAGCCACAAAAGTAATACAGGCTCTTTTCAAACATGTCACTACAAACTTTATGCAGTATTCTTTCTTATCGTTTTTCAATGTCTATTGTCCAATAATTCAGGATCAAAGTTTCTTCACACATTCCACCCTTCTTTCCAGGATGTTGTTGCCTTTGTAGCATATGCTGCCTGATTAGTTTTAATACCACTATTTCCTTTTCTTGACTTCTTTGTCTCATTAATCTTATGGTCACTTCTTAAAGAGTGACCTAGACAAATTAGAGGATTGGGCCAAAAGAAATCTGATGAGGTTCAACAAGGACAAATGTAGAGTCTTCCACTTAGGATGGAAGAATCCCATGCACTGCTATAGACTGGGATCTGACTGGTTAGGCAGCAGTTCTACAGAAAAGGACCTGGGATTTACAGTGGACAAGAAGCTAGATATGAGTCAGCAGTGTGCCCTTATTGCCAAGAAGGCTAATAGCGTATTGGGCTGCATTAGTAGGAGCATTGCCAGCAGATTGAGGGAAGTGATTATTCCCCTCTATTCGGAACTGGTGAGGCCACATTTGGAGTATTGAGTCCAGTTTTGGGCCCCTCTCTACAGAAAGGATGTGGACAAATTGGAGAGAGTCCAGAGGAGGGCAACAAATATGATTAAGGGGTTGGAGCACATGACTTGTGAGGAGAGGTTCAGGGAACTGGTTTTATGTAGACTGCAGAAGAGAAGAATGAGGGGGGATTTGATAGCAGCCTTTAATTACCTGAAAGGGGGTTCCAGGGAGGATAGAGGTAGGCTGTTTTCAATGGTTGTAGATGACAGAACTAGGAGCAATGGTCTCAAGTTGTAGTGGTGGAGGTCTAAGTTGGACATTTGGAAAAACATTTTCACTAGGAGGGTGGTGAAGCACTGGAATGGGTTACCTAGTGAGGTGGTGGAATTTCCATTCCTAAAGGTTTTTAAGGTGCTGCTTGAAAAAACCCTGGCTGGGATGATTTAGTTGGGGTTTGTCCTGCTTTGAGCAGGGGGTTGGACTAGATGACCTCCTGAGGGCCCTTCCCTTCTATGATTCTATAGTGCACGGAACCTCTTTGCGGTTGTTGATTTTTCGACATATTCTTTGATTCATGGTCTTTGATTTCATGGTATCTTTGTTCTAGCCATTCTTTAGCTCTTTGCATGTGTTTTGAACTTGTGTAACTTTCAGTATCCTTCACTTTTATCCTTGCATTCTCATCTTGCATTTAGCTTGCAATTTCATCGGTCATCCATGGCTGCTTGACATAGTGTCCTTTCTCTCCAAATACCAGCACAGTGGCTATATGTATTACCGTCTTAAACTCTTTCCAGTTTTCCAATAAAGTGCCTCCATTTTTGTACTCATGGGAGACAGCCAGACCTAGGAAGTTCCTTCTGTTGATAGAGTACAAATATGCACACTCACACTCTGCTCACGGTGCCTCCTGTCTGCTTTTGCCCTCGTCAGGTGGGTTTTCAGTGGCTCAGCCCTCCAGCTAGGTCATACAATCTAAACGCATGAAGGAACCCCTTCTAGGATGAAAGGTGCAGCAGGGCCTGTCCTCATGACTTTGTTGATGTCTTTAGCTCTGTCTTTGGGCTCAGTTCTTAGCCTCTTCTGGGCTATCTCTAAGGCTGCACCTTCGCTGGCATAGAGCAGTGCCCCTGGGGCTTTCTTCCTGGCAAAACTATCCTCAGCAGTTCTTTGGTCTTCTGTTTAAATTCTAGCCCCTTTCTCAGGCTTTTAGTACAGAGTCTTATCCCCTTCTTGGGGCTTAGGCCAGTGGTGGGACCTGGGCCCTCCAACTACTCCAGGTCCCAACTAAGATGCTCTACAAATAGCAGCCACATGCTGCCTTCTTTAATGGTTCTTGCTGCTGCTGTCCCTGGGCTGGTTCCCATCTGGTCCATCACCTTCACCCGTTACCTCAGGGTTACAGTCCATCTGGGCCCTGCTCAGCAGTGTCTCTCTCAGGCCTCCTTGCCTGGAGACTTTCCCTTCCGGTTCCAGTCAGGATCTGACCTGCTCAGGCTCTGCAGCTCCTTTTAACTGAGCCTGCTGGGCTCTGATAGTCTGCTTCCCTGCAGCCTTTTCAGGAAGGCCTGCTCCTTCTCTAGGGTGGGGCATGACAGGACCATGAGGCTTCTAGCAAGGGGCCTCAAAGTGCGCCGTATACCCCAGCCACAGTGACCCAGCTAGCTGGACCCCCAGTAATGTTTCCTCTAAAGAGTGAAAAGCATAAGTATGTTCACTTCTGCTGGATGCCTCCTTCTGAGTTGCTCTGCTCCCTTCTGTGCTTCTGCTCAAAGCAGGTATGACCTGCAAGTGGGGTGCAGCTGCAGGGACACAAAGTAGCTCTTTAACTCAGTCATCTCCAATGTGGGGGTTTGTACACTCCATCAGCTGTGCATATAATCTTCTCAGGTGATGCTGAAGCCACATATTTCTGATGACTTGATTGTTTCTGTTTGCAAATTCAGTCAGCCTCCTCTTTCACTCCTACATCCTAATCCACAGTCTCCGACTATGTCAGCTACCACAGCCTTTTCCTATCTTAGTGATGGGTGACTTCAACACTATCAACATGTCTCTGCTTTTTCTTTGCTTTTTAAAAATGTTTTTCAATTCTTCATTAAAAATGTCCAACATATCTTCTTTACTAACTTTTGTGGTGATGTAAACTTTAGCATGAGGTGTTGAGTCTCATCAACCATATTCTATCGGATAACAGCCAAATTTTGTATCTCTGGCTAGGTTTTTCTTTAACATTATTACAAATGCTCTTTTTGTGCCTCTCTGTACCTGAATAAATCATGTCGTATCTATATATGCCCAATATCTATCCATCTCACTTCACTAATTTTGAGGACATAAAGTTTCAAATGCTTAGCTTCTTCTAGCATGTTTTGCAGTTTGCTGCAAATGTATTCTTACATTCAAGTTGCAATTTTCATTATTCCCAAATTGTTGAGTTTTTCTTCAAATCCCCAGTAGTAGATTTTTTTTATATACAGGATGACTATTTCTACGAGTTCATTTTACACTGTTCTGCCTGGGCACACAGCATCTTTGATTGCATATTCTTTGCAGATTTAATTATACATTTTTTATTTTGTTCCATATTACTAGCTAGAAAGAGTGCCTAAAAAGCGCAAAGAAGCTGGGGAGGATGACCAGGGGTAGGCATGGTAGAATGCTACAATCCCTGAATGAAGAGGCAAAAAGTTCCTACTTAAAACTCTTCAATCAGATAAATACACAAGGAGAACTTCAAGAGATCAATTTTTCAATCCTCAGCCAAAGGTTACTAATGCTAGAGAAAGTGAACAACATCAGACTAAGTCTAATTATATCATGCATTCAAAGACTTGCTGAAAATTGTCAGCACATGGATACAGCAACATCTCAAGACCAGAATTAGCAGAAGTCATCTCGGTTTCTGCCCAGGAATAGGCATTAGGAGATAATTTTTACCTTGAGAATCTTATATGAATGAGCAATCAAAGTACAACAGCAAACCTATGTGCTTTGTGGATTTTGAAAAGGTATTGACAAAAACACAACAATATGATGTATATTCTTTAATATAGTATTGGCTTCCAAGATCTACAATGAATAAACAATCTGTATTTGGAACGGAAAGCAGGAATCCAAATAAACTATGAAACATCCGAGTATTGCAACTTCAAGAAAAATGTATGCCAGAGTTTGCAGCCTATTTCTGCAGTCATTCAACACATAATTAAAAGGTATAAGAGGTCAGAAGACCCCAACCAGGGCATACTGGTCAAATCAGCAACATAAGATGCTGACACTCTAGTTTGCACTGCTTTGACTAGAAGAACTTCAGAACATGCTTACTGCTGTGAAGAATGACAGCAAGAAATAAGGAATGATTCATGTTAGGAAGACAAAGTGATAGGTAAACTCTGTAACTCTCAAGGTAGGTAACACCTATGTCTTGATGTTCAAGTGGTGACACTAGTGAATAGTCTCCCCTATTTAGGGAGTCTAACATCAGATGAAAGGTGCGATGAAGAAATCAAGAGAAGGATAAAACTTGCAAAAACAATGCATTTGACAACTTTCAAAGTCCTCTGTTGTCAAAAGTTAAAACTGCACATCAGCATGAGAATGCTGAAGTGCTACATATAGTCAACACTCCTATATGAATGTGAGAGCTGGACACTTTAAAAGGGCACTGAGATGACTCAACACATTCAAGTTTTGATGTTACAGAAGAATGTTAAAAATTAGCTGAATAACCAAAACTAGGAACAACAAGGTAATGAAGAGGATGAATTTTAAAAGAGCAATTACTCAAGAATAATGCTGTGGAGACATCACTTACTGATTGCAGAGCAACTCAGTTCGAGATCTCATACTATCAGCTAGCTTACAGGCAAACCAAGAGGAAAAGAATGAGCCTACTATATTGCAAACATCACCTGGTATCAAAATAAGAGTGGAAATTTCTACAACTGCCATGACTGTGAAAGATGGAAGGTGGTGATTAACAACCTCCATAACAGATGTGACTTAAGAAAACTACATATTTATGGAACTCTTTACAGGCCTAACTTTTTTTTTGTACTCTTGGTAAACACCTCAGTCTTCAAGCTGTTCGTTGAGCCCCCCGCCCTGCAGCTTAGAAATGACCAATTTAGGGAAGTAAGCAGAAGGAAATTGGGCCTCCTTCCCCTAATCAGTGATATTGCACCACATACAGATCAGATCCCTTTCTTTTTCTCCATCTCCCTTCTGTGACCTCCACTGTATCATGTAGGACAGTGGCACTCAAAATGTGGTCCATGGAACACTTACTCCTGGTCTTTGGAGAAATGGTAGATCATATGGTATTGGCTTTCCTCCTTGTTTCCACTCTCTAAATTACATTAAGAGACAGCTAGTTATACTTCCCATGTAAAAAAAAAATTGCTGCTGTTGTCCGTGGGTAGTTTGATTGCAAACAATATACAAAGTGGTGTGGACCATGCCTGGTGTGAGTCACAACTGAGTGCCAAATTCAGGACAGACTGATTAAAAATATAGGGCAGACACACCACAAACTGGTGGTTATTCTAACATTAGAGTTCACCCAGCCAGTACTAAAATAAGCCTCTATATTATTGAGGAACCCAAACTCAGGGTTCCTTACTTACATGTCCGTTGCCCAGCGGATGGTCCAAATTAGCCAGACAGCAGGTTTGCAAAGTCAGAGTTTATTTTTCTTTACGTAAGGAGGTGGCCCGATACAGGGTGACCCTAAGCATACATTTCTTAAAGCTGATATAGTCTTACACAAACTAGTCTTTATGTTACAGTTTCCATGGCAATACTTACTAAAAACTCCTTACCTAAGGAATTCCTTAGTCTTCCAATTCCAACTCCCTCTATCTTAGTTGCAAGGTCTTTCTCCTCATTCTGTACTTACTGGCGCCTTAGGCCTCAAACCTATCTTATTATTACTACACATAATAAATTAAACATCTGCTAAAAAGGCACTTTTCATCTCATGCTTCGTCAGCCATTTAGTCAGACTGGTTCCCCTGGAAAAGAGAGAATCCATCTTCTTTTCCCTCAACAGTATCACCACACTGGCTAACAAGAAGCTAAAAACACAGTCCCCATTAGCATTTCAGACATCTGGCCTTTATGATGAAAGTTACTGAAAACCAGATTCATCATATATAAAGTTATTCTAATCCCAAAGGATTAACCACTTCCCCGGGTCAATATATAGTTCAGATTTTACCCAAAAAACATGCTTGTAGCCAATCCTTTAGTAACTAAAACTAAAGGTTTATTAATATAAAAAGAAAAGCAGAGTTATTAATTGGGTCATATACATTGCAACTGATTTCAGAGTTTGCAGGTCAGGATAATAGCAGTGGTTTTAAATCTGCTTGTTTGTACTAAGTCTCTGTGGCTGGGTCTACACTGATGGTGGCAAATTTGCCACCGTCACATCGATTGCTTTGGATCAACTGAGCGGTCTGTATAGATGCGCTCAGTCGATCCAGGAAGCGATGGAGGAAAACCACCCCTGTAAGTGGAGTAGCACTGCGTCAAAGGAAGCGCTGTTCCCTTCGACGCAGCGCACTGTGGACGCCACGCGGAGGAGATGCTGCAAAATCGACAGGAGATACGCAAGTGATTTATGTCACTTGCGTATCTCCTGTTGACTGCCGCCGAATTGCCAAGGTAAGTGTAGACCAGGCCTGTGATTCACCCATTAGATTGGGGGTCATCAGTCCATTGTTCAAAGCTCTGCCTTGTTAGAAGGCATGTCCAGATATGTGGAGCAGGAATGATGACAGAGGTGATGTCACAATTTCCTTTTATACTTTCAGCCTATGCATCTGGAAAATTACTGGCAAAAGTTGGAGTCTTAGATGGCATGTCCTTACATGCCTTGTTGAATCATGGGCAGCTATTGTCTCAGAGCTCTCTGCAGTGTCTTCAGGAGGGGTTAACTGGACAACCGATTGTCCTTAATGGCCCATCAACACAGAGATGGCTAGTCTGGATGTAAATTTGCCTTCTGGGTGTCACCCAAGAACAAACATAGCCAATATGCATAACTTCATTTACACTGATTCATGGATTTAAGCAGGGTAATGATACTTAATAGATTATAACTTTTCCACTGATATCTTACGTGACATACTTTGTACAAGATTTATTGCAATTTTGTAACAGTGTTGACTGTATTAGTGTAACTTGCGATGCTGTGCAAGAAAGGAAGATAATCATGCTTGGGAGAGAGGTGGTCCATGAGACAGCTTCTCCTAGTCAGGAGCCCCTGGTAAAGGAAATAGGATTGCTCATCAGGAACTCTTGAAAGTTTGCTCTTTTTGGTATTTGATTTATGGTGGTCATCTATTCCTGTCAAACCAATTTCCCTGATGGAGGTCTCTTAATATTCTTCCACAGTACAGAACTGCAAAAGAGAAAAATTTGCATGCTATTATAGTGTCCTGTTTTAACAATATTTTAATATTCCCTCTTTCACAATGTGTTTCATATTGTTAGAAAGCAGCTTGCAACCATCATGGCAAATGACTCCTACATTCAGCATGAACCATATGAAAACCCAGGTCTGATAAATGCTCGCTTAAAACATATATTAAATTAGGCATAAATAATGCTTAGCTCTTATATGGTATTTTTCATTCATTAAAGTCAAAGTGCCTTATAAAGGAAGAATTTTACAGATGGGGAGACCGAGGCATAAGAGGTGAAGTGATTTTTCCCTAGGTCACATAGCAGGTCAGTGGCAGAATCAGGCCTCCTGATTCCCAGTCCAAAACCCCACCCACCTGAGAGAATTTCTACCACAATGAGTGCTTTCACTCATCTCTTCCTGCAGCTTTCTGACTGCAGTTTGATTCAATAGCTGGATGTTCCTGGTTGAAAATTGGGGGGCAGGGAAGGTGCCATTTGTTGTAAACAAGTTTGATTTTTCTTCACTAAGGGCTGTACCAAACGTTTTTGCAGTTGTGAGCATTCAGATGCTAAGAATGAGACACAAAAAGTAGCACAAATTCCTAACTACAGGAATGATCTGATCAGTGTTGCCATTTCAAAGAGCTCTCAGAACAAGTTATATGTGGTGGAATAATCTGTATTTGAGGGGTTTATATCAAACTGATGATATAAGCTATAACATTTACTACTAGAAGTTAGCTCTTCTGTATCTTTCAGGATCTTCACTGATACTTTGTGCATGAATGAAAACAGCTGGAGAGAGGGGAAAAAGTACAGGTTTTGTATAGGAAAAAAAACCAATTATCCCTACCATGTGCTAAATGCTTTGCATTTCTGTCTTCCATATTTGCCAAACTTATCTGCCATTCATTGAGGATTAGCATTCTAAAAACAAAAACTTCAGTTCCGATGCATTCTTATATGTGTGATGCATGTTATTGAAGGACCTGTTTGGTCAGCTTGCAATATTTGTGTAATTATTTTCATACTGAATGATTAAAATGTTTCTGAATAATAGGTGTCATTTAGTAACCCTGTGCTGCTTCTCTAGCTCTGATACACCTACACTATCATGTGGCAGAAAAAGAGAAGCTGCAGGGTTAATATAGTGTTAGAGCATTTAAGATACTTATTTTTTTATTTAAAAAACCCCCACGTTTGTTTGATTCTGAATGTGAAAAGGCATGTTTGAAGTAAAGATTCCTATTATAAAATGACATGGTTTTGGCCATAGTACTGTCACATGATGTAAAGCATTTATTAAAATATCACTCTTTAATCCAACAAAGCTTTAATGTATACATGCGTGAAGTGTATAAAGAAATTATGCAAAACCTTTTGTTCAATATTTAGGCTACTCTAACAATTCACAGGAGCATTCTGACTTAATTCATAGTTTTAGTGTTGCCTCCAGCTATCATTACCATATGTCTTAATTCAACCTTGAGGACTAGAACTTAATATTTTAGACACATTGGAGATAAAGAAGAAAATGTAGTCCATGGATTCATTCCATGAAACAATAAATTTTCATTAAAACTGAAATGCATTCAGTAGTAGGTTAGCAGCAGCACAGTCCATTGAATCAAGATAAAAATTACAGCCATTGAACTCTTGCCTGATAATGTGGCTCTCCTACTCTTCTATCTTTTCAGTCAATCTTTTTTTGAATAGTGTATGCTGACCATAAATACTCAATGGACAATGTGAACAAAAAGGACAATACTCATGTCATAGATGTATCTTTTCAGACTTCAGGTGCTAAAAGCAAAAAATACAGCACTCACTGGGGGGGGGAAATGTTTTTTTCCTCAGCTTTACAAATCTGCATTTGAAAGAACTAACCCTAACAGCATAAATGTGGGATTCAGAGACAGGGTTTCTTTTTCCAGCTATTTAGCAATGTGACGATGCTCTTTTTGAGCCATAATATTTCTGAATACTATATAAATGTGTTTTTAGTCAAACAAATGTGAAAAGTGAAGGACCTGTCGGGACACTGAGTCCATCTCCCTGCCAATAGGGGATATACTACTCCACAGAGAAGATGTATTTGATACATTAAAGTCAGATGCAGGGAGTCTTCTGGGAGGAATTTTTGAACTTCTATGATCTACTTTCATATAATTTCATATTTTATTTCTGTAAATTTTACAATGCCTTGAGCCAAACTCATCCTTGCTGTATGCAATCTGTCAACTGCATTTGCCCACCTGGAATTACATCAGGGATAAACATAGTCTATTGTGTATATTTACTGTAGTATGAAATGTGATTGCAAAGAACAAAACCCAAGGTTCTGCAGCTGTAGAACAAAATGTCTGAATGTGTTGTCTTTAACGGCTTCTATAATAATTGACTCCTAGATCTCACTTTAAAATGTGTATGCATAACCACTCAGTGCAACTTGTTACTCCATCATTTTGAGTGGCCATCATATATGAAGTACAATGTTATTAGATAAATATAAGTCAACACAGGCCAAAAGCAAGGCCCTGCCTAATATCCAAAGGGTTACATTTTTCCTGTAGACACACCAGTACAATCCTATAGCCCAGAACCTATTTGGCCCTCTTACCAGAGAGGAAAATACAAAGACACAAGTACTTGCATATCAGCTACACTGTTTAACCTCTCACTACTTCATTATGCATGCCTATTCCATCTTGCTAGCAGACTAGTCCCAGACAAGGGGACTGCAGACAGTTTTTGTTTGATAGATTATGCTTGCCCCATGGATTAACATCCTTCTTCTCCTGCTGTGCCTCCATAGGATCCCATATACCAGTATAACTTCTGGAGTATTATCCACAGCTGTAGACAGGCCACTGGAATCTTTTTTTAGAATAAGAGTGAGTGATGATCTTTGAGGTCCTCTAACTAAAACTGGTAAATCAAAGGGACAACTATGGATTGTGTTCATTAGCTACCATTTGTGGACAATCGTTTTTTTTTGCTAAGAATTACGCATTCATAGATTCCAAGGCCAGAAGAGATCATTCTGATCACTTAGTTTGACTTCCTATATAACACAGGCTATAGAGCTTCCTCAAAATAATTCCTAGAGCATATCTTTTAGAACATATCTAATCTTGTTTTAAAAATTGCCAGTGATGGAGAATCTATTACAAGGCTTGGCAAACTGTTCCAAGGTTAAATTACCCTAAATGTTAAATGTATGCCTTATTTCCAGTCTGAATTTGTCTAGCGTCAGCTTCCAACCATTGGATCATTATACTTTTGTCTGCTAGAATGAGGAGGAGCCCATTATTAAATATTAGTTTGCCAGGTAGGTACTTTTAGACTCTAATCATGTCACCTCTTAACCTTCTCTTTGTTAAGATAGACTCAAGGAGCTCAATCTATTTATTATTATAAATCATGTTTCTTATCTTGCCATAAAGGAAGATTGTTTGCTCTGCTAATTTTTCAAGAAGTCCCATGAGTTGAATACTAGCAGTGTGGCCACTAAATACCTATTTGACGTTCTTACTCTCCAATGCTTGTTCTGAAAGTCTTTTTACAGTTGCTCTGTAACTTCCTCTTTCTTAATTTACCCAGTTGAAATTACTAATATGATGGGCATCTATTGAAAGAACTGACCTACACACAAATCACACCCTGAAAAACAGTGACAGTTTAAGTAAAAATATGATGAACATTTACAACTGCCGTGCAGATAGATTTGCCAATATCCTGACTATGAAGGGACATGATGGTGGCTCTCTGAATTAATACAAATTGTGTAAGGGCACAAGGGAAAACATAGGAAAAAAGGAAAGGGACATTCAATTAAATTGAAAACTAGGAAGTTCAAAATGAGAAATAAAAGGAAACCTTTCTTTCCACAAATGCAGTTTGAAATAGAATTAATTGCTATCAGAAATCATAGAGGTCAGGAATTTAGCAAGATTCAAAAAGTGATTTGATGTATATACTTACAACTCTGGATGTTCTTATCATGATAAATGTTGGAAGGGGTATTAAACTTCCATGTTACACCAATCACCAACTGTTAGAGAACAGTCTGAGACCCAATGTGGATGGAAGGGGGACAGATTATCTCATGTGTGCCTATTGCAGGGTTTTTACACCTTCCTCTAAAGCATCTGGTGTTGGCAGCTCCTAGACCAAAGATACTGGATTAGATAGACCTCGGGTCTGATCCAGTAAGCAATACCTACGTTCCCAAAATTGGTAAAATAGATTACACAGTGATAGGAGCTGTAGAAATATTTCTTTGGCAATCTACTATGCTCACAGAAGTTTTAAATCAGTCCCACTCATCTAACATCTATATGCTTTCCAGATAGGACTCTCAAAGCCTGAATAATCTAAATCAGCAGTAGTCAATAGGCAGTATTCAAGATGTCGTGTAACATGGATTTATATAGAGGCAATATGATATTTTCTCTTATTATCTGTCCCTTTCCTAATGAGTCCCAACATTCTGTTAGCTTTTTAGGTTGATGCTGCACAGTGAGTGGATGTTTTCAGAGAACTATCCACAGTGACTCCAAGATCTTTCTTACGTGGTAACAGCTAATTTAAATAGTTGTCCTACCCCCTACCATGTGAACATTTCCTGCAACTGTGAACAAGTAAATAGATTTTTAAAATGCTTAAAACACATCATTTTGTGCAATTGTGAAAACTTAAATGGATAAAAAACAGAAAAAAATGTCTTCAAAGTAAAAATTGGTATAAAAATTATTCAAAATATAATTAAATTCCGCCAAACCTATCTATAAGTCATTTGTAATGTGACTTATTGTGAATTATCTATATTTTAAGGAACATTTCTATAAAGCTAGGAGCTGGTACTGTGAACATGTTTTTTTTTCCTTGAACATTTGTTCCTCAATAGCTAGTCCACAGATATGTTCCAGGAAGACCTAAGTACAGGTCTGCCAACATTCCAGAGAACACACTGGAAGTTGGGGTTATGTTAACTTTTCCTGAATTTAAAGAAGCTATTATAAACTTTAAAAAAGAAGTACCTATCCAGGATGAAGACAATGACTTGAAGAAAATATATCAGAGTGATTATGAAAAAGTGAGAACAGTAGAAAAAGTTATATCTGAAACAAGTCCGGCTGTATAAGTTGGAAAATGTTGTATTTTCTTTCTTGTTCCATCTTCAATAAAGATCCCATTTAGTATGGCTCAAGTTGTGATAACTATGTTAGAATACAAGAACAAAGCTAACCAGTCTCATGTTCATTCCTAATTAGCATGTGCAGCCGTAGCCAATTGGCTGATTTCCTGTTTATTGCATAAAATTGTTCAACTTGGTATTGCAAAAATGGTGAATTTTCTCTGCAGAACTAAATTAATTTTCACTGAGGGAAAATGTGTTTGTTTTTTTTAAATCTGTGGGCAGAAAACTCAGCATTTTATCATAGGCTTTTCTTTTTTCAGGTGGAAGAAGTTGTTGCAGCGCACACTTGCTGTTCTTTGTCCTCACTTGCATTTAAAATATTTTATAAATCAGAATGGAGAAACATTCACTACAACATCTATATGTAGGGTTGGGCAAGTAATGAGTGGGAATAGGCAGATTCTTTTAAGATAATTTTTCTATAAAACTAAACATATTACATGCTTACACTCTAATTACATCAAGTAGTAAGATATAGGAAAGGATAAAGTGATTATACTTCAGACGCTAATGACATTCAATGGCTCACTAATGCTTCTTTACTCACAGCTCACTAGAAAAGCTCCTGTTAACAAGAAGCTGACAGTCATTGATTATATAAACCTGACACATTGTCAGGTAAGAGTGGATGAAATATGTGGTTAATAATTATAGGAGCCACTGAATCTAATGACATATTGTTGCCTTTATACAAGGATAATTCAGAATAAAATTAAGCTTGAGGGAAAATCTTTCCCACTGTGATCATCTGAATGGATGATACCTAAAGCAGCATTTTATTACAATGGCTCAGTTAAATCTAGTTTACTGACATTGCAACTGAGTTTGGATCCTGCCTGAAACGTTGTGCTCCCTCTTCTGTTGCCATTACCTATAAATTCATGTAATAGTAGAAAGAATTTTCCTGCCAGAGGCAACAAACGAGTATACAAAAGATGTTTTAAAATAATGTATAGTACCTTAGGCTAATAATTCGCACAAACAGAATTATACTGTCTGTAAAGTTGGTAACAATAAAAATTCAACTTTTGATGCCATAGGTATCTGCATTATTGCTGATTTATTGGAATACAAAGATAGACAAATTCAGAAAGGAAATGAGGCCTACATTTTTAACAGTGAAAGCAATTAACCATTGGAACAATGACCGATGTTCATGGTGGATTCTCCATCACTGACAACTTTTAAATCAAGACAGGGTGTTTTGCTAAAAGATATGTTCTAGGAATTATTTTGAGGAGATTCAATGCTTGTGTTAAACAGGTCAGACTTGGGTGATCACAATAGTCCCTTCTGGCCTTGGAATCTCTATTCTTGCATTGCGAATTAGGAAAGGCTGTAGTAGTCTGCTACAAATTCTGACTCTTTTCTGCCACTTTAACTTGCTGATATTTCCTTTTGAGCTCAATCTCTTATAGAACTGATTAGTAGCTTTTGACTGGAACCCCTCCCCCCATAATAAAGTTTTGTCAAACATTTTTTGGGGGGAATGTTTTTGATAACATTTTTTTCCTACGGGAATCTTAATTTCAAATGGAAAAACTTAATTTCATTGTAAATTGTACTTTCCATTCATTCTGAAGGCAAAACTTTTTGTTATATACATTTCCAATTTTGAGGTGAGATGACTTTGTTTTATTTTTTTCCAGCGATCCTTCTTTTTCACCACTGAGTGCAATAAAATGAGCATTGTCCAATAGGGTGCATCCCTTGCACAACCCCATTTCTTTCTTTTTCCATTCTAAGTTTTCACAACTTCTTCAACTTTGGGAAAGGCTAGAGTGGCAACAATGAGAGACTGTTAACTTGCCTTCTGCAATTTTTTTCAAAACTTGAGGGAGTGGAAAAAGGAAGGATAATCAAAAGACAGCGTGGGGAGGGAGAGGAAGAAAACTGTGGGTTGTGTTTTGTGGCATTCCATGGAGAGAGGGGTGGAACTGAAACTTGGCAGATTCAAAATTTTTCAAAGAACAGTTTCATGAAAAAATTTAAAAATCATTAAATTTCAAATCTAGAGAAACAGAACCAACTTCAGCACTTCTTATTTTTTATGAAGTTGATTTTTCTTTTCCCTTTCTTTATTAATTCATCAATAAATATCAGATCATTGCTTTTTACTGTCTCTAGGGCTAAACTTCTTCAGCTGTCACTTTAGCGGATATTGAGAGATCCCAGCATCTGGAACAGTTAAGCCTTACATTTTTAATGCAACTCCAAGTTTGATATTACAGAGTATACTGAATATATTCTCGCTATGCTATTAGAAGATTTCAGAAGAAAGATTAGAGGCACATACAGCATGTAACCAATTCATTTTAATGATATAGTCCGTGTAAGAATGTCAGATGATTTAAGAGAAATTTAAGGATTTCTTAGTTGTAAATATTATTTATATAAACAATATACGGTAATTATTTTTGCCAGAACAGTAGATTTTCCAACCTGAAACTTTAGTAGATCTGGAAGTACTGATGAGTATAAAAAAAAAAATCTAACTTTCTGGCAGAAGAGGATAAATAAATTCATAGGCCATGATTTGGGAAAACACCTAACTACATGATTAAGTTCCATTAACTTCAGTTGATCCATTAGTTAAGCCATAAATTGAGCTGAGCCATAAGCCATTTCGGCAGTAGGGCTGAAATGAAAAAGGTAAATTGGGCCCAATCTAGCTTCCTTAAAAATCAATGGAAAGATACTCACTGACTTCATAGGGTTCAATCTAATGCCCATTGAGAGTGTTAAGCAGTAAAACGTAAATCTTAAAGCAAATATATTTCCAGAGAAATGTAGCACATATTGTCAATTTTATTCCATGAAGGCTACCTCCACCTAATAAAAGCATTTTTAATTTAATTTCCCTAATAAATGAATTGGCAGCTTGATATTTATACACTGTTTTCAAATGGAAGATTTATTTTCATGGTTGGAGCTTACTCCAATGAAAGTTTCTGTGCATAAAAGTTAGTCTGCAAAGAATAATTTTTCTTCCAAGTATCTGTACTGTACTTCCCTCACCACAAGCTTCCCCAGACCTTGCAAACTTAAAGAAAAAAATATTGCAAAAAATCATCTGGGGAATTTTCTTTCTTTCTTAAGTGTGAGGGTAGAAGTTTCTCTTAAATGGTAACAGACTGTTTGAATGGCAATCACCTCAAGTCATTCCCTTTGCGTTGCTGAGCAATGCTTTGAAGGATGAATGGAAAGATGGAGGCTAGGACAATTTAAAGATACCCTCTTTTACACCATCATGAATAATTCAACTAATTCATGGCAAATTCTGTTTCATTATAAGAAAATAGTTAAAACTGTGAATGAAAAATAGCAGGCCTGATCGTACTCTCACACGACTGTAAATCAGATGCAACTCAGCTGTTATAGCTGTAGCATCATTGATGTCAATGGCCTCACTCCTGACTCTGACTGGTGTATGTGAAAGGAGACAAGAACCGATATCTCTATGTATACCAAGCTCAGGGATTGTGTAAGTCTAGAATTTTTCAAACCGGAATTGTTTGATTTCAGGGGTGTATTTTTGTCAGATATCGAAATAAATGCTTAAACTATCTACATATAACTGAAAGTGCCATGGCCTGATTCTCCTCTCTCACCAGTGTGACTTCATTGATGTTACTCCTCATTTACACCAGTATAAGTGGGAGGACAACTGAGCTCCATGTTTGTTATCAGCTCACCAGAGCCCAGTTCTGGCCTCGCTATAATGAATCATCGGTGACTGCAGGGATTCAAGTGCATGATGGCAGATAAAGGACCAGAGAAACCAATGCTAAACCATATATGGTTCAGATGCTACCAAGTGGCAATTCTATGCAGCTCCCTCAGTGTACTCTCTTGGACTTTGAGGGCTTTACTATATGTGGCCATAAAAATAAAATATTGCCCAAATAATTCAAGTAAGGCTAATTGAAAATGTTCAGTTGCAACTGCATTTTCCAATAGAAAGTTGGGATTTTGACATAATGGTACATTTATTACATGTAAGAATGAGTTTTTTCCCCCAGAAGTATTTTAATCCAAGGTTAATTTCCCCAAAACTAAATTGCCCACAACTCTGTGATTTACTGAAGTTTTAAAACCATACATTTTTCTAAGCATCTACTGTAAATGTGTAAAATTAAAGTGGGTCTAGTGCTAATTCTTTCTATACCTCAAATCACTACCATTCTTTAATGTTGCCACATTTAACTGATACTCTCATTTTTCCTATCTTGAGATCAATTTGTAATGAGCTTTACAAGGGTATATTCTCTTTTACTTTCTAGATCTATACTATTGTGGTATATTCCCAAGAATTTATTTTAAAAATCCAGATAACATAAGTACATCTGCCTTTTGCCTTCCAATCTGTTAATATAAATGAGGCAGACCCCCTCAGATATAATCTCATTTCCATTCATCAGACTGTGAAACTCTAACAGAACTACATATGTCTTAAAATGTTGTATCATTCTGTCCAGATTCTGGTTGTCAGGTTGAAATAGTACCTTATTTCATGAGTGCTCCTACTGAAGTAAATGGAGCAAGATGTTAACTCAACAAGAAGAAGAGAATCAATATTTGGCATTTTGTGTGTTATGTAGTCCCTTCAATTAACATCTGTCTTAAAGATATCTGTGTTATGGAGTCCTCCTTTGACCAGAGACTTATTAACCATCAATAAAGTACCAGCACTTCTTTAAGGTTAGATTGTCTAATCCTTATTTCGGCAAGCACTTACACAAGTTGTGCTACTGAAGCCAATGGGACTCCCTGTGTGAATGAGTGCTCAACAGTGTGACTAAGCAAGTCCCTCGTGTATTGACTAAGACTTCTGTTAAAGTTTCCCTGCTATTTCCTATAGAACTGTGTAATATAATTTATCTGAGCACAATGGCTTGTCTACTTTTGTAATTTTAATTGCCCAATCATATGTTAAAGCCTCGTAATACGTTTTCTTCAGCGAATCACTGGGATGTAACCTTGAGTTTGCTATGTGAATACTAGAGTGCAACATTGACTCAGGGCTGGACTACACTAGGAACTTACATCAGTTTAGCTATGTCTCTCAGGAGTGTGAATATTCCACAAGCCTGCAAGGTGTAGCTATACCGAGGTAACCCCGCCATTGCAGACAATGCTAGATCAATAGAAGAAACTAGGTCAACCTAGCTACCGCCTCTCAGTGCAGGTAGTGTCTGCACGGAAGTGCTACAGTGCCACAACTGTAGTAAGTGTAGACATATTCTCAGTCATCAAGTATTATTGCTGCTATTATTGTTGGGCAATAACTCCTAAAGGTGCCCCAGGGTGCATGGATAAGTATAAACACAGAAAACATAGACCCTGCCCTAAAGAACTTATAAAGTAATTGAAGACAAAAAGGAAGCAGTGAGTGCAATATGCAATAGGAGGAAAGGGGGAGAGACAGGGAGGGAAAGGATTATAAGATTGTGTAGTTATATAGGTTACTTATTGCACAATGGCCAGAGCTCCACCCATTCTTCCCATCCACTAGCTCAGTGGAGAGTCTCAGGAAACTAGTCCCTGATTCCTCCTCTGTGGCTGAAGTCACAATCTGAGCAGAGAAGTAAGGAGGACCTTATTTCTCTGCACATCCAAGTAAGGACTATGGAAATCTAGCCCAGTGGGATAACTACAATTATCTGAGAACCAGCGGCAACATCTGAACCTATGAGATTTGTGTTTTTTTCATACATGTAAGATTTGCCTAGAATAAAATCCCTTCTGACATTCCACAAGGTTTTTCTGAGAATTTTATATTATATACACATTTTTCCTTGCTATATCATTTGCCAAGCTCACCCATTTGTAGAATAACACTTTTTAATAAAGTCCATAAATCTTTGTTCTGTTATAATAAAAAAAATCAATCTGCCTTCAGTATCCGCAGGGAACAGTTATACTTGTCTAGTTTTAATAAAGGACATACGCAAATCTTTAGTCCAGATCTCGATAAAGGTGAGTGTCCTCAGGTAAGCATAAGAAGAAAATCTTAACCAGAATTACTAATACAGGCCCGTGGGTGATCAGTTTAATTAAGAAAAAAATCAGACTCTGCTGAAGCAAAGTATTCAATGGTTCATGAATGTTGCTGGTCTTGAAACATTGATTTTATGTTTCTGAAAATGTTAAATATTTCTGCTGTTTACTTTGGTCCCAATACCACAGACACTTATAACTGTCCTTTTAAGTTTTTGTAGACCTTAATCATCTAAAAAAAGTAAAATTAAATTACAAATATAGGTCCAGATACTGCAAAGATTTACTTCTGTGCTTAACTTTAAACACTGTGACTAGTCCCACTAAAGTACATGATACTATTCCAGTGTGTAAATATAAGTAGGTTCATAAGCCTTTTTAGGATCTGGGCTGTAATAAATGCCTTGAAAATTAGATTAATAAAATCATACGACTGGAAGGGACCTTGAGAGGTCATCTAGTCCAGTCTCCCTTCACTTAAGCAGGACGAAGCATTTTCTAGACCATCCCTGACATGTGTCTCTCCAACCTGGTCTTAAAAATCGGCAATGATGGAGGTTCCACAACCTCCTAGGCAATTTATTTCAGTGCATAACTGCCCCCACAGTGAGGAAGTTTTTCCTAATTTCCAACCTAAACTGCTTTGCTGCAATTTAAGCCCATTGCCCCTTGTCCTATCCTCAGAGGCTATGACAATGGTAAATTATAACATTTATTTAAAATCCTTAACAGTTACTGGCTAAACCAGTCTTTACTCATTGTGAAAAAGGAGCCCTATTACTATAAACTTCCTTGGTCAAATTCTAACCCATACTGCAACCTCTTTTTTCCTCTCCAGTGGTGCAAAGGAGACTTAATGGCCCCTTGGTAAATTTCCCTAGTATAGGATATAGCATAAAGTTCATGTAGGCAGACCCAGACTGCCTTTCTGTGACACTGTGAAGAGTGTGTGATATCTGTATTATTTTGATGGATATGTGATATATCTCTTGTTTGTTATGCTGCTTTGCTATGTGATTTCAAAGAGCTAATTCCTGCAGGAACTCTCCTCCCCTCTACAGGAGGCAGACAGAAGCTTTGGAAAACACAGTTACTGGTACTTAACTGACTATACAGGTGTCAAGGCCCCTGAAGTTTTGCCTCTAACCAAACTGCACCCAAAACTCCTGGTTTAGGATGGGTGGAGTAGTGGCTTTCAGGCAGGAAATCTGAAACAAAGAACTTTGGAACAAAGGGGGAGAGGCAGCCTTTGGAAGGAAGCAGACTGTAATCTAGTCTCCAGACACAGGGATGTCTGAGTTAAGCTTGACCTACCTAAACAATTAGAGGAAACTGACATGAAAGTAGCATTTTTTGTTGTTTTAACCCTTTTCTCTCTGATTGCCATGTTGGTATGAATAAATAAATCATGTGGTTTGGAGGAAGTTGTTCTATATCGTTGCATTTACCTACTGGCCACAGCTTCCAAAGCAAAGTCCCTTGCAGGGGCCAAATCCTGTTGGACCTGCTGAGGAAATACAAATGGCAGACTAGGGTGCTGTAGCCCAGGCACCTTGTCTGACAGGGGGAGATATGCAGGATTCCCTCCAGAGAAGACTGTGCACTAATCCCCAAAAGCAGGGATGTCACTCGAACAAGTGTTCTCAGGAGAAAGAGAATGGGGTCAAGATACCCTAACCCAGTAACCACAAAAGATGACTTAGGTGCATGCTCGGGGAGGGCCTGGGAGGAAATGGGTCAGAGGCGGGATGGGAAATGGTTAAGTACTTTATTCTGGGCTTCAGAGCAGCCTCTAAGCAAGAGCAAGCAAGGCTGCTCCGATTTAGGCCAGGAGTCACATAGGCTTCTGGAGTAGTCACAATTAGGGAGGCACAAAAGAGACAAAACAGCATTTGACACCCCAACCCTTCTCTTCCTGGCTGTACACCCTGGGTTGCACCTCTCAAGAGGTGCAGCAGAGTATCTAACTTTGGGTTTCTTTGATGCAATGGGTGACTGCTCTAAAACTATATTCAAGACTGCATTTCCATCTGGAGCAGTTAATTAAATAAAGATGAATTTCTCCCTTGAAACATCTTGTTTTTAAAGTATGGAAAGCCAATTCAGATAGTCCTTACTGTGGCCTAGGTTGTGGCCTTTAGCCACAAAACTGTATTGGGAGTGATGAAGAACTGACTTGCCTCTGCAGAGCTTGTTTGGTTGCTTCTGGGGAGCTTGCCCTTTGGGTCTGTCTCCTCCTCACCACTCCCCAATTTCTATGGGTCACTGTGCGTTTTCAGAGGTGAAGGGAAGAACTGAGTGTAGCCCTCGCCCTTTCACAAGACATGCAGGCGGGTGAGGGGGATATCTTCTAAAATGCAATGATTAAGGCCTGGCCCTTTCAGTGCTTATTGAGGCACGGGTCTAAGGAAAGTCTGAGTAAGGAGCGCAGGATCAGGCCACTCCGTTTTATGTTTTCAGGCTGCAGCTCTCCTATAGTTGGTTTAGATTATTAAAATGTAGTGGTGTTGGTTCAGAAAAGCTTTTTCTGTGACATTTAGAGTTCCCCCAGAAAATCTGTTTGCTGAAAGTTTGCATAAAATTTTAAAGGTTATATACAGAAAATAGCTAAGTAAGCTTTTTTCTCTTTATGTTTCAATCAAAGTTGTGTGAGGGTTCATGCTAATCAGTTACTGATCAGTGAAAGTGATTAACAAAATGTGACAAACTGTTTTGCACAAATAAAATCTGTCTCGTATTCTCTAGCCTTCACTATCTTTGTTTTGTCGTATGTATTTTTCTTCTCTCCATTTCTTTCAATGTCTTTCACACTAAAAATGGCACAAGTTGTAGCAGTATCACACCCAGTATGTTTTTATACACACCTACCCACTTACATTTTGTTAGTGAGGAGTGATCTTAAAACAATTTTCTGTGCTGCTGCAATGGCATAAGAAATTATTATGAACCAATAAGGCTAGTAACACTAATTGTTACAAGTTTGTAGTGGGCCCAAAAAAATTATGTTTGGGCCCTGTATTTATCACAAGTATAAAGAACATTGAACCACAACAGCTAGATGAAAAATTTACACTAAGGAGTATAGCACAAGTGCATAGTCCCACAGATTCAGTAAATAGCCTAGCAGCCTTGTTTATATCACTGACTATGTTGATGGCCAGTAGAGTACATAAGTCTTTGCAATGCAAGCAAAGGATTAAATTATCCTGACAAATTTATGGAGTTAGGGGAACAAAGTAAATCTTATATTAAAAGTAACCAGAGAAACTCATGAAAAAGTGGAGTGACTTACAGCCTCTTCTGTCACATCCAGCTAAAATAGAATACTTTGCAATTACTGATTTTATGTGTTTGGAGGGATCACATTTTTATTTAATCCTTCAAAATTCATTCAAATGTCCTTACAAGACAGTGTACAGCTGATATCACACCAATGAATAATCTTCCCTTAAGGATTAATGACAGTTAATAAATAAACTCTTATCCTTAAGGAATAGTTTGAGTAATTTGGTGACAGCCAATAGGATTAAAGGTTAATTGAAAACTTTTCTTGCTCTCTCACCTCATTATAATTAAAGAAATAATTTGTTTAATTAATTAGTTGTCAGATTCCTATGTTAAAAAGACTTTCAAGGCTGCCAGATGACTAATAATGAAAGGACCATCATTGCTAATGGCTAACAATCTATTGGGAAGAGGCATTTAGGAAGGACTGATAATTAAGCAGCAATAAGAATTACTGTGCTTTTATGACAAAATTAAGCATATGGTAAAGATGAATAGGAGAACAAATTTTCCCTCTGTAGTTATAAAATGAACTAAAAAGAGACAACAAATAAATGTGAAATCTTTAGTAGTGAATTACATCCTCAAGCTGCAGAAAAAATAGTGGGTTCACCAGTCAAAAAATTCATATTTCTTTATACAAGGAGAGAGTTTTCCACATTTTGTAGGGGTTGGAGAAGTTGCCTTGTGGATCCCCTTTCTCAGAAACAAATTAATTTGCCACCTCCCACTGGTAACAGTAGAACATCCCTGTGGCTACTCCAGCAATTGTTTACAGAAAAGCAATACTAAGAAAGTAACTGATAAGTTTTATCTTCTTGTAATGTGATTTAGCAGCCAATCCGCTGCTGCGGATGCTGCTGCGAGACCTTGAGATTCGGTGGCAGAGTAGGCCTCATGGAGGAGAGTAAAATTCTGCAAGATCTCACATTAGTGCACGGGAACGTGAGATCTCGTGGTGTTACTCTCCGCTGCGAGTCCCACTCACCTTTAAAAAAAATAAAATTCCCTGGGGGCATACCCTAATGAAATGTTCACACCCTAATGAAATGTGCTGCACAAGCCTATGTCTGAGACAGACCACCAAATCACGTAAGAGAACATGATGACCAGCTCCTGAAGCAACTATTTCTAACGTGTAAGAGAAAAAGCTGCATTATCCTGGGGCACTTCAGTCTGAGTGACGTATGCTGTATGCCACATGCTGCCAGTGTTAAAACATCCTCAGAATTTCTAAAAATTATAGATGGCAATTTCCTAATTCAAAGTGTTCCATCTGCCAAGATGACTGGAGTGACTCATGAATGTGAGGACCAACCTCAGGGTAGACTGTGAAGAAGCAGGACACAAACTCCAAAATGAATGTGAATTCTATATTTAGGTTTCACCAAGCAACTATCAAGTGTGAACTCCTCAAGTGCTACAACAGCCTCAACATGAAGTCATAGGCAGTACCCTGCAGTGCTCCAACCTACCTTGCCACCCAGGTAAGCTTGCCTTTGTGATAGGTGGTGCCACACACACAAATATTCAGGTTATTTCCAGTCCCAAAGGACCAGTCACTTACCTCAAATCAAGTGCACACACCCTTGATCCTATGCCAAAGACAATTTATTATATTATTGGCTACAAGAGTTAAGTAAAGATTTATTAGCTAAGAAAAAGAAATGAGTTATTTACAAGGTTAAACATACACCCACAAATGAGTTACAGTATTAGATTCCAAAAGGTAATAGAATCTGCTCTAATATACAAACGCTGCATGTCCTCTAGCGGTAAACCCAGGCTAGGCAGCTCAGGATCCCTTACTTATGCTTAGAAGTTTTGCTCTTCCAAAGTCCAAGCAGCACAGAGATCCAGTTTCCTCTCAGTGATTTTTATTTCCTTCTCCCAGAGTTCAAACTGGTGGGAAGAGTCCACATGCACATCTCCTCCTCATGAAGAGGGGGGAGTAATTAACAATCTTTGTTCTTTGATGTTTCATAATGGTTCATGTGGTTTCAATGGGCTTTCTTGGTGGGCAGAATCTAACACCTTCTGTAGGAAGCCAACATTTCACATTTGCCGACCAGTTTGATGACTTACATAATTACAGAGGTTATAAAGCAAACACTCATTACAACTTTATAACATGACTGCCTAGGAAGTAGTACTGTAGAAAGGGGTCTGGAGGTCATAGTGGATCACAAGGTAAATGAGAGTCAACAGTGTGACACTGTTGCAAAAAAAGCAGACATTCTGGGATGTATTAGCAGAAGTGTTGTAAGCAAGACATGGGAAGTAATTCTTCCTCTCTACTCCACACTGATTAGGCCTCAACTTGAGCACTGTGTCCAGCTCTAGGCACTACATTTCAGGAAAGATGTGAACAAATTAGAGAAAATCCAGAGAAGAGCAACAAAAATGATTAAAAGTCTAGAAAACATGACCTGTGAGGGAAGATTGAAAACAATTACATTTGTTAATCTGGAGAAGAGAAGACTGAGGGGGGACATGATAACAGTTTTCAAGTACATAAAAGGTTGTTAAAGAGGAGAAAGAAAAAACGTTCACTTTAACCTCTGAGAACAGGACAAGAAGCAATGGGCTTAAATTGCAGCAAGCAGGGCTTAAGTTGGACATTAGGAAAAACTTCTAATATCTAGGATAGTTAAGCACTGGAATAAATTGCCTCGGAAGGGTGTGGAATCTCCATCACTGGAGATTTTTAAGAGCAGGTTAGACAAATACCTGTTAAGAATGGTCTAGATAATACTTAATCCTGCTTTGAGTGCAGGGGACTGCACAAGAAATCCCTTGCAGTGTTCTGATTCTATGAACATGAGGTACAGATGTTAAAAGTGAGATTACTACATGCAGCATCCTACAAGCATTTCATAAAGACTAAACACATTCTTGTAAACCTAACTTCTATTTTAACAATGCTAACACACAGGTGGGCCTGACTGGTTTCCAGGTGTGTATTGGCCAGTGTTCCATTGAGGCCTGTGTGTCTTGGCATGAACTGGAACCTGGTGTGCCAGAGTCACAATATCCAACAATATTACCTCAAAAAAATGTTGCACCTGTATTAGATCCTGTCTTGACAGATAAAGAGGAATTGATCACAGCACTAAAAATTAGTGGTTGCTTAGGTGCAAATGATCATGACTTAATTTTTATATTTATTATGTCTAAGCAGAATAGTCCAAACCAGAAATGTATATACTTGGTGCTTTAAAAGGGCAAATTTCACAAAATTGAAAACAATTATGAGCCAAGTCAGTTATGAGAGAGAATTGAAATAGAAAAATGTGAATGATATTGGGAACTGTTTAAGAACATTTTACTTGATGCCCATTAAAGCCTCAATTAAGAAAGAAGGTAACAATGATCAAAAACAACAACAGCTTGGCTTAGAGAGGAAGGGAAACTAGATATAAAAAGAAATTTGTATTTTCATAAGTATGGAAATAAGTAGGAAAAAAGGACGCTTGATAGCAATGAATATGTTAGAAGCGAGGAATTGTAGAAAGTTTATAAAGGGAAGCAACAATGGTGTTGGTCTATTACTAGATCAAAATGGTAGAATAGTAGGTAAGAATGCAGACATGGCTGAAAGTCTTCAATAAATATTTCTGTATGGAAAAAGCCAGATGTATTCAGATCATAGAACGATGATGAAACACTGTTCATTTCAGAAGGATATTAAACAGCAGCTACTACAGTTAGACCTTTTACATTCACCATGTCTGGGAACCTTGCATGCAGTACTTTTAATAGCATTGGCTCAGGAGCTTGCTGAATCATTAATGTTGCTTTCCAACAAGTCTTGGAATACCAAGGAAGTTCCAGAGGACTGAAAGACAGCTAATGTGCCAATATTTAAAAAAGAGGAAATGGGATGGCTCGGATAGTTACAGGTAGGCAGCCTGACATCTTTCCTGGGCACAATAATGGAATGATTGATTCAGGACTCTATTAATAAAAGATGAAAAGAGGGTTATAAAATTAATACCAATCAATTACCAGCACTGCTATGGTTGGATCAGGAATAGACACAGACAGGAGCATGGGCAGTTTGTTAGAACTACCCAGGCAGTTGAGAGTATCCCCGACAAGGTGGCAACACTGAGTAGATTGCAGTGGCTGTTTTTGTTAGGGGCCTTCCCTGGGGTCACCTGTTTAGTCCCTTGCCTGTAGAGTGGTTGGACCTTTAGGACTCACAGGGAGTTGCCTCAGATGACTCATCAGGCGCAGAACACTCATAACACAGTCTGTGGAAAATAGATGTCAAACTAGATATCTTTTTTATGAGATTCCAGGTTTGGTAGAGAAAGGTAATAGTGTGGATGTTAGACTTCTGTCAGGCATTTGACTCGGTACTACATGACATTTTAATGAAAAAAACTAGAAGGATACAAAAATACCATGGCACATGTTAAATAGATTAAAAGCTAACTGACTGATAAGTCTCAAAATGCAATTGTAAATCAGGAATCATCTCTCAGTGGGTGTGCTTCTCAAGGGATCTTGCAGAGATCAGTTATTGAGCCTGTCCTATTTAATATTTTTTAATTAATAACCTGGAAGAAAGAAAAATCATTACTAATAAAGTTTGCAGTTGACGGAAAGATTGGGGGAGTGGTACATAATGAAGAAGACAGGTCACCAATACAGAGCAAACTGAATCACTTGATAAGTGGGGCACACATAAACAATATATGTTTTTATGTGGCCATAATGTCATACATCTAGGAACAAGGAAAGGAGATCATACTAACAGGCTGGGGAAAAACTACCCTGGGAAGCAGTGGCTCTGGAAAAGACTTGGGATTCATGGTGGATAATCAGCTGAGCAGGAGCTTCCAGTGTAGTTCTGTGGCTAAAAGGGCTAATGTGATCCTTGAATATATAAACAAGGGAATATTGAGTATTTGGCAGTGATTGACCATTCCTGGAATACTGTGACCAGTTCTGCTGTCCACAGTTCAAAAAGGATGTTGATAAATTGGAGAGGATTCAGAGAAAAGCCATGAGAATGACTAAAGGACTGGAAAACATACCTGATAGTGAAAGATTCAAGGAGCTCTATTTAGCTTATCAAAGTAAATGTTAAGGGATGACTTGATCAAAGTCTAGTGACCTACATGGGAAACAGAAATCTGATGACAGAGGGCTCTTCAATCCAGCAAACAAAGATATAATTGTCACCTGAAAATTGAAATAAGGCACCTCCCCATTTTTTACTAACACAATGAGAGTAATTAATCATTAGTACAAATTACCAAAGACTGTGGTGGATTCTCCATCACTGAAAACTTTCAGATCAAGTTTGGATGTTTGTCTGAAAGTGATGCTCAAGTTCAAATGGGAATTAATTCAAGGAAGTCTTATTATCTGTAGTATACAGGAGGTCAGTCTAGATCAGTGGTCCCCAAACTTTTTTGGTCCAGAGCTGCAGCCATGGCCAGAGCCAGGGCCGCAGCTGGGATAAAATACACTTTGTATACATGTTTTCAAATGTCATCTACTTCCATTACATCTGAGACAGACAAGCAGACACATTTAAACGATGTATAGGGGTTTGTGGTCATCCCTCCCCATCAATCTCTGAGGGAAGCCATGTCCCCTTGCTATGTCAGGGTCTGTAAATGCAAGCTCAGTAGGGGAATTAACAGTCTCCAGCTCTGGCCTTCAACACATGGCAGAGCACTAAGCAGCTCATAGCCAGCTCTCTGGCTGGGCAAACAGCAGGCAAACAAAGGCCACTTGGTCTAAGATGGTAGGCGGCCAATCCAGGGTGGGGTTGGCAGCAGGGGGTAGGGGACCCAGACCCATGCTACTCCACCAGGTCCTAGCCCAGGGCCCTGGAAGTGGCCAGCAGGGATCCCACTGAAACAGGCTGACCTAGATTCTGGTAACGTAACTGGACTAAGGTCCGATGTCCCTGGACTACTTGCTACTGCCACTCCTAGGTGTATCTCTAGCTCCTAGGATTCCACATACTCTCCAGCATGCAAGAGACACTTACTACCTTCTCCAGCTCTTGCAGAACTGAGCTGCTGGAAGTGCCTTTTAAACTTCCTCTCCCACCACTCTGTTTTCCAGATGGGGTGTGTGAGCACGCATGGCTTGCCTGGCTCCATCCCCCCAGGGGGTGGTGAGTAGTTTCTTCATATCAATCTTGGAGGGAGGCCATGCCCACTTTCTACACCCCACGAAATATTAAAGTGCCTTACAGTTATTTTTCTAAGAATAATAAAACAATTCAGTGACTTTCTGGTGTATTTTATGAGAAATTGGCTATAATATAAAGAAAGGGTTGTTTTTTAGCTACAAGTTCAGAGAAGTGAGCATTAAAAGGGAACATATTAACAAGCCTCAGGACAGACTGGTTCTTATTTTTTCATATGTTTATTTTGCTAATGTCTGAGTAAGACATTCAATAAAAACTCCCCAGTTTACATTATCACGTCCATCTAGGATCATGCTAGCTTCCACCTAACTGATCTGCAAGATTTGAAGGCTGTAAATTGGGCCTTGAAGAAAACAAGCACCTGAAGTATTCTCACTGTTAAACTCTGACCCCAATTCTGACTTCACACCAGCATAGACTCAACATGACTATTTACTTCAATAAAGTTATTCCAAAACTGCAAATTTATGAGAGCAAAACTGGGCCCTTTGAATAGTCAGAAAAAATTGCCGCTACAAATCATCTTCCACAGCAATTACTGTACCAACCTATGGCATGTGATTCATTCTATAACTCAACTCAGTGCATGGTTGATAAAGATTATGGAGAACCACTCCCCTTGAGGATTGACTTAATTGGTTCTTCTGGCGCCTACCGTTGAGTAATAAAATAACATTTTTACAGCCTTGGTTCATGCCTTTGTTCTACTGAGAATTACTTGGGGGAGAGTTTAGTGGAGATTTTGTTGTAATAAAGGACATTTTTAACTGGAATTTTTAACTTGCACCCTTTCCTTAACTACTGTGGCCTGCTTCCATTTTATGTGATGTCTGGTTTCCCAAAACACTTAATACAGTCTGTTCCACCAAGTCAAGATGGAAAATCTATTCCTATCTAATTTTTACAAATTAGAATCAAAGTTTAAATAAGAGGAACATTTTAAAAAATGCTTTTGTAATGGCTAGATTGTGATAGCTTTACTCATGCTCAGAAGTGCCTTACTTCATTAGCAGTCCCGTTGGATTTCAATGGCATTCTTCAGGGTGTAGGGAACAATATAATCACAAGAGTCGGCAACACTGAAACAAACTACTGGAAAAAATATCAAGATTTAAATATAGCCGAGGGCTAATGTGGGTTATTTTTATGTTTATTAATCAACCAGTATACTTGTCTAGCATACAGGAAGTCAACATCTTTCAGTTCTGAAAAGTTCTAGAGGGGTAGCCGTGTTAGTCTGTATACAGCAAAAACAACGAGAATTCTGTAGCACTTTAAAGACTAACAATTAACAATTAAATTTGTTAGTCTTTAAAGTACTACAGAACTCTCGTTTGTTTTTTCAGTCCTGAAAAGCTTAGTCTAGACACACAGAACACAGCTGATGCAATTCCAGAGGATAGTGGCACTTCAAAGGGCTTTCTTAACAAAATAACAGTTTTTTTACTGCTTTGGCCATCATTTGAGGATCTTGAAGAACAGGTCAAGGAGAGGTATTTGAAGTTAAAAAGGATAGTAAAGGATAGTGACTAGGTTTAATATAGGAGTTATGGGTCTTCCACTATATTGTAAACTCCACTAGCCTAAGCACCATTCACACAGCATTGACCTGAATTTTCCTTCCCTATATGACCAAATTTGAGACTCGCTGTCCCCTCCTCATCTTACCTTCTTTCATGAGTAAAAAAATGGTACTTTGAAGTCCCAGAGATAGATTCCACACCACTCCCATATTTATGAATTCTAGGCTTCTGTGGCTAAAATGTAGTCTGGGACCAGATCATGCAAACACTTGGAGCATCAGAGCTTGAGACAGTAATTGTACATGCATCTGTTGCTATAGACCTGCCATCATCATTTCCAGAGGACTTAAAATGAACCTCCAATGCTTTGTGTGGCTCTTTAGTTAAAGAAAGAGTGACAGAGACAAATATTTAGATAGTTCTAAAGCTCTGACATTTGATAGGACAATGCAGTGATTGCTTCCTGGCAAATATTGTTCATTCTTAAAACTTAATCAGATAACAAAACCTCATTTTGTTCTCAACAATGAAAAGCCAAGATCTGAAAACTTCTTGTTTTGAAGATGAGTTACTTGTCTTGTTATTCTGCTTTCAATGCCAGAAGAGACAGATATGCTATTCATTAACTTCAGGCATCCTGCAATTTTCTCCCTCCACCCCACAAATAAAAGGCTTTCATAATTTTGTGTTTTCAAACAGGCTGTCAGGAAAGTCTTCCAATAAATTGATTACAGCCTGTATTCTGCATATGCTGTCTTTCCTCTTAAAGAAAATATGGAAGAGAAGGAAAAATTAAAAACACTTTATAAATAAAGCAGCCTCAGGCTGATTCTGGTGCAATTCAAGTTTAAGGCCAGTGCTGTCAATATGAATATAATGTGCTGACAGAGGTGTAAACTTCCTTTAATATCCTTGCCACAGTGTACTGTTTTTTTTTTTTTTTTAATTCTATTATATTTATTAGCAAAGGAAACATACCAAACAACGGCAAATGTTAAAAACATTCATGCCATTCACTTGTTTTTCCCCATGAAAGTAACTTAAAGAACACTGAGGCACAAGCATTACGGGCTGAGCCAAAGCCTGCTGAAGTCAATGGAAAGACTCCTATTGGCTTCAAAGGCCTTTGGATCAGACCCAATAGGAGTGCAATGCTTTGAGGGAGCAGAGTTTTAATTTAAATTTTTCACAAATTCTTGTTGCCGGTGGGTATAGCAAAGTGTCTCAAAAGTGCATGACACTGAGAACTAGTTGAAATGTTTCTTGCAAAAACTATTCTTTTTCTCATGAACTGTTTGTACCCACATAAGTTTTCACAGATAATTTTGAGTTTTCTCTTTTTGGCTATGTCCTGTTTGTTGTGAAATATGTTATGCAGATAGTCATCCAAGTTGTATGGTAAGTAAGGGGGCCTTGATTTTCTGCCTGGCAATGTAAGAAATGTATTAGTCTAGCTCCTAACAACCAATGATGGTTACTTCATCTGTACTGAATGTTCAAGCAAGAAAAACTGCTCTGTGTCCTTTTTTTGCATCTACTCTTAGTGATTTCCAGATATTATTAATATGCAAGGAATCAGTATTCTGGAAAGCAGTTCCCCTGGCAGGGAATACCACAAAGATTCCCCAGAACTGCTATTCAAGTATCACCTTTGCTTTTCATAGAAAGCACGTGGTAATTAGGGAGTACTGATTTGTCAAGAGAGATAAACATTTGCATCGTGCGTGTGTGTATTTTATTTTATATTTATATAGCAGTGTGGTAGTGAAGCCGTAATTAAAGTGGCATTAGAGACTTGTGTTTAATGGGATAAAAGAATGGGAATATCTATTAAGTGTTTTACTACAGAAAAAAGACAAAACAGAGCACAGGAGAACAACATTTTCAGGGCAGTTGGAATTTGTAGAGGAGTAAATGATTCAAAAGTATTTTGGAATTAAAAGGAGAAGTGGTTTTAATATTGGCTGCCTAGGGTTTCACTTTTTTCAGAAACCTTTTACTAAGACTACACAGGAAGGTTTTACATGAACCTTCTGGGGTAGCTTTCTGTACATCCATAGCTTATACATAAGGTTAAGATTTTGTCTTAGTTATTTTTAGTAAAAATCAGACACAGGTCAGAAACAATTCACAAAAATTCATAGAAGCCCGTGACCTGTCTGTGACTTCAACTAAAAATAATGGGGAGAGGGGCTGACCAAATGCCCAAGGGGGGAGGATAAGGGCCCTAGCTCCACTGTGGGAAGGTCCAGCAATGATGACTCATGGCTCTAGGTCTCCCCACCGAATACTGCAGCTCCCAGCTCTGGGGACCATCCTTGCCTGCAGTTAATGGCTGTGGGGTTTGCCTGCTGAGACTGGAGGCTCCTGGGCCATCTGCCTTGGCTTGGGGCTGGGAGTGGGGCCCCGCAATTAGTCCTGGCTCAGAGCCAGGGGGTCCTAACCACCCATCCCTGTGGACAGCAATGGGCTCTCTGCTGCTGTTAGTGGCTCAGAGCTGCAGGGTCCCTGCCTCCACCAGTCCCCCACACGCTGCTCACCCTGACTCCAGCCTAAAGGGTCCACCCGCGCTGCCCACCACAACTCAGGGCTGCGAGGTCCCCCTGCGCAGTCCACCATGGCTGACAGCAGCAAGGGGGCCTGTGGCAGCAGAAGGTGTGGGGACTGACCACCAGCAGTGGCTGAGGCCTGGGGGCCATCCCTGGCAGCTGATATCTGCAGGGTCCCTGCTGCCCATGGCAGCTCGGATCTGGGGGTCTCCGCAGCCTGCCCCAGCACACAGTAGCATGGTCCCTGCTACCACCGGTGGCTTGGAGCTGCGTGATCCCTTCCACCAGGTCTCTGCTGTCCACAGCAGCTTGGAGCTGGGGGTCCACACCAGGGCTTAGCGCACAGGGGCTGGCCCCTGCTGGCAGCGGCTCAGAGCTGTAGGCCCCCCAGTGGCTGAGAGCTCCCCGCCACATCTGCTGAGAGCTTCTGGACCCTCGCAGCCTTTTGGAGCTGACAGTTCCAGGATCCTGCAGCCCCCAGAAGCTGAAGAGGATGATTTCACGGAGGTCGCTGGAAGTCATGGAATTCATGACTCCCGGTGACCTCCGTGACAAAATCCTATCCCTATACACATACTGCTTTTGTATTTGCCGTTGTGGAATTTGAGACAATTAATTTTTGTTTCATAACAGATTTGAGCTGCACTAATATGAAGTAGTCATATTAACTATATGATGACATTTGCTGGGTAGCGACCCATGCGACGTATGGCATCAGCTTTGTTAGATTCTAATGATCCTATTTACTCCATGGTTGACATTGACTTCAACATCACCATTCTGAAGCCACTGACAACGTTATGACAACATTCTTTGCTGGCTTGTGTCCTAGGTTCTTTTACATTGACAGGAGACTTGTCAAATTCTAACAGCCACATTTAATCTAATGTTGATGTTTCTCTATAGTAGAACACTCACTGCAGTCGCTGTTTGTGACTATAGTCATTATTCTTTGTCAGGCACTGTATTATTTATTTTTGCCTCTCCAGTTTATATAGTTTTAAAAAGCTACAAAAATTCACACAAAAAAGCTTTGTTTATTGATAAGGTTGCTCTGTCCTATTGTATCATCATCCTGAATTGATGAAAAGCTAGGAAAAACACAGTTAAGGTCAACAGCCACACTTCTGTTTCTCTACCGACATCAGTGTAAAACTCTTATCTGTGATCTATTACTATCCTCCATCCAACAAAAAGGAGACATACATTAGTGTTTTGTTTCTCTATTTATTTATTCAGGAAAGAACAAATCTGCAGAGACCAGGCTATGGATTTTATACAAGGAGATAGTAATACAAAAAGGAGACATTAAAAGTTGTTCTAATTACTTAAAAGAAATCCAAAGCCATCAAAACACTGCTGAAGGGCGGTGCTGTCAATTCAAGATTGATGATACAGAGTGAGTTGTTGTGCATGGAAGGGAGCCAATGAATTCTTTAATGTAAAATAAGTAACTTCTAAAGACAAACGTCCCAGCAGCAATTAGGGTTTTTTTTTTAATTAGGTGCTTTTGTGACATGAAGCAATCCAGTATTTACATCTCCGACTGTCTACTGCCATGTTTCTTGCTCCTTTGTGGTCTGCTATAATAACAGTGATATCTTTCTCAATGGCTTTTTTACATGTCATTTGCTGTCCACCTCTTTTCCGTCTCTCACCGAGTGGTATGCAGTCAAGAGCCTGTCTAGACATCTGTACAACATACCCAACTACTTCAGCCTTCTTTCTCCAATCATTGTCTCTAAAGTCTGTTGGCCAGTCCTTTGTAGCACATCAGTATCAGTTACAGCTTAAACTTAAAGAGTCCTTTCTTTGTCTGTTGGTCTCTGGAGAATCCAGATTGAGCTAGTATATACAAGCATCCTCAGCTGGGGGTACTACGATTGAGGTATTACAACCTGAGTGAATTTGCCTAATCTCCTCCCACTATTCTTAGTTCTTGGGGAGCTATTGTCACCCTACCCCATGGAATTACATATAATCCCTGGCCCACCATAATATATAAATTTAATACCGTAAGATCTACCAAAGATAGAAAATTGCCACATCTGTCACATCCTGTATCTTTCGTTGATGTTTTTATATGTAATCCATCACAATGCAGAAAAAGAAGGGGTGATAAATTGCAACTCTTCCGCATTCCAATAATGATACCAAAAATCAATTGATTTCTTCACTTTCTGTTCTTACACAACATTTTGAAACTTCTTACAGCGTCTTGACCAGTGACACTATCTTTCTAAGAAGATCCTAGATCTGTCATAGCTATAGCCCTGCCCCTGTCTTTGGCCTTCTTCCCTTTCAATTTTCAAGTCCTGATCAGCCTACTATATCTCAAATTTAACCACTCCACTTAAGCTCTCTGCCACCTATCATTCAGTACTGCAGAGCAGAATCACCATGGATCAACTGTTCCCAGGTCTCAGGGTTGCCAACCATCTGTAAATTTATGGACAGTCAGTTAAAAAATGTAAAATTTTAACATTGTCCGTAAACCCATAAATAAATTAAAATATCCATTACATTGGGTAGAAATAAAACGTATTGTATTTTGGCATTGATTGTCATTGTTCAGAATCACTTCTTGTATCATAAAACTACACTGACCAAGACTATCAATTTCCTGTTTTCTATTATTGCACACACCCAAAGAACCCAAGTAATCAATTATCTGTTGCTAAAACAATTGTGTAATTCTGAATTCCCATGTACAGAATATCGCAAGCACAGAGTTTATATTTGTAATAATTTGTTCATGAAAATTGCCGAGTCAAGAAAAATTGTGGTGGATGAGGAAATGTCAATTCCTCAGAAAAAGGCTAAAACACAAAAGCACTGCAAACCGGCTGTGCTCAATTCAGTCCTTCTGGTATAAAGAAGTTGAATTTAAATACTGGATTCAACAAGACATTAATAATAAAAACAATGCTGTTTGTTCTTGGTGCAAGACGACATTCAGCATTGCACATAGTGGTGAGAGAGATTTCAGGAGCCATGCAAAGAGTGTGAAACACATTGTTATTGCTATAGCCTGATCCCAACCATCAGGAATTGCTAATTTTCTTGCAAAAACCAAGAAGGATGATTCTGAGACATCAAGATTTCATCAGCAGATAAGAGAGTCTGAACTTAAAATGGTAAACTTTATTGTGCAAAATAATTTGCTCTTCAGTTTGATGGATCACCAAAGTGACTGTGTGGGGGACTGGTTTGCTGACTCAAAAATTGCCAAAGAAGTGCATTGTAAAATGACAAAGTCATCAAAGCTTGTGAAGAATGTTTTAAGCGAAGAGTTAAAAGGAGACCTGGCAGAAAAAACTAAAAAGACAGCCATTTACATTGTTAATAGATGAATCTACTGATGTTACTACAACCTGGAAAGTTGCTCTTGTAGTAATATATTTCAATTATGAGATGGGAAAAGAACAGTACAAATTCTACCGCTTAGTGGATGCTTCCAAAGCTGATGTGGAATACATTCTTGCTGTAATATTGTCATGCTTTAAAAAACACAGCATTCTGCTATCAAACGTAATGACACTCAGAACAGATGGAGCTAATGTAATCATAGGCAAAAAACCTATATGCTGTCAAGATTCAAAGAAGTGCAGCCTAATAATTTTCACATTCATTGTAGCCGTCACTTTGCTGCCCTTTGCTCTTCCGATGCTTGCAAGTCATTGCCAAACACATGGAACAGTTGTGTAGATATATTCACAGTCACTTACAAACACTCACAAAAGGCAACAATTTTACAAAGACTTCCACGCGTTTGTTGAAACAGACACGATTAAGATACTAATGCTGTGTTCAACTTGATGGCTGAGCCTTTTGGGGAGTTTTTCAAAGAGTGCTAAGCCACTATGACTCCCTTGTAACTTACTTTCAATCAACAGATAAAAATGGCAGGCTACTTACAGTAGAACAAATTGCTCAGCAACTGTTGGATCTTGTCACAAAATCTTATTTCCTTTTTTTGGCCACCGTGTTACCAGTGTTTGTCAACTGTAACAAGCTTTGCCAACAGAACTCTCCAAATATTTCTTTGTTGGAAGTTGAATGTGTAACATGATAAAAACAACCATGGCCTATTTCATTGTATCCTATGCTGTAGTTAATCTTAAAGCAGAAGATCTACAACATTTTGATATCACGTATTCCAGCAACTACAAAGCACAAGAGAGCATTTTCATTGGAACACAAACAAAATGACAACTACAAGAAGTAGAGGACCAACATGCTGTAGATCTGTTCATGGAGAATGTGTTGCAGTTTTATCTAAATGCAGTGAATAATGCAAGAAAATGTATGACAATTAACAACAAGGTGCTGAAATTGATATGAGTTCTTCAATCAAGCTGTAAAAGTACAGCAAGTTCAGAAGACATTGTTCAGCTTGCAATGCTTTTACCATAGATTGTAAATGAAACTGCACTTCATATACTGGAAAAAGAATTCATGGAGTACCAAGTGATAGTCGCAACAGATATTCAACAAGATCTGACAATTGATGAATACTGGCACCAAACTGCATTTTTGTCAACTCCCAGCGGACAGCCACACCTCCCTATACTTTCCATAGTCTCCAGGAATATGTGGCTTTGCCACACAGTACTGCAGAAATGGAATGCATATTTTCCCCAATGAATCTCATAAAAACAGACATAAGAAATCAGTTTTCCACAGACATGCAGATAGAATTCTGGCAGGGAAGACTGCAATTAAAAACAGCGCAAAATTCAAACCAAATAAGGAAATGATCAAGTCAGCAAATGTGTCCATATATGACCATAGGAGGCAACAGGAGACTGTGACGTAAAGTTAATACACACTTGTGTGACATCATTGTATTGTTTATGGTATTTTTAGTAATGTCAGTAAAAAGGTTACAATGTCAGTGAAAAAAAAATCAACTTCAGATCTTCATGTCAGTAAGGTTGTCAACCCTGCCAGGGTCTTTCTTGCACAATATGGATGAAGGGAGAACAGGATTTAGCTCTGTGCTTTGTAGTTTTGTTATCTGTTGTTCATTCTAGTACCATTAAAAAGGTGTTTTACTTAATGTAAATATTAGCAAAATGGGAAAAAGTGCCCATCAGCAATATCCACCACTGCTTCCCAACTTAATCTCCCTTGCCTGGCTGTTTTATGTGGCAGGGTAACACTGGTTTTACCACAATTTAGCAATCTAATACATAGAAAAAGTTGGAATTGAAAGAATGAAGGGGAACAAATGTAGAATAGTTTAGGTATTTACACAGGGTGCATACAGCAGAGGAAATGAGGAGGTCAGTAGAATTAAAAAGGAAAACATTTGGTCATAGCTATAGCAGGTAGAGAAGGGATTAGAATCAATGGGTAGTAATATACAAATAAAAGGAAACCTGCACATAATCATCAGCTACAAGTGGCAAACATGGCAAAACTACGCTAGCACCTGGATAATACAGAACTGACAATACTAACCATTCAAACATCATTGGTCAGGCATCAAACAACCATTAAATGCCTATTTTGCTTCAACTGTCACAAAGAAGTTTAATGATGATCAGATACTCTCTGTTAAGATTAACAAGGGAGAAAATATGCAAGCCAAAATAAAGAAAAAACAGGTTACAGAATATTTAGCTAATTTAGATATATTCAAGTCATCAGGGACTGATGAAGTTCATCCTAAGATACTTAAGGAACTAATTGAAGCAGTTTAGAACAGATAGCAATTACCTTTGAGAACTCATTGAGGATAGGTGAGGTCCCAGAGGACTTGATATTTGTTATAACCCAAATAACTTCTAGATGTTTACAAACTGATTGTTTAATAATTTGTTCCAGCATCTTTCTAGGTATTAAAGTTTGCTGTCAAATTTGGGGGGGTGTACTTAGTGGGGCACACAAAGGTATGTCCTGGGTCTGATACTATTGAACATTTTCATTAATGACTTTGGGTTAATGGAGTGGAGAGCATGCTTTTAAAATTTGCAGATAACACTAAAGTGGGAGGGTTATGAGCACTTTGGAGGATAGTATTAGAATTCAAAATGACCTTGACAAATTGGAAAATAAGTCTGAAATCAACAAGATGAAACTGAATAAAGACAAGTGCAAAGTTCTATACTTAGGAAGGCAAAATCAAATGCACAACTGCAAAATAGGGAATAATTGGCTAGGAGGTAATACTGCTGAGAAGGATTTGAGCTTATAGTGCATCATAGATTGATTATGAGTAACAATGAAAAAGACTGAGGGGGCAGATGTGTTATAAAGAGGACTGTGATCAATTGTTCTGTGTCTATTGAAGGTAGGACAAGAAGTAATGGACTTAATCTGCAGTAAAGGAGATTTAGGTTAGATTTGAGGAAAAACTTATTCCCATCATGACAGGTTTTTAAGAACAGGTTGGACAAATACCTGACAAGGATGTTCTAGGATTACTTGGTCCTACCACAGCACAGGGGGCTGGACTTGATAACTTCTTGAGGTCCTTTCCTATCCTGCATTTCTATGATTCTATGAAACTGATTTAAATTGCGTGGTGGGAGGGTCCCCTCTTACTGGGAAGGCCATCTCCTCCTCTGTTTATCCCCCACTTGATCAGGATACCAGGGGCAAGGCCAGATTTCACAGCACTATTACTGAGCTGTGAAATGGGGAGCTACTGAAATTAATTAATTGGGGTCTTTGTATTTGCCTTCTATTTCAAGGCTTTACAGTTCACATTTTCAAGATTTTCTCCACAACCATGAGAAGTAGAAATGAATTTTTTTTTAAATGAGAGCTCAGATTCTTAGGACTCCAGGAGTTGGGGCATTAAGCAAAACATGAAAGAAGGATGTGAAGAACCCAAGGTAATAGAATAGAATCTACTGAAAAGGAATCTCACTGAGGGAGCTCTGTAGTGACACAAACTATTCTAACGACTGTTGTACTGGAGACACTCTATGGGCTTCCACAGCAGATTATAATCCAGAAAGAGAATGTTTCTGTAGCCTGGTGGTTAGGGCACTCTCTTGGGAGACCTGGGTTCAAGTCTCTGCTCCACTACATATTTAAGTATTGCTACAAAGTGAAACAGCATAGGCATAGTTGACTGCTGTATTTTGGGGGGGCAAAGCACAGCACATACATGCACGCACACACATGCATGCTAAAGCCAATTACCTTGGCTCACTAACTCTCTCCCACTGCCTGAAGTGGTACCTGGGCTGCCGGTGCTGGGGGAGGGATGGTCTGTCTTAATGGGGGAACCGCAGTTGCTGCTGGTGGCCACTCTAGCACTGGCTGCTGAAGGGATGTTCCTGGTCTGGTACTGCTGCAGTTGAAGGGATGCCACATGCCAGGCTCCTGCTCCCCCCCCCCCACTCATTCTTATATCCCCTTCTCTTCCGCCCACCTATCCCACCCCCTTCCACACTATCTTCCCCTGGCCCCTTGCCCTGCCCCCCTCCATGGGGGGGGCACTCACCATTGTACAGGAAAAAGGCAGCCGCATCCAGCGGGTGAGGCAGGGACTTGGAGTGCAGGAAAACAGCTGCTCCATCCTGCTGCCTCCTCCACTCCCTCGAGCTGAAACATGTCAGGCAGAAATCTAGGGGAGAGGGAATGTCACGTGACAACCCCCCTACACACACCTTGCCTCTGTTTGCGGGGGCAATGCCTCTCCTTGCACCCACTCAAACTACTGCCATGGTTAGGGTGCCCACCTAAGAGGCCTGAGTTCCAGAGCTGGGATTCAAAGTCAGGTCTCCTCACTCCCAGGTGTTCACTCTTGCCAATGGGATAAAGGCTATAAGAGGGAGGTGGTGACACCCCTCCTCTGGTTTTGTGAATGATGCCTAAATCCCCTTGTGACCCATCCGTGCCCAGGGTTGCCACCTGATAATGCCAAGGTCAGGGCAGGCTGTAAAAGGAGAGCAGATTCTCCTAGTACTGGTGGATGACACTGCAGTCAGACTTCCCAACCAGCCACAAACAGTGCTTCTAATTCCCCCACACCGGTTATCAGAAAGCCACTGTGCAAGTACACACAGCCCCCTTTACTGTATTTCAGTCTCCGGCTCCCAAACTGCCACTAAGTCCAGTAAGGAGACCAGTCATTTAAACTCTATGCTCTTTACTAAAAAGGTTCCCTCTGATCCCAAAGGACCAGCCACAGTATCAGTTCACTATAAGTTTGGATCTTACCCAAAATACCATGCTGCCAGCCAATCCTTTATTAAATAAAACTAAAGGTTATTATAAAAAAAAACAAACTAAGAGAAATGTTAAAGGATCAAAGCAATCAGATACATACAAACGATTTGAAAGTCCATAAACATTAAGTTTCTAGAAGAATTGTGGAGTTGCAGGCTTGTATAGTCCCTCTGGTATACATTCAGTACCTGGATGAGTCTAAATCCTTCGGTTTAGTTGCAAAATGAATTAATCCAGAGGTGGGAAGGTGTATGTCTGCAGCTGGACAGGAATAAAGACAAAATGGTTTCTGTAGTTTGATCTTATATACCCTCTGCCTCTGGCTGGATGCTTACAAGAACTAAAATGGAGTCCATAGTCACATGGGCCAATTCTGGTAACTCTTTAGGTATGCCTGTAGTTCCTTCCTGGGCCTTTTGCTCCTGTAAAGGTCTTGATGGGCCATTAAGCGGGCTATTGTCCTGCGGCCTCTCTGTCTGGGGTGTGTCTTATACAGCATAGTTTGAAACACAGGTAAATCAATGATATCCATAACTTCCATTACAGGTGTAGCATGAACATAAACCTTATCATCTTCTCAGCACATTGTAACATTTCTAACAGTACCTGACATGGCATGTCTCACATGAATCACTATGATTTTGACATACTGATGTCAAACAATATGAGTGCCCCCCACCAATCCAGCCAGTGCAACACCCCTTGCAAAGCTAGTTATTTCCCCATCCTTCCAAAAATGTGTCAAATTTGCTGAATTAGTGTTGAATTTATGAATAGTTTCAGCTGACTTGAAACTGCATTTTTTTGGCAAAAACCATTCAAACTTATCCACACAGCTCCAGTCTCCTCTGTGTAAGGCGGCAGCTGTTAGGAGTATGTACTGTGCCTTTAAGAGCAGAGCCCATGCTGTGAAGAATTGGTTGGAAGCAGTCAAGCAGCAGCTTCCCCAGACATGCAGTTAGGAGCTCCTGGCTGGCCTTTAGCTTTTGTAACCTGCTTCTAGTTCTAATAAAGCCTGGTCCCAGGAGACCAGATTGTTTCCCCTTCTGAATTCACAAGGCAACACAGCAGGGACTCAGAACAAAATGGCTGCTATCACTGCATATGGGCAGAGTTCTTGGAAAGGAGAAGGTGAAGTTCTAAGGGGAAAGAAAGCATCCACTTTTCATAACTACCATACACCATGGTAAAGTACATGGCCAGCATAGATTTTAATCAAAAGGAATTCACAGAGGTTTGGAAGGCCAGATCATCAGTTGGGGTAAATTAGCTACACTAATTTAGATTAGTTCAGGATTTTAAATGCTAGAAGGGACCATTATGATCATCTACTCTAAACTCCTGCACAACGCAGGACACAGAGTCCAATAATTTCTTCACTGAGTCCAATAAATTGTGATTTAATTAGTACACATCATTTAGAAGTCATCCAGCTGTGATTTAAGACTCCTCGGCAATCAGTTCCAATGGTTAATTACCCTCACTGCTAAAATGTGCTTCTTATTTCCAGTTTTATTTCACTGAGATATTCTCCATCTCTGTGTGATAATACGGCAGAGGGAAGAAGTCCTCTAAATTTGCCAGATGCTAAGTATTTGCAGTACCTTATAAGATTGTGCAATAAAGTTAAAAACTAGTTAAACACTCAGTATGAGTATGAAGGCACATGTTTTTTGCTCAAAGAAGAAAGATTTTTCAGAGAGATGTTTTTATAAAGCACACATAACCTATGTGTAAGTATAATCTTGATCGTACAGTGATATTTGTACACTCTTGATACCTACACTGCTGTGGTACTAGCTCCGAGCTTTCATTTCACATTGCAAGGAGCATAGCAGGAGAGTTAGTACTTAGCCCTACGATGGCAGCATTAACAGTCTCTATGGTGGCAGTCTGAGGAAAACATACAGCTTCAACAGATTTTTCTTATGGCTTTTTCACACTTGAAAGCTAATGTGGATTAAGCTACAGTGTGAATTTAAAGTGCAATAGTTTGTTTTGAATAATTCCATGTGTAAAATACTTATTCCAGGAGGCATGCTGTTGCTCTTTAAAGTCACACCCTACCTTCATTCCAGAATAAGCGTTCATCAGCACGGCGAATGAATGTGTGGCATGCTGGTGCTGGTTGCACATTGGCTAACTCACCGTGTAGATGAGCCCTAAGAGAATGTTCACACATGGCATTAATAAGGGCCACCACCGTATACAGACAATCCCTTATTCCCTGTGTGATCACATAGCCTGAGATGCAATCTTGCCCAAATTGGATTAGACTCAAAGTGAGTTTACCCACCTGTATGTAAAACATTTAGTAACATATTGTACAAAGACTTGTTTTTAGTCACAAATGTGTTTATTTGTTTTTAAGTACCAATTCATCCCTGGTATAACTCCATGAAAGACAACGTCATGCCAGCAATAAATTTAGCTCAATAGGTTTAGGAAGCAGTAATAACCCAACTCCTTTGTTTCACAGTTTATCTTCTTTTATTAAAATCTAGCCATCAGACAAAATATGGACTTGTACTTTACCATCCTTTGCTTTCAGCTTCCACTCTCACTTCAGATAGATTGTTGCGGGTTGTCATGGTTACCTGCCCTGTTCCCTCGTGCTGCTTTTATAATGTGCTTCGAAGCAAAAAGATCAACCCATCTGTTAAAGATTTGCCCCTTGAAAAAACCTTTCCTTCAGTATCCAGAAGCTGAGAGTGAAGTCCTGGCCCCATTAAAGTTTATGGGAGAACTCCCTTTGACTATAATAGGGTCAGAACATCATCCTGTATTTTTAAATTCTGTTGATCATTTGGCAATTATTTCCTTGTTAGATTAGGTTTACTTGTTTATAAAGTCATTATTATTATTCCTACGAAGATGGATAATCCTGTTACTAAGAGGTACACGTCATTCCTGATATGATTAGCAAAACTCTCAGTACAAATCATGGTACTAATTGATACAGTAATTTGATTCTTTATAAGCTATTAAATTTTTGTGTTACAGTAGCTTGTACAGGCTCCAAGTGAGATTAGGGCTGTTCAAGGTTCTGAACATTCCCTGTTCCAAACAGTTCACAGTCAATGCAGACAGCTGGGGGATCAAAGCACAGAAAGATAAGTGGCTTGACCAGACTCACTCAGAAAGAATATGGCATATCTGGAAATTGAACCACTAACTCTTGAGCCCCAGTCCACTGTGTAACCTCATGACAATCCTTCCTCTGAAGTTAAAATATGAATTGAAGCATAATTGACTGGAGACAAAAGCAGAAATGAATCAGAAATCATAATATTGTGTTGTCATTCACGCCAGACAGCCTGGTCCCTTCACTAGCCAGTCTGAGTCAAATGCTCAAACTTGGGCACAACTTTGGCAGAAATGCACCTGCTGCACCACACAAATCTGCATTTGCTAAATACAAAATTACTCACCTTGGAATGCAAATTGAATGCACTAACACAAGTTTTGACATGTGACATACCTGTTGCCCCACATCTACAAATTTGACTATCTGGTCCAGATCTTCAACTGAAACAAATCAACATATCTCTAGGGCTAATACAATTAACAAACTATGAACATCCAGTTAAATATTGGAAAGTTTGCTACACACACACTTCCCACAAGGACGCTAGGAACTAGCCAGTTTAATACTTTCTTCCTTTTTTGAATTCCTTTAGGAACTCCTTGTTTGATATTTTCACATGCATTGCTCAAGGCAAGTTTCTGCTTTCATTGACGTCAACTGGAATTTGGTTGTTAACATCAGTGGGAGCAGGATCCAAGAGCCTAAATGTTGGAGCAGATGAGCTCTTGAAACTTTCACAGAAATTAATGTGAATTGCAGCTCCCGAATCCCAATAAGATCAGAACCTAAACAAGTGTTCAGATTATTGCATTTTGAACACTCTCTTTTTAGTCGCTTATTTCCTTTCATTCAGTATGTAATTCCCATTCAAACATTTTCATCAAGATCAACACAATAAATGTTATTTCTTTCTTACACTGGCTACTGCCTCATTTCAGTTGGCCCCTCAGAACTCCATATCAAGATTGGCTGTGTCATGCCAGCAGAACTGAGTATTTATTATTCCTTTGGAAAGGGTTACTTTCAAATATCTTAAGAAACAAGAATTAAGGAATGAATCAATTAAGGAATGAACTGAGCCTTGACATTATTTAGAAATTTAACAGCTCTCAGATTTACATGCATGTCATGAAAGACCTTTCCAAAGCTGGGAAGCTCAATATTTAAAAAACCCCAAAGACTGTTTTATAAAAGACAGCATAATCATTAGTAGCAGCAAATACATTCCGGCTGATTAACCACACTAAAAGCAAAAGATTTCTCCCAGCCAACAGTAAACTTTACTCAGAAGCAGACATCTAGCAAAGATTAATATATGTTTTAGTGATTGACAGTTCTGCGGGCAACATTTTCAACAGAGGATTTCTCATTTTGGCTGCAAATTGCCTGATTGAAGTAGGATGATTATCAAAGGTTAATGAATGTTAGTGATGGGTGAATGTTAATGTGTTTTGTGTGGATAAAAGTATTAATTCATGTTTATTTTATTCATAAAGAGGTGAAATTCAATCCATTGTGGACAACAAGAGTGGGATTTAAAAAGCTGTAGGTCTTGTGCCGAACTTCTGAACAGGGATGGATTTCACTCAGAGCTCCCATGCCCAGTTACTTACTTGGAGTACATGATAAACAGTTAAAATTCAAAATAATTATAATAATTAATAATGATATCCAACAAGTAATAATCATACCATACACTATACAACACCTATTTTCTTATAAGAATCAAATAAAATATTACAGGCCTGATCCAAAACTCACTGAAGTAAATGGAAAGATGTCTTTTGACTACTATGGGCTTTGGATCAGATCCTAAATAGATCTGGATCTTTTTTTTTTTTTTTTTTAAAGATGCACTTGTTCATTGACAGCCATCAGTTCATAAAGTGGCTCAGAGCTTGACATAACCAGTTTGCTAATCCTTAAAAAAAATATAAAACCCTCATTCAGGAAACTCTTTTCATCTTAAAATATGCCAACAGAAGACAGGGAAAGGTAAGTGTTTTGTGAATCTAGTAGGGTTGTTCTGTGTGCATTTTAGAAGCAAGAACCATGAAGAAAAATTCCTTCTAAATGTACAGTAGTGCTGTATAGTCCTTTGGGAGTGCTCGGGTATGTGTAGTTTGTTAATCTGGAAATTAATTTGGTACAAATGACGGTTGTGGAAATGGCATGCCACTATTTATAGAAAGGTATAGCAGGGAGAAACAGTGAAAGCTTCCCCACATTTTCATACCCAAGGGCCTCACCATTGTGATGGAAGAACCATCCCTGTAGTGCAATCCCTGTAGTTCCTAAATTTGTTCAGTCCTCAATCTTGCTGCTGACATTCCCCACAAAGATGCTCACTGTGATTGTTCTTTTAGCTTTGTGGACATGTATGCACCAGGAACTGAATTCAGGCTACCAATACACTTAATGTAGGCCACTAAATAAGTGAAATTATGACCTACCATCTTACACAGATCAGTATGCAAAATTTATATTTACTGTAGCAAGTAGAAACACAGAACCCCATTGTGCTAGATGATTCTCAACAAAGAAAAAAGAACATAGGAATGGCCAAACTGGATCAGACCAGTGGTCCATCTAGCCCAGTATCCTGTTTTCCAACAGTGGCCAATGACAGGTACTTCAGAGGGAAAGAAAAGAACAAGTAATCATCAAATGATCCATCCCATCAACCATTCTCAGCCTTTGGCAAACAGCAATCCCTGCGTATCCTAGCTAATAGCCACTGATGGACCTATCTTTCATGATTTTATCTAGTTTTTGTTCCTTTTGTTCGTTTTAAACCTGTTGCCTATTAATTTCATTTGGTGACCTTTAGTTTTTGTGTTATGAGAAGAAGTAAATAACACTTTCTTATTTACTTTCCCCACACCAGTCATGATTTTATAGACCTCCTTAGTCATCCCTTTTCCAAGTTGAAAAGTCCCAGTTTTATTAATCTCTCCATATATGGAAGCATTTCCATACCCCTAATCATTTGAGTTGCCCTTTTCAGTAACTTTTCAAATTCCAGTATATTTTGTTTTAGCAGGGGTGACCAGATATGAGTGCAGTATTCAAGATGTGGACGTACAATGAATTTATAAAGAGGCAATACAATATTTTCTGACATTGCCTATCCCCTGTCTAATGATTCTCAACATTCTGTTAATTTTTTGGACTGCTGCTGCATATTGAGTGGATGTTTTCCAAGAACTGTCCACAATGACTCCAAGATCTTTTTCTTGAGTGATAACAGCTAATTTAGACCCCATCATTTTATATGTATAGTTGGGATTATGTTTTCTAGTGTGCATTACATTACATTTAACTACATTGAATTTTATCTGCCATTTTGTTGCCCAGTCACCCAGTTTTATGAAATCCCTTTGTAACTCTGCTTTGGACTTAGTTATCTTGAGTACTTTTGTATTATCTGCATATTTTGCCACCTCACTGTTTAATCCCTTTTTCCAGATCATTCATGAATATTTTGAACAGTACTGATCCCAGTACAGACCCCTGGGGGAGCACCACTATTTACCTCTCTCCATTCTGAAAACTGACCATTTATTCCTACCTTGTCTTTTAACCAGATACTGATCCAGGAAAGGACCTCCCCTCTTATCCCATGACCGCTTACATTGCTTAAGAGTCTTTGGAGGGGGACCTTGTCAAAGGCTTTCTGAAAATCTAAGTACACTATATCCATTGATCAACCTTGTCCACATGCTTGTTAATCCCCTCAGTGAATTCTAGTAGATTGGTGAGGCATGATTTCCCTTTACAAAAACTATATTTATTCTTTCCCAACAAATCGTATTAATCTAAGTCTCTGATAATTTTTTTTTTTTTTACTATAGTTTCAACCAATTTATGTGGTACTGAAGTTAGGTTTACATGCCTGTAATTGCCAGGATCATTTCTGGAGCCTTTTTTAAAAATTGGCTTCATATTAGCTATCCTCCAGTCATCTGGTACAGAATCTGATTTAAATGATATGTTACATACCACAGTTAGTAGTTCTGCAATTTTACATTGGAATTCCTCCAGAACTCTCGAGTGGATACCATCTCAGGACCTGTTTTTACTATTATTACTGTTTAATTTATCAATTTGTTCCAAAACCTCCTCTAATAAAGCCTCAATCTGGGACAGTTCTTCAGATTTGTCATGTAAAAAAATGGCTAAGGCTGGTCTACACTTACCTGGTGATTTGGCGGCAGTTGACGGGAATTACACAAGTTACTCAGAGTAGTTTGCGTAACTCCCATCTATTGCTGTGCTTCCGTTCCCACAAGGTGTCTTTATTGCACTGCGCTGATGGGAACTGTGTTCCCATCGATGCAGCGCTATGCCACTTGACAGTATAGTTTTACAGTGTCGACTTCTGGATCGATCCAGAAAGGCAAAGTTGCTGCTATCCCTGTAGAGATACCTTAAGGTTTGGGAATCTCCCACACATCCTCAGCCATGAAGATGGATGCAAAGAATTCATTTAGTCTCTCCGCAATAGCCTTATCTCGCTTGAGTGCTCCTTTAGCATCTCCATCATCCAATGGGCCCACCGGTTGTTTAGTAGGCTTCCTGATTTTGATGTACTGAAAATCTTTTTTGCTGTTACTTTCCGAGTCTTTGTCTAACTGTTCTTCAATTGCTTTTTTTGGCCTTTCTAATTATATTTTTATACTTCACCTGCAGGAGTATATGTTCCTTTCTATTTTTCCAGTAGAATTTAACTTCCACTTTTTAAAGAATACCTTTTTGCCTCTAACTGCTTCTTTCACTTTGTTGTTTAGCCATTGTAGTACTTTCTTGGTTCTCTTACTATGTTTTTTACTTGGGGGTATATGTTTAAATTGAGCCTCTATTATGGTGTCATTTATAAATTTCCAGGCAACTTGCAGAGCTTTCACTTTTGGCACTGATCCTTTTCATTTCTGTTTAATTGGGGGTATGTCTTCACTGACGGCAGCAAATTTGCTGTCATCAGATTGATTCTTCAGGATCAATTAAGCAGAAGAGGAGACCCGCTCAATTGATCTGGAAGTCAATTTAATAAATCCAGCTCTGGAAAAAAAGTAACATTGGCCGAATGGAGCACATTTCACATCAGCGCAGCAAAGTGAAGATGCGGCAGTAAGTAGAAGTTGGGAAGTCGACGTAGCTTGCATATCTCTTGTCGATGGCTGTGAAATTTCCTGGTCAGTATAGACCAGGCCTAAGTTCTTAATTTTTGTGTAGTTCCCCTTTCTGAAATTAAGTACTACTGTGGTGTACTGTTTTGGTGTTTCCCTCTACCCACAGGGATGTTAAATTTTATTATGTTATGGTTACTATTACTAAGTGGTTCAGCTCTATTCACCTCTTGGACCAGATCCTGTGCTCCACTTATGACTAAATCAGGAATTGCCTGTCCTCTTGTGGGTTCCAGTACTTTCTCTCTGCATCCCATCCTGAGGTGATGTACCCAGTCAATATGGGGATAGTTGTAATCTCCCCTTATTATTGAGGGTTTTTTTTTTTTAAATTTTTTATAACCTCTCTCATCTCCCTGAGCATTTCACAGCCACTATTAATATCCTGGTCAGGTGGCTGGTAGTATATCCTTACTGCTATATTCTTATTATTCAAGCACAGAATTACTACCCATAGAGATTCTATGGCACAGTTTGGTTCATTTACCAAACTTCCTGTATAGGGTCTCTCTTTCTCAAAAGGTTCCCCAGTTCTTAATAAATCTAAACCCCTTCCTATCCCATTATTTCATCCACATATTGAGACCCTGCAGTTCTGCCTATCTAACTGGCCCTGTGCATGGAACTGGAAGCATTTCAGAGAATGCTACCATGGAGGTCCTGGACTTCAATATCTTACCTAGCAGCCTAAATTTGGCCTGCATGATCTCTCTCCTATCCTTCCCTGTGTCATTGGTGGTACAATGACCACTGCAGCACTACGTATAAATCTGTCTAGATGGCTCGGGAGATCGGCAACCTTTGTACTTGGTAAGCAAGTCATTGTACAGTTCTCCCGGTCATCACAAACCCAGCTATCTATGTTTCTAATGATCAAGTCTCCCATTACTATTACTTGCCTTTTCCTAATAACTGGCATTTCCTTCCCCATAGAGGTATCCTCAGTGTGAGAGGATATCATGACATCATGTGACAAAGTGGGTTGCAGCCCATGAAAGCTTATGCCTGCAGAAATTTGTTAGTCTTTAAAGTGCTACAGGACTCTTGTGGCTTTTTCTGTATACAGACTAACATGGCTACCCCGCTGGAACTGTGGGATCATTTCCCTCTGCTCCAGTTTGATGTTTTCCTTCCCTGAGACCTTCATCCCCCTCAACAGTACAGAGGCTATTGTGCCAAAGGTGGGGCCATTCTACTGTGTCCCAGCAAGTCTCATCTGTGTACCTCTCTGTCTTTCTTAGCTCCTCCAATTCAGCCACCCAGTCTCCAAAGCTTGTGTGTGGGCTCAGAGGGCCAGGGGCTCCTCGCAATGAATGCACACATGCACCATCCACCCATAGGACAGGTAATCATACATGTTGTATTCATTGCAATAAACTGGATAGCCTCCACTTAGTTACTGGATTTTGGTCTGCATTCTCTTTTCACTCCTGCAGCTCTTTCTTTTGTTTGTTTTTTTAATGGGAGATGGTAATGGTCTTTAGTACAGAATGTTAATTAAGTGTATCTACCCCCGCTCCCATTCTCGCTTTAAATTCCCTCCTAAAACTCACCTGTAGCTACCGCTGACTGCTTACGAGTGGGCTTTTTTAACCCTGGTTCTCCCTGAGTAGTCCCACCCGCTGGTTAAGGTTTGATGGGTGCTAAAGAGCTTGAGGATCAAAGCCTAATCAATTTCAATAAAACTCCAACTCCCTTCTGTTAGGTGTTTAAGCATTGCATTGGATATACTTTCTTTACCTGGGGCTGTACTTTTACAGTTGTCTATAGCTTTTGTGAGTCCCTCTATGCTGAAGTTTTCATTCAGTACATTATCTGTATATTTTAGCCAACTATATAAGAACTCAATTTTCTTCAGCACACTTTTTTTTTGTTCATAAATCTCTTAGTTTGATTTGAATTACTACTAACATTTTGGAACTCTCTTGCTAAAATGTCCACTTTTCCTAAGTTAGAACTTACAACTTTATTGTTTGCTATAAAATCAGTTATAAATTCTGTTTTTTCTCCATATCCCATTTATAATTTTAACTTGTTTATAGATCTCTGAAACAGATATTTGTTTATTTTTCCACAATATTTCTTCAACTCTCTCTTTATCTTTTTAATAATTATTTTGTCACTTCTTTCCATCTTTTATAGTTCATTAAGTCCTTGCCATTCAATGTATATTTTGCTTGTTTGTATGCCTTATTTCTTTCTTTAATTGCTGCTTTACAATCTTCATTTCATCAGGGAACTGGATTTTTGAGTTTGTGGCAATTCAATGTCTTACATATAGCTAGGTTAGCTGCTGCTACAATGCCCTTTATTATATTATCAAGAAATTCCTCTCTATCATCACTTACACAATTGGCACTTAGATACTCTGCACGCTTACTTTTGAAGAGTCTCCAATGTTCCAGGAAGGAATTCCATCAGTATTTTCAACATTACTTGGCCTTGATATAAAATTATCATAGGGAAGTGAAGACTTCCTATTCCAACTTATTTATAGATTTCCCAGCTGCATTTAATTGCTGTATTTCTTGTTGTAATTCGCAGATCTAAACATGAAAAGGTTTAATTTAGTACATGTTCCAGTTATGAGGAATACCAGGTTGTGTATGTCAATGATTTGTTTCAGACCTTTTGCCCTTATAATCAGTTGTCCTTCTTCACCATAATTCATTATGGCTTTTAAGGTTTCCACAAATAATATACAGGTCTTTTGCACCCTTAACTAACTCTTCCAATTCTAGTTTGTCTATTTTTTTACAAGGGTTGTAAATATTATAAATATCTAGAGATGCTATTATTCTGCAGAGAATCTCAAGAGCATTGTATTCAAAACTTAAGTTCTACATATATATATATGTCAACGCAACTAAGACCTGCCTTTATAAATATGTAGACCCCTCCTCTTGTTATTTCTCTTTTAAGTTTTGATTACATTATATTCTGGAAGTTTCAACATAAGTTCTCTCAGTAACCAGGTTTCTTGTACACATCAGGGTTGTTTTCCATTTCAGAAATGGTTTTCTTAACACCCCAAAACATCCCATGTTAGAACCATGTTGTTTAAACTACATTATTACCTTCATTTAAAATTGCATAAGTGCAGTTTATCAAGAGATTTCTTATATGCAATTAATCACTTATATCCTAAGTGCTATATATTTCTCTTTGCCTGCAAAACAGTACACCTTCATGAACTTCCCTTATATTAGCTTTCATGCCCTGATATGAATGTTGTACCAGTAGCTTTTTTTCCTTACTGGCATTTTCCTCTTAGACTCATAGACTCATAGGTCAGAAGGGACCAACATGATCATCTAGTCTGACCTCCTGCACAAGGCAGGCCACAAAACCCTACCCTCTTTCTCCACAGTCCACTGTGAATATCTTTTGGTAGCTCCTGCATAGGGTATTTTATGGATAGTTTTAATTTTCCTGATCTCTCTAGCTCATTCCATTCCATCTCTAGCCACACACCATTTGAATGCTGCACTGTGCTTATCCTCACAGTTGCTGCATTTTAGTTTTATTCCTTCCATACAGTTCTCATATGCATGTTCTCCACATTTACCACACCCCTTTTAGACAGCTACTACACGCCCAAACTTTTGACATTTATAACATCTAAAAGGGCCAGAAGAGTTTAACCCAGAAGAGTTGATAATCTATTTTACTCCTATCAGGTAGCATTGCACCTTTAAATGTGACTTGGATGGCTGCAGATGGCTTGGTTCCCCCCCATTGCTAATCAGTCACTTAACAAACAGCACTTGGTCCTTGCCTATACCCCTTCTGGAAAATGGCCAGCTTCTCCCTAGTGGGTCTCGCTCTTTTGCCTCTCGTAGTGAGTCAGGGCATCACTGGTTACCCCGTCTTCCCAGGGAGGGGGTAGGGACCTGGGCCCACCCACTCCTCCGGGTCCCAGCCCAGGGGCCCTCTGAGTAGCAGCTAGTGCTGCTGGCACCTTACTTGCAGCTGCAGACTTTTCCCCTGGGCTACTTTCCCCCCTCTGTCTGTCTGGCTTCTTGAGCCCAGTACCTTCCTCAGGACTCCACCTCTCTCCCACACACCGCTGCACTCCGTTCTGTTCTTCTCCACACACCGCTACTCTACACTCCATTCTTCTTCACAATCCCCACACACTCCTCTGCTCATCACACACCTACTTCAACTCCCACCTGTTGTAACATTGTTTCATTTTATAATTAAAGTGACCCAACTCCATTTTAAATTAATAGGAATATAAACTCATTGGACCAAAATGTAAAATGCTAACTGCTTTGTATCAACCCCCAGCCGGCCACCTATTGTAACAAAATCTCTGTGAAACTCACCAGCCCCGGGAGGAGTCCGCAGGCGCTAAGTACTAAAGGCAATGTAATCAAAATGTAGCCTTTGGAAAACCTGTTACTTCAAACCCAGTAAACTTCATCTAAATAGTATCAATCTCTGAGAAACTTCCTTTGAACAGTATCCATTCATGTAGTGTAGCAAAATCTCTATGACTCGAAACTCAGTAAACTGCATTTGAATAGTGTTTAGACATGTATTGCAACGGGTAATTCTTTGTCAGCAGCAAACAATAGCTGGACAATTAAGAAGAATAGAATCGGGTTTCTCTGTCAGTTTCGCTGTTTTGGGGTGCAGTCCCCAATTACCTCATCGCTCTTGGAAACTTCTAATTGGCTAAGTGGGCATATTGCTGTGTGGAAGAAAAATATAAAAGGTAGTCACAAACAGGAAGTAAACTGGAGATGTCCTGTACCTTTGGAAGAACAACAGAATAGTTCTACATGTAGGTGTGATCTACCTGCTGTCTCTCCCCAGCTTGCCACTCAAACCTAAGTATAGAGTGTGGGGCTGTGTAACCTGAGTGTGATAGTATTTTCCACTCAGATGTAAACCCGGGAATTGTACTAGTAGAATTGGAGTGCTGCTTTGCTGCTAACAAATCTCACTGGTGCAGTGTAAGTATAATAGTATAAGTATAACCCTATAGTATAAGCTAGCTTTGTAAATATAATTGTACATTTGTAATTGTGATTGTGTTTTAAGTAGTTAAGTTGTTGTATTAAATAAGAATCAATGGTGATTTTTAAATTGTAATTATTGATGTATAGATTGTTGTCAGTAAAACAAAGTTGTATGCAAAGCAATCCTTGTCACTCCTTATTTGAGGGATCCATATAAATCGAACCTGACAGCAAGCTGGCCCTTGTTGTCACCTCACCACCCTGCCTCTCAAGAGTAGAGGTATCAGGTAGAGGATCAGGCATCTGGGTGGGGTATCAGTAGAGATATCAGGCACCTGGGTGGGGCCTTAATTGGTGTCAGCTGACCCTAATTACCTTTTGGCTAGTCTACAGGGAATAAAGCCTGGATCATTCTAGAATTTATATACCACCTTTTTAGAACTTTCCCAGTGCCCTCTGCCCTTGCTATACCACACCCTTTTAATTTCATCCTCAATCATGCCTAGTGGAACCACACTTATTACCCCTCTTGCTTTGGTTATAAATTTAGGTAGCTGGCAAATTACTTTTATTTTCCCTAAAACTGTAGTTTTAAGAAAATTTTTCTTTCTTCCTTTGGTGTACATTCTACTAATAAATCTCCCCCCTGGATTCTTTTAAATTATCTCCGGTACTTCACCTAATCCATTCCACTGTTTTCAAGAAATTAACATTTTCTGTCTTTACATCTTCATCTAGTGACTTGATTACTTTTTTCCATCTTTCTGTTCCCTCTTCTTCAAATCCAGATATTTCTATTCTTTTTTCTTCTTCCTAATCTGAAATTTTTACTCATCTCTTGCTACTTCTCTATCATTTTTCAGCAACTTCTAGCCTTTTCCTCTAAACCTGTATTTCCAGCTCTGTGCAGCCAGTCAGCACAAGCCACACTTCAATTCTGAGTTCCAAGCCCCCCACTGTCATCCTCGCCCAGTCTACACAGCCACTCTGCAGTCTGTTCAACAACTGCCCCAATCCCAGCCTCTTCCTGTTTTTACTTCCTGACTTTATCATTCTAGCATATTGGGCTGCATTAGTAGGAGCATTGCCAGCAGATCAAAGGAAGTGATTATTCTCCCCTATTTGTCATTGGTGAGGTCGCATTTGGAGTATTGTGTTTAGTTTTGGGTCCCCACTACAAAAAGGATGTGGACAGGTTGGAGACAGTTCAGTGGAGGGCAACAAAAATGATTAGGGGACTGGAGCACAAGACTTATGAGGAGAGGCTGAGGGAACTAGGCTTATTTAGTCTGCAGAAGAGAAGAATGAGGGGGGATTTGATAGCAGCCTTTAACTACCTGAAAAGGAGTTCCAGGGAGGACGGAGCTAGGCTATTCTCAATGGTAGTAGATGACAGAACAAGGAGTAATGGTCTCAAGTTGCAGTGGGGGAGGTGTAGGTTGGACATTAGGAAAAACTTTTTCATTAGGAGGGTGGTGAAGCACTGGAATGGGTTACCTAAAGAGGTGGTGGAATCTCCATCGTTAGAGGTTTTTAAGCTGCACCTTGACAAAACTCGCTGGGATTATTTACCTGAGGTTAGTCCTGCTTTGAGCAGGGGGTTGGACTAGATGACCTCCTGAGGTCCTTTCAAACTCTAATATTCTATGATTCTAAGATTAAGGTACTATACAGATAGGTATCAGTTCACAAGTGTCACCTTAAGCACATCTTGTCCTTTAACCCTTAATTTCCCTATTGAAATGATGGAAGGAAATTGCAACAACTCCCCTCTTCAACTGAAACCAAAGAAAATCCAAAAATATCGAGCTGCCCTCTGAGATATAGTTTAAGCCTGTGTCCTTAAAATTAGTTTTCTGAGACTAATTTCCCTCTACTGAAAGTATAACAATGTATAAGATTTTTATTTCCAAAATGGTACAAACATGCATCAAATATGAAATATAGCACATGATTAAACTAATCTTCAAAACCTTTACATAGGTTACAGTAATGAGCACCTATTCATCAGATTTCCAATAAGTACAACCATACATTTTTCAATACACCCTGCTATTTAGTTAAGTGATATGTTACTGTTTGAAGGCTCAACTCAGATTTATGCTGGTCCAGAATATTTAGACTCTACTGCAAACTGAACCAAAGCAAGACTGAAGTGATATTGATTGGAAACGGAAAATGTTTCAAAGAGCTGTCCAAGATGTTATCTCCACCTTCCAACAAAGCTTGGGGTCCTCTTTGATGCTATCTGATCATCCATGCTTAATGAGGACTAGATGAGGGAAAATAAATTACTTTTTCAGTTCTCTCACAGTTCCAAAATAAAATTAAAAAAATAAAAATCTTTGTTTCATTTGAACTGCATCAAACATGATTAAACATTTTGGTGAATCAAAATAAATAAATACAATCAATTTAAGATTTATGAAAATTGTTTAATTTGATCCTAAATAAATTTTTTTTACAGGTGGTGGTGGCCTCCTTTATCACCTTCTGCACAGGGTTAGAGCACTCATTCAGGATATGGCAGACCTGTGTTCAATTCCCTCCCTTCCGGAAGTGGAAAAGTGATTTATACTGGGTCTCCTACATTGTAGGAAAGTGCCCTAGCTAAAGATATTTTGGGCATGTCTTTCAATCCCTCCTGCTGAATCTGTTCCACTTTTTATTAATAATTACATATTCATTGGGACAGTGATTTGAATTTGGTCACCCACCTCTCAAGTGAGTTCCTTAATCACTGGGCTATACAGGCTCTCTCTTTCTGGACCAATGAATATTTGTTTACACAAAATGGAACAGCTCCAACAGGAAAGATTGAAAGATTTACCCCAGAATAGCAACAGCCTGCTGGTTAGGACACTCACCTTAGATACCAGAGTAGAGCTGGATAAAGTTTTTCAGCCAAAACTTTTTTTTGGCGGAAAATTTCATAATATCTAAATGCTTTGCAACTTTGTGTTGGTTGTACCAAACTGGTTCAACTGAGGGGAGAACCAAAGAAAAATCCAGAAAAATCAAAATTGTTTTGATGTAACATTTAGATTTTTCAGTTTGAAACTTTTTGCTTCAAAATTTCCTTAATGTAACTTAAAAAAAATCAGAAAGTTTTAAAATTGTCTAAATTGAAACTGTTTCAATTTGACCTAAATATGTTTTCTTCTTTATAGTAACTATTCTGAAAAATTTCAGTTTTCATTTGAACTGAGAATTGTAATTTGGATTTGCCAGTGAACTGAAAACTCAGATATTCACACCGTTTTATAGGGAAGACTTAGATTCAAGCCTGTGTTCCAAAGCAGACATTCAAACCTGGATCTCCCAAATCCCAGGAGGGTGCTTTAACCACCAGAGTACTGGCTATTTTGGGGAGGCCAATGTGTTTCTCTCTCTTTTGCACTTTTGAAAAGTCTCAGGCTCATTCCAACATGAACCCAGACTTTTTTTTAAAAAAATTAATAATATTAAAAATATTTGTGGCATAGGAAACCAATTTCCTGCTCAGCCCTATTTTGGTATTTAAATATAACAGCCTAAATGTATCATGTCAGGCTAGAATCCAATACACCTTACTCATTCTTCCTATTGAGAACCTTATCTGAGCAGTCGCATTCAACTGATTTTATGATCAGTGGGACTACATAAGAAGTAAAGTGATGCTGATAATGAGTAAAGGTGTCTGGATCTATTAGTAATTATGCAGGATTATTAAAAGGAGTTTCTTTACATCATAAGAGCTAGAATTTTACTTATTTGAAAGAGAGAGGGAGAGAGGAAAGCGAGTGCATGCGTGCGCGCATGCAAGTGAGGCTGGGTCTACACTGATGGCGGCAAATTCGCCGCCATCAGATCGATTGCTGTGGATCAACTGAGTGGTCTGTGTAGACCCACTCAGTCGATCCAGCAAGCAATGCAGGAAAACCACCCCGTTAAGTGGTGTAGTGCTGCGTCGACGGGAACGCTGTTCCCTTTGATGCAGCATAGTGTGGACGGCGCGTGGAGGAGATGCTGCAAAGTCGACAGGGATACGCAAGTGATTTATGTCACTTGCGTATCTCCCATCAACTGCCGCTGAATCGCAAAGGTAAGTGTAGACCTGGCCTGAGCAAGCACAGCTTCTGGAGAACTAGATGCCAATAAATAAATAAATAAATAAATAAAAGTCACAAATCATCCTGGACCCGAGACACCTCTCTCAACTAATGTTTCTTTGAAACCAAGTGTTTCTAGTGAAAAGTTTTGTTTTAACAAATCAACATTTTTTTATGAAAAACATTTTCATCAAAAAATTTCTGACCAAATATACTGACCACACTCTAGCAGTTGAAATTTCCTATCCACGCCAACTGTCGTATTAACTGGTTTGGTTTTGGAATCGCTTAGGATTACTGTCCTGGAAATTTTCAGCGTCTACATCACTGATACATCAAGATTTTTACAGGGCAGATGCTCAGCATTTTCTGAAAATCAAGTTCCTTTCCAGTGCTTCAAACAGAACACACCAAAATGAAGACACCTCAAATTGCTAGTCACCTTTGAAAATACATATAGGAAAGATACCTGACTAGAATTAAAGGTGGGGGCAAAGGATGATAGCATGGTAGTAAAACAAGAAATCCAAGAAATTTCTTGTTTGAAAAAGACTAGTTTATGTGTAACTGAAGTATTCAAAATGCTTAATTGATATCTGATAAAACTTAAGTATACTTGTTTCCAACACCAAAGTCAGAAATAAAATAATTAATAACTGATCTTTTAAACATTTTTCTCCATGCCAGTCAAGAAATAATGGATGGTCAGTAGACAAGACTCTGGAGACAGCAGCAATGAGGTTGCTAAAGTAGTAATTGGATTTCATCTTGGGAGAAGGATATGGAGATAAAGACCTTTTCCAAACCTCTCTGCCAATATAACCATTTTTCATGGCACTTTATTTTCTTCTAAAAAATTTATACCCAAATTAAAACCAAGTAAGCTGTAACTGGTATTGATTGAGATAGCTATAGGATGTTTCAGTTTTAATCATCTTAAAGAAATGTCAAGATCTGTACTCTACCTTATTCACCTAATGAATCAAAGAGAAATTATATTTGATATTCTTTCATTATTCACTTCAAAGCTGTTTAAAAAGGTCAGCAGTGTAAGTAGGCAAAACCTGTCTGGTAAAAAGGTGACATATTTCCAAGAGTAATTCCTTTATACTACATTTTGTAGACAGCACAGAGTATGTATATTATCTCAATGTGACAGAATAGCTCATAAGATTACCAAAGAAGTCTCAGGCTACAACCTTCTATTTTATAAGGGTCTAAATAAGAGTAAATTTAGGCCTATACAAAGAATCAAATAAAACAGCACATTTATAGATGCACAAGTCAAAAAGATTCATTTTCAACCTGGTGTCAGAGCATCCTGATCACCAAACCTTTTTCATATTGATGAGAGAGCAGGAGGCTCTGATGGATCCTGGTATAGAAAAAAGGTGCCAATATGGAATAGGCTGAAAACCATTATTGTAGGTTACGTCTCAATCTCTCTCAAAAATATTAAGTCTAGTACCAGAATGAATGTTTAGAGTTTAACTTCTGTACCATCATGGTCCTGTGCTTCACGTGATTTGGTTAACACAAGATAAAGGCAAATGATGGAATTTTCAACATTGTCCCATTGAATGTGACTGGTGGGAATGAAGGGGGGGAAGTCTAGTGTTTGCCTCAACTAACTACACTGAGGTAAAATTATGCTGTGCCTTGTGTCCACTAGCAAATTATAACAAGATCATTAATTTAGCTATCTTGATGTAAAAACCCAAACCAAAATCCACTCATTTTTTCTCTTGAAGACTTAGCCTAAAAGTCTGTATAAGATTTCTAGACATCAGATAGCACATGAAGGAGAAAGGCACTATAGTAGTATCCCATATAGCAAGGCTTGATTTTCTACTGGAGAAAAATAAAAGTAATTTCAATCATCTGGCATTGAGAAAATAAAATATCAGCTGGAGACTAATTTTTGGTTACAGTCTTTCCAGTACTCCAGATAGAATGATTTACAGTTGAACACACTAGAAAGTGGTGCTGAGTTCTCCACTCCTTCAAACCACAGACAGACATTTGTATTAATTTTAGACTTTACTATAGTGCCTTCATTCTGTCTTGGTTTCAACAATATTCCTTATATACGGTATGGTACTTGGACATTATTCTTGTCTGCTCCTTTATCATCTAGGATTGGAGAGAGCAAGAAGGGTTGAATATATGAAAATATTTGTCAGTTTCACAGATGAAAAACTTATATTTGGTGCCCACAAATTCATATAATAAATAGATGCATTACATTTCAACTTTGGTTATACTTCACTGACAAAAGAGGAATGGATTCTTTTAATTGTCAATCCTAAGGTAATAAATAATCAGATTGTGGGGTCAATAGTGTTGAACTTCATTTGCAAATTGTTTGGTGAACTAATTATGAAACCAGGGATTATGCCTGCAAGACCATTATTATGTTCAACAAACCAGAGGCTAGATTTTAGCCAGCCTATATGTGGCTGAACAGACAGGAAGAGAGGAAGTAAAGAACCTCCTTTCAACTTGCACTACCTATGTAAGGGCTGCTCAGATTCACAGCTGTTCCACTTCCAGCCATGACAGGCTTGACCTAGAGGACTCTGAAAATAATGAAAGACAGCCAGGATCAAAATGAATAAGCACAAAATTAGGGGTTGAAGCTAGAGCTATTCAGGAACTTTCTGATAGAATGTTTTTCTATAAAATAAGCCATTATTTCAGAAGTGAATCAAAAATTTTTTTGACAGAAATTTATTTTTAAAAGGGGATTCTGAATACGTCAAAATGGAATGTTTCACTTTTCTGTTTTGAAATGTTTTAGTTTCAGTTTTTCATTTTATATTATATAATATAGAATAAAATAGTTGAAATTAGAAGAACCTATTTCCATTTTATCTAAACATTTCAATCAACCCAACAGAAATTTTTGTGTGGGTAGGGGGAGATTTAATTTCATGGTAAATTTTGAAATATTTTGGTTTAGTTCCATTTTGGAATGGAAAAAAATTGAAATAATGGATTTTCATGAATCTGATTTATATCTGTTTATATCTGTTTATAAATTATGCCGTGAGATTTAGAAATATTAAACCATGAAAACAGCTCACAATTATTCATAAAACAAGCTGTGAATTAGCTTTTAAAAAATACTGTAGGATTTGTAGCTGCACATAACATCTGAAAATCAGATTACTTTTATTTAAGGGGGAGATTTACAAAGGCACAAAAGGTTGTTGGGCGATAACTCCTGTTAGGGAACAAATAGGTTTTGGAACTTCGAGTGGGAAAGTTATTTTTTCTGCCACTAGATTGTTATCAGTATCTGAAAGGTCTCTAAGAGTTTGTCTGCCTATTCCATATTTGTTTAATCCAGTGGATTAAGCTAATCTGGAACAAGGCATTTACTCTGGAATAAGAACGTCCACACAGACTTGATCAGTACTATTCTGAATAATTCCCTGTGTAGATAAACCCTAAGGGTGAAATCAATGGACTTCTTTGCATTGGTGGGCTTGAAGGGCCAAAACGTTTCTGAGCATTTAGGGCCCAATCCTTCAAATTAATGAATGAATCTAGAAGGTGCTTCATCATTTTACTGAATCAAGGCCTTGCTGAGCCCCTGCAATCCCGGTCAAGGCAACAGCAGTTGAAAATACTCACAATCTCTCAGAATTTGACTCCACATTTTTACAGTAGTTTAGGTTCTGAACCTGCAAACCTCACATATGTGAGTAATTTTGCGTAATTGGTAGCCCCATTGAGCTGAATTGCACTACTGTTGTGCATAGAATTATTCATGTGAATAAACTTGTAAGAGTAGGACTTCAGTTTTAAGCTTTTTATTCCTGAGATTTTTAGCTGGACGAATTTATAAAAGTTATTTTAAGCAATTAGTTGTATAATTAAGCAGCTGCTCATACACATGCACTTCAGCTGTTTTGAAGTGTGAGGCCAACCATTTTTTTCAACTCTGATTTGTAAAGTATTCATAACTACAACTAGTTGGAACTGGAATTTCCGATCTGTGTGGAAGTTTTGAAAAAACAAAATTATTCAGAATCAGATTGAAAGACTGTAAATCTGACATTTCTCATGAAAAAAATCAAAAGTGCTTCTTTTACTTAGTGCTGTTTTGATTAATTTCATAGGGATATTTATATTATATTTAAATATTAAATTTAATACATTTTATACATAATTTAAAATATAATTATATTATGTCAAAATTATTTTAATCTAAATTCTGTAAAAACAAAATGTTTTAATTTTTCCCTCTGAAAAATGTTGACAAAAATTTCCTCATCTTTCATGAAAAACGTTTAGATTTTGACAAAACTGCATTTTATTAAGCAGAAAACTGTTCCTAATTTTTTTTTTACCTGCTCTACACATAGCCTTATTTTTAAAACCATTTTCCCACAAGTTTAAAGCTTGTACTCCTTAAGGCGATTCTTATGCCAAATCTGAAATCCTAAAGTTCAGACATTAAGAGAAGTACCCATAAAAGAAAAGGTGAGTGTTTTGGGTTTTATGAAAGAAATGTATTTTTCAGATTTGTTTTTCAAGCTCAGATAATTAAAATATTAAAGATATTTTTCTTGCACTTGCCTTCATTTGGTTAGAGAATGTGCATAGAATATTTCAGTCCAAATCATGAGTGTTTTGGAGACTTATTAACAGATAGGACTTTTGTAAAATAAATTGTTTTGCATAATAAATTATAGCCATCACCACTGTGAATGCTGCAATTAAATAAATTGCTTAGTTTAGCTGAATAAGTGTGACAGTTATTTTATGTAATTATTTTGGGTGCTAAATATTTACTCCATATTTTGCATTTTATTAATTAGTATTATGTTGATCGTGGAAACCAAATTTAGATTGGGGGCCCACTGGACAACATGCTGTATATACATGTAGTAGGAGACAGTTCCTACACTGAGGAGTTTATAGTCTAAATACAGGAGACAGACAAAGGCTGAGAAAAAGAGGTATTAATATCTTCATAGTACAGATTCAGAACAGAGATTCAGAAATTAAAAGACTTTTCCCAAGATCACAAGGAAGCTGTTCCAGAGCTAGAAATTGAACCCAAGTCTCTTGTGTTTTAACCACAAAACAATCCTACCTCTATGGATAGCAGTAAAATTTGACAACAGTTCCATTCAAGAAAACACTTAAATTAGGCACTTACACTAGACTTTATGCATATGCCTAAATCCCACTGATTCAAGAGGAGAGAAACATGTAAATGCTCTCCTGAATAGGAATCTTTTCTTGAATCATGACCAAATTTTACTAGTGCTGGAGTGTAAAATTCTTCCCACCATAAGTTCTTGCTGTGGGTGCAACTATGGTGTCAATATTAGAAAACTAGGCAGTTGAGCAATATCTTTCTTATTCAATTTGAAATAGCTCAATTGTGGTTTCATTTTCATTAGCACTTTTATGCTTTTGAGGAGGCTATGCAAACATGTTGATTTCCTTCTATGGTATCTGTTGTCCTGAAGCTCTCTCTGTGCACAGGAAATGGTTTTCAGGTATGCCTAACATACTATCATCAAAGACTATTACTTTTCTGCCCATCCATTAAACTGAAAGACTCAGTCAACAGTTCCTTGTTTTGAATCCTGTGTTTTAAATACACTGGACTATGACTGTAACAATGATGAACATATTTTCTTGTTTTACTTTTAAAACTTAGCTTACTGTGTTTTAGAGCAGCATTCCATCAAAACTGAGTGACAGGAAAATGTTTCTGTTAACCACAAGCAGCCATCCCAGAGGGCTTAAAGACCACTTCCTAATCACCTTTTCTGACGATTAGATTGATTTATTCTAGCACTGTTATTTTGAGGACTGACAAGCCTGAGGTTAAGTTCTTGGTAAAATGAACAAATATCGTGTTTAGAGAAAGTTTGTCAGAGGGCTTGGAATGATTATCAGCCTTTTAGGCTTCAACTAAAAAAAAAAGGGAACTCGTGTATTTGCTTTGATGATGACATTCAGTGCAATGTTCATTAATATTTTTTAGACTGCTCAATAACACCGACATTCTAAATTTGACCTAATTTATTATCAAAGGGCTCTCTATAAAAGTCTGTGTTGGCATATTTGTTAGACACTTGCTCTAGAGAGACTCATGTTGTATAGGAAGACTGCCGAATATTAAGTTTTTGGTACAGTTGTTGAGCTGTTGGGGAGGGAGTTTTCACAGCCTTTGCCAATCTGGGCTTCATTCAAGCCAGTGACATTAGTCTTCTGTTTGGATGAAACTAGATTAAACCACCAAATATTTTAAAGAGGATTTGCAAATGCAGTTCATGCACTCTGAGACACTTTACAAAATCATTCCTGGTATTTTCAATTCAAATCCTGCAGCTGGCAACTTTGAGCATAGGAAGTATGGAGAGGCTGATAATTCTTACAGAGCAGATGTCTTTTCATACTGAATGTGGCATAAGTAAAATAATAAAGGAGTTGCACATCTGTTCATGTGCGATACATTTAATGCACCAGTAAACGCTTTTTGAAGACTCTTTGAGAATTGGGTACGTTGTCAGGGAAAAAAAAAGTGATTTTGGAATAAAATGATCTTAGCATTGATCAGCCAGTATGTCTAACTCCAATATTTAGTAAAATTGTGGATCAAATGAGTAGGGAAAAAATGTAAGAACCTAGAGAAAAATGGAACAATGGAATCATGAGAAAGGTGGTCGGATTCATCAGGGTACTTGAACATATGCCTAACTTTAAGCTTGTGAGTAGTCCCATTGACTTTAATGGGATCACTTGTGTGGTTAAAGGTAGGCACATGCCTGAGTAGCTGTCAGGCCCTAATTCAGGAAGCATGAATTCAAAGAAGAGAAATTACAGTAACCAATTTGATCACCTGATTCAGTCAAATGATCAGATACGAGCTAAGTTGATGAAAGGAACATATCTGGTGTTAGATATCTGAACTTCACTACAGCATGTAATATCTGTAGCAACTTGCAAAATATTGTTTGAAAATTCATTCAGATAGTCTTAGATCGGCACTGTAACTTAGACTGAAAATTGCCAGAAGAGCTGGGAACAATGCATGAAGCATAAGAGCTATTTATTGAGTTGGGGGGGGGGAAGTTCAGTAAGAGGATGCAGGGTAAGATGTAAGGCCTGGTTTTATTTAACTTCATTATTAATGATCGAAGGGAAAGTATGAAACAGCTGACTTATTAAAATAGCAGATGATACCAAACTGGGAGATGATGCAAATGAAACTGAGGCTGATAGCAACGGCTTATCAGGCCCCTCCACTGCCTCAGTTTACCTTCTTCCTCCAGCCAAAACAGCACACTATGGGTACTTTCCAAATGAACTCACCCCTGCCTGGGACTAGTTTATTAACCAAGTAGCTGTTTCTCAAAACAGCCTTCCCCTTAGCTTTGTGTATGGTCAAAATCCTTAACAGGGCAGGGCAAGTTCTCTGCTGCCCTCCTTTAGGGTTTGCTCCTAGTAGGACTGTACTCCTGCCCCTGGGCTCAAATAGTACTTGTTGCACTTTGTGCAGGGCTTCCACAGCGCTCCTCCTAGGTCAGTGATAGGCAGCCTATGCTAGTGAGTGGGCCACGAGTGGCCTTCCTTTATCTCAGTGGGTCACAAGATTGAAATCGGGCATGTGCACTATGACCCCACAACTAAGCTTAAATACATTTAATACAGGCCAAATATTTCATAATGAGTTATGAACAAACACACACTTTCTATATGTTCAAAATTATCAGGTGATTGTTAATGTTACAGAATTACTTATTACAATAACAAAAATTACAAGAATATTTAATTGCCAAAAATTTGACAAATTGTCAAATCAGTGTGTGCTTCTTGTAGGGTTCTTTCATGAGCGTGGCCAACTTTTAACAACATGTCTCATGGGACTCACTTAGAGGCCTGATGGGCCACGGGTTACCCACCACTGTCCTAGGTTGTATCTAGCCATCCATTTTAGTCCTTCCAGCTGAGACTCCTCGCCAGCAGGCTCAGGCTCATCTCTGAAGCTTTCCCAAAGCCCCTCCAAGGCCTGTCCCTCCCTTTGAGGCTTAGTCCCTCCAAGTCTCTTGCCCTAGAGAATAATCCCCACTTCACTCACTGATTGACTGAGCCCACAGACTCCTCATAAGCTGTAGTCCTGTAGGGGACCTGAGTCCTAGACAGGTTAAGCTGAACTCAACTTCTTTAAAATGAAATAAGTGCTTTGAAATAAGTGCTCTGGGGTGCACGTGCACCCTAGTACCAATGCCTTGTTATAAGGCCCAAAAATAAATTGCATAAAGACATATTCTGTTGGCATGCTTGTGCAGACACTTCAGCGATAAGCACAGTGTACTAAACTAAAGAGAATAATCCTCATCATATCGGACTCCCCGCCAATAATACACTGCATGTACATCTCAAATGCTTCATCACAAAGGAAGAATATTACATGTTTGACTTCCAAAAACAATATAGTATCAAAATGTTGCTGAACGGGAGACGTTCGAAAGCGATTTCTTATTTATTTAATGGTGACGGATAAATTGTATTATCTCTGGCCACTGCCCTCCTTTGAGGGTAGTGCAAGCCCCTGACAGGCACAGTCTCTTCCAGCTGTTGGGGGTGGGGAGGAGAGAGAAGCATGAGCAATCGGAAAGGAAATTACGTTTTATAAATAATAATAAAGGTAGACTTCTTAAGGCTTTTTCTTTTTTTAGTACCTGACCTCCATTGCTGTGCAGATCCCCTACTTATGTCATTGAGTGTACAATAGTAAGTAGTAAACTGAGATCAAGTCATGACCAGCTTATGTGGTCTACTATTTCTTCTACATATTTATATGCACACAGTTTAAGTCTGTGCCAAAATTAACTCCACCAGGCAAAAAAGCTTTCAATTATTTTGCAAACCAGTAATATTGAAATATTATTTATTAGTCTCTGCTATTGTTACAGTTTCAGGATTAACTGCACCTTTGACACTCCACTCCTGGTCTTCCCTAAGGGTATCCATTACTGCCCAGCCATCACCTATCTTGGGGCAGAGACTCATGTCCCACACCTTTCAGGCTGGGGGCCAGCAACTGTGGTTAACTCTTTCTCCAGAGACTATGACTATGTACACCAGTTACCAACCAGCCTTCACAAAGAAAATTACATTTATTCTTAGGGCAAAATCATTACAGAGAAAACATTAATGAGCCTACACGCACGCTAAAAGCTCACCAGAGGTCTCTTGGAGCAGGTACTCAACTGTGATTGTGGAATTTGCTTTTATCATTCCTCGGCTATTCCACAGAAAACTCACTATGCACTTATTGTCTCAACAGTCCTTGCCTGTCGGACGTATTTCAGTATGGTCATTTTAACATCTTACATGTCCCAGGCCTCCCATCTGTCACAGCTACACTCACCGACACTATGTTATAACGGCAAAAACTTTTGATCTTCCCATACCTCAATCTAGAAAGTAAGGATAGTCACAACCATCAGACATCTGTTTGTAGCCCTGATAGAGGTCATAAACCACAGGCTAAGAAATCATGCTTACACCTTTCCTGATGGCTTGGAGGACAGAGGAAGACATTTCTGTGTCGCTGGATAATACTAGGTGCTGCCAGCCATGTGTTCCCTCCATTTCGCTGCAGATTTACTCAACATTTCCAGCACCATCTACTGTCTTCATGGCAAACTGCAATACTAGAGAGAAGACTGAAGCACTGGTGGTTAGGGAAAAAGAAAGGGAATGTGTTATGGTGACGGTCTGGGAGGTCTACCAGGTTCAACAGAAGGAGGAGAAACAATGGAGGAGATTAGGTATAGGGGAGATACAGAGAGAGAGGAGCAACAAATAAAAATACACTAAAGACTAAAACAAAGGTGGAAGGAAAAAAAAATCCTGAAGAGGACTGATAGAGCAGAGAGGACAGAAAAAGGTGAGATAGTGGCAAATGTATCACAATGTGCTGGGTGGCAGGGGGATGAGATGCACCCAGACAACAAACCATTGGGACAGGTTCACCCAGCATGACTGGGAATGACTTCTACACACACTAAAAAGAAACTTATCAAAATCCTATTGCCAAGGCAGTTTTAAAGTACATTTATTGTAAAAATTGCTATATAATAAGCAAAGTCAGTTAAACTGTGATTCATCCTTCATCACCTTCCTTTTCCATAATCCTCCCCTCTTTTTTTGTGTTCATTTCTGCAGTTATTGCTGCCTCCATGTCAATGACATTTACTTTCTACCAAGAGTGGAACAAGCACTGCCTCATTTGTCATGGGCCAACAGCAACAACACTAATCCCTCCAAATCAGATGATTAAAGGTGAAGTATTGCATGCTTCACACAGTGTGACAGTACAGGCTCTTCAACAGCTGAGCTACTGTCATTAAGTCATTATATTCTTCATCCCACTAATCTGAATGTCCTCATCAAGTGATCTTAATAAAACGTCTGCAATTAAAGTTGTCTGAAGAACGCAGCATTTAGGCATTAATGACGACTTGATTAAGATAATTGCTTTGCTATGCAGTTCATTATAAAAAAAAGAAAAGTATTAAACCAAAACAACTTCTCCTTCGTATTGCATGTGGCATTCAACAACTGTTGTGCTCAAACAACTAGGACTCAAATATTAGTGGAGGACAGTGAGGGCAATAGCTTTGTTGGGAATGAGCCAGAATGGCTTGCAGAAAATATATCAGTTCTTTAGAATGCTGAATGTCTGACTTTTGCTGCTGGACAAATGCAGTGGGCACAGTTAAAAACTATGCTTGTTTTTCCAATGCAGGCTTGTTTTGTTTGCACATTTTTAAATGCCATTTGCCACAACAGATCTCATTTTACCACTTTAGGAAGTGAGCTGGAGAGTAGGGAGAAAGATCACTTGGGTGAGAGAACCCCATCACCTGACTGGGCTGCTTTACATTGGCTAAAAGGGCTGGGGCAGTGTAAATGGGCCATGAAAGCCCTGGTTCCAGCTTTCTTCCTGAGGGAGAATTTCCCAGGTGCAGGAACTAAGGAAGACAGCTGTAAGTCTGCTTTCAGGGTTGTGGGGCACAGGACATAGAGCTGTTGAGATCCTAGACAGGTCTCTAGATATGCTAGGAAACACTGCGACCCATGGAGTTGCACAGGATTGGGAGAACACAAAAAGGTGGCTTAAAGCCCCCTCAGGCTCTCGTCCCCCACCTCTAAGAGTACAACTCCATGTCAAGCTAGGGGCGTACGCAATTTCCTGTTCAGGTAGACATATGTGCACTAGCTTTGATCAAATGAGTGGGCTAAAAGAAAAAGCATAGCTGTGCCAATGTGGGTGGTGAGAGGGGCTAGCCATTCCAAGAATATACCCTAGGGTCACAGGCAGATGGCCCTTCAGGTGGCTAGCCCAACCTACCACCCGCCACTGCAGCTACAGAGCTATTTTTAGCATGCCAACTCACTCAAAGCTAACACACGTCAAGCATTCAAGCTGGAAATTACACCTCCAGCTAAAAGTGTAGACATATCATTTGGGGGGCAGCATAGAATCTCATCATTAACTTGAGTCAAATTTTAAGGGTTGCCGTTATTCCAAATCTTTTCTCTCCATTCCTTCCTCATCCACAACCCACTCTTCTCAATTCTCACCTGCTCTTCCTCAGTACTCTTTGAATTTCATTTTGCCCATGAATTGCAAATGGCTCTAGCTACTGAGGCTTCATCACAAGGGGAGCCTCCGGGAAATCAGTCTGAAGTTAAGCCTTCCGGATGTGCTCAGCTTGGATCCTCTCCCTTAGAGATACGTGTTTGCTGTTTCCTAGCACAAGTCTCAGACAGTTTCTTCTTAACTCAGCATCAATCCCAGTGCTGGCATTTCTTCTTCAAAGCACCAGTGCAGCAGTTATTCAGTTCCATGCAGGGAATGGAAACTTTCAAAATAGATGTAACTCTACTTCAGAATCAAGGAAAAGAGCACACGCTTGTTTAACACTTTTTTTAGATTCTACCTAAATAGCCCAGAGCAGGGTTTTTAACGGTCTTGTTTTTTTGGATTTTTTTTTGGCAGGCTCTACAACAACCTTCCCCCTCACCCCTCAGTGACTCTTACTCATCAATGGAACAATTCTCCAAAGAGAAAAAGAGACCAGAGCAAGAGGCAGGCACAGTTTGGGTTGAAGGTGAACTGTCCTGAAAACAGAGACTCAAAGAACATTTAAATGGTAGGAGATCGGCAGGAAGCGATGGCTGTTGAATGTTACAGTTCAGGACAACTGTCCCTGTATTTCACCCAGGCTGAAGCTTTCAGGCTTCAACTTCCCCAGCTGCTGCATCTCTTTGGTGGAAACCTGACTCTCACTTCCTTTTTACTGTGGTATTTCTCAGGTTGCACTGTTCCCTGCCTTTGCTGTGTTATTCCCAGGACACAATGGTTGCCTGAGGTGTACACATACAATTGCACAACACATACACAATTGCATGTTTTACTACAAGTTCTTCAAGGATTGTGTAGAATGTTGTCAGTCTGTCACACTGATTACCTCTGCACCTTCTTTTGGCACCTACTTTTGAAAATCGCCAGGGTGTGATTCTCTTTTACACCAAAGCCTCCTTCCAGGCCATGTTCCGGGTCCTTAAAATGGATGTAAATTGCATTTCCTCCTGGCAGTAGCAGCACTTGAAACCTGCACTCCATAGTTGGAACTGGTACTGGAAATGCAGGTATACAGTATGAAATGCTGGAGTGTTTTGCGTAAGTATAAAAAATACTAACTGAAAAGCATGGATGTGAATTTAAAATACAAATGTGAGAAAAAACTGTACATTATTCATGAAGTAAGAAAGTTAATTTCCTACCATGAAAGGTAAAAGGCAAAAACAATGACATGCAGCATGTGGGAAATATATGGTATATAAAGTAAAATAAACCTTAAGCAACATAGGCCAAGGAAGGCTGTTCTCTTATCACCGCAGGAAAATTAAAAATTTGATACAAGGGAGGAACGAATATACTTACACTGGGACTGCGGTGGAGCATAGCTCTCAAACTGGCCTTTCATACAGGCCCAGGGAGAATTTCTTCCTGAAATAAGGAATGGCCTTTAACATTTGTGCACCAAGCGTCCCACCCTCTCCTAGACCTGGATGGTAGGTATTGTTAGCAGCTTAATGAATGCTCGGACAAATTGCATATCTGCAGATTTATCAATAGCTGATTAATATGAGAAGAGATAAAAATGTGCAAGCTTTTCAGTTGCCATGGTATGGAGATTTGCTCATTATGGGTTTTATACAGTGCTTAGAAAATTAGCTTGAGCTATAAAAAAGGATTTTCTATTCTCACTTCAATTTGATTACTAACCTTGATTATTTCAATTCACATACAAAAGCTTCCCTAGACCTTGTCAGTGGGTAGCAGTCTGGTGGGGGAATAGAAGAAAAATAGCAACATTCTCTCCCTTAGAATTCAGAATGAGTGCACAAACAAGAATTACCATTACAACAGCTATGCTTGCTTCTCTCTTACTGTGCTCCTTTTAATCCTTTACTTGTGTGTTCAAATATTTTTTCTCTTTCCAGGTACAGAGTAATTTCAGGACTCAGGTAGTCAATCACGACCATCTCCTACACTTATCTTGAGAACTCCATTTATTCTGATATTTCCTCCTATCCTTCAGTAATTCCAAACTGCCTTTCAAATGTATTCTGTTCTACCATGATCAGTTGGTGTTTTACTCCAAATAAGTAATGCCATGGAACTATACTAGTGCATTTTCCATATTTTCTGATTTTTAATGGTATATGCTTGCTAGCTTTGTTACTCTAACTGGGTGTTGCTTTGGCATCCTCATACCATAGCAATAAAGACTGAACTACCAGGAAGAGATGAAGGCTAAGCAGTCATCTCAAAGTTCTCCTTTTGATCGTTGGCCATGCTCCAACATAGCCTCTGGAGAAGGCACAAAACAACTCACATCACTGAATGTCTGATGCTGAAAATTTGTAGTCTTTAAAAAATTTGGAAGGGATTTTGCTTTCTATCCTCAGAAATAAAGTGTCCCAATGGAACGTTCATGTGACACAGAGACAAGGGGAATGGGGTGAGAAAATTAGCAGAGGGAAGACTGAGGATCTCTCTACACAGCAAAGAAAAACCTATGGCTGGTCCATGCTAGCTGACTTGAGAGCTCAAGTTGCCTAGCACAGACCAGCCATGGATGTTTAGTTGCTGTGTAAAAATAACTTGACTGTCCTACAATTCAAATCTAAATCAGGCAGTGTGTGGAAGTAACCACACCCCCAATACTATCTTAAGTTAGCATTATCTCCCAGTTCTCTCTTTTGACCATTTAGCCACCCAGAAGTTTTTAGATTCATAAGTTTGATTGCAGCAGCCCTGAAATATGAACAAATATGATCAGTTTCATCTTGCTGTATGGTAATGTAAATCAGGAGTAGTCCTTTCACATCAGTATGGTTATGGCAATGTAAAACTGGCTTGAGGCTAGAATCAGGCCACATTTTCAATGATCTTTCTAAAAGTATTTGACTTTTCAGATTAGGGGTAGCACATCACAGCAGTTTTCTGACCAATAAGACATCTGTTCTGTTTGTATATGGACAATTTTACTAGAAATTTTATTTACTTCCAAAAACAATAGAGCTGTGAACATATTCTGTTTTAATGTGTTTGGCAGCTTTTCATTATGGATCTTTCTGCCTGTTTCACTTACTCTTATTAGCATGATGTAGTTTGACTTTCATTCTCAGAATTACATGTATATATCTTCCTCCCACAGTAATTGCTCAAAGACAAATTAGGGAAAAAGTCATTATTGTATGTTTGATTCTTTGGATCAGAGTTAGAAAATAAAGCTCAAGCCATAACCACACAATATAGAAAACAATGATTAAGATTCCTTTTACGAATATGCCTCTAGGAGAGTGTGGTGAATTGACATGGGCCCCTTTGCCCTTCGGGATCCTCTGCGTGGTCTTACCCCTCTGATATAAGAGAAATTGCAAGTGTCACCAGGTGCAATCGCCCATGCTCATTTATTTACAGTGCGCAGGTACAATTTCTGCTCCCAAATTAGGCCCACTTGACTCTGGGCTGCTCACCATCTCTGGTCAGGAAGCAAAATTAAGGTGCAGGGATCCTACCCTCTTTCCTAGCCATGCCTCTCCTGCTGGTTTCTCCCTGGCTGGTTTATGTGCCCCCCTAGCTAGAGGAACACCTGTTCCTGCTTGTCCCATTAGGCAGGGTCCTGGCTTGTTCTGATCAGCACCTTCAGCTGTTGCCCTCTTCCCTGCTGTCTGGGGCTCTGCCAGCCCAGCTTACCCCAGCCCAGGCAGCTTGCTCACTCAGGGTGTGTGTATGTGTGGGGGAAATTGAGGGGCTTATCACCCTCCATTCTGCCACTCACCTCTTCCCTTCAGTGAACCGCCAGGTTCACCCAACTTCTCCCTCTTGGCCTGATATATTGGCCAGCTCGAGGGGTTCCCTCTTCTCTTCTTGGTTATCCACAGGGTCATCGGAAAGAGGTTGGGTCTCTCCTCCAGCAGTATGTCTCCCTGGGTGGGTTTCCTCACCACCTCCCCAGTATGGGCACTCCTGTACCGAATGCTCCTTGTCCCCACAGATCCTTCATCCCTGACCACTTTCTGGGATGCTCTCCTCCCTGCCTCCCCAAGTTCCCCCACTGAGGCTCTGGAATGGCCAGGTACTCTAGCATCTTGGGCACTACTGGGGGCCTCTTTACCCCCCCACCTCTATGGGAGCCATCTCCAGGAGGCCTGAAACCACCTTGCCCAGGCACTGCTTCCACCTGTGCCCCTTTTCCCCCATAAGCCCAGCACTCCCCTATCTCTGTGTGGTGCATGGGGCCTGGGTTACCAGTCCTTGTCTTCTTCTCTCCTCTTGGCCCCTTCCCCTCACCCTTGGATTCTGAGGGGCATCTTTCCTTTTCTTCTTCCTGCTTGCATCTAGGGGTTGTCTCTTGTTCGGTGGGGTTCTGCACTCCCCTGGTCTTCCTGCTTCCTCCCCACAGGGTCCCCTACCTGCCCTCCTAACCCTCTGGGAAGGGGTTCCCAATCTTTCCCTATCAGGACTGGTTAAGGAAACTTGGTGATTACCTCCTCTGGTTGCCACTTAAAATGCGCTTGGGCCTCCAGGGCTACCCACACCAATGGATACCTCTTGGACTCCCTGTGGATGCACCTGAGATCCACCCTAGCCCCCTGGAACCATCCATCATGTTTTCACTAGCCCCCTTCAAACAGCAATTGGGTGGAGATGGGGACCAATAGCCCCCACTCAGGTCTTTTCTTCTGCCCAAATAGGTATCGTGTCAAGGGCCATATCCTTGACCTCCCTACCCTTCTGCCCACCCATAGGAGTCCACCAGTCCACACTCCATCTTGAGGCAGTCCTGCTTCTTATGACCGGGCAGCCACACTACCAGCAGGTCAACTCCTGGCCTGTACTCCCCCCCCACAGTTCAGGTCCTTTCTTGTGTGTGGGTTCTGGGAGCCTCCCCCCCCACTCCTGCACTTTTATTGGGCTTCCCTACCCTCCTAGGCACCTCAGCCTCCATATACTCCTCCATCAGCCAATCCACAGTCTGCTGCCCAGCCCAGTTGATGCCACCAGACCCATACTCAGACAGTTTCCAGCAGGCTTTGGAGGAACTGTTCCAAAACCATGGCATCCAGGATCTCCTCTACTATCTGGGAGGCAGGCCTCAACCATCAGGTGGCCCACTCTGTTAATATCTGGGCAAATGCTCCAGGTCCATAGGCTGTCAGTTGACCAGACTGCCGAAACTTCTGGCGGTACCGCTGCACTGAGAGTCCGACCCGGTGCAGTAACGCAGATTTTACCACCTCAGTCTCTGGGTTGGGTCTTTCCCAATGCCATATAGGTGGATTGGGCCTCACCTCCCAAATACAGGGCAAAGTGTAGAGCCCAGGTTTCCCTCTCTCCGCCCACAACCTTAGCCAGCCTCTCAAAAGTCCTCCAAAATACATCAGGGTCATCCATGGGGCCCATTTTGCAAAGTCCCCAGCCCGCTTCCCTGGCACCGTTTCCACTCGCCAGACTCACCACTCATTGGAGCAGTTGTTGCTGGATGACTGCCTGTTCCTTGATGAACTCCTGAAGGCTTTTCTGCTGGTCAGCCTGCCAGGTCATCAGGGCCTGTTTTTCCACTTGATGGGACTGCATCTCCTGTACAGTTGTTACGAACCATTTCAGGGTTTCTTCCATGGTAATGGCCACTCTCTGCACTGGCTCTGGAAGAGATCCCAGACAAGTCCTCACTTGTGGCAAATTGCCACAGGCCCCATTACCCTTCTGGGTTCTCTGGGTGGTCTCACCCCTCCAAAATAAGAGGACTCACAGGCATCACCCAGTGCAATCACCCATGCTTGTTTATTTACAGTGTGCAGGTACAATTTCCACTCCTAAACCAGGCCCGCTTGGCCCCGAGGCTCTGGGCTGCTCGCCCTTTCTGGCCAGGGGGCAAACTAAAGTGCAGGACTCCTACCTTCCTCCCTGACTATGCTTCTCCCTCTGATTTCTCCTTGGCTGGTTTATATGCTCCCTCCAGCTAGGAGAACTGGCTTGTTCTAATCAGCACCTTCAGCTGTTGTTGTCTTCCCTGCTGTCTGGGGGCCTGCCGGCCCAGCTTATCCCAGCCCAGGCAGCTGGGGGGTGGTGCTTGGCAGAGGCACAGAGGGGCTTATCGCCCTCCACTCTGCCACAGAGAGGCATCTGTAGGGTGAAAAACTCAGGGAGGATTTGTTCTTGAAGTTTTCATTGGATCTGGCTGGGGAGAGAGTATTGCCCCTGATCCCCACTAATGCTCACTAGCCCAATGACACCAGCCCTGCTCACATGTGTCTTTTAAAGTTTCTTTAAAAGGCCACTGCTCAAAAAAAAATCATCAGGGGAAGAACACCCAGAGACGGTTCCAGTAGGCTTATATCTAGTAGGGAAGCAGTCTGAGTTTGTGTGTGCCATTTGCTTTGGTGCCTAGTGTAGCAGCAGAAAATGAGCTTTGCAGGGAAACTCTGAGCTCTCCTTGTGCAGTTCACAGAAATGCAGAGAATCTGAGCTCACACGGCAGCTAAATGCAAAGGATATCTATATCTATGTAGCTATAGATATATCAATATGCAGGCACATATACAAGCACAACATTAATAATGCATTCCAATGGCAAAAAAAAATGCTGTTCAAAAGGATTCAAAGGGAGAAAAGATGGTTTCATACGGACAGATTTCTCAGTTACAAATTAAGAGCCAGCTCTTCCGTTTATGTAAATTGACAGAGCTGCACTGAATAACAATAGTATGATCTGACCCTAAATGTTTGCAATCCATGGATATTCTGTATTATTTGCTTAAATATTTCTGTTATAATAAACATGCAGAAAGGAAATTCATCCACTGAAATATCTGCAGAAAAATATAATAAAATATTTCCAAATATTTTTCAGTATTTGTCCAGTTCTAGCACTAAATCAGCACCCCACAAGATTCCCTTCCTCACCATTTCAAATAGCCTCAACAATGGCACACCTCATCATAGGACACCTTGTCATAGGATGATAATGCAATATCCAGCACCTGATTCATTCTAGTTCTTTTGAACTGTCACCCATGATAAATCCTGTCACTTATTCCCTCAGCCCCAGGATTTCCAATGTCTGTTTGACCAATCATTTGACCAATCATTTGTGTATGGACAAATATTGACCAGAAAATGAACATTTACTGTGTTAAATACAGGAGTGAAAGCTTCACAAGGTGAAGTAAAGCTAGCCATATAATTGGAGCCATTTCAAAACCTCTTGTACATAAAGCTTAATAGCAGTCAAACAGATCTCCCTTAGTAATAAGCAGTGCTGTTGGTATAAGTTAACACCTGACGGATGAACAACTGATAAAAAACCTCATGTCAATAAAGGCTTTTGACAATTGGACCATGATAGGTTGAAGCCATCATTTGACAAAGTTCAAGTCACTCTGTAAAGCATGTGAACACAACTTTTTTGTTCTTCATTCATCTTACATGTTGCCTAACTAAGATCCATAGTCTCCCCTACTTTTGTTACCACCATATATATCCAGGGAGCAGGAAATTGAATTTCAACTCATGAAATAGCTTGCTTGTCATTGTGCTGAGGGGCTGGGTTTGCACAGTCCCCAGTTAAACAGCAGATGGGGGAAGAGTGGAGACCCCATAAACTAGCAAATCTTCCAAGATCTAGGTATGTCCTATGCCTCTGTGTAGATACCCTACTGGACCGCCTCCACCTGAGAGTTTGACTCATAAAGAAGCCATATTGACTGGCTCCCTCAGTGGCTAAGCAGTAGTAGTTCAGGGGTTGTGGAGGTCTGCAGCTATTAATGTTGCTTGAAGCATGAACACCAGCTTGAAACATGATACCAGTTCCATTATATAAACAGATATTCATGCCCTCACAGCAAAAGAAGGTGTCTGAGTAAGCTTATTTCCCAGTTCCATCCTTAGCATCATCCCTATAAGCCTTCAGATACCAAACACTGAGACTGGTGAAGGAGATTCTACATTATTCTACAGAATATGGCAGAGCCAGCACTCATCCTTTGGGCTCTCAGGATCTAGTGACTTCTGTTGAGCAGAGCGCTTTTGCAGAAAGAGAATTTGCCCTGAATTATCTACTGCTGTTTCCTTTATATATGGAAATACAAGATAAAACAAATAGCTTCTATGAAAAAAACAACCCATTTCTTTGTTCATTTAAGTAAATATCTAGCCATTATAACAAATATTGTTCTACGTATAAAAAGTTGTCAAAAATGTACAACCCTATCTCCTCACCTTAAGAAAATACTCTTTAGGCTAAATATGAGAGGAAACATGATCTGCAATATTCCTAGTATTTTGCTTTTATAGTGCCTCTATTATAATCCTTTTTTAAATATTGATTTTACTTTCTTTTGTCGTCATGGTAAGGTTCCTACTTCCAACTGTGTATTTTACTTACCTACATAAATACAGATAGGTACCTAAGTCTGTCCTCATTGTAACTCTTATTGAAGTTCATGGGATATACAGCTACTGCACTGATGGCAAAATTGGGACCAACATTTTAAATCAAATTGTATATTTGCATGACTTAACACTCAAATACAGTACGGTCCAGATTTTCAGACTGGATGCCTAAATTATTCCTTTAAAATTTGTGCTGACCTACAAAGCTTGCAAAGTTCCACATTTGTGAATGCATGATAACTCATTACAGACTGGACACAGCAAACCATCACTGTTCGCATGCTGGCCAGCCTTCCAGCATTTTAGATGACAGCTGTCCTCAGTAGTCTAAGGAGATTCTCTACTAAATGAGGTATAGATGCTCCAAAGTTAGCAGCATATAATATAGCTATAGTATCAGAGGATGGAAGGCAGAGGAGTAAGAGACCAAGCAAAGCAAATGACTTGAAGCCACATTTTATTAAATCTCTAAGGAGCTAATTAGTGACCACCAAGTTAGCTGCTCAGGGATAAGGTATGGGATGGAGAAGGACTGCCTTAGTTAGAGCTAAATGAAATATTTCAAATGAAACATTTTTCTGTCAGAAAGTGCGGTTTTGTTGAAATCCTCACTTGTGATGACATTTTTCAATTTTCTGTCAGGGAAAAATAATTTTAAATTGACTTTTTGATTTAAAATTATTTGAGTGTCATTTGAAGTCCAAATGTTGATTTAAAAGGCAATTTTGTTTCAGTCAAAAATGTCTAAGTATTTTATTTAAAACTTTTCAAATTCAAACATTTTCATGGTTCAGAATGAAAGCAAAAGTCAAAATATCAAACTTTCCAATGGGACAGACTTTCCATTTTGTGACTAGCTCTGCTATTACCCAAGTTGTCACAGTACAATTGTTTGTAAGCAAGTCACAGTACAATTGCTTGTGTCTAATGGCTCCAGTTAGCAAAGAGCTGTGGAGGTCGGCAATACCCAAGTAAAAGCTAGGTGATCCAAGAACTTGACAGCCAATCTTTCTAAGAGGAGGGAGTGTAAATAAGCCTAATATTGAATCCTGCATATCTATAAACAATAGTTTTAATCTCTATGAATAGTTGTGGCAATAAAGAGACCTTTATATTCTATTGTCTCTGTGGAAAACTCCATTTGACACTGACCAGCTCACAAGCTTATAATGCCCCCTCATCACCATGGCTACCATTTTAATCCTTGTTCTAACTGTTTAATCTCTGAAAAGGGCTATAGGGGAACAAACATGTCGCTTCCAGCTTCCTAACCACCAAGCATATAGCAGGGACTGCCAAAATGTGGAACAAGGGGCTGAGTGCCACTGAAGCACTGCTACATGTAATCAGGGGGATGAGGTGATGGAGCTCCCTGCTCTAATGCTCCATTTGATGTTTGTGAAGTTGAGAGATATGAGCTGGTGTATTGGAATTGCTGTTCCTGGGGGTGCTGAGCCAATGGAGGGAGTCCAGAGTCACTTTCCATGCCACCATCTTCAAAGGGATCTTCTGTAATGTCTCCTTCCTTCCCTGTACTGGCCCTCGGAAATGCTCTCAAACTCTAATCTTTCCCTCATTCAACCCATCCCCCTAGCCTGTGTCTCCTGGCCCTCACAGGGGTAGTAGTTAGTTCTTTGGGCTGCAGGACATGCTGCTGCTAGCTTCTGTGGTGAGGGGATTTGAGGGAATGAACCCCTGCTACATGGTGTGCCAGGGATGATCTGCACAGGGAGTCAGGCTGGAGAAAACCTGGAACACAGTTATCTGCACTAGGGCAGCAAATCAAGGAGCTGTAATTGGTTATGAGTTTCTCCTCTTCCCTATCTCCTGCTTGATCCTGGGTGGCTGTGTGAGGGAGGGGAGCCATCCCCTAGATGCTTCCCCAGGCTCAGACAGAGCCAGAAAACTTCCTGTCCTGTTCTTACTGAAGCTCCCCAAGCCTCATACTGAATCACGCAGTGGAACAGTCAAAGTTATTCTGTTCTGTGATGCAGCTGGCAGCCAGCAGAAGGGAAAGGACAGGAACTGGTCAGAATGATCCTGGCTGACACCAGGAGTTACAATGGTAAGCAGTGCCACCAGCCTCCTTCCCACGGTAATGGAGATGATTCAAATGGGTTTCACAGAGGAGGGCTTAGGAAATATTTTCAGTTCATAATCAAATATTTTAATGTTAGCCCAGTCACCCGCAAGGGAAACAATGTAAAGCCCTCAGGCCACAGGCTGGCCACCACTGGCATATGTAATAATAGTGAATTCTACTTATTTGCCCTGCCAATCTGTAGGTAATAATGAGGTATAATACACAAAGGCACCCTTGTGGGCTCAGAACACACACAATGGTTTGCATTAAGAATGAATAGTGTTGTGCACTTGGAGTGGGAGAAAAGGAAGGAGATCATCTGACACCTGTGCTCTACAGAGTTCAATGTTGAAAACCATTCAGAATGATCTTAATTCAGTTTTTACCCCCTTTACAGTCTCTTACTGGGAATAAAAAGAACCAAAAAATAACATTAAAAAAAAAATCCACACACCTCTGAAGGCCCCATTTCCAGCTGGGAAAAGATTCCCCCTCCAGCAGAAACAGACAGACAAGTTTAAGATTGCCTTCTGGGGATCCTTTGAAAGCCCTGTGTAAGAGACATGTTGGGAGCAGGAGTATTGTCAGACATTTTCTCTAAGTATGCGCCAGGTTAATGAGTTAGATATCAATTGCCTGGAAAAGTACCAGCCAGTGGGGGAAAAAAACCCCAAAACTTTAAATTGCTACACCTCCATCTGTTAACTGATTTTATTTCACGCACACAGTTTTTGTTTTGGCAAGGTATAGCTGGCTTAATCTTTACACTAGGGAAATTAAATGAGCGACTTTTTGGCCTTTACTACTCTACCTCTCATTTGATTTAGGGTATACCAGCATTTTTCATTAGTTTTCCTTCAAACAAATCTTAACCAATCTATCTTGTAAACAGAAAGTTCAGTTTCTGCACTATCAGAGTTTTCCATGGAAAAAAAATAATTTTGCCAAATTTGTAATCTTTCATCAGGAAAAATGAAACAAAATATTTAGTTTCAGGTGGAACTGACCCAATTAGAAACATTTTCATTTGTTGAACTGAACTAAACCATGTCATTTCAGCTCAGTCCAACTTTAAACTACAGTATATAACTACTAGCAATATTTAGATGGGGGGGATCAATCTCTCCTTCCCCCATCTCTCTCTTTTGGGGGGGGGGTCAGAAAGTCTCAGTTTCATTATAGTGCAAAAGAGAGGAAAGTTGGAAATCTCAAAACTCTGAATGGCCAGAAACACCATTTGCTGGGTCACTCTACCAAACCTATCCAAACCTTAAACGCTGAGGTTTTAGAGATGCGCTGAGATTTATCCCCGTTCTCGTTTTGAACCTCTCATCTTCTGAGCATCATTTTCATTATTAATCTAGCACTATCTTCAAAGGCAGAAAAGACTGCTTATATGGCTTCTGACTCAGAAGACCAGGATGAAAGCGACAGGGTAAAACAAATAATCCTGCTTGTCAGTGTGACTGTTCATGATTATGCAGGGTTTTCATTATATTGCCATAAATCCAAACAAAAATGTATTTATCATTCCCTGTAAGTTAATAGGGCAGATCTTCAACTGGTGAAAAGTGTCAGACCTCCATTAAAATCAATAGAGCTCGACACTTTTCACCAGCTGAAGATTTGCCCCATAGAGTTTTGGACAGGTACGAAGAGGAAATAAATACAAGACAAATAAGCTTGGTTTTTGTTGTTGTGTTTTTAATCAATCATTTGGGTTCTTGGAGTTTTCCCCAGTTTGTGATTACTTTACATTATGCCATATCAGGCATTCAGAAACATAGTTAGGACAAAAACTGGGAGTGCATTTGGTGATTTCATCGTTAGATGATTAAATCCACTTGTTCCTTATTTGAACTACTGGCTTGTAACTTGTATTTCTGCTGGACAACACAGTCAGTACTAAGAGATTTCAAAATAATTCCTTTAACTAAAAGAGCTGTTGTGATATTTGAATTGACAAATGTATCCTAATTGTAAGATCAACCTATATACAGGTCATAAAATGTTGCAATAACCTATAATAACAAATGCTGATAGAAAGTATGTCAGGTTGCTTTCAATGAAGAATGCTATAAACAGGTACAAGAAAATCAGAAAAAGCCTAAATTAGTTCAAACAAGAAAAGGCTATGTTGCTATGATTCAAGGACTATTTTGAAATCATGCTTGGAAGAACCGAAGATGTGGAACCAGAAATTAATGAACAAAAATTGGTGTGTTGAATATTCAGCCTAATTAGTGGACAAAATGAGGGGATGAGCAATTGTGGTTCTGTTACCACTAAGAATTTAGGGAAGACAATGTATTATTACCAAGAGAACTTTAGAGTACAAGATTACCCCTAAAAATACTGGAACGGTAGTTCGCTCTATTGGAATTTCCAGGGAGACAATCCACCCTTGAAAGTGCACAGATACAGCCTTCCAATCAAGATAGAACACATAAGCTGTAATACTTTGGAAACAAATAACATTTATTTAGAAGTGAATGGTTACATTAAATAGAAAGATATAGAAATCAAGCATGACTTGTAACCATGCCTCAGAATACAACTATTTGAAGATATATGATACAAAAATAGTAGACTACTAGAATGTATACAGTATAAGAAAAACTATAACTTAACTCTATAATACTGAACACTAATAATTTAACAATACATTAATACTTAACACTCTCTATATATATCATTACTAAAAATCTTATCAATCTATCATCCAGCAAGCGTTAGGCCAGATGGTTGCTGGATGGGTAGAGAGGAAGAATTTCACTCAGACCATAAGAAGCCAGTTTTAATGACATGCAGACTCAGGTGGCCTTTTACTTACACAAGCTTTAAAATATCCTTCTGCTCATCAGGGAAGGTCCTTCTGCTCTGTCCAAGAATTGCTAAGAGAGCTGCCTCAGGCTCAGACACAGAGCAGGGACTCAGTTAACCTGGTTGCCCATCAGCCCAGGATCACCTGTATGGTTTCCGAGTAGAAGATTACCCTGGCTTGGACATAAAGCAGAAACTCAATTAGCCCGGTTGTCCAAAGCCTAAGGCTCACCTTTGCTTCAGTAATGCTCACTGCTGTTCAGCTCTGTCCATGAAGCTTCTCTCTTTCACTGCTGGTTCTCTTGATCTTTTTCTCTGCTCTTCTTCTCTTCAAGTGACCCCAGCTCTCTACAAAGCTTAGCCTGCTGAGCGTTGGCTATATATAGCTGGTTAGAACATCAGAACAGGTAGGGGAGGAGGGACTTTAGGAGGGAGTTCATCCAAAGGTCACCCAAGCTTAGCCAATCAGCTTGAAGGCTGCCCAATATGCTAATCAGGCCATACTTGCCATGTTAATTAGGTTCTAATGTCAAAAGGCTCTTAAGCCAATCAATACCTAATATGCTAATTAGCCTCACTTTTCATGCTAAGTAGTCTCGCCTTTCATGCTAATTAGAAAAGCAGGACAGGGAGTAAAGGAGGGGTTATGTCAGGAGTGAGAACATCAACAATGGGGAGGGGCTAGGAGTGAGGAGGGAGTTAGGAGCGAAGAGAGGGGAGCTATTTTCTAATTGCCACCACAAGATTCAATTACTAATTTTTATCCTAAAAGATCCTTTTCTTAAAACTTATCAATATTTAAATACCACAGAATGTCCAAACACTGGTACCATTCTTTATCTGTCCAATTGATTACTATTATTTTTATTATAATTTTAAACCCCTTCCGAGGTTTTTTTGCAATGCCTTTTATCTGACTATTCTGCCTAGCAGACTTAAATAGTTTAAAACAAAACTCTCCAGCCACAGTTCCTTAAAGGAGGTGGCTTTGGAAAGGAACACACAAGAGAACAAATGGAGACTACTGATGCTAGCTCCATCATCCAACTGCCACCCCCACCATCTCCTGGAACCCCAGGCTTTTATCACCCAAATCCTCAGAGAGGTCCTGACCATACTGGGCCAGAAAGAGGGACCCTGATAACATTGCCACCATCTACCAGCTCCAACTGAATCCCAAACACCATCTGGGATATAACTGGGTTGGATTTTAACAATGGTAGCAACAGCAACTCCAGCCCATGTCAACTAACTTCCCTTTCCCCAAAAAAGACAGTTATTACCATCTTTGATACCCTCCAAAAGACTGTCAGACAAGGGGGTTTTCCTTTCAAAAACTCTCTATACCTGAAGGGAAAGGAAACAAGGGAATTTGTTAAAACAAAAGCTGAATTTAATACTTTACATTTCAAATGCTTTTACTTTTTTCCCTTCTTTTCTTTACCTTTCAGAAAGTGTTAAAAGGATTTTTTGTGGTGTTTTCCTCAGACTAAGCAGGCTGAGGTATCTGTATACCAAATCCCAAACCTCAGAAACACTGAAGATTAGAATTGCAAGGGAGCTCAGGAGGTCATCTAATCCAAACCCCTGCTCAAAGCAGGCCCAACCCCAACTAAATCATACCAGCCAGGGCTTTATCAAGCCGGGCTTTAACAACCTCTAAGGATGGAGATTCAACCACCTGCCTAGGTAACCCATTCTAGTGCTTAACCACCCTCTTAATGAAAAAGTTTTTCCTAATATCCAACCTAGACATCCTCCACTGCAACTTGAGACTATTGCTCTTTCCTCTGTCATACGCCACCAGTAAGAACAGTCTAGCTCCATCCTCCCTTTAGATAGTTGAAGCCCGCTATAAAATCCCTCCCCCTCATTCTTCTCTTCTGCAAACTAAACAAGTCTAGCTTCCTTTGCCTCTTCTCTTAAGTCATGCGCTCCAGCCCCCTAATCATTTTTGTTGCCCCCCTCTCCGCCCCTCTGGACTCTCTCCAATTTGTCCATACCCTTTTTGTAGTGGGGGGCCGAAAATTGGACACAATACTTCAAATGTGGTTTCACCAATGCCAAATAGATGAGAATAATCACTTCGCTCAGTCTGCTGGCAATGCTTTTCTAATGCAGCCCAATACGCCGTTAGGCTTCTTGGCGATAAGGGCATACTGTTGACCCATATCCAGCTTCATGTCTGAGGTGACAACAAGAACCATCTTGCTGTCAGGTTCGATTATATGGATCCTCAAATAAGGAGCGACAAGGGTTGTTTTGCATACAACTTTGTTTTACTTGCAACAATCTATAAATCAGCAATTACAATTTAAAAGTCAACATCAATTCTTGTCTAATACAACAACTTAACTGCTTATAACACAATCACAATTACAACTATACGATTATACTTATAAAGTTAACTTACACTATAGAGTTATACTTACACAATTATACTTACACAAACTGCAACAGTGGGGTTTGTCAACAACAACGCAACAAATCCTATATTACTAGTTTGATTCCCGGGTTTGCATCGGAGTGAAATATACTGTCACACTCAGGTTTCACAGCCACATGCCCTATACTTAAGTTTGAGCGGTAAACTGGGGAGAGACGGGTAGGTAGATCAGGCCTCCACGTAGAGCTATTTTGGTGCTCTTCCTTAAGATACGGGACATCTCCATTTACTCCAGTTTATGATCACCTTATATTCTCTTCCTCACAGCCATATGCCCACTTTTTAGCTAATTATGACGTTCCTAAGAGTGATGAGGTGATCGGGGGCTGCACCCCGACATAGCCAAACGTGATCTTATCTTTCCTGATTGTCCAGCTATGTGCTAGACAGACTTCAGGCCTCCTGCTAGGGCAGTTGTGCTCTTTCTGTGGATTTACTCTAGCTGTTGTCTGCTGTTGACAAAGGATCATTCATTGCAATAGATGTCTGAATATTATTTTAAATGAAGTTTACTGGGTTTCAAGTTACAGAGGGCCCATACAGGTTTACCAAAGCCTACAGGCCACATACTGATTGCATTTTGATTGTTTCCAGTACTTAACACCTGCTGGGATTCTCCCGGTGCTTATCACAGGGATTCCTGACAAGACAAGGCTGGATGTTGCTTCAAAGCAGTTAACGTTTTACTTCCAGGCCCAATGAGTTTGTATTTCTATTAATTTAAAATGGAGTTGGGTCACTTTAATTATAAAAATGAAACAATGTTACAACAATGTCCACTTTATCCCCCAGGTTCTTTTCTGAAGAACTGCTGCCTAGCCAGTCAGTCCCCAGTCTGTAGCTATGCATGGGATTCTTCCGTCCTAAATGCAGGACTCTACACTTGTCCTTGTTGAACCTCAGCAGATTTATTTTGGCCCAATCCTCCCATCTGTCTAGAGTCACTCTGTATCCTATCCCTACCCTCCAGCATATCTACCACTCCCGCCATCTTAGTGTCATCTGCAAACTTGCTGAAGATGCATTCCATTCCATACTCCAGATCATTCATGAAAAAGTTGAACAAAACCGGCCCCAGGACCAACCCCATGGCATGCTGCCTGATAGATTCTATCAATTACATCAAAATGTGTCCCCTTGATCTGTCTGGACCACATAAGATTGTGGATGCAGCTGTTCTTTAATGGTACCCTTTTGGCTCCAAGTATTAGAAATGTGATTCCTCAGGCACACTCTATCACTTGGGTTAAGAGATGGGAGATTACTGGCCCTTCTGTCAAGATAATATTTTTGCATCCACTTCTGATTTTCTTTCATCTTCTGAAGGGTGGCATTGTTTTGAGATCGCAGCAAGTTATCAGTAATAGGCAAATTACCTCTAATCCTTCTTCCCATTAACAACTGAGCTGGAGAAAAGCCATTCTCCAGGGGTGTACTTCAGTAGTCCAGCAACACTTTTTACATATTACCCCCACTATCAAAAGTCTTTTTTCATCAGGTTATTTACTATCTGTATAGGTCTTTTCACCAGTCCATTTAATTGGGAGTAATTTGGACTGAAGGTTTCATTATGAAAATCCCAATCTGAGGCAAATTGCCTAAACTCTGCACTGGAAAATGGTGGCCAATTGTTGTTAAAGACCTCATTTGGAATTCCATGTCTGGAAAAAATTCCTTTCATGCCAGCGATCTCTGACTTACTATTAGTACAGTAGAACCTCAGAGTTACAAACACCAGGGTTACGAACTGACCAGTCAACCACACTTCTCATTTCAGATCAGAATTACACAATCAGGCAGCAGCAGAGACAGCAACAACAAAAGCAATACAGTACAGCATTGTGTTAAACGTGAACTACCACAAAAATAAAGGGAAAGCAGCATTTTCTTCTTCATAGTAAAGTTTCAGAGCTTATTAAATCAATGTTCAGCTGTAAACTTTTGAAAGAACAGCCATAACATTTTGTTCAGAATTACAAACATTTCAGAGTTACAAACAACTTCCATTCCCCAAGTGTTCATAACTCTGAGGTTCTACTGTACTGTGTAATGTACAAATTTCCAGATACAGAGAGTAATAATCAGTTACTAATAACTAATTCTTTGATTGCTGGGTAAATAAGTGAGTGCCTACCTTCTCATAAGGCCTTTGTGGATCTAGATGGGGTCTCAGTGGCTTGTATTTCAAGCATTAAAAGCAGTTTCTTACCACATTATTGATGTCAAGATTGATCGATGGCCAACATAGCACTTCTTGGGCTTATTCTTAGCACTTCTCAATTCCTAAATGACCTGTATGAATCTTCTGTAGCCTTTCTTTTTGGAGGCTCAGCAGAATTATGACCTTCCTTCCTTGGAAAGTCACACCATCTATCATGATCAGTTCATGTCTGCAGTTCCAATAGCCTCTTATACTTAGACAGCAACTGCTTATTTCTTCAGGTCACACTTCAATGATCACTTCTTTAAGAATTCCCAGCGATTCATCTTTCTCCGTCTCATCTCTTGTTTGTTGCAGTCTACTGTTAGCTATGGGAATTGACTTCACAATCATGTCTACGTAGGCTTGCACCTCTGCCTCTACTGTCTTTTTAGGTGCTGTGGGCGCCACCGCTCTAGAAAGTACATCTCCTGTGAACATAAATTTACCTGGCATGTAGATCACTAGCAAATTATACCTTTGTAACTTTATCATCATTCTTTGAATCCTTAAAGTACAGACATTTAGTGGTTTGCTAAATGATACAATCAGGGACTTCTGGTCCATTTCAACTTTCACTGTCTGTCCATAAATATTCTGATTGAATCTCTCACAGGTAAACAAGTTTCCTAAAAGCTCCTTCTCAATCTGTGCATATCTAGTTTCTGCATCAGTCAGTGATTTGGATGGATATGCCACTGGTTGCCAGCAATCCTCATGCTTCTGTAAAATTACTGCACCCAACCCAGACTGTGGTGGATCTGCTGAAATCTTAATAGGCCTTCCTGGTGCATAGAACTTCAATACTGGTTCTTGTATCAGGTTTTGTTTTAAACTTCCCATGATTCCTCCTGTTCAGCACCCCAACACCATTCTTTTTGTCCTCTAGGAGTTGTCTCAACGCTGCTGCTTTGGCAGAAAGATTGGGTATGGCTTTTCCAAGATAATTAACCATTCCCAGGAACTGTTGGACATCTGTCTTTGACTGGGGATGTGACATCATTTCAATGGCTGAAATCTACCTCTTATCAGGTTTTACACCTTCATGGGAAATAATGTCCCCTACAAAAGTCAGTTCTCTAACACCTAAGACACATTTGTCCCTATTAAGTTTGAGGTTTTCAGCTCTAGTTGCATCCAGATCTTGCTGAAGTCAGTGATTGTGCTCCTCTTTTGTTGAGCCCCAGATGATGATGTCATCCATGAATATGTTCATAGATCATGTGTATGGTTTTGTGGTACACCTCTAGTGCTGAAGCTATACCAAAGGGTATGCATAAAAACCTGTATCTTCCAAATGGAGTATTAAATGTGCATAATTTTGAGCTTTTCTCCATTAATTTTAACTGCCAAAACTCTGAGGATGCATCCAATTTACTGAAATATTGAGCATGTGCAAACTGAGCCATGATCTCTTCTCTGATTGGTAATTTGAAATGTTCTCTTTGTACAGCCTTGTTGAGGTCTCTGGGATCAAAGCATATGAGTAGCTGGCTGGTGCTTTTTTCCACGATAACTATGGAGCTCACCCATTCTGTTGGCTCCTCTATTTTTTGCATTACGTGCATTGCTTCCATCCTTGCAAACTCAGCCTTGAGTTTAGGGTTAGGGTTAGTTAGAGTGCCTCATTGCCAGGTTAAGTATAATCTTCTAGTGAGATCACCCTTTTTACCAGATTGAGTTTCTCACATGCATCCAGGGCCAAAATTGTTGTCACCTCCCGTAGCACTACAATGAAAGGGATCCTGTATATGGTGTTTTTATGGTTAACGCTAGTGAAGCATCGCCCCTGCACTGGTATATTTGTTCCAGAATACCCAGTTACTTTTGTTTGTTGATCTCAACTTAGATAAAACATTAACCTGAGCTCCTGTGTCCAGTTTCAGTGGAATGATTGTTCCATTCACTGTCAAACAACTTTCTTCAGGCTTGCTTGATCTCAGTACATCTCTAAAAAACTCCTCAGTCACATTGTTAGTAACTAAATGCACTTGACTTTTCTGCCATTGGGATCTGCAGCAGTTTGCAAAAAGATTAAGTTTCCCACAGTTATGACAGAGTTTCCTATAGGCAAGACACTGTTTGGAGCCAAGCTGTGATCCTTACTTGCCACATGACAATCTGGACTCAGTCTTTCCTTTAACAGGGGTTGGTTCCACATTGTGATTTGAGCCACTCTGACTATATGCTGCTTTCCTTAGTGCATGGATGACCTCTTCTGGTGAATTCTGTTTTACTTGTGTTTTTACCATTTTAGCGGCCCTATGTACTTGGAGAGTTTTGTTCAAAGTTAACTCTCCCTCCTGGAGCAGTCTCTCTCTTAACACGTTGTCTCTAATACCACAAATGAGTCTGTCTGTAATCAGAGACTGTCAAACCACTAAAGTTATAGGTTTGACTGAGTTTTCTTAATCCTGTGACATATTGCTCTATGGTGTCATTGGTTTTTACACCCATGTAAAAAAAAAAGAAAAAAATCTGTCTCAAAAGTTGGATGCCAAAAAGGAATATAATATTCCTCAGATTTAGACAGTACTATATTTAACTTCATGCTTTCACCTTCCTCAGACTCAAAGTTCTTATAAACATCCAGTGCCTCCTCCCCAGCAACATTTAAAAATATAAATGAATTTAGGTTTTCATCTTTGTCCTGTGCCCCAATGGCAGACAAATACAACATAAATTGCTGCTTAAACTTGATCCAGTTTTCTGAAACATTGCCTGACATTTGCAGATTGGAAGAAAGTTGTAAAATATCCATTCTTAGCTGTGTGCTTTTTACTTACTTGCTGAAGGCACTGTCCTAAAGTGTGACTGCCCTTTCTTTGTCTGTGCTTTCAGGTATCCCCTTTGTTCATCTGTGCTTTCAATTGCAGACACAGGAGTTTTCCTCCAAATCCTTGTCGTTTCCAAACTCATTCACCACTGCTGACACAATGTAATGATCTTGAGAGTTCATTAAAGAACAAACTATTGAAGGAGTAAGGAACAGAACTTTAATAACACAGATGGGAGTGACTCCAAGGAGTGCAGGTAGGAGCAGCCATGTTAGATCTGAATTAGAGCATATCTCCCAATTCACAACACTGTCCCGTGCTAGGCAGCATCTCTAAATCAGTCTTCTACAAGTATATCTCTACAGGAGGTATAAAGTATGTAGAGGGAATGATTTCTGCTGTCCGGCAACAAAAGAAGGGAGAGGGGCTCCTGTCCTGGCAGATCTGGGATGCCTTTCCATATGAAAGCCTGCATGGGGGCCTGCAAAGCCCTTTCCTCTTGAGGGGGTGCTTCACAGGAACTTTTGCAAGGGGAAACTCATGGAGCTTTCCTGCCCTTCTACCCACTACCATGGAAAAAGTGATAAGGCCCATTGTGAAGGCAGTACATTGGTAACACTACATTTTTGTTTGTTTGGGGGGGGGGAGAGGGAAAGAATCATAGGTTAAAGCAGCAAATTTTGGCCAAAACCCAGTTTTGATCAAAACATGTGTTGTTTTCCCCTTTTTACCTCTCCCCAAACAACAACAACAACACACCATGGGGAAGAGAGAATCTTAATGCAGCTGCATGGAGAATTGACACTGACAAAATTATCATCAGAAAGCTAAGACAGCTCCCCCTAACTAACAAATGAATATTTCAGATAATCCAGACAAGCAAAGTCTGCTGCTGCATTTCTGGATAGGGAAGAGGGTCTCATGAAGGGCCCTTTACTATGCTGGGCAAATACCCTGCAAAGTGAAGAGACAAAATGGGTGAGGTAATATCTTTTATTGGACCAGCTTCTGTTGTCAACAGAGACAAGCTTTTGAGTCTCAGAGTTATTCAGGCCTTTCCCAGACCCTCTTGTTATCTCACCCACCTTGTTTCTCTAATATCCTGGGACTAACATGGTTACAACTACGCTGCAAAATGAAATAATACATCTTTTCCACTTTTGGTTCTGCCAAAAGAAAAAAACCCTCCCTCTGCACACAAACAATAATTTGCTTGTGTTACAAATTATCACAAAGAATAGGAGTAAAAATGTTGTTCAAAGTAGGTGAGAAAGCTCAGTCATATGCTCTTTCCCACAAAAGCCAAGTTATAATGCTTTCTGCTCACTCTCCTGATCGCAAAAAGAGTAAGTTTAGCCAGTTGGGGCACAGGAAAAATGCCACGTGAATTCCCCTGTGATAACTATGGCAATGAACTCTGTTCAAACTCACCGATGAGCAGCTGCCACAAAGTGTTTGTGGATACTTCCTGAGACCAAAAAAGTTAATTAGCATCTCTGAGAAAAATCTGTTTACACAAAATTAGGAATAAACCATTGCTGATTCATGAACAGTTTGCATTCAGATAAAGTGATTGTAATTGCATTCAGGTCTTGAGTCAAGTGTTCCTCACCACTCCAATCTTAATGTTTCAAACAGTTCTTTTTATAAAGGTAAGTGGCTCATAGATGACCTTGGATCTGTAGGCACACCATATACTTCAGTGGATGCTGCTCAGGTATATTTGAGGAAGAATTGAGCAGCAGAGAGCTTGAAATTACAATTTCAAGCAGACCAATTCCTGTATGACTAAAGGTAATATGAGTACAGATGCTGTCACAGAAAGAAAATTAACTCTGAATGCAGATGGTAGTAAGCCACCACATTCAGTTCCAGACATGAACTTCTCTAAAGTTAATCTCTAAGGTTTTACTTCAAACCCTTCTCTAGAAATAAGGATGTATATGACACTCATGCCTCAAAAGTAGAGCTGGTTAAAAATGTCTGAACAAAAATGTTATTCATTCTCTTGCACATACTCTTTCTTCTGTACAGAATGGAACAGTCTCAATGGGGGAGAATGATAGCAGCATAGCCTACAGCCTGGTGGCTTGGATGCTCACCTGGGTGGAGGGACAATTGGAGTTCAAGTCCTTGCTCCAGAGAAGGGATTCAAATTTGGGTCACCCACATTCAGGCAAGCCCCCTAACCACTGCTTCAAAGATTATATAGATGAACAGACTTTGCTGACAAATGCCGCACATTTTCAGAATCAAACCAAATATCTGCCTTGATGTTCTAGTTTGTTGGTCAAGCCAAAAATCAGTTATCCACCCATCTCTACTCATAAGTGCATGGGAGTCTTGCCATTGACTTCAACAATTCCAATGTGACTTTGATCAGGTCCTATGTGACTAATAGAGGCTTGTTAACTGACAGGAGTGAAGGATGCTCTTCTGTGGTTAATTCATTAAAAATAAATGAATTGTAAAGACTGGTTCAGAGAGCTCCAATTGTTTTTGATTGGATAAAGTATAGTGATAGAATATGACAAGGACTCTAAAACAAAACTGAAAGATCATTAAGAGCGAAAGGTCAACACCCACCAGGGTTAACAGAACTCTTTCCTTTGACTTGAATTGATTTTAGATCAAGGACATTATTGTCATTCAATTCTTCAATTACCACAGCAAATTCTCTAGCTTTTTATGCAAATTAGTCGCAAAGATTAATGACTCAATGACAGCAAGATTATGACATCAAAGTATAAAATTTACAGCTGTAATTTTTCCATTTCTCAATGGAATGTCTTAGCAACAAAATGTAATATAAATGGACTGCTTTCATAAAGTCAACACACCATATTAAAATACAAGAAATAGTCAAGATCCTTTTTAATTTTGAAGTAACACTATCAGATAAAAACAAACTACTTGTAATATACAGAGATATTCATATTTCACATTCATTGGACTCACTATATACAGATTAAGTGATTAAATTTATATTATACGACATGTGCACCCTGTGGCCTCACAAATTGAATTACAGTCTCAGTAAATCCTTGCTTAATGAGTACTAGAATGAAAATGATTTTAATATTGTAACGTGTTTACTACACCCCGCATGCTAATTTTTTCCCAACCTCGATACTTAAACATGCCTTTTAAACAATTTGGAAATCATAGTTTATGGTGCCTCTATCTCCCCACTCTTCCTCTCTGAAGATTTCTCCTTGGGTTAAGTACTAATTATGTGTTTCAAAGAATTTTTAAAGAAACATTTTAAATACTTTGAGCAATATTTTCAAGTGAGAACAGCTTTCCTGAATGAAGTGGTCAGATTTTCAGAAGTACTTTGCACTCAGCAGCTCCCGTGATTCTCAACAGGAACCAATGGGTGCTGAACACTTCAGGGGCTCATTCAGGGAATAGTACAGCAGAAATATAAGGAACTGACCCTGAACATATTGGTTCTAGCCAACTACCATCCAGCATCAAACCTTCTGCTACTGAACAAGCTCACAAAGAAGCTAAAGGCCAATGTCAAGCTCTGCTTATTGGAGCCCACATCCTAGACTGAGTACAATCTGGGTTCATGAGATAAAACAGTTTTAGTTGAATTGATGGATAATCTTCTGCTGTCAAAAGGACAATGGGCAGACATCCATTCTCATCCTCCGTCAGCATTCAACACTTTACCAGGACATGCTGTTGCATCCATCTGTGAGATGTGGCAGAGGTCCAGGGAAAAGCTTTAAAATGATTATGTCCCTCCTGGAGGGATGCACTCAATGAGTAGTGATGGGAAATTGCACCTCCATTACTAGCTCTGCACTTGTGAAGGCCACCAAGGGTCAGTACTCTCTGTTCCTATTCAATATCTATATATAGTCACTAGGTGAACTGGTCAGACAATATGGACTCAAGTGCTAGCAATGCGCAGATGACACACAATTCTGCTGTCCTTCACCACATAAAACCATACCACTACCACCAAATATGGCCCAGTTCTTAGATCAGATCAAGTCATGGAGCTGGTTGAAGCTGACCACAAGCAACACAGAGATTAACTGGTGGCAGAGGAAAGCATTTTGAAATGTTTGCACCCATGGTGCAGTCTCCTTTGTTTGAAGGTTCACACCCACAATGATTCAATTCAGTCACTAATTTAGGAGTGTTCTAGGATTTCTCACTGATGTTGAGTTCTCACATAGCAGCAACTGTGAGTAATGGTTTCTATCATCTCTGGTTGGTTTGGAGACTCCATCCCATTCAAGCGGATGATGATCTGGCCTCAGTTATACACACCAGCGTCGTCTCCCATCTGGACTACAGCAATACAGTATACCTGGGCATGAAGCCATCAGCCCTTAGGAAACTCAAACAAACAAAAAATATTGTGTCCGTTCAACAGTATGGACTACTGTGAACAGACCTGCCCTTCCATTCTTTACCTTGGCTTTCCAGCAAATATCAAGTCAAGTATTGATCCTTATCTTCAACAGGGTCCATGTCCTAGGCTTAGTGTTTCTAAAAGATCACCCTGAGCTTCAGGTGAAAGCCTGTGATCAACAGTTCTGCTCCCCAGGCCTCTGGACTTTTTGTCATAAGGGTAAAACACATCTGTGCCAGAGACAGAGCTTTCTCAGGGGCTGTTCTAAGACTGTTGAATGAGGTCCCCAGGAACTAAGGACCAAAAACTCACCACCTTCCTCCCAAATGCAAGAAAGACTTCTTTGACTATGTTCCTCTAACTTACAGAGCAGCTTGTACCTTAAAAAAAATACTACCAGAAGGAAACACTGCATACAAAATTCTCTCTCTGGGACCAGGATGAGAAAGAATGAATGACATGTGACAGATGTTAGTCACTTAATTACCTCAGATTCTGTGGTGATAAGAACGGTATAAGAACGTATATAAAATAAAATATTTTTGAAACCTTGGCTAGGAGATGTTATAGAAATTAGATCTCAAAGCACTTCACAAGCATTGACAAATAAGCCTCACAAAAACCACATGAGTATTAGTATTCTCATTCTGTGAATGGGAAAACTGATCTTATGGCACTTGCCCAGAGTCAGATGGGAAGTTTTATCAAAAAGCAGGAAATAAAACCCAGCCCTCAGATCTACTTACTTCTAGTCATGTGTGCTAGCCTTGAAGATAACCTGCCCTACTTTAGAAGGCCTTATAAAATAGAAACATTTCTTCATTTATTTGTCATTCTTAATGCACTGAATCAGAAGCCAAATTGTGGCCTGACACTGCAGCCTAAAGCCTGAAGGATGCTTATTTCTAGCACAGTTTCTAAATTTAGTGTCACCACTTCTTAAATTTAAGAATTGGGGCCTAAGCATGCCATATACAGAGGCATTAAGGGACGGCATTGTTCTCTAGTCCAGTGGTTTTCAACCTTTTTTCATATTCGGACCACTAAAAAAATGGAAGTTCCAACCTTTCTGAAAATCTTAGACATAGTCTGTGGAGGAAGGCGAAAAACCTCCGGGGCCTCTGCCAATCCACCCCGGAGGAAAATTCCTTCCCGACCCCAAATATGGCGATCAGCTAAACCCCGAGCATGTGGGCAAGACTCACCAGCCAGCACCCAAAAAGGAATTCTCTGCAGTAACTCAGTTCCCATCCCATCAACATTCCCACAGACCATTGAGCAGACTTATCTGCCGATAATCCAAATCAATTGCTCAAATTAAACTATCCCATCATAACATCCCCTCCATATACTTATCAAGCTTAGTCTTAAAGCCAGATAAGTCATTTGCCCCCACTACTTCCCTCGGAAGGCTGTTCCAGAACTTCACTCCCCTAATGGTTAGAAACCTTCGTCTAATTTCAAGTCTAGGGGTCTGCGGACCACAGGTTGAAAACTACTACTCTCTTCTGTTCAATTTAGCAAGCTGAATACTTCTTTCTAGTCCTCTGACTTCTGTCAAAGAAATTATTTCTGAAAAAGCAATCATGTTCTCACTTGCTTCCTGTGAGAAGGAAAGAGGTGAGGGGGAGAAAAAAGAGAACATTAATTAGAACTGAAATCCTTACTTACAACAGCCACTTATCTCGCCATTTGAGAATGTGAAAGCCAGAGATTAAAAAAGGACACACATAAATTAGTGATAGGACCTAATTCCAAGATACTGCTACACTGAATATTCATCTTAAAGCTGTTGATGCTAGAGATCTATTTAAAAAAAAAAATCACCAATCTGTTGCTAAGGAAGAAGCTACCATTTTTTATTTTTGATAGGATACACAAAAAGAATCTCTAGTTGCACAGACAACTTTAATTCTGATGTTTCCTAAACTTTATAAGCTCTATTTTGCCATTTTAATGTTCTTTTAATAGATTTTTATGAATATAATTATTAGTTCTGTTGATGTATATTGCACAAAGCAAGCAAAATAGAACCATGAATATTGGTGGCCATTTCATTAGCCACATTTATCATTTGTATTACAGCAGCTTCTAGGATTCAACCAAGATTAGTGACCTATTGCAGTAGGTACTGAACGGGCACATAGTGAAATACAGTCCCTGTCCCAAAGAGTTTACATTCTAAATAGACAAGACAGACACACGATGGGAATGGAAATCGGCACAGAGAAGAGAAATGACTTGCTCAGGATTGCACATTAGATCCATGATCATGGAATAGACTCATGTCTCTCAGTTCAAAATTCGGTGATTGAGTTCTAGACCATGCTGGCTCCTAACGTACATAAAAATAGTTTTTGTCCAATTAAAAAGGACAAGGAGTATTGAAAACATTTTATAGTTTAGTTTCTAAGCAAGTATTGCAAGCAACAGAGAAAAAATAGGTTAATAGTGACATGTGAAACCATAACCATTTTAGAAACTTAAAGCTCCAAAAGATGTTCAAATTGACATGAAAGGCAAAGGTAGTTATTTACCAGGTGTTATACATACCATATATATTATATTATACATATATTATTATAACAGATATAGCAGCCAACACAGCAACCATTCACAATGTAGTCTGAGTCACGGTATCATTGCACATCCTTCTCATAGACTCATAGGTCAGAAGGGACCAATATGATCATCTAGTCTGACCTCCTGCACAAGGCAGGCCACAAAACCCTACCCATACACATTTATAACAACCCCGAACCCATGACTGAGTTATTGAAATCCTCAAAAGTGAGATCTGAAGACCTCAAGCTGCAGGGAATCCATCAGCAAGCGACCCATGCCCCACGCTGCAGAGGAAGGCGAAAAACCTCCGGGGCCTTCTGCTTCAGCAAATCCAGTATTAGGTGCAAGCAAAAAATTCTGGAAAAAAAATAGATGCTATAACTCACTTATCTTCTCCTGGACACTTTTTTGTTTCAAGATAGATAATTTAACCCAAAGAATGTTTTTGGGAGTGTAGCTAAACCCATACAGTGTTTGCAGTTTAGCTTTGACCTGCTGGATTAGACCACAGGGACACTGGAGTCTGATTTTTCTGGCCAACAGCAGTTTTATTCCAGTCACTGCTGCTATGTCACATATTTCTGGTGCTGAGAATGAATTTTTTTTCAGCATGTTATTGCTTCAGTTCAGTGATACTTAGACTGATGCTTGTGAATGCAAGAGGTTTTTTAATGTGTCTCGTGCGGCTCTTTGCAGCACATGATATTAAAACAGTGCTATTTAATTATTAACCAGTCGAAGTTATTAACCAGTCAGGATGCTTTTACTATGTTATTAACCAATTAAGTTATCAGTTTACACTGTTATTAACTTATTTGCTGTGAGAATAATAATTAGAGTAAATGAAACAATGAATTCACGCTACTGTGTCTCTTTTGGATAATGTCGATCACTAATTTGGCTCCTGAGCCACTGAGCTCTGAGTATCACTGCTTGAGACTTTGACAGATCCAACAGAGTTCAAGAAACAACAACAAAAGCAATTGTGAGGGCTGAGGCTTTAGAGATGCAGTAGGAGAAAGTTTAGAGCTAAAGATGAACAATATAGTGCCCCAATTCAGAAATGCGCATAAATATATTCTTAAAATAAATTAAATGGGATTGTAGTGGCCAGGAGGTGTGGCCTCCCTCTGAGACTGACTGTGAGGAAGGGCCAACCCCTTTCTGGGGGCCGGAACCTGGAAGTCCACCCCCATCTGACCAGAAGCACAGGGGCGGGACAAGAAGGGGAAGTATGAGAGAGGTCCCCTCCCAGCACAGTTCAGAGAAGGAGGCTGAGGGAGAAGGACATCTCTCCCTGGGTGCTGGGACACAGTGGACTTAGGTGGGCCTGCATCCCCCATCCTATCCCAACCTTTAGGTGAGCACCTTGCACGGTACCAGAGACTCTGTCTCATCAGCCCTACCCTGCCTGGGGACTGGGCTGTAAATTGTTTTTTTGCCCTGTCAGGGGATATAAACTATTTGCTTTGCCTGCCCAGCCCTGCTCAGGGGACGGGCCTTGGGCTGTTTGCTCCTGCCCTGCCTTGACTAAAGACCAAGGTTTGAACTGCTTGCTTGCCCTACACGGGACTAGAGATTGCTCCTGTCCTGCCCTACCTGAGGGTCGGGGCTGTGAACAACCCACTTGCCCGACACAGGGCCAAAACTGCTAAATTCCCCCTGTTTGCTCAAGCCACACAGGACATAGCGGCTGGGAGTTGTGGCCTACCTTCAAGACTGACTGCGCAGAAGAGCCATTACCAGGGAACACTTACAGGGATTTAAACATTTAAAATAAACTGGGTGCTTATGCATCCTTCCTGAGTCAGAGCCTTTAAGTGACTAAAAGGGACATAATTCATAAAAATATAGAGAATCATGCAGTGTACATGAAATTATAATAAAGTGGGACCATCACTTGTTGAAAGATTGTACTCAAGAATTCACCATCAAAACTGGTGTGGGTGCACTTAGTGGGCCCTGCAGGAGTCAGTCCTAGGTGTGGTTCTTTTCAATGTTTTCATAACTGAAGTGGAGAGTATGCTTGTGTAGAAGGGGTGGCCTGCCCCTCCCTGTCGGTCTCAGAGGGAGGCCACACCTCCTCTTGGCCACACCTGTGTGGACAAGCTTTTGGCTGGGGATTAGTTCTCTACAGGCTAGAACCTTGAGTACTGAGGCAGGGCGGGGAAAGCAAGCAGTCTGGGGAGGAGAACATGGGCCCACCTGACTCCACCATGTCCTAGTCCAGGTCCCTGAATCAGCAGGGCTCCTGTCGAAACTTGCTGATAAGTGCTTGGACTTGAGCCTCACTGGACTGAGGTTGGCTACCCGTGGGCTACTTCCCCCACACCTCTTTGTCCAGGTACCTGTGGTCCAGGTTGTCATCCCCTTCCTTGGGGTAGACTGTGAGGGGCAGCCCCAGCAGGCCTTCAGCATCAATGGCATCAGGCAACAAATCTCGGCTGCAGTCATCAGGCAGCTCCTCCAGGTCCTTTAAGCTCCGGATTGTAGGCAGCTCTGGCAGCTCCTCGGCATGGCAACCATCAGGCTCAAGTCCCAGCACCAAGTGAAAAACATCCTTTTCCTCCAGCAGCTTTCCCCAGGCTGAGCCTTAGGGCCGGCCCTTCATACTTGCTATTCCTATCTTGGCCCAGCCCCTCTGCTTCCGGCATAGTGGATGTGGCTTCCCTGGGCCACCCTCTGGGGGTTGAGTGGCAGTTCCTCCCTGCCAGCCTTGGAGGGAGGCCACACCCCCTCACTACAGATATATACCTATATATAACCTAACATCGTAGACCAAGGATGTTAATTCCAAGAAGAAGAATAAAGTTAAGTCCAAAGAAATGGGACTTCAGTCATTTTCCTTGGATTATTATTTGACAGCCTGGCAGATTTCACTGTCAGGATGTTTCTTCCTATTCAACCTAAGTTTTCCTCTTTAGTAGGTTGAGGTATAAGTGGGAGTAATGGGATGTAACTAATTTTTCCTCCTTTTACTTATTTATCCCCTTCAAAAAGGTGAGCCTGAACAAAAAAATCAGGATCTAAAACATCCCTGACCTTTGTGAAATTTATCCTAGTTTTGCAGCTGACTCTTCTCTCTATAATGGATCAAAAAAAATCCTGGATATTGGATCTAGATCAAATAGTCTCCCAATCCTGTTGTTTGGACCCATTTTTACTTTATACATTCTTGGCTGTGTCTAAGACACAACATCTCTCCTCCCAGGTCAGTTTCTTCAGCCTTTTAATCATTTCTGGTTTGCTTCTGTAAATTCTCACCACTTTGTGAATATCTTTGACAGTTAAGTAACCAGTAGTTGATAGCAGCAACAAGGGTCAGGTTCAAATAGCTAGGGGTTCTTTTTAAGTGCTAATATAAACCTCCAGCTCAAGCCTCCACCCAAAATTTATGGGATCACTAAATACCTTTAATGGATGCCCTTAAAAAACAATACTTCCCCACTCAAATATTAAGTCTGTGTATGAAACAAAGCTTTATTAGGAGGAAAGGAAACATAGACTCAACTTAGGAAAACAAAGCAACAAACTGTATAAATGATAAATAAAACACTTCACTTTGGCAGTAGTCTAAATTCAGTTCTCCATCCACAAGTGTGAAAGAGTCCCTTTTTCATGTCACTTTCCTATCCACTAAATCCCACTAGCACTTTGACGTCAGGGGATCGATAGGATAGTCCTAGAGTCCCAAGGTGCACTTGGACAAGCTTATCTCTAGGCCCTCAAAAAGTGCTGCCTGGTCTTGTTCTGAGACTCTACCACCCAACCAAGCCATAGGGATTTCAGCTTTTATGTAGAGCCTAGGTGAAACAGGTTTCATTAGAGTTCATTCAACCCTGCTGCTTTTTCTTGTGGGTTTAGCTGATTTCTCCCAATAGCACAGAATACTCAGAAAAGGACAAGTAGCATACAGGACCCTTAAGTACCATCATTACTACCAGGAATGCTCCTCTTGTACAAAATATCTGGGCATTTCCACTACCTAATCAATTCTGTGTTTGTGCATAGTTATTGTGACTCCCAAAGTGTCATTGAAGGCATTCTGGGTAAAAATATTATGAAATGAAGCCCTGCAGCCATACTTTCCACTGTTCACCAGTAAACAAAAGCACTGAGCTTCTTACCTTCTGAAGTCTGAAGGCTTACAATTAAAAAGCAAAGCTAAGTGCATTACTTCAGGTGAGATTATATCAGAGAAATGTTGAGATTTACCTCCCTTCTCTGATGTTTTTTCTACAGAATCAAAGATAAGGTATACCCACATTTATCTGCAACCCTATTGAAACCTAAACTCCACACTATTTGAATCCCTTCCTTGCTCCTGGCAGGAGATACATGCACTTTCTGTGAGGAGGGGAGAGAGAGGAGACCACCACCTTGCTGATGAATGGCTCCAGCAGCAATGCAGGAAGTGCCCTGCACTCTACTGTCACAGGAATGAGCTAGTGGGGCTCTGACGGCAGAGCTGCATAGGGTTCCCTGCACTACAGCAGGGCCAGTGGTACCCAATCTCTGCAGTTCAAGGAAGGGGGTGGTCTTGGCTGGGCAGGCAGAGTCCTGGCTGGGATCTCTGCTCTGACCACAGCCTCCCCCATTGTGCCTGTAGGTCTGGGGTGTCACCAGCCCAGCAGTACAGCGAGCTCTCTGCAGCCCTGCTGTCATGGGAAGGAATATGCAGGGCAGAGCAGAGACCTCCCGCCCTCCCCCCAGCCAGGACTGAGAGGAGGATGTAGATCAGCCCCCCACTGCAGGGGAGACCACCCTGCTGCTGAATGGCTCCTGGCCTCAATTATCCAGACAAAATCCGTGTCCCCCCTGCTATTTGGATAACCGAGAGTATACGGTACCTTGGCTATTTTTGCTCCCACATCACATTCTAAACCAAGGTCTCATTTACTGTCCACTATCATCAGTAATGCTCTTTTCTTTATTACTGCATTCAAAGTTGCTCCCTGCCTTCAGCTTATTCCCCTTCCTCTTCTCCCACCAAAAAAGTCTATTTTTAAAATAACTCTTCCACGTGTCTAAACCCTCTGTGATCTGTTTGCAATAGATGACTGAGAACGACTGACCCCCCCTTCTGTGTGGGAGGCCCTGAATGACGTCCCTGGCCACATGTCATTATAACACCTCTTGTATTGATTGCTGTTTGCTGAACTGGCATGGCCTCATTCATTTTCCTAGCACAACGAGGGGCTCTTTTTCCTGTTTTGGCAGCAGTCATTATTTCAAATAGACGTAATTGCTTTAATTCCCATACAGCAGATTTAACTGCATGCATCATCACCCTAGGAAGCAGGCATATCCCTGCTGTGCCCCTTTATGGGAGCTGGGTTTCTGAATATTAATTCCTAACTGAAGATCCAGTTCAGCAAAACACTGAACCACACACTTGAAATTAAGCATCTGCATTGCTGAAATAGGGCATGAATCTGAAGGCTAAAGAGCAATAGCCAGCACCAGACTCTATTTAGTATTTGTACAGGGGCAATAGTGTGCTGGGAACTATAGACAGGTGTAAAGACAAAATCTCTTACATTCTAAACAGTGTGCCAGAGCAGGCTGGAGGTGATGGGTATAGAGACAAAATACCCATGCAATTCTTTTACAATCTAGATATAGCACATACCAGCACAAGAAAAGGTGATGGGCTGTATGATTGAATGGTGATGTTCAGTACTTAATTTGGTACCTTCTGAATTTTATTGTTTGGGTAAAGGTTTTAGAATTGTTAGTATATAGAGTTGGAAGAGTTCATTGTGAGCAAGTAGAAGCAAAAGGTACCTTCTGATCTATTGGATTGTGATTTTTCTCCAACATTTGTTATTCAAAATTCATGAATTTCTTCAATTAGTGAATGATCTATAAACCAAACACTGTCATTGGATCACTTGCTAATTACCTCTTCTGTTCATTTCCTCTGAAGCACCTAATGTTGGCTACTGTCAGAAGAAAGGTACTAGGCTAGATGGACCATTGGTCAGACCCAGTATGGCCGTTCTTATGTAAAAAGCCACTGCAAATATTCAAAATCTGAAATATCCACAGTGCTAGTCAGTTGCATAAGATGTGTGGTATTGTTTCTGTTCCCTGAGTGGATGGCTAAAATTAACATTTTGTTGGTTAGTTACAAAATGTTTCAAGCATATATAATTCTAAATTTGTTTCTGGCAAATATTTAAGCCTAAAATTCACTTTCAACACTTACTTGTATTAATATAACTCATTTACTAGAATATCAGTGGAAGAATAATATGAAAGGGGCACAAAAACACACTCAATAAAAACTTGAAACATATTACTGAATTTTATATATTTTTCAGAACTGAGTTAATACTCAGACAAACACTTTTCTGAAGGATGGCTACAGCTTCTAAGCCTTTTGGAAGAAATATACAGAGGAGGGTCTTGAGCTAATCCAAACATTTCTTTTCCTTATTGTAAGACAAGGGTAGCTGGGTGTGTCCTCAGAGAGCAATTCATCTTACATTTGTATTAATTTATTAAGCCATCAGTAAATTACTTCCTGATCTAGGCACTCACAATTATTTGTTCACAATAATAATAGAAAATGTAGGTAGGGCCAGATTCTGCCACTCTTATGCATGATGAATATCATTTCACTTTGCAAGAAGTCCTATGTTTTCTGAAGGGAAATCTCAAGAAGTAATGAGCAACTGGCCCATAATATTTTATTCACCTGATAGATACAGACCCACTAGTGGACATAAAACAATAGCACTAATAGTACCACTCCATAGTACTAACACAGTCAGCTCCTTAGTCCTAATCCCAACTTCTTGGTACTGGATCTTGGTGGGAGCCTCCTCAAGATCCTCAAAATGTAGTGAACTTTGAAACCAGACTCCATTAGGATGATTTAAAGGTTCACTACAAACCTCTAGGAAAGACAACATTATTGCCAATGTAAGATTGATTTTAAATGGTTCATCTAGACTAGTTTTATTTATCTCAAGAAAAGATGCTTCCAACACTTGCTTCGTCTACTGATGTCAGTATTAAAATGTTTCAAAAAGCTTCAATTTGTCTTTACTTGCTTCATCCCATAACTACTCAGCGAAACCAGCATATGTTTTCAAGGTTTACTTTGGTAATGGTTAACCGTGAGTGACTATAGAATGTCTTATCCCTTAATAGCTAAAATATTTACGCCAAGTGAGATTTCTTCAGTATTAGTTAACCTAGGTGCACATTGTTCTGTGCTGTAAGCAAGGCCAGAAAAATATGATTATAGGACATTGTGTTGTAAATGCAGGCAGGCAGTTAGTCGGTGGGACTGTAATAGCAGCATACCTTTCCTCAGAAGGGAGATGTGCCTGCTGCTCTAGCTTCCCTACTATGAATGGCAATTTTCTTCTGGTGGGAGATGAGTTTTGAAGGGGTTTTGCCCTCTGGCCAAGCCTGAATCTTTCCCTTTCTCAAGGAAGAGTGTGCAAATAAGATTAAATTAAAAAAATTCCAACCAGCCTCAACTGTTCCCCCCCAACTGCAGCAATTTCCATACCACCTCCCTTAGTGGCAGCAGGGGACCCCATTCCCACCCTCTATCCCAGCTCCAGCCCATGGGATAATAAATTAAGTCATCATCCATCTCAGTCTCTACAATCCTTTCCCTTATCCCCAAAGATACTTCCTACATTGGCAGTTTGACTCTTAAGGCTTCCTCCTGACTCCTCCTCTAGTGCTTTTCTGCCAGCCCCCGACCCTGTACATCACAGCAAACCACTACTTACCACTCAGGTGCTTTCCCAGCAAGTTAATGCCTGTCCAGGTGGAAACCACAAAGTCCTTTCCCTGGCTGCAGAAAGCCTATCCTCAGCATATAACCACTTCTACTACCTCTCCCTCATATTACACACAGGCTGCCCTTATATCTCCCAGAAGACATAGCTCTTGGTCACACAGTCTGGGAGCTAAACTAGACACAGGTGAGAGCAAACACAGGAGCCAGCTCACCCTATGACAAGGATAAGGACTAAAACTCTGAAATTTTAATAGAAGGTTTTTGGGGCAGGGACTTGTTCTGTTTTTGTGCAGCGCCTATCACAATGAGGTTCTGGTCCATGGCTGGGATTCCCAGGCGTTCCTATAATTCTATTTGTATTATTACCAGCAACAATGAGCTGGCTATATTAAAAATGATGGCTCAGATTCTACTTTCATTAACACCATTTTGCACTGGTATAAACTCTAGATTTAAACTGGTATAAGTGAGAGCAGACTTTGACGCACTGACTGTAACAACATGAAAAAATAAGACACTCTGAAAATCCTTTGCAAATTGATACATAGCGAGCAAACCACAAGGACAATGATACCTTACAAAAAATCAGAAATAGCAGTCAACTACTGGTAGCTGTCAGAGTAAAGCAACTTTGTTTATTTTAGATATTGTACTCCATATGGTACTCTTAAAGTGGCAGGTATGTCAGGCTGTATTACAATGAGCAATTAGCTGAAAGTAGCAGAAGTGGCGGATACAAAATTGAAAGCAGTGGAGTGAGTGGAGCTGTAAGATGCAGAAAAGAAAGCAGTAGAGGCGGGGTATGGAGAGGAGATGGGAAAATAGAAGCAGGCAAGACAGGAAAACAGGCCAAAACAGAACTAGAAGCAATAGTGCTGCAGAAGTAGAAAGAGAAACTGAAGCAAAAGAGGTGACGTATTCATGACTTGTCTAAACCACACCACTTTCTGGCTCTGCCATAAACTTAGATTATTTCTATATGCATCTTCACACATACCTACACTTGATAAAAGGCTCTATGTAATAAATACAAGATCATTATTTACATCAACATTAAAGAAATATGGTAACATTTTACAGGTCTAGAGGATCCAATGGAAAATATGACTCAGCTGATGGCTTTTATGGCTATAAAGAAACTAGATGGCTCTTCATTCAATGTAAACTAACAGAATTGATTTCAATGGAGCTATGTCAATCTACACTTGCTGGGGATCTGGCCCCCTACACCGGAGACAAACCAATTGCGCTCTAGTTCCCATTCCCTTATTATTGTAAGTTTCTTCTTTTATTTGTTCCTCAGTGAAGTTATTTAAAAATATACTGCCTCTCTAAAGAACTAAAGTTTTCCAAAGCTATTGGACCACACATTGATCTGAGAGTATAAATCCTAAATAACTCCCCTGATGTTACTCTCGTTCTGCAGGATGTACTGTTGTAACTAAAATCAGAATCTAATCCATGATATGCAAATCTATTCATAACTCTGCTTGAGTTGCACTAAATTGAATTTTACTTTTACAAACACACTAAATGCCTAAACCCTTATCATATGTTTAAGGAAGTGAGTGGAGACACTCTATTCTGAAACACCTCTAAACCAAGCAGTTTACAGCTGTTTTATTAAAAATATTCAGATGGGTAAGTTTTCCCTTTTATTGTCTTAAATGGCTTCAAATGAATATCTGTGTAAATAAGCCAGAATTATAGAGATGCACTGTACCCTCCCATAGTTTAGTATCCATTAGTCTTTCCATTGTCAACAAAACATCCATAATAATGCAGTTGGCATTCAGGGTCCCAGCCTGATTGTTTTCTTAAACAAGATTAAAAAAATTGATGTCCATTGTTAAGCAATACCTTTGTAATAACACAGAAGCTTAGTTTAATTAAGTTTAACACTTAGCCCAAAATCTGGATATTAAACATTAACTCTAGAAAGGAATTAGGTGGGAATGTTGGTGTGAATGGGTTCCGTTAAATATATTTTGCACTCTGTAGTAGAAATATATATTTTAAAGGTCTCTGTAATGGAAAGGCTAAGCAGACATTAAATGAGCTAACAAGCTCTTTGATGCTCTTAGTGGGTGTCACAACCAGAACATGGGCAGTCTGACCTAGTGGTCAGAGCAGCAGTCAGGTCTCAAACTGGGTCAAATACCTTGGGGATCAGAGGCTGAGATATGCCAGAGGGCACACAGAGTCAGGAGGCAGGCAGGGTCAGGTGACCAGGAGACCAGGGTGAGACAGGTGGCACAAGAGAAACAGCCCTAAGCAGGGAAAACTAGTTGTTGCATGGACAACTTCCTATACCTGCGCTCTGTTGAAATACCAGCAGAGGCCCTGCAGAGTTCCACCAGTTATCTCCCAGGACTGGAGTCCTCTGTCAGAGTCCAGTTTCTAATTCTGACAGCTATTTATCCCGGCACTGGATGACAGATTGGAACTTACTGGCACCTAAGAACCCTGTGGCCCAGGGTTTGAGAGCTGTAGTCTCTGATGGTAGGTGCAATTCCCCTCCCCCCCATTAGAGAGGGTCCCGTGAGACCTATACACTGTTTAAGTCTCACTTAAGACCCTTTACGACTATGCACATCCATGGAGGAAAAAGTAAGTGGAACTAAGAGCTACTATAGCCTCTTTATCCTTTGATATGGGGAATGGTTCCTTCCTCCTTTGCCCAGCTCCCTAGTGCATAAGCCAACATTTGCTAGAAGAGAAGATTTGGCCATATATACTGTCCTACAAAGAGAGGGATGAAAAGAGCAATGGATTCTTTGAACCTGCCCTCATCCACTCCACTGAGCAGTACGGAGTCCCTGAAAAGAAAAGCTGCATACTTTCAAGGGTGTCCCCATTCATTCAAATCCAGCTCTCCCCCTTGCACAGCATAATTGTGCTAGTTCCATTGTGAGGGGATCTTACACAGTCACAGGGGAGTGGGCATGATTTGCCCCACAATGAAAGAAGGAGAAATTGGTGGAGATGTGGCTTTTGTCAGTTGTCTTTTATAATTAAGCAAATGTCAGCTTGAGGAATTCTGGTTATTCTCCCCCTTGCACAGCAGAATTGGGCTCGTTCCATTGCGAGGGGATCTTACACACGATAACTGAGTTTGGACTTCAGGATTAAAGGTTATATTTTAGTACCCTGAAACACTGACAGAACGAATGGAGAAGCTCTGAGTTACCTGCTTGTCATCATAAATGTAAATATATGATTATTTTCATAATAATTCATTGAGTCACATACCTTTCCTTGCCTTTACACTAACCTAGGTCCACAGACTTCTGTGGAATTGTTCTTGATTGTTTGTCTGGGAGAAACATAAAGGCCCTTAATTTTTACAGGGAACCTTGAAAAAAACCAAACCTCACATTACTCCTTTGGGATAAAACTCACAGTGTGAGCTAATCCATTTCTTCTATTTTGAAGAAAAATAGTCAAGAGATCTGGAGGTGTAAGACATTGTGACTGTACATTAGTTATTATAAATAACTGTCCCATCATGAGTTTGTAGCATAGAATATTAGAGTTGGAAGGGACCTCAGGAGGTCCTGCCCAAAGCAGGACTATCCTCAGCTAAATCATCCCAGCGAGCATACGGAGTTAGTGCGTGCATTACAGCTGGACTGATTCAAAACAGTTCCAAGTCTACCCTGCCATAAACAGGCACAGCTCCACTGATTTTAATTAAATTGTGTTGCATTGCACCATAGCTGAATTTGGCCAAAAAACTTTAATGTGTCTTCACAGCTGCTATAATTGCTTGTTCTGACCTCAGATCTTAAAAGATTTGCTTCATTGGAGCCATCAAATTCCTGCAACACATTCCAGCTCTCAGCTTTGAGTTGTTCCATGAGGGAGAAAATATCCACGGCACCATTTGGAAGTTTTAAATGCATGGTTATTATACGGGCATGTCCAGGTAGGCCTATAAAAACAATAGGCAAACTTTTCAAATATTCAAAAGCTGCCACAGGGACTTCAATATGTGTAGCTATAAACAAGTCCAAGTAGCAGTGTTAAAGCTTCATTTTTCCTTGTAAATATTCATTTCAGCCTTAAGGGAATCGAGAATGGAGGTTTCATTTTCACATGAAAAGCTACAGAATGCCAAAGTCCCCTTTTATACACGAGGCAAGATGTTCCTGTGGATCAAGCATGAGACTGGAATCCCGGTAAGAGGAGTTTCCTTGCCTCAGGCAACTCAGTTGACCTCTCTTTCCCCTACCGCCTTTTTCTTTGTCTTGTCTTCTTATAACTTGAGGTCTTGAGGGCAAAGCCTCTCTCTTGATACCTCTTTGTACCGGGCAATGTACACAGTGACCCTGATCATTGCTGGGGCCTCTAGGCACTATTTTAATACAAATAATATGTTCTGTTTGTGATCTTGTGACCTGTTTGTCAGTGGTCTAGCACAATCAGGCACAATCCCCAGAAAATTGACTGTAGTTCAAGATTAAGCACTACACGTTGTATTAAACTAAAAACAAAAAAACCACAAAAAGCCCTCAGTTTTTGAATAACAGAAGAGAGGATACAGACAATTCTCCTTCTGCTGCTAGTGTTATTATGTACAGTTTTCCTCTTATAGTCATGAAAAACTGATACTCCCCTATCCCCCAAACTTCCACATTGAATTGTTATTTCCTGAGCCAGGGGCATTATCTAGGCCAGGGGTCATCAACCTTTACTATCAAAAGGGCCACAGCTTACCATGGCTGAAGAGCCGCATGCGGCCCCGGAGCCACAGCTTACCATGGCTGAAGAGCCGCATGCGGCTCTGGAGCCGCGGGTTGCCGACCCCTGATCTAGGCAGAAGGATCCATGCCCTTTGGGCACTGTCTGTGCAAACATCAAGAAATACTTATCCAGCCAGCACAATATATTCACTTTTTAAAAATTCCTAATAAAGACTGCAATTTAGTAACGCACCTAGGCTTACATGTATGCTTACATGAATGCAGGCTCTCTCAGATTGTCAGCATAGGCTCTGAAAGAGCCATTGTGGTTGTAGGTAGTGGGGTCAAGAGAAAGGCAGATTCTCATCCCCACAAGTAGCACCAGACACTCAGCTTAACTCTACCTGTAGTACTCATACAAGTCTTCCAGCTTCCCAACTACAAGCCACTCCCTTACATTCATGTTACTAGTTAAGGAGCAAGCAGAGTAGAAGAGGCATACTCAGAGGTCACCTCCTGAAACAGGTCCCATTCAAACTCTGAAGCAGCAGGGGAGGGTGGTGTCCACCTTAAACCTTTTAGTCCAGTGGTTAGATCACTTATCTGGGATGTGGAAAACACAGGATCAATTTCACCCCTCAGGCAGAAGGTGTGAATAGGGGTTTCTCACCTCAAAAAGGTTCTCCTACCACTGAGATATGAGATATTCTGATGTGGGGCTCCTTCAGTCTCTCCTGAGGGAACTGCTCGAGCTTGGATAAATAATTAAAGAGTGATTAGAGCATGGGGACTGGACCCTGGTGTCCTACCTCCCAAGTGCGTGACTGAATCACTAGACAGCAGTCATTCTCTCTCTGGCCCAATGACTGCACACAGTGGAACAGGTTTGTCCTTGTTTATTCAAAATGTGGCCCAGTTTCATGTAATTTCTCTGTGATTTACCTTCTGGCATTTGATGCCTGTATTGAAAATATTATGTACAGTTTTTAGTGAATTGAGTGTTAAAAGTCTAAAAGAAAGTGACATTTTCCAGTTTCATTAATATGTGGTTTTGAAATGAAACAAGAAGCAAACCAGTGGCATTCTTCCAACAGAGCACATTTTTGGAAGGAGAAATCACATCTCAGGAGCCAGACAAGATGCTCTGTGAGCCCCTCTTGAAGCTTACCTTTGTCTACAACAAATTGAAGAAAAGAGATGACAGGCTTGATCCAGAGAGACCCCTGCCACTGCTTGAATCAGCATCCTGCTCCTAGGCATGGGGGTAGATTGTGCTATGAGTTTTTAAGCAGAACTTCCCACTGAGATCAATGAAGCATTCTGATTGACAATGGATTGTACCAAGTAGCCTATGGGAAAGAATTAAAGAGGAAATAATCTTAAAATAGCTCTGATTTTTTTTTAAAGTTTCTTGTATAGCCTTCTAGATAAGTCCCAGGTATATTTATGGTACTATAGTTTGGTACTATTGTTTATGGTAATTTAGGTAACTTAGTCTTAAATAGGTATGTTAAAAGGTAAGAGCTAATTGCTCCATGAACTATTTTCTTTACATTGTACTTGTGCAGTTGTTTTTTAAAAGGGAAATTCGAACCATGATACTTGGATCACAGATGTATGAGTAGTAATGCTTTTTTTCTTCAATTAGTATCTATGACAAGTTTCTAAAGAATAAGTCCTTTAATAAACTAAGGATTAATTCCCTTAGATGAAGAGAGGCTACGAGGAAATGGTCTGCATCTCTTGTTGTTATTTTTCTTTGCAGATCGTTGTTATTAAAAAAGTAATATCCAAAGACACACTAGTATAATATAGCTAATAAAGGGAAATATTACAATGGCCTTACTCTATCTATATATAATACTTTACTGCACAAGTACTCACATTGAAATTAATGGAGCTAATTGCAGAGTAAGTTGCTAGTCGACATGAGTCAGGCTATCACAATTTTGTCCAAAGGTTTCAATACACTCTATTGCTCTATTGTGTAGTGATACTATGTAATATGATTGTTTAGAGGGCTTTTAAGGCAAATCTTGCTGAGAAGAAGAGGGACTTTCACAGATATTATAATGTTGTATTCCCAAGCATTAACATAGCCCTCCTCCCCTCCAATTATTTGAAAGCCAATAGGTAGCTCTGCAAAACATTTTTATTTAATCATGATACCGTTCCATGGATATTCCTTCTATAGAGGGAAACTTTCTGTCCCCTGACTCCTTCATGATGGCTAGAACAGCTTTTCCCTAATAAGACATGACATTATTAGCACAAATATCTAAAAGCCTTTTATTTTTTGAAAAGCACATGTTGAAACACAACAAACAATAAGAGAATAGGTAGAGAAGTGTGAGGACACCTCATCTTGAGAAAAGGTCCATAATAACCCTACTGAGCTGTGTTCTTTCAAATGTATCTTTTTTTCCTCTTAGCTGTTTAAAGTCTTACAATGTCAACAAGCTACATATATGTGGGGTGAAATTCTGGCCCCACTGAAGTCAAAGGGAGTTTTGCCATTGATTTCAATGGGGACAGGATTTCACCCAGGATTTTTTTCTGATGAGTTTGCTAGAATTAATAGAAATCTCTCAATTTCCATAACTTGCAAAGTAAACTTAATGTGCCAAATTTATCCCATTATGTTCTTTCCATAGCTTAGCCCCTGACTCTGGAAATGCTTATGCACAACCTTACCTCTAAGTAGTTCTCCACTCACATACATAGAGTTAAGCACGTGTAAAAGTGTTTGCAGGATCATAATAATACACAGACAGTGGCTAACACAGGAGTTACAATATATCAATATATTAAACAGTTACTTAATGAGAAACCAAGCCAACTTCCTCTCCATTATTTCTAAGTAAAGAGAGCAATAGTGGAGCTAAGATAGACAACAATCCTCTTTGTCAAAATACTCAAATATCATTTGAAGGTTTTGAATTTGGGACAGAAATGTTTGGGATAATTTATAGACTAGCAATTCAGCTGTAAGATGTAGCCTGATAAGATTTTTAAATGCATAGATACCAAAGCTGGTACCAGATCAGGTAGGCTTTTAAGATTCACTGTGAACATATAGGTTCAATTAAAGTCAAATATATCTTTTTTCAGAAGTACATAAGAGATAAAAATTACCCTAAGCTTTCTTTACTTCATTCCACATATGCAGTTTCCAGAGATCTCCTTCCTAGAGGGATACTCCCTGCAGGTATTTCCATAGGATGGGACAACTGGGCCTTTGGAAATGTGGAAAATACTAAAAATGCATAAATCATATATTTCATCAGTCAGAAGGCAATTCCATAATAACAGCAGCATTTTAAGTATCACCACATTCATAATGACCACATTGTGCACAGTGATCTTACCTTGACCACAGCAGCTTTGTTGGATGACTTGCACAGCTATGCATCATTCCCCAGATGTTCTGGGCTGTCTTAAAGGCAATTACTGTTACTTATAAAGTATCATTTTTAACCAGGATTTTGTATTGTGCAATTAAGTAGATTATACTGTTTCTCCTGAAACAGTAGCTTAAAAAAAGACCTAAAACAAAAGAAGCAGCAAAACCTTTTACATTATATATTCTGCACAGAAAATGCAGAAAATCCTCATTAAAAAGTGGCTGGATCCATTTTGTTCAAACTTAAGTTCTGATCCCGTAGTACAGTGGTTCTCAACCTTTCTAATGCCGTGACCCCGCAATACAGTTCCTCATATTGCGGTGACCCCAAACCAAAAAATAATTTTGGTGGCTACTTCAAAACTGTAATTTTGCTACAGTTATGATTCGGAATGTAAATACCTGATATGCATTATGTATTCTCATTGCTACAAATCAAACATAATTTAAACATAGTGATTAATCACAAAAGCAGGCTGTCTCGCAGGCTCTCTTGGCTCTCCGCCTCTTGGCTCTCCGCCTCCTAGGCTTCTGTCCTCCGGCGCTCGCTGCGTCCACCCACTGATGACGTCAGCAAGCGCCGGACACACGTAATGCGCTGCTATGGACTGTGGAGCGTTCCCCCCGCTTCCCCCACCCCTTAGGCCCCGGACGGATGATGCAATCACGTCTGCACATGCGTGCAGGCATTCAGTTTGGAATGCGCATCCATAACGGTGTGCGTTCCAGCTGAATAGCGCTGCTACAGATGGTAGCGCGACTTCTCAGCGGCTAAAGCCATCGGAAATATGTATTTTCCGATGGCTTTAGGCGACCCCTGTGTTTTGGTCGTTCGACCCCCGCCGGGGTCGCGACCCACAGGTTGAGAACCGCTGCCGTAGTAGGACCCTCTTTATTAGATCAAAAAGAGGAAATAATGGGAGGAGGACATCCTATCCCAGAAGCTATTAGATATGGAGGAATGAGCATAGGAATGTATACCATGCTAGGTATCCATGCTAGCATTTCCATGCTAGGTAAATAGTATTTTCCCTATTTGCAGATGGCAAAGATACAGATGAATTCATGGGTAGAGGTTTAGAACTGATAGCCAGGTTCTAATTTTGACATACACTAGGTTCTATTCAAAGTTCAGACATTAGGTTAATTTAGTAGCATTTTTGTCTGCTGATTTGTGAAGAAAATGTAACTCTGTGCTGCAACAAAGAGAGAGAGTAAGTCTCATGCCAGTGTCACTATATGTGTAATTGTACTGATCTTCAAACTTCACTAGATCCTTAAATCTCAATAACACCTATAAAACAAGTCAAGGCTATGTCCTTTGTATTGTATAACAGTCTTATTTCTATATATTAGCTCTCAATATAAGATACACATTAAAAATCATAAGCACAATGAGGGAATGGTAGTTTTATCTTAATGCTAAGTTGTTTTTTGTTTGCTTTGCCTGGAGTTTCATATTTGTGATATCCTGATATTCTAGCTGCATTACTTATCAGAGCATGGGATAATTCAGGTCAAACAGCTTTTGTTCGATACAGCTCACTCTGCATGCATTTGGAGGGATCAGAGATGTAAGTTAGTTAGCATTTTGCCAAAGGGATACAGGTTACATCAGTGACTAGCATCTTCATCTAACAAAAGAACCAAGACAACAGGATTGATGAGAATACAACAGGCAGCACTCTCACTTCTGATCTGGAGAGTTGCAAGATATTTTCTGATTTCTGCTATAGACCTTTATATAGATTTCAGTCAAATCTTTGGAAAAAAATTTATTATAGGTACTTTGAGTAGCATTGACTCAAAGTCCTAATACTTTCTGCATCCACTCCATATGCTCCAAGAGTAATTGGGTATTTGACACTCTGACTTACCACATAGGATGATGTATTAGTATTTGCCATTACTATCACAACATAAAGATGAGATAAAAATACGGAGTAGATGCTACCATGGTTAGGGTTCTTGCTTTTCCTCACTAAGACGTAAGTTCGATAGCAGACAGGTTCACTTGTGTAAAATGACTTTTAATATTGATAATTCCATTATCTCCTGAGAGATGGATTGCCTCTATATACACTCCAGATAAAAGTACACATTGGTCAAAATAGTTATACGTTATGTTTCATGATCTACTATAGCAGTGTATGTCAACTAGAGGTCACTTCATGTTGGCTTATTTGAGCTTTAGCTTCACTGTAATACTTTGTGGGCATAATGGACTATGAAATTGAGGTCACAGCATGAAACCACAGCTAGTTTGATATTGCCAGGGCTGTGTGTGTGGAGGGGGGGTGCTGAAAATGGTGCTGGACCTTGTTTGGAAGTGCTGCCTGGTTGAGTGTATTTATCTCTGAAAATATTGAGGGAGTCATTTGACTAATTTACATGCACATGCAGGGTTTAAAGCACAGAGATGGTTTTTGGTGGTGTATTTGCCACCCCACAGCACCCTTTCCATGGCTTAGCCATCCAGCCAAGTCACTTAAAATTCAGTCTCCTTCTGGGGTAACAAAAAGGTCCAAACAAAAGGCCAAAGAAATCCAAAGTAATAATCCTTCAGCTCCTCTCAAGTCAAATTAATAACTACTTTTCCAGCAGGAATTCCTATGCTATCCTTTTCCTCCCCAGGGATGCCGGTAGTTTACCACTGTGGTTTCCCTGCTCCCACTCACAAGCCATATAGGGCTTTGGGGCCATCCCTATGGTGCTTCTGTGGGGACAAATGCTCAAAAGGCGGGAATAAGCATTTCCTGAGGTGCCAGACCCTATGAGAGGGCAGAGCTGGTGAGCCATCTGTGGGCTCTGGCTCCTCAGTCAGGGGGCAGAGGTAGTAAGAAGTTCAGAAGTTCTGGCCTTGTGACAATGCAGAGCCAGCAAGAAGGTCTTCTGGCCTAGTGAGGTAGCTGCCACCCCATGGGTGGGGTCAGCATCAGGGGAGAGGGTAAGAGGACCCAGGCCCGTGGTACTCCACTGGGTCCCAGCCCAGGGCCCTCACAATGGCAGAGGGTTCCACTCTGGTTTAGTGGGGTCCCACAGGAAACATGCTGACCTAGAATCAGGCCACAACACAACCAAACTATTTTCAGGCTTTCCTGTGCTACTTCCTACATTCCTTTCCTGGAGTACCTGGACCTTGGGATCATTGTCCATCATCCCCAGCATAGACAGCGAGCAGAAATCCCATCATCTCCTTGGTATCACAGGCAGCTCTGGCAGCTCCTCTGGGTCCTCAGCACTGCAGGGGTCAGGCGTGGGCACCAACGATGGGCGAGATATCCTTCTCCTCCAGCAGCTCCAGCCCAACTGAGCTAGAGGGCTCGCCTTTTATACTTCCACTTCCTGTCCTGCCCTTCAGCTTCTGGGATGGGAGGATGCAGATGTCCTGACTCTGCCCACCAGCAGGTGGGCAAGGGTGTCTCCCAGTCCATTTCTGAGGGAGACCACACCCCCTTGCGACAAGCCTCATCACAGAACTTCCCCAATAGAAGCCTCACCTGTTCCCTGTGGATTTCTTCATGTAGGCCCTAACTCAGGGCATCCCCACTGTTTTCTGTGGGTTTCTTCTACTAGACCTCTCTCCTTCTTCCTTTCCCTGAAGCCAGTTTACACCTCTAGGACTCTCTGGTCTGGAGATCTACACCAGCTCTCTTCCCAGAGTCTAACGAGAGGAACTCCATCGCTGTCTCTCTTTCCCAGGGACCCTGACATTTCTCTTGGCACATCCACAGTCCCTCTGCCCTCATTTCTGGATTCCCTCCTCTACCTTCTCTGTCACATTCCAGGCTGCAGAAGCTGCAGAACTCCTCTCACAGTGTTAGCCAAATAACAAATATCACAGGATCTTTTTCAGGGGATAAGGCAACAAGCCACATTTATTGTGAATACAAAAAAATTGGTAAATAGTATCAATAATGCAAATACCAAGAAAACAGTATCAACACTAACAATATCAATATTGTGCTTTACTTAGTGAAATAGTATCAATAATGTAAATACCAAGAACAGTAACAACATAGTGACAATATTAATATTGTGCTTTATCTAGTGATTACAAATACAGAGACTCTTTGTTGACACATTTCAATTGGTACTTTCATTCATACTCATACACACAGACAGGGAGATAGACAAACATACATAGGGGTCTCACAGATGTTATAGTTACCAGCCTCTTGGTGCTCGTGGTAGTTACTGGCCAGGTGAATGTAGCACAAGGGTGAGGAGCAAGGTTCTGCTGATTCACATCGATACTCCTGGATGGTGTGGTGATGTAGACCTGAACCTCCAGTCTTCATCTTTCTATCCCATTTTATAGGGAAAAGATTTCATGTAAGACTATGGGTTTTTGCCCTGTCATGCTGCATCTGCATTTGATGTGATCCTTAATCACCCACATTGGTGCAAGCCTGATCAGATTTTGTTCTTTGAAGTGGGCTGACTCCAAAGTTATCAGGGTGGACTCCTCTTCAGCCAGTTGAGTGGTAAAAGTTATTATCTTCTTTCCTTTCTTCCTCCATCAAACGTCTGAGGTGAGACTGGTGTTTTTTTTATCATGTATTGACATCTCTTACTTAGACCAATTGTTCAAATCACTCTCCCTGTCTACACCCACCTCAATTGCTCAGCCATTCACATTCCAATCATTCAGTGGAAACTCCTACCTGCAGAACTTACATGTCTTTTAAAGCAAACATTATTTCATTTTTACAAGTGTCTTGCACAATTAGGTAGGTATATGTAATTACATTTCACAGTGTGGCTTCTCATACTTAAAATAGGATTTTCACAAATATTCTGGAAGTGGGTAAAATCAACAGATAAAATTGTCAGTGGAGTGGTTTTACAAACAATCTTAAAACAAACAGAAGTATTCAATGTAAAGACAGACTTGAATTATTACTAAATAACCATGTCAAACTGGAATGTAGGACTTACAGAGAATAGCTTTAGACAAAAATCAGGGGCCCCTGGTTCCAATGAGATGCAGTAAAAGAATATTTTAAAAAGACGGAAGTGAACATTTTAAAGAGTAGAGCAATAAGAGTCAGTTGAAGTTTTAGCTGAAGTTTTACAGTGTATCAGGCTGAAGTGCCTCTAGGTAGGAAGTGGGGGAGGCATATTTATGGCTCTGTTCTTTCATGCATTTCATAAAAAACAGGATTTGGCCAACAAAAGTAGCTGTTTTTCTTTCTCCCTTCTAGTTAAGTAACTTTTCTTTGATACTGGTCAAGCAGTCTCTTTCTAGATCAGCTGCTCCATTACTAATTAGTTAACGGACACCAGGAGAATGGTACTACTCTCAGGGGTAGCCTATAGGCTCATCATAGGCCAGTTAAGTTTTAATTCTTCTGAATGGTCACTGGCCCCATGACAAGTGGTATTTGTGTATTTTCTCCATGTGCACAGGTTGTGCTCCTGTTTGGAAATTTGGCTCAGACATTTCACTGGAAATGTTAAGGTTACTATACCTTTGTGCAGTTCAATAAGAGCTAGTCAAAATACTTCACTGATTCTCAGCCTGAGCATATGAAGATAGTTTAGTATCTCAGGAATCCAATCTAGAGCAAGAAAACAAATGGGGGTGGAGGAGTTATTGGTTTTGTTTTGCTTTATTAATGAAAGGCTAAGAAAGTGACTGGATCCTGATCCTGAGCAGCCTGAAACTGAGGTTCAAAAATGCTTGGATCCCAGGCTTTGGTGTGGCTTATGAAAGGTATAGGAGCCATGTGTGTCTTAGATCAGATTTCAACTACTTCAAGCTTCAGATATGGGATTGTAATCTGGGTGACTCTCTTATTATTTATTTGTATTACAGTAACCCCTCTTGGTCCCAACTGAGATTAGGTCCCCATTGCATTAGGAACTGTAAAGCCACAGAATATGAGCCGGACTCTTCCCCTTCAGCTCTATAGAGACAAGTGGCATCGCCAGTTCTTCACTGTAAAGCCGTTGCTGTATATTTACAGGTTGGCTCTCAGCCACGATGACTCGCTGTGTGGAAGCCGGTGAGTGAGCCACTTCCTTGGGAACGTAAAGCACCCTACAACTTTTCCAAGGGCGAACTTTGAAGTGAACCCGCCTGGGAGGACAGGAGGCGTAGGGAGGATTTCTTCCCTCTGTTTGCGAACTGGCTTTCAGGACTTGAGCGCTGGCTGCCGGTGATTAAAAACAAACAGCTGATCATGCTCCCCCTCACTCACAAGACGTGAGTTGCCTGCTCGAAATACAAGCGGCGGCACCGGGGCTTGCTTTGCTCGCTTTTGATCTGGAGCGGGGTTACTCACAGCTGTAAGGGGAGGGGAATGTATCTGGGTCCTTGCCTCTCTGTGCTCAGTTTGCCCTGCTAACAGACTCCCCATTTGCTCGCGTCTGCGCGCTGCTCCCGTGCGCGGGCAGCGAAGGGGCGAGCTTGGGCTCCAAAACCAGCTGGCCAGGAGCTGTCCAGCATTTCAGCACCGCGGCGCTCGGCTCCGGAGCGCCAGCAGCCCGGGCAGCCTCCAGACCACGCTACGGACACGCAGGGGGGAAGCGGATCCTAGGCTCCCAGGTAAGGGGGAAAAGGGATCTTCGGCGCTTACACGCACAGACTCAGAGCGGCAATTCCAAGCGGGGTGAGAGAGAGAGAGAGGCAGAGAAAGCGATCCGGGGGGACGACACGCCCCACGGGTCGGCTGCTCTGCGTCGCTGCTTTGCAAATGGGCCGCACGACTCCCTTTGGTGAGGTGACCCCGCTCGGTCGTTGCGCGGGGCGCTGCGTGACCGGGCAGCGCGGTGAAACCCCGCACGCGGGAGCCGCCCGGGCTGCGGAGCGCGTGTTTCTGCGGCGCTTCCCTGGGTGAGCGCGGCCGAAGCTAAGCGCGCGTTTCCTTCCTCTCGTTCCAGCCCGGCGCGCCGCGGGGCAGCGAAGGAGCGATGGGCAGAGAGGCGGGGTGACGAGACCTGTGCGGGGCAGGGCCCGCGTCCAAGGGCTGAGCCGAAGGAGAAGCAGCCGCGCCTTCCCCGTAACGCGCAGGTGGATCCCGGGCCGTCGCCAGCCCGGGGAGCTGACGGGCCGGGGCCAGCTCCCTCCTCATGGTGCCCCGCAGGCGGGGCTAGCTGGATTCATCCCCCCGCAGCCCATGGCTAACTCCTCCCGCTCCGAGCCCAACGCGTCGTGCGCCGGCCGCCAGGGCAGCGGCGGCTGCGGGCTGAACGCGTCGGCCCCGCCGCCCCTCCCGGATTTCTACCTGGCCGTGCCCATCATCTACTCCGCCATCTGCGCCGCGGGGCTGGCGGGCAACACGGCCGTGATCTACGTGATCCTGCGCGCGCCCCGCATGAAGACGGTCACCAACCTCTTCATCCTCAACCTGGCCATCGCCGACGAGCTCTTCACCCTGGTGCTGCCCGTCAACGTGGCCGACCACCTGCTGCTGCGGTGGCCCTTCGGCGAGCTCATGTGCAAGCTGGTGGTCTCCATCGACCAGTACAACACCTTCTCCAGCGTCTACTTCCTCACCGTCATGAGCATCGACCGCTACCTGGTGGTGGCGGCCACGCTCCGGGCCAGGAAGGCGTCCTACCGCACCTACCGCGCCGCCCGCCTGGCCAGCCTGGCCGTCTGGGCCCTCGTCTCCCTCATCGTCTCGCCCTTCGCCGTCTTCGCCACGCTCCACCAGGAGCAGGGCCGCCCCCAGTGCGTGCTCGTCTTCCCCGCGCCCGAGAGCTTCTGGTGGCAAGCCAGCCGCCTCTACACCCTCACCCTGGGCTTCGCCCTCCCGGTCTCCACCATCTGCATCCTCTACGCCGCCCTGCTGGCCAAGCTGCGGCACACGCGCCTCGCCTGCCGGGACAAAGCCCTGGACAAAGCCAAGAAGAAAGTCACGCTGATGGTGCTCATCATCCTGGCCGTGTGCCTCGCCTGCTGGGCCCCCTACCACCTCAGCACGGTGGTGGCCCTCACCACGGACATCCCGCAAACGCCGCTGGTCATCGGCATCTCCTACTTCATCACCAGCCTCAGCTACGCCAACAGCTGCCTCAACCCGTTCCTGTACGCCTTCCTGGACGCCAACTTCCGCAAGAGCTTCCGCAAGCTGCTTGAATGCAGGCCGGCCCCCTGACGCCCCCGCGGGGCTCTCCCGAGAGGAAAGCGCAGCCCGGGGACCAGCTGGGCTCGAGCGTTAGCTGCCCTGGAGAAATCAGAGTCCAGTTCCTCCCGGGGTGCCCTGCAGCCAGCGCCGCCGCGTTCACACGGGCGCCTGGGGCTTTCCCGGTCAGCACGGCGCTCGTCCCTAGGCGTCCCTGCACATCACCGTCTTTCTTTTTCCTTCAGGAGGCCGCGATATCCCTCGGGACGGGATGTCCTGGCGCAGGAGCACAGTCCCACATTTGACACGGTTTTAGGGAAGGCCGGTTAAGTACGTTGACATCTCTATCACTCTAAAGCCAACAAAGATATTTTACTGAGTGCCTTGCTGGGTGAATCTGAATGAATCTGAAACCTGCTAGTATTAGATCTGCAGTACCTATGTTGTATCTCAGCCTTATTCCCTTACTCCATTCTAAATAAATACAACATAATTAAAAAGCCTGTGCTTTCATAGCAACCTGATATCCTTCTCTCTCTCTCCCCCCCCCTCCAGCCTTCTAGTTTGAGGCGCTGTGTTAGTCATACCATATTCCATATTTCAGTCCAGGACTAGCAGAAATAATGTACTGCTCAGTATGAATGCTCAGAGGCTACCAGGTATAAATCTCCTTCTCTATACATGAATTATTGTTAAAATCACTTTGCAGGACTACTGTCCTGTTGGATAAAAGTCAGTCTGACTTTTCTGAACACGTTTTAAAGAGAAATCACTATTTGGCTTCAGATTTTGTAGACCAGGCTACCATTCTAACAACTTTAACAATCTTTGAAAGACAAACCTCCGAAGGAAAAAGAATAAGTGAAAGCATTAGTAACAGCTAAGCTTATATCCTTTTATGTGGAGTCTAAATATGCCTATTAAAGTCTCCTGAAATCCCACTGCTTTCTCTGCATGTAGCACAGAGCCCTTGCCCTAGCTTTAAGAAAGAAGAAAAGGGGAATCATAGCATGCAGGAATATGGATGTGTGTTTGGAGCCATCTTCTGTAGCTACTGAAATTTTCAGCCCAGCAATCAGTTCTGTAATACCAAGTTCTCACTTCCTATTAGTATCAGAATATATGGTTCATTTTACATCCAATACATATATTTATGACAGGGTTCCTACATCTTCTCAAAAAATGCTCAGACTTCTTTTTTCCCCTTGAGCCCACTTAAGGATTGGATGTTATTTTACTATAAACTCTCACTTCAGAGAGAGCACTTTTTACAAGAGCTTCTGCCAAGAAAGAGAAAACCTATACTTCCCCAGGGTGTTACCAGTCACACAGAATCATAGAAGATTAGGGTTGAAAGGGACCCGAGGAGGTCATCTAGTCCAACGCCCTGCTCAAAGCAGGACCATCCCCAACTAAATCAATCGTGTTAGATTATTAATACTACTTTCAAAAATATCTAACATGTTATTCACTAGTTTTGCCTTTTAAAAAATCCTCTTTATCTTAACTTAGACTTTGAGAATAAAAAGATGAATTTGGCTCTTTTCAGTTTCACCATTGTTCACATGCCAAAACAGTTCAGGGGAAGGTTTCATTTTTTCACTTCTCTCCTAACTCCACAAGGAAATGTGAAAGATTTGAAATATAATTTGTGAAAATAGTTCTAGGCATATAAATTTCTCTATTATTATTCATTCATATTGCCCTAGTCATGGACCCAGTGTGCTAGGCACTGTATGTACACTTGATTTTTATGGAGATGAAACTTACAATATAAAATATTGACCATAAAATAGTCAAATACAATTACCCAGATATTCTTTTATTCCTAATACTAAGAGACATAAATTGTTGTAGATTCTGATTAGACAAACAACAATTAATCATAACACTTTATCTGAGAAATGATGAAGATATTTTTTCTTGTTTGAATAGTAGTGGAGATATAATTTTTAATTGCCCCAATGAAAAAAAATGGATATACTTCAAAAGTTGTCAGTTTTGAAGATACTGAACCAAAACTCCTCAGGGTGATATTTACAAGGCCTACTCACACTTTTTCATAGGCATGATGACTAAAATATACTAATAATGCTCAGTTGAAGTTAAAGCACAAAATTTAATTTTTTTTCCTGTTAATTGGAAGTGTAACAGAACTGGTACAATTGAGTCATTGCTACTGATGTATTAAGAGGTTATTGTATACGTGCACTGCTTTCAAATGATGCACTCATTAAAGATCATGGTACTGTACATTTTAAAGATGATCCAACTTCTTAACTGTAAACATGTATATTATATTAGCACACACATAGCTTAATGATTGTAATACATATTCAAGCTTAAATCCAGCTGTTGCCTCTAGAGGTGCAGAGGTTCTCTTGACAGCAGAACTGATGCACTGCCACTGTGCAATAAGGGAGGTCTGGTTTCCAGGGCCCATCCAAGGATCTGCACAAAAGTCTTGCACAGAGCAGAGCTCAGGTCTGCAAATGCCCACTGTATGGCAGTGCAAAGGGGTCATCTGCAAAGCAGTACCCAAAAGTGAGTGAGAACAGGTAACTGGATAGTCTAATTGAGGGCTGGAGGATCTGCCACTAGTGGAAACTTTCAATCTTCCCCATTAGCAGGCCACAATAAGGGCCTTTGTAGCAGGGTGCTTCTATTTGCGTTTCAGGATATGAAAGCTCCTCCCCCAGCCTCAGGGGAGGAGTCACTGAGCCTGGACTCAATTAATTACGGACGACAAGAAATGAACAAACAGGGACAGTCGTGAGGGTCAAAGGGCTAAACAGACTAAACCTGATGAGGACACCAAGCAGAGAACCCCAGACAGGTCCTTGAAGGTAGCCAAGGATGAAGCCCAGAGGATCTCTGCCTGGATGTGTGAACAGACAAAGGAATGGAAGTAGGCCCCACAGTCGCAGAGCACCCCTCCCCCCCCAGACAACCTCCTCTCGCTGGTGTTGTAGATGGACACTTTGGCCAGGGCCAGGAGGAGGTTGACGAGGAGGTCTCTTGACTTTGTGGGGCCATGGATGGAGTGTGCATATAAAAACAGAGGAGAGGAAAAGTGCAAACAGAACCACAGCAGGAGGTTCTGGAGGAGCCAGAACAGGGGCTTCAGCCTGGTGCTCTCGAGGTAGATGTGTGCCAGCATCCCCCTCATGCCGCAGAAGGGACAGGTGTCCAGGAGAGGGTGAATAGCATCAACTACACACCCATGCTCAGGGCTCCATGAAGGAGCTGCCACCTGATGTCCCCGGCAGGCCGTAGGGTCAAGGTGGAATAGAGACTGGCCCACAAGAGATCCTTGCCCTTCACAGATGGTAGCAGGTCCTGCCATTTGGTGTCTGGGCGGGACATGAGGGCGAGGAAATGGAGGGTGTGGAGCATGAGCATGTACAGATGGTCCTTCAGTGCGCTTTGGAAGAGGCCTGGTGTGTGGGGAGAGGGCAACTGGGGGGGCTTGTGGGGCTGGGGACTGATGAAAAGTGCCGAAGGGCTAGGACTGAGGGGGGGTAGGGAGCACCCTCTCGCAGGATCTGCTCAAGGTAGACCCGAGCAGCAGAAGGTAAGGCTGCCCTCACCTCCTGGAGTATGCGCCAGGGGGTTTGAGGAATGAACATCCCTATGCACTGAGCCAGCTCATGGGGATCCACCCAGTCCCCCTGCTCATAGTCCAGGAGGTCTCCCATCCTGGTGACTCCAGCCAGGACCAACCTCCATCACACCGAGGGGGTCTCTGCCACCTGCACACAAAGTTAGGGGATGTGTAACAGGGGCTCCACGAGGAGATCCTCCCCATCGGTGGCCACAAGGGGCTTGGAGGCTAATACAAAGAAAGGGCGTGATGTTCAGAGTGTACAGCTGTCCCAACAGTGGACAGCCTTGATACACTCTTCTCCCAAAGCTGACCAGTTCGGTCAGGGTCCAGCTGAGATTGACCGGGCACTCTGCAGAGGCATACAGCACTTGGAGAAAGCCCTCAAAATGGGGCCCAAAGCCAAATGCCCGCAGGGTGCCCAAGAGATACCCATGGTCCATCCTGTCAAGTGCCTTCTCTTTGTCCAGGACAGGACAGCAAATGACAGACGATCTCTACACCCAAGCTCCAGGAGGTCCCAGACCAGAAAGATTATCGAAGTTGGTGTAGCTTCGGATAGTGTAAGTCTGATTGGGATGGACCACGTCCTGCAGCATGGACCCCAGCCTCAGTGAGATGGCTTTGGCCATGATTTTATAGTCCGTGCTGAGGGGTGAGATGGGATGCCAATTCTGAAGGTTGCGGAGGTCCCCCTTCTTGGGCAGCAGGGCGAGCACAGCCTGCCTGCACGAGAGGGGGAGCACTCTGCTGCCCTTGGACTCAGCCCAGATGGTGGTGAAGCCAACCCAAAACATCCCAAAACATGCGGTAGAACTCCATGGTCAACCTGTCCATGTCAAGGGATTTGTTTGTGGGCACAAGGCAGAGGGCTTCGGCGAACTCGGACAGAGTGAGAGGTAGCTCCAGCTGGTCCTGGTTGCCTGCGCCGACTGGGGGAAGTTCATTACAGATCATCCTGCAGTTGGTGTCTTCAGTAAGATCCAGGGTGAAGAGACTAGTGTAGAAGGCCCCGGCCCTTCCACGCATCTCCACCAGATCCATGAGGGGGGCACTGTTCTCTGCCAGAAGGCAGGTGACGTGCTTCTGGGCCCCATTCCTTTTCTCCAGGGTGTAGAAGAAGCAGGAGCCATGATCCATCTCCCAAAGGAGACAGATACAGGATCTAACAAAGGCGCTCTGAGCCCAAAGGTCTTTGAGGGCCCGGAGCTCCTCCCACTTCTCCCAACATGCTCCGCAGAAGGATGGATCCTGAGGGCTGTTGGCCAGACGCCTCTCCAGCTCTAAAACCTCCCACTCCAGCTGCCCTATCCCCACATCCCTTCGCCGGCAGGCCCTCCCAAGTGTAGTTGCAGCAGAAGAGCCAGGTGCATGTCTTCCCCACGTCCCACCAGTGCTGCATCAGGTAAAGGTGCACCCCTGCCCCTTGCAGGCCAGCCAGAACTCCCAGAAGAACAAAACAAAGCCCACATCCTTTAGCAGGCAGTTCTTAAAGTGCCAGTAGGCCAGCCCCAGCCTCTCCTCAGTGAGAGAGGCCATCACAGTCACCAAGTGCCGATCCGAGAATGGGGCTGGCTGTATGCTGGAGGAGTGGGCCTGCGAGAGATGGGGATGGAAGAAATAGATGGATTCCATCCTGGAGTGGCTCAACTGATCTTCTCCCACCTGGACAAAGGTGAAGGTGATGATGTTGTCCGGGTGATGGTTATGCCAGATGTCCACCAAGGAGTGATGGTTTATTATCTCCTGGAGGACGTCCAAGGTGGCCTGGCACTGGTGGAGTCCCATGTGGTCCCGTTCCTTGAGGTTGATGTTGAAATCCCCACCCAGGACCAGGCACTCATAAGGATCCAGGGTACCGAGAAAGGCAGACACCTGCTTGAAGAAATGCACCCACTCCAGGCTCGATGTAGGGTGCAGGGTGGCAGCTCTGGCTTCCTCTCCTCCACAGGCCCCACCGGTCTGCGTCGGGCATCGGCTTGCCTGGGCATTCCAAAGGAGTCACCCCAGGGGCCGAGCAGATGTGACATCACATAAAGGAGGAGTGGCTACAGGGACCAGACAGCTAGGGTTGCCGCCGCTGGCTCGGCTGGCGCCCTCCTGGTTCTCGGGGGTCCTGAGCCTCCCTTCTTACTGGGCCAGGGGGCAGTCCCTTCGGGCATGCCCCATCACCCAGCAGAGGTAGCACTGGGCCTTCCCCATAGAGTAGTGGACCCAGTACCGGGCTCCTTAATGGGGCACCAGGAATAACCAATCGAGCGCCTCCCCACTACATGCCACCGGTAACAGCTGAAGCTGCACCTGCCAGTGGAACAAGAGGACGTGGCAGAGGGCAGGATTCTTGCAGCAGAGGGCTGAACATGGAGGAAGGCTTCCCCAGGATGGAGAGGAGAGGCAGAAGGGAGGCATTGGGGAGGAAGGGCGGGACAGAGATGAGTATCACCCATACGCGCAGGTCCTCTAGAAGCTCCATGGGAACATGGATGCCCCCTACTGCCAGGCCCTTCTCCAACACCACCTGAGCAGTGGCCTCAGATGCCAGGAAGAAGACCACCTTCCTGTACATCTTTGAGGCCTCCACCACAGCCGTGGGCCCCACCACCTGCACCAGCACCCACACATAGGTTTCCACATGGGGCAAGATGGGCTACAGGAGGTAACAGACCCCGTGCTTCCTGGTGAGGGTGGGGAAGTGGCCCCGGCCTCCAGGGATGGTGCTGGAGACAGCAGTTGGGGCAGTTGATGAGGTGGTGAGCAGGGGGGCGGTGGCAACCTGGGCCTGTGGCCCTGGGAGCATCGCTGCCCATAGAGCTGGGGGAGGAGACAATGGGGAAGGGAAGCAGAGGAAGAGGGGGCATTGCCTTCCGGGTAGAGCTCTTGCTATTTTTTTTCCCCCCAACCCTTCTTACCGGCCAAGGGTGCACCCCCCAGAGTAGGGGGTGGAAGCAGTGGCAGCAGCAGAGTCCCCGGAGTCCCCACTCGAGTTTGCCACAACCAGCGTCCCGGGAGCAATGCCAGGTGGCTCAACAGCGGCAGCAAGGCCAGTCACCATGCGTGGGGACGTGTGATCAGGTCAAGAGGGGGCATCCCAGGAGGGGGTCCCGGCCCCAGGCACACCCACCATCCTGGGAGGGGGTAGGAACAGATTTTGGAGGGGTAAGGGATGAAGGAGGGATGGGGGTGGGAATGGGAAAGGTAGGAGGGGCAACCTGTCCTCCCCACTAGGAGGAAAGCAGAGGAGGAGGGCACCAACACAAGGCAATATGGGGAGGCCAAACCAGGTGTGGAAACAGGGGAGATGCACTCACCAGAGGGTTTTTTTTTTCTGCTTGTAAAGATAGGATGAGCTTCTTGCTGCAGTGGCTGGGTAAGAGCTAAAACCATTTCCATTAGAAGGGTCTTGGATGTGACCTCTGACCCTTTCAGTGATCTAAACGGAGCACCTTAAGCTAAGCTCAGTAGGCAATACGAAGCTCAAGATTTAACTCCTCCTTTTGCCCTGTATGACAGTCCTCGCTCTGAGGCTGGCTGGTCAGATAGTGTTATCTAGTGATCAGGATGGGGTGTGCATGGGGAGGGAGTTGTTAGTAGGGGAGCCCCGGGCCTCCCACTCCACCCGGCTTTGACCCAGAGCCCTTTGAGGGCTATCAGTGATCTGACAGCCCCGGATGCTTAAGGCTACCCCCCCCAGGCCATTCTCTATCACAACCTCCCCCACTCTGAAAGTCACCAGCTGAGTAAAGGCTGAGTGAGGATGTCTGCTCTGCTTCTGGCAGCTGTGCACAGCATGGTAACTCTCTCTTGCTTTCAGGCACTAACTGCTTCCCCTTGTGGTATGGCCCACCCTGCTGAGCCAGATCAGTCCTAAGGCTCCCCCCTGCTGGGGTAGTCCAAACCAGAAAAAAGGAATTACCCAAGTTTGCAGGAGAGGGGACAGAGAAGAACGTTTCCCTCTCAGGCTGTCTCCACACTAGGTCCCTCAGTGGCAGTTGTCTTAGCGGAAGATTCTACCTTCCCTTAGCTCTTCTCTGCTGAAGTTGGAGGTTTGCTCTTTTCCCTGATCTGCCACCAAATAAGCTGCTCTCCTGCCTTTTAACTGCTGCTCCAGCTGGTGCATTTCCTACAGGTGGGGCTGGCTGATCTCAGAGCAGTTCGTTAACCCCTTGTTTCCCAGAACTGGATTTGTACATCCCATCACACCCTGCAAGCGAAAATTGACTTCGCTGTGGTTGCAGTGGTACCACTGAGTATTAAACGTGGTCCTTTGATACCACAATCTCTTTTTTTAAAGACTTTGATATGGAAAGGGAGGCAAGGCAGTCAGCCATGTGCTGAGCTTGTGAATTGTGAATTCCATTAAGAATTGTTGGAAAACAGAATTTACATTCCATGGGAAATTCTGACATCGTGAATTTGTTTTCATTCTGAATCTGAAAAAAGTCCAAATTTCAACATTTCTCACAAAATATAAATTCTGAGAAATTTTGATTTAGAAACATTGAAATATTTCATTTTGATAGTAACAAATTGACATGATCAAACAAAACAAAATATTTTGTTTTCATAGGTAAAAACTTTTGTTTAGTTAATGTCAGCACATTACACATACTTTCATAATTATATAACCATAACTATATAATATATTATATAGCAAAATATATTATATCAATATAATAAAAATTCAAATTTAATCAGATATAAAAATCAAATGAAATGAGAATGGCTTTTTTCCCCATAGAAAATTTTGGGAAAAATCAACACATTCCCACCAGACATTTCAATTTTAACAAAACAGTTTAGTAAGTAAACAATGGCATTCAAATAAAAGTCATGTTTTACTAGGTTTATTTTAAATAATTGATGTCCTCAATGATCTCTGTGATATTCAAAGTCCAGTTCAACAGCCATTCTAGCACAGCTAAGATAGACACTGAAGAAATCCTTCTTTGGGAGATGGAGCCTGATTTTACTTCACTGAAGTCAATGGGGGATTTGCTATTGAGTTCATAGGGTGCTGAAGCTCGCCGTCTATCAGCCATCCCAGGAGACAAGGAGCACCCATCTCTATACTATACACATGAAAACTTGCTGTTATCAGTTAGTCTTGCTTCCTGAAACACAATGTAATTGGAATAAAATGTAAATTTAGTTCCAAGAACATGTGCTCTCAACTAAATTGATAAATTGTGATTACACTTAACTTTAGGAAATGGTTTGCTGATGCAGAGACTTGAGTGTCTCAGCAAATTAGTGTCAAATGCATTTCATGGCATGCTGCAATTTACGTTCCAGGAACAGTGATGAAAAAGACAGCTTTGTAAGTAAACAACATCCTTCAAAGAAAATTCATGTTTTACTAAATGATCATCAAGTATGACTTAAAGAACACAAGAGGAACAGCCATTCTGGTTAATAAAGGCATGAAAACAGTGAGTGTTGTCTTTGATGCCAGTTGCCTGAGGATTTTCTTCAAATTGTTGTGCAGTCATACTTGTCTCATCCCCTGTCCGGACATTTATTAATCCTGGCAATGTGACTTCTGTACAAGCAGATGTGCAGTGCTCCAGTGAAGTTTGATTTGGTTCTGTACAGCAAATGCCCTAGTCAGATGCCAAGTTTATACTAGCAATGGGATGAAATCTGAATTCAACCCCATGGGCCATTTTTATCTAGTTTTGAATGCTTGAATCTTAACCAATTTCTGGGGTGGTATGGACCAGAAGGAAAAGCCCCCCGACTATTTCTATTTGGGAGTTTTGGTTTGAGAATGAATAAAGAGCATTTCTGAGATATTTCCTTCCTTAGGCTACTTGTATTTCCCCCTTTCCCTTCCTCTGCCCACATTTCCCTCTGCCGAGGGGGGACACAATGTGATATGTCATGGCATCTGCATGCCTTGCTGGAACCCTAGGCATAACTAGAGTAGGCCTGGCCTTGGAAGAATAGTAACACCAGGTATTTGGTAACCACGTAAGCACATTCCTGACCAGAGAGGATGGTACAAGAAAACGCAGAGTTCTCAAGTAACTATGTAAACAAATGTCCAAGACATTGTACAGGAGCACTGTAACGAAGCAGAGTGGTCTCCCTCCAAGGCCAATGCCCAACTCACACCACCTGGTGGGCAGACTCCATTATGGCACAACCTGCCCCCCAGAAGCACAGGGGTGGGACAGGGAGAGGAAATATAAAAACCAGGCCCTATAGCTCAATCAGGGAAGAGACACTGGAGAAGGACTTACCCAGCACACTGCTGGAGATGGAGCCAGCGAGGACTATGGCTGCACCAAAGACTCTCACGAGAGTTGCTTGACAACCCAGACACCGAGGAGCTATTGGGATGTACCCTGAGGAGGCAGATGATATCCCTTGGAGGCAGGCACATTGTAAAGAGGATGGAGAGAGTAGCCCCAGGTAGCTGACCACAGTCCGGCTGTGCTCGCACCTGAGCACTGGTTGGTGTATTTTGGCTAGAGACCTGCTAACCCAGTGGTGGGATGATTAGCCACTGTTAGGGCCCTGGGCTGGGACACGATGGAGTTGGGAGGGCCTGCGTCCCCCTGCGGTTGCAGCCAGACCCTGGCTTGTGAAGCTTTGGTGGTGCTTGACCCCTTTGCCTGCGAGCTTGAGACTGTATTGGTGCTCACCTTTGCCTGGGCTATAGACTTCTTCCCAGCCCTGCCCTGCCTGAGGACCAGGGGCTATAGACTTCTGAGGGGCTGCTTGGTTACAGACCAGCCCCCTAACTCTTGGATCTTCCACCCTGCCTGAAAAGCCGGACATCTAGAGTGACGTGAGCCCCCCCGCTTTCGTCTCTGGGGACTCTCCTTACTTCAGATTACAAAGATGCCACGGGTCAACCCCAATTTGTTACAACCACACCGGCCCTTGGTAAAATAAAGATGGGATGACAGGATTATGGATCAGGATGTTTTGTTTGAACAGGTATAAGGGCGGTAAGTAACATCTGCAGTGTAATATGTAACTTGTTCGTACCAATGTATAAAAGGAGAAGTCCCAGGAGGAGCATCTTTGTATCAGCTGAGAAGGCAGAACTCTGGGGTCCTGATTGAGCCTTTACCTTGTCACTAACACAATGTGTTAGTGTCCTTGTGACTGGTCAGACAGGACGCTAGTACTTTACTTTGCTCACAATAAACCTGGCCGAGCACCTTCACCACTGAACCGAGCCTGTGGTTTTTCTTTGTGAATAACAAGGTCTGCTGACTTGGCAAGCCGCATTCCCTCCTCATGCAGCTAACATCAGAGCTCCAGGACCAGCAGGACTGAGCAGCAGCAACAACTTAGCAGCCTTCCTAACTGTCCACACCACTAACAACAGCATCTATCACCAAACACACACTTACTTCACTGCACAATATCATTTGGCTGGCAGTTCAGCGTGCTGGAATGTAAACATCCATGTACAAAGCCACTATTACTTGTGGCAAATATCATGATCCATCAGTATGTTCTTTTCTCCCTTTGCCACGCTGAATCTGTTTCTTATATCTCCTACGTATCAAGATAATCATCTAATTAGAGTTCTTTTTCTGTGCAGTAGCAACCCCCTTGAAATGTTCATAAAATACACAACATGTCAATCTGATATGCAAGATGACGAATACCTGGAATGTTTAGGGTACCAGGAATAACATTTCTCCCTATTTATGGGGGTACATGAATGGCCCCCCAAGACCATTAATACCTCAGAGACATTAATAAGATATATTCCTCACATCAACCTTGTGAGGCAGGGAAGCATTATTTATTTGATTCACAGAATCTGAGAGCGCTTGGTCCTGGTTTTCAGTGAACACTTGCAGCATCCATTGAATTCAAGTTGTAGGTATTCATGAATGAAAATCTGCCCATAAACTTAAACTCCTAAATGGCATAGAACTTTCAGGTTCATTTTCAAAAATGACTTAGGCACTAAGGAGCCTATTGACTTTCAATGAGACTTAGGCTCCTAAGTGCTTAAATCACTATTAAAAATGGAACTTAGGTACCTAAATTAGACACTTTAAAAATTTTTACTTTAAGGTTCCGCCTACATGTGTAAGCATATATGGGTGCATGTGCTTTCTTGTGCCGTAAACCCCCTACTGTCCACAGATGGACAGTCTAGTGCAAAAAAGCTAGCATGCATGAAAGGGAGGTGAGTATGTACACACCCCCACTGTGGCATGGCCCCATACCTGTTCTATAGTGCAATGTGGATGGAGAGCAAAGGGCATTTACCAGATCATAGTTATCAATCATCCCCCAGGGCCATTCCTACAGTGCATTGAACCCTTTGCTGCCTGCTCCTTACGCAAACATATAGAGAGGTCCCTGACCCCACCTTACCAGTTGTTGTAGCAACCTGTGGAGCAGTTTTCTGCTGAAATCCATTCATCAGTACAGGTGATCATGGTGCGCCAAGAACAGATCACAGGTGAGCCAAGAGGAGCATGCACAGGTGCTGATCAATGTTTAGTCCGAGTACACCATCTTCCATGCCTTCGTCCAAGATGGGCGGAATGTTCACTATACCAGGTAATTACCTGGAGGCTGGAGCAGGCAGGCATTCACCGGGCTCCATCCCAGTACTGGAAGCACATGAAGTGCTTCAAGCTCCTGTATTGGAGGGTGAAGGACTCAAACAGTTGCTCCAGGAAGGGACCTAGCCCCTGCACCTGCTACAACGAGCTGCACCAGCTGCTCTCCAGGACTATGAGTGCAGTCACTCACGACCGCATCCTCAATCCCATTGGCCTCATCATATGACAGGGTGCCGATGAGGGGCAGATGTGGAGGAATCCCCAGGAGACTCGGAGGAACAGGGGCATGTAATTCTGCACCTTTATCCAGAAAACCACATTGAGAAAGCCCCCTCTGAAGAGGACCCCAAGCTGTGCAGGAACCAGAATCCAAGGTTGGTAACTTACTTTACACTCCCTCCACCCCAATACTTTGGAAATATCCCCTCTTGCTCCAAGAATACATGCCTGTTGCTGGCTCCCCCACCCCTGCTTCACCCTGACATGGTGTATGATCAAGACAGGGCTGAAAATCAGTGATTTTATTGAAACCCCATGAACCATTGTAAAATACTGAGCAGACGCTGTAGTACAACAAGCAGTCCCTGTGCCCTTGTGCGTCTGCACATTTGTCAACCAGTACTCCAAATAGTGATAGTCCCTGGGCCGAGTTGACCAGGGGGAAAGGAATGGAGGGAGGCTGAGGGTTCTGAAAGGGCTCTGGTGGGGAAAGAACAGTTTTGTGGTACAATAGAGTTGCTCAAAGACCTCAGCACTTCCCTCTCTTTCCTTCCTATTGAAGCTATGGGGGGGAGGGGAAGGTGACTTGGATGTGCATCTGGGAAGGGAAGGAGAATCGATTGTTTGTCAGAGGAAAGTCAGAGCGGTCCATTCTCCCTGTGACCACTGGAAATGTTTATTACCATTCCCAGTCTTTGTTGTGTGGCCTTTCCCTGTGCCAAGCCATTCTGCAGAAGCCACAAGAAGTGGGGGTGGGTGAAGCATCCACTTTGGCATATGCACAAACACAATACCATGTCCCTTGGCCATAAAGAGGCAACTGTTGTTGTTGTGTTAATCCAAAAGTTCAGTAAATAGACTACTTCTGTGGTGACTGTTTCCCTGCACCTTTCAATACTGTTTTCTGGACATGTGGACCAGACTGGCAAAGCACTAGGGGCCAGGAGGTGGATGGACTTTGTCAATGGTTATCTATTCCTCTTCCACAGGAAATCCATCTGTTCCTGTACAATACAGTCAGTTTCGTCTCAAATTGCCACCCAAACCTGTAAGCATAATTCAACAAATTTCTGGTGTAGCAGAAATTCAAACTTGATTTTCAGGCTTAAGAGCAGGGCAAATGTACTTGGTCCACCTGTTGGACGCCTACTGCAATTTGAGTTGCTTGACCATTGTTTTGGGGCATAGCATAGCTTAAACTGCTTGCTTGATCATTTGGGCCTTAGCAGCTTGACATTTTTTGATTGACAGTGCCAAACAGGAATACTAAGTAACCCTGCAGATGTCTCAGTTTCTGCATATCATAGCATGTAATAAGACGAAATACACAACATGTATGCTTGCAGCTGCACATAGATAACGGTAATGAAAATAACAAGTTATCCTTAAATGACTGGGGTAACATTTTTCCACTGCCAAGGGGCATATTTTGTTTACTGTCCCTCGTATTACCAAATGTTCTTCTGATGACCCCTATTATTATGGGAAAAATAAAATTTAACTAAAGGTAAAAACCCAATGTAGATAACAAAATATATAATAACTAATACATAGGTAATAAGGTAAAATTTGTGTATAAAAAGGTATTAAAAGTCACCACTTAAACAAAGGAGCTCCATCAACATCTGATTCTGTGGAAGGTTCTGCTGGTCAGACTTAAAAAATCCACTAACTCCCTGGTGGGGCCCCTAAAAAAAGCCGTTCCTGTACACAGCCTTCTGAGTGGCTGCTTAGCTCTCCAGGTTTAGTGAGTATACTATATCACAGTCAATTTTAGGCTTTGTATTTAACTCGTATATTTGTAGAAAACCTTGTACATTAAACCTTATTGATCTGCAAATTAGGCGTATTGTGTCTCAGTGGTGACCACACTAGGCACTAAGTGTCCAGTTTCGACAACTGGCATTTTTGCTGGGTTGGCTTGATCAGCTGTTAGTGGGCCAGTCTCTGAGGTGCAAAGTGCAAGGGTTCCTCTCACTGCATGTCAGCTGGGTAGCAACCTGCCTGGCACGGTTCTCCGCGGAGCTGTATCTGGCTTCAGAAGAAGGGCATTATGTCCTCTACAGGAATGTGTTGTGAGTCAGGCAGTCAAGGGGTTGCCACGCCTGCCCTCCTTTTGCTAGAACCTTTCTTGGATATTAAAGCTTTTGAAAATGACCTGGGAGAGAACCCATGGTCTGGCGGAGCATTCAAGGGTAAAATGGCGTAATGCTCCAGTGTGAACAATTTGTAAAGACCAAGTCTGTCCGTAACCATAAAAAGAAACGTCTGGCTGCTTTGCATGGACTTTTGTCAGTTTGTAAATCCCTTAATAAGAAGTTAGGGAAGTTGGCCACAGAAAACAAGGAGCTGAAGGAACAACTAATAGCATGCCAAGGTCAGACAAAGAAAAGGAAGACGCAGTATGATTCTGCCATTTCTCACTGCTCAACCCAGGCCACTTTGCTTGCTACCTCCCAGTGCAATGAAAAATATACAGAAAGGAGGCTAGGCAGTGGGAGAAAACAGCTCATATCTAGAAAGCCAAATGAAGGACATGCGAGCTGTGGTACACATTGTCCTGGAGGGGAAAAAAAGAAGCACCTTAGTAAGATGGGGGGCCAGACCCATGCAGTCTGTTGGCAACAGTTGTCTCAGCATACACAGTGATTGGCTGCTGCTCAGGGAATTATTGCTGTCATGCAGGCAGATGAAGATCTTGGTAGTGCCGAAGGTGTTGGTATGCAGAACTTCGATTTGTCTGCCCTCTGTTACACAGAGACCGTGTGGGATGAGATCAAGTCAGATCAGGGTGTAGGACATCCTCCCTATGCTCCTGTCAGGCAAATAGTGAAACAGCTGAGCGAGGATAATGCCCAGTGGGCTAGTGTGCCCCTGGCTCCTGTAATAACAAAAACAAAGACTACTCAAAATGAAAATGGGGAGGATAAAAGCACCACTCGCACTACCACTGCAGTGAATAAAATACTAATACCTAAGTAAGTGCAGGCACTGAAAAAAGCCTTAGAGAATATTATCCTGACAGTGTAGTTACCTGGTTTGCATTGCTTATCACAGTGCCTCAGTTAAACTATAGTAATTATGCTTTGCTCTTAAAGGAATATTTCCCATTTGACATCTTCTTGGATCTTCCTGTAAAAACACAAAAAGGAAATAAAGCACAAGGGGTACCCTTATAAGGAATGTTATTAAAGTAGTAGACCGTGGTAAGCATATTGAGGTATGCTTTCATCTGGAGCAGCAAGCCCTAGGGAAACACCCTGGTGCCATAGGGTTTTTTTATGCTGTAAATAGGCAAGCTATGAGGCATGAGAAAGAAGGTAAAGCCCTTAAAACACAGACTTTTCAACTTGTTTCATAAAAAAGAGCTACATCTGCAAGTAAAAGTTGCTTTGGGTATTCTTAATTTTCAAGCTATGACGTGTGAAGCAGTTACAGAGAGTCTGGCAAGCTCATTTACCAGTGCGCCAAGCCTTCCCTGATAAGCACAAAGAGAAAGCTGCTGCACAGACAGGGTTAAAAAGTGGCTGCCCAGATCACTTTCAGAATCAAGGAAGTAAGGAAGGTAATTCAGTCCCCAAGGGAGTTAACAAAGGGCGTGACCATGAAAGGATCGATCCCCGGTGCTGGGTACTGTAAAATCAAGCTCTCCAATATGCCCCTAAAGCCCTAATTGATGGCAAATCAAATAAGCATCTGCCTGACCTGATTTGCCAAAAGGAAAGAAAGTCCCACGCTCCAAAAAAATGTGCTGATGAGGGTCAATAGCTGACCCCACCACATGGGGGGCCAGGCGTCCCCAAGTCCCTGATACATGCAGCACCTCTAACATCTAATAAATGGGGATGACCCACTATTTTGATGGATTTTAAACAGGGGTTTCAGACAGCATATGTTTGTATACTGGTGCCACTATATGACTGATTAATGACCGCCTGCAACGGTCATGTTAAAGGGAACTCACCAGCAGAGGCTAGAGGGGTTTAAAGATTCCAGTTGAAATATGCCTCCTCTCATCCCTACACTTGCACCATTGTAAGGAACACATGGACAGGAATTTTTGGTTTGGTATGTGCTGGAAAAGCAGCTATTTTGGGCTTGAATTTTATGCTTAAAATGCAGGCTGTTAATTTAGCTAATTGGATGTTGTGAATTAAATTGAAAATTCCTAAAGTTGTTGCAGCTGTGCACAGGATGGCAGCTCTTAAAGCACCAAAGCCGCTCTCAGTTGCATTAAAGCAGCATCCCATAAATGTTGCTAATATAGTAAAGGTACACCCACAAGCATGGGCCGGGTGAATGCCTGTGTTCTTATTGAGGGACTTAATCCACCACCCCAGAAGCAGTACAAATACCCAAAGGAGGAATTTCTACCCACGATTACAAATGTTTTGCAATAAAAAGTTCATTGCAATCCTTTTTAGAACTCAGAAAATGGCTCCTCAACCACGTAAAAATTTTTGCATTAAAGGCACAGCCACTGTACTGGTTATTAAAAAAGGAAGTACCCTAAAAGTGGGGTCCAAAACAGAATCAGGCCCTATTAAAACTAAAGCGAATGGTAATCTCCACTCCTGCCCTAGCATACCCAGATAACACTAAACCATTTGTGTTGCAGCTAGCTCACTCCCCAAAGGAAACAGAAGCTATCCTAAGCCAAAAGAGGCCCTTTGGTCAAAAGCCAGTGGCATTTGCCTTGCGAGTACTGAAAGGGTCAAAAACTATCTTTACCCCTTGTAAAAAAAATGTTAGCATTGGTATGGGCCTTGGGGCATTGGCAATACCTCACTGGTTCTACCCCGATTATTTTATGAATGGCCCAAACCCTGCTTAAGTATACAGTGTCTGAAAAAAATCACAAAAGGGCATGTGTCCAGCCCTAAATTGTCTAAATGAACCATAGATTTAATAAATAAAAATGTAGAAGTCCAACCACCCACGGCTTCCAACCATACCCCATATGCACTGATAATTTAGGGTGCTGAGCATAACTGCCCTCTCCTCCTGACAGAGCCAGCTCTTCTCAGTCTTTTTCAGTCTGTAAAAAATGGCTGAAAAGCCATAAAAGCCCTACCCAAAAACCCAAAGTTTTGGTTTGTAGATGGATCCTCTTACATGATCCAACAGTCTCCCAAAACAGGGTATGCAGCAATTCGCTACTCAGATGAAAGCATTATGGCAGAAAGCTACATGCCACACTCCGCCCCTGCAGCTAAAATTGTTGCCGTGCATGCTGCATTAATGGGTGCTGGGACTAATACTCCCGTAGTTATATCCTCAGACTCTAACTGGGCTATACAAGCATGCTTAAATTGGATGCCCAGATGAAAAAAAAAAAAAAGGAACATGGGTAGCTTCAATGGTCATGCTTCCATCTGTCATGCTAAAAAAATTAAAGCACTATAAAAAGCCAAACGGCAATCCCAAGCTCCAATCTGGCTGCTAAAAGTATCTGCCCATAAAAAATTGGAAGTAGTAGCAAAATAAAATAATAAGGCAAGCAAATCAGCCAAGAAGGGGACGCAAATAGGTCTGCAATGGTAGGCGCCAATCAGCCTAATAGCCACTTCTCAGAACCCCCCCCAAAATCTGCACCCATAATAAATGTAGCAACCTTGAAAAAAAATATTGCTAGAGTACAACAGCTGCTACAAAAAGGAAAGGTAAATGGGTAAAAAATTAACCAGCATTCAAATGTTTTGCTTATGACAAACCAGAAAAATCAGAAAGTACCAGTATAAATTGTTCCAACAGAAAAACAAAATAATTTAGTGCAAGAAGTGCCTAAAAACGGCCATTTCGGTATAAAAAAACCTCCAAGTCAGTTAAAACAGTAGAATGGTGGCCAAAAATAAAATGAAATATAAAACACTGGGTAAACAACTGCCTAGCCTGCACAGTAAATAATCCAAATTTTTTTTTTAGAAACAATATATTAAAACCCCAAAAACGAAAAATTGAAAATCAAGTGTTCTAAAAGTTTCAAAAAACCTTGCACATGCTACAGTAAATGAAACCTGTGTTTATAGTATATAAAGCCACCCCCACTATGTATCAGGTAAAAATTAAAAATAATTTAAAAAACCGGTTATACTGGTTTCATTTTTTACAGCTCAAGACATAAAAAGGCAATTATGGACAAAAATAACAAAATCTGTGACCTGTAATGCATCCTGTAAAGCACCTGTTATTAACTTTTCTATATTAAATTGTTAGTTATGCCATAAATAATTATCCTAAATCAAAAAAACCCAATCTTGTAACGTATTGAGCATTTTGTCACAATTTATTCTATTGCACAGTAACTGCTGTATATCTAAATGGTTAATTAAATGTAATAACGGGCAAATCATGTTGTTCTCCGCAGAACTAATAAAGTTTATAGGTGAAAAAAATAATAAAATACCACAGTACAATTCCTCTGCCATGCCTATTGATTTTGCAGGTCACTAAATACCATCAAATATAAAAATTAAATATGTAAATAATAATACTAATAAAATCTATAAATCCAGCCTTTGTTTTGTAAGGTGTTTTTTTTTTAAATAGTTATCACACAAATCCACAAAGGTGCACAAAACCAAAGACTGCAATATGAAAAGAAGCTGTATGGTGTTCTCACTATTGTGGTTCTACTTTGTGTTTTTGCTGTGCTATGCTGCTGTAAAAAAAATTAACGATGCCATTTTAAACAAATGTTGCAGGATGATACTCCTACCAACTACCGTGTGGCTGGGAGAAAATGCTTTAAAGCTTAAAATAATGGCTTTCTGTAATTTTAAGGGGCAACTCACAATTAATGTCACCCAAATAAGTACCCCCCCAAGATTAGCTGGCCCAGACTATTTAATTTAGCTACACAAAATAAATTAAACCAAAAAAAACCCACAAAACACCACACCATTATGGTGTGAAAATCGGTCTAAAGTAATTTACAACAAAGCCAATTTTAGCTACTACTACATACAAATATTTCGTCTAATAAAAAGAAAACAACACCTGTTACTAAGCTAAAGGCATATTATCTGCAGTGAGTTTCAGTGAATCCCTCTGCCAGGATAGTAACGTACAGAAAATGTATGCCTATCAAAGTGTAATTGTACATTGTGCTCCTAAGCCCAAAAAATGCAATGTCAAAAACTTGGTGTTAAAAAAAAATTATAAAAGACAACTGCTAAAGACCCCAAAAGCACACCTTGTAAAAGTACTGTGCTATAATTGAAATCGGACAGTAGACCTAGCAAAATATAAGAATTGACTAAATTGCATAGGGAACTTGAAACGGATCAATTACTGAGCTAAAATGGTTGAGCAAGAATAGAACAGAAATACACTCAACTGCAGCGATATGCTCACCCGCAGGTCAACTGCCGGGGGCGAACAACCACAGAACAGTGGATGCGCTTAAGCAGGCTTCTGCAGGATAGCTAAACTATGTAAAATTGTTCGACCACAGAGTGTTCGGAAAAGTAAATAAATATTCAGAGCAGCCAGGGGTTCAGTGGACTGCAGCCTGGCTTGAGAGGTGGGTGTCTATTCTTGAGTCTATCGAGAGGACATCAACCCTAAGAAGCTTGAGAGCTCCAGATCTCAGCGACCAACTGTCGAGGACGAGGGTTTTGAAGCAAGGATCCAGACCAAAGGGTGAGGCAGAGTCTGGCTTTGAGTAGAGCAGCCAGATAGTTCAGGAGTCTGTGGACTCAGGGAATCAGGGGGATTTAATTGAGATCTGCAAAGCACGTCTCCCCTAGGCAAATGCTAGAGTGCTTATAAGGAATAAAGGTTAATAGGAAATTAAGGGAAATAGGTTTGTTTAGGTTTAAGAATCAAGCATAAGTTGTGTATAAGTTAAAGGACTTGTCCCAGCACCCATCTGTCGAGGATAAGGATAATCAATAGAGAAACTTCCATAAATAGTAATGAATAAGTGTAAGTGTTAATTGTCTAACTGTTTGATTGTAAGAAGTACAGTCAATTGTCTTGTTGCTGGTAATCATCAATAAAGCTATTCATTGATTCAACCTGGGTGTTCTTTCCCATCGAGCTCGGAATCCCCGTAAAAGAATCCGGGTGTCTTGCTACCTGTCCAATTTGGTCTTTCCCTACTAAATTTTAATATCAGCAAGAGTACATGTAGGCATGCAAAATATTAACATCTCGTCTACATCCCCACTGCGCACCATTTGTAATGCCTCTGGTACAAAAATGTCTGCACTAAATGAACATCTGGATAACACACAATGCTAACACACATGCATGCCCCAAGCAAAAGATTAAAAAAATAATTTGAAAAGTATAAAAACATCAGCAGGGATGCTAAATGCAATTAATAAAAAAGTTTTGGCAAATAAGTGCCATAGGCAAAAGCCTTATCAAATCCCACAGTACACACACATTCAGTCTTAAAATATAAAAAATGCTACTTAAAAGTATATTGGTACCCTAAATATAAATAAAAAAGCACGCCTAAGCTTATTAAAGGTCACAAAAACCATAATAAACACTACCTCCAAAGCTCTAGATTGCTTACAAGCACAGTTTTGGGCTCAAAAATAGGCCAAGGTATTATTCAACAATAATTTAGTAAAGAACTAATAAAATTTAAAAAAAAAATTAAAATAATGCCACCAGCCAAAAAAGGACCTTAAGCCTTTGGTAAAAAATGTTAAATTTTACAGTAAACTCCTAAGTTCAAGTCATTATAGCATATATAATAATATTGTCTAATGTTCGCATCATAAACATACACAAAGTAGTCCCCCTAAGCCTCAATGCAAAAACTAAAGTATAGACTACCAAACAACTAACAATTAAAAATATATATATTTATTCAGTTGGTTAGTTTACAAAGTTGCACACGTACAGACATGTTAAAAGCAAAATTAAAATATATTTTTAAAAACACTAATACAATTTACATACCCCTGTAAAAAAACTTAAACGTATAAAATTGTCAATATGCTTTGTTACCCAATAGTAGAATCAATTCTATTATTGTGTATATTAAACAAAATTGTTTGTGTAGGCACACAATGTACCCAACTTGTAATTATTAAAATTTACCAAAAAAAGTTAATCCTGCCTAAAATAAATGTTACTGTAATGTCGCTATACTAAAATTGTGTAATGTAGTTTATAAAGTACCAAAAATAGATTTCAGTTATTAGTAACAAATATTAATATTCTAAAGCAGGTTCAACCCATAATATTAAATACTAATTTAGTACAATGCATGCTAACACATTAAAATATAACAGCCTTGCTTACACACATTCAGAAACATTTAAAAGACATACATTTAATGGTTAAACATAATAAAACTAAAGTAATCAAAGTCCTAAATGCGGCAAAAGCTGCCACAAGGCACAGATGGTAAAAAAACCCTACTGAAATGTTCCTCCACTGACAGTGGGATCTTAAATCTAGCACTGCATCCCATTGTGCTCATGTGTGTGTTGCAAATAGCCTCTATAATGGCTGTAGCAGGACTCTTAATGAACTAAAGGTCCCTAGAGCAACTCTAGAAACTAAAAAATCCCCACATACAAGTAATGCAATGCTTTACAACAGGGGTTGGCAACCTGAGGTACATGTCGACTTTGAGAAGCACACAGTACCTTGGCCGGAGCCACGCCTCTTAATGTTTGCCACCATTTCTGCCACTGGAATGGGGGCTGCAGACCGCTCCCACCACCAAAATGGGGGCTGCAGGCCGCCCCCGCTGCTGGAACGGGGGCTGCAGGCTGCCTCCACCCCTGACACTGCCGCCGGAATGGAGGCTGCAGACCGTCCCCGCTGACGACACTGCTCCCGGCACTGGGAAGGGTGTGGGGGGAAGATTGGCCTGGCCCTTTGTTAAGGTGGCTGACCCTGATCTACAATATATCCTGCCAACAAAAATCCCTAATTGCTCGGACCCCAGCTGAGTTTCCTTAATCCAAAGTCAAAGCATAGCTTCAGTTGCTTGCTTGACCATTCTGGCCTCAGCGGCCTGATATCTTTCAGTTGTCAGAGACAAATAGGAATACTAAGTAGCCTTGCAGATGTCTCAATTTCTGCATACCATGGCACTTAATAAGACGAAATACATAACATGTATGCTTGCAGCTCCACATAGATAGCAGTAATGGAAATAACAAGTTATCCTTAAATGTCAAGGGAAACATTTTTCCACTGCCAAGGGGCATATTTTGTTTACCACCCCTCTTATTACCAAATGTTGTTTTGACGACCCCGATTATTATGGTAATAATAAAATGTATTTAAGGGTAAAAACCCCAATGTAGATAATAAAATATATAATAATTAGGTAATAAGTTGTGTATAAAAAGTCACCACTTAAACAAAGGAGTGCACTCCATCAACGCCTGATTTTGTGGAAAGTGCTGCCAGCCAGACCAAAAAAATCCACTAATTCTCTGTTGGGGCCCCTAAAAAAAGCCGTTCCTGTATACAGTGACTGCTTAGCTCTCCAGGTTTAGTGAGTTTAATATATTGTAGTTAATTTTAGGCTTTGTATATAATGAGTATATTTATAGAAAATCTTGCACATTAATCCTCATTCAGCTTTATGATTGCCTGGATCTATTCAAACCATGTGAGACACACAGTTGGAAATTTGACATAGCAGTTTTTCATAATGAAGCATACTATCATAACAATAATGTTCAGTATGCCATGAGCATTCCAAAAACACCTTACATGACACACTTTGCATGAAACAATACAGTTATACTATAAGGGTGAACATGAATGATACATAAATCACTCCATATGGGTGTACATAGGGTACAGCGTGTCACACTTGGATTAAAAAAAGTATCAATATTGTGACCTTTGGCAGTATAGTTGCATTATGTGGGGGGATTTAGTACCTTCCAAAGAAAAATGAAATATAATGCTACTCTTGTGTTTGACTTGGTAGGACATTCCGATGCTGAAGGAGAGCCCATTCCACTGAGAGAGCAGGAGTGGATAGCAGAGGAAGACACCAAAGGATGCTGGAGGACCTGCTTGTTGTCATACACAGAAGGAGACAGGAGCAGTTGGACTTTCTTAGGGCAAGGGAAAATCAGGTTCTTAGGAGGATGAAGCATTCCTGCAAATGGAGAGATAGCACAGGCAATGGGATCCTACATACAGGGAAGGGGATCATGCAGTCCCTAGTCCAAATGGTGGTGGAATGCTTTTTGGGCCTCCCCACCACCATTGCTGCTACTCCTTTCCTAAAACTTGCAGCTCCTCCTCTTCCAAGGCAGTGAATCCCCTTAGCCCCACCAGGAAGGAGCATGCTGGACTTCTTGCACAACATACTCTACTGGGACCCACACGGGAATCCCCCAGAGCACAGAGGAGGGGAATGATGAGCCCCATCCTACCCCTGTAGCCAAGCCTGTGCTAAGTCCCCTAACTGAACACAGGAGATGTCTCCATTTGTTAATCTGTGTATATCCCTTGGGAGTTCCTTCCTTCTCAGGAGGGAAAGAGTGAGGAGTTGTCCTCACAAAGAGTAATATTTGCCAACTTCTGAGGGAATCTGGCCTTTTTTATTCATTTTTTCCTGTTGCAAACTGTTTTAGCTCTGTTTCCCATATGTATGTAAACCAAAGTTACTGTTTATTTCCCTTGTGTGTATACATCTTCTTTTCTGAGTATGATCAATGGGATACTTCCCAGAAGTTTGGGAAGAGGTAGCAGGATTCACAAATTATCCAGGTTTTCACCAAAGCAGTTGTCACTTCACTGTTTCACTATAGGCAGTGTCCAGTATAAATCAATGGGAGTGGAGCACTGCTGTCAGATGAAAGCGTGATACACATAAGCGTGCTTTTATCTAAAACTACTATTTACTAGATTTAAGCACACACAGACATAAACAATAGATTTAGAACATTCTGAATAATTTCTTAAATCTGAGATGGTATCAAGTAATTAACAGCTAATCAACAATGGCTGGTTGTTTCCCCACCAGAGAATAGTGTGTGAGGAAAAGTCTCTCAGGATAGCTTCAGAGAACTGTTCCTAAGTACATTTTATGAGTCTTTTTATAACTAGCTTTTACAAAACACATAGCTCATAGTGAGACCTACGGGGTCATCACTTGTTCTATCTTCAATAAAACATTCCTAACAATCTTAGGTATAATAAGCTTCTATATCAAAGGTGCCCAAACTCAAGGTCTCCATCCACTTATTTTCTTTCAGTCTCATAATTTGTTGCCTCTTTTCTTCCCTCCTCCCATTCCAATTAGCAGAAACTGCAAGTCTGCAGTTAGTATTTGACCTTGCCTTCAAAATCCCTGCTTGTCTAAATTAACCCTTAACTACGTGGTGTTTTATTTTATTAATTAATGGTGGCTGAATACACACAAGATGGCTGCAATTATCTTGATAAAGTTCTGGGGTAACACACATACCACATAACAGTGTAATTTCTATGAAAGTCTGGTGCCATGGAAATGCTAACAATACCATCTCTCCTACCACCCCTTCCCACAGCCATGAATTTGATAATATTTTGTTAAATGTTCCTGGGCCCATCGCAATGAAGTATATTGTGAAATAACTGTTGCTGTCCAAAGCATTACAGTGAAAACCAGAACACAAGTTAACTGAAACATCTTTATGGCTTTGTTGGTAATTAAATGAAAATACAGACAAGGATACAAAAAGTATCAGTGAAGACACCTGGCACTGAGAGATTTGCTGACTCCCCTACTCCACCAGACAGTTACCACTGTCAACCAAAGGAGTAATCATGGCAGGGTGCAATCATGCATAGAACCTAATAAGAGCTCTGACATGCAGTGTCAGACAGACTTGTAAGGAAGAAATGTATTAAGTCTCTCCCAAAACCTCACAGAATTATCATCCAGACAGAACGAGGCACAACCAATGTGCTTTCAAATGCCCTCCACAATGTTGCATTCTTTAGCTGAATTCCCTTTTTTTTGGATTGGTGATGTCAGGATAAGGCCATGGTAGGAATGGGCATGCAGGGCCCAAAATAAGTATTGGCACAGAAACACCATAGATAATCACATAGTTTGGGGGAATAAAGTTCCTTCTTCCCCCTGTGGCACAGCCGTGACCTCCTGAGCACCCTCAGATCACAGATCTTTCCCCAAGGTCCAATATTCTGTTCACAAACCAACCTCTGTGGTCCACTAAGCCTTGGAGAATCAGTGAATAGTAACTTCTGTGGTTCACATATGCACTGGTCTTTCAGTAGATAAAATATAAGGATGTGTGTTCTGTTGATGGCTCTCACACAGTCCAGAAAACCCATTCTCTAAAAACCCATTATAATTTCAGGGATTTGGGTAATAGGAACTACCCATGGGTACATTACAGTATTGATAGCTCAGCAAACCTCTACAACCACAACCCCAACAGTTGACTTCCCAACCCCAGACTGGTTAGATACTGACCAGTAGCTGTCAGGTGTTGCCACCTTCCACATGGTAATAGCCATCTGCTTCTGCACTGCTGTGGGTTTCTAAGATCAAGTGATCTGAAGAGTAGGTCCAAGCGCCTCACTCAACCTGCAAGCTATATTTAGGAAGAATCTTGTGCTGCCTAGTTCTACACTATGTAAGCAAAATATTAAGAATAAAAACAGTTTTTCTCCATCTTTCTAATTTGCTCTTCACTAAGTAGTTCAGAGCTGTCCCTCGGAAGAAAGGAATAAAAAAGATTAGTAGGTACTGGTTTTACTATTCAAATAATGGACTTTTGCTTGGCCTCCTTGAAATGGCATTTTCAAAACATAGAATGCTAGAGAGGAAATTCCATTTGGTTATGTCTTGTAATAAATTGAATATATTTTTGCTACTATCTGGCAGATACTGTGGCCAGTAAACATTTCCCAATAAAATAAATCTTACGAGGATAGGAACATCTCTTGTACATGTATTGTGCAACTGCTGTTGCATGTCTTGGAATGAAAGAGATTTTCCTCAATGTACCAGAATCTTTGTTGCAAACCCTTCAGGGCTATTACTCACAGGATATATACCAAAACATGACTTCAGAGCAAAATCCTGAAGCCTCTACTCAGGCTTAAACTCATACACAGAGAGAGGACCCTCTCAGACATGGCTTTCCTCTCTTCTATGTGGAAGTCTTTGTGAGGCATGTCCGCGGCCTTGTTCTCCACCCACGTTCAGACCCCACAGTGGGTGTTTCATAGGTTTGGGAACCAGATGGAAGAGCAGGCAGAGACTGGGCAGTCTAGGGGAAGGAAAAGTTGGATTGGGACAAGGCCAAAGAGAAATACTGTCCCTACAATGGTCTAATGGCACTTAAACAGAAAATGTCGGATGTGTTATCTTTTCTACATAGCCCCTTTGGTTTCTCAGGGACAGCTGCATCTCAAGAGGAGGCCAAATGGAGCTGCATTCCTAAAGCAGATCTCAAGAGAGCTTCAGCACAGGTGATTCTGGGGTGCATGTGGATCTCGGCAGGTGGACTTGGTGGTTTATTTCACAGATGGCAAACACTGACCTCCCAGTGGAGCAACAGGGGAGGAATTCCATGTAGCCATTCACTCCTGAGACCCCTTCCTATGGGTTTTTCCATAGAAAAGGGTGACTAGCCCTTTTACTTGACTCAGTGCAGAGCAAAGGGGACCTAACCTTGGCGAGATCTGAGAAAATCACAGCCTGCTGCAAGCTAATTACTTTTTTCCCTAATATTAAAATATACATCAATAAATCCAACTGTAGTCTTTTCTGCAGCACCATCCCAACATCGCAGGGGTTAAGCACATATTTTCATAAGAAAATATAAAGATATGAAAGTCATAGCCAATCCAATAAAGTTAACACAAAAACCTGGGTGAGGTCCTGTGCACTGGATGCAATGGGAACCATGCAAAGATCAGAATAAACTGGTTACTGTTATGTACACTGATTATTTATGCGGGCACATGCACTTAAACAAACCTCTTTTAATTAGTAAATTTAACCAACCTCATTTAGTCCTGAAATAGCATTCATAATTGCACCTGTACTTCCAGCTATTTGATCAAGATGAATTAGACCCTTCAAATGAAGAACAAGGCCACTTCCCCTGCAGAGGAGCAACACAGCATGGTGGCTTGGTGCGCAGCATTATGAGTTCCTTCTGAGGGAGTATTTGCAACAGGAGGTGTGAGTCAGGTATTTGAGTCCAGTTTCCTGCAACATAGAGAATATATTTCTGTCCACAGTAGCAGACCAGCCAATAGTAATCTTCATGTACCCCACCCATTGGCCACTATCAAGCCACCAGGCAGCATTCCCCTTGTCTGGCCAGATCCTCTAAGAATGAATGAGTTGTTAAATTCACCTGGTTAATGTGGCTCTGTGCCTGTGATTAGGCATTTCACATGTCAGATACCTTGTATTTTGGTAGAGCGTAATTCTTCCGTTTTCATATTTCACTTCATTCCTTGAGGAGGGTAACCCTGTGGGAATGTGTGAAGTCACTACCACCTGGACCATACAAGAACGTGCAATGTCATGGAACACTCATGACTTGCAATTGGTGCTGCTTGTCACGGGTGGGTATGTGATGGTATTATATGATTATCTTGACAGTGGCCTCAGAAACTGTCCTGTGCAGATCGTGGCAGCAGACAAGCTTCTAATGCCCATAGTGTAACTGGGTGATTCCTTGATAGGTGCCTGTCGCCAGGAACACTTGGGCAATAGAAACTGTGCCCGAGAAGGGACAAATTTGAAGTGTTTTTAATTTCATGAACAATATTTTGCCCAGTTCTACTCTGCAGACCTCCAATTTATTCTCCAATATCCTGACCATCTGAAAGTTCCCACAGCCAAAACTACTTCCTTTCCTTGATAGAACATTCTTGATTGCTATTCCTTTTAATGAATGAACTCTCCGTTTTTTGCAGATCAATATTTTTAGAGCAAATTTTACCCATACCCTTCTGCTGCTTAACTTTATTGGGCCATTTTCCTTGGTAGGAGAGAAACTATTTATCTTAAATCTTTCTGAAGGAATTTGATCTTTCTAGATAAATTTCCAAATATGAAGGATTGCACATATTGTTGTCTGATTTATCTTTCATCAAATGAAACATTACATTATTCCAGTAATTTGAAGTTTGCACATGGAATTTAATTTAAACTCCTACCAGATGGAGTTTCTCTCATCAGGACTTCAGAAATTCTGGATTTTTCAAAGCGTGGCTGCATAGCATAAAAAGAAGGATGCCAGTTCCACAGTGCGCAGTCTTATGGGACATAAATTGTCTTATTATATAAATAATTCAGCTGAATAATATCCCTTATTTTAGAAATGACAGGTCTGTTTAGATTCGTTTCCCTGAAGAACAAAGAAGATTCAGCACCTGATTTTAACCCAAAACCAGAATAAAACAGAACATTCATTTCCACAGTTGACATTTGTAGATGAAATTGGAATCTGAATGTCAAATTCTTTAATTTTAATGGTGTAGTATTAGAACATACCTATTAATTGTACATCCAACTGGCAAACTCCCTGTCCATTCAATTTCATGCGTAGTATAAGGAAATTTTCATTGAAGCAATAATTACCCACAGTGGTAAGCAATCACTGACATAAATGCAACTGCTCATTGCTTACTTGTGATGAACAATCTTGCAAACTTGCTCACAAAAATTAGAGGTAGCAATACCCTGGCTCCTTAGGTCATCTCGCTTCTCTTCGTTTTATAAGATCATCATAATCCAGTTGTGTTTTATGAAAAACTTCCATTACCCTATTATTTCCTGAGATAATCTGATCACAAAGGAAGATAATATGGAATTAGGCAATTGTCACTCAAATGAAAGAAACCAAAATTTCATTCTCTACAGTATATAATGGAAAAAAATTAAACCTTTGCCTTAGTTGTATGTTTTCCTTTCTGAATATTTCCTCTTGTATAGCAATTTTTAAAAAGACTGAAGAAAAATGAAAAAGGTCTTAACTCATACTGTTATACAATAAGGCCAATATAACAATCCACAAGTGTTCATTTAGTTCTGAAAAATGTATACCACCAGAGGGAGTTAGGAGACAACTTTTTCAAAGAAAATATTGGATATGAAATTTTTATTACTACTATCATCCATGCCACTGCAAGATTTCTTTTCCACAACAAACATTTTTTCAGATTTTACTAATGAGCTTAATTTAAAAAAAAATTGATTTTCTGTAAACAAATTATCTTATAACAACATTGGGATTTTGATATAAACCTCTCAAAACAAGGATATTCAGAATTTAAGACAGAATAGTTTTCCTTCCAAGTTAAATCACCCTTAACTCTTCTATGAAAGTAACATCAAAGGTCAATTTAAAATAAAAAAAAATAGAGAGACTAATGTTGGTTCCGAAATCCACATTTAAGCACCTAAGTATGTGGCATGATTTTCAGCCATACTCAGCAGCTCCCACTAAAATCCCAAAGTGATTGAGGAATCCTTTCCCACTGTAGCACAATTTATGAATTAGGGACCCTGGCCCCTGAAGATTCTGCTAGGACATTTGGAGAAGTCACCCTGTACCTCCAAAGACAACAGAATGGCTCATCTTGCTGCCGGATGCAGAGTGGATAGGCCAATGAGTGCCACCTTGAAGATATCTTTGTTAAATTGGAGGGCTATTTGGTCTGTGGAAGACAGTATGGAGTGAATAGGAAATTAACATTTTCCCCTCACAGGTTCAAATCAAAGCACTCTCACTCTATTCTCACTCACTCATTCTAAGTGAACGGATAGGACTTGGATAATTCCTAATCTTGTGAACCAAATCTGCACAGTTCACTTTGCAAACTTCTCATGAACTGAAACTGTCAGGGGCTGCACACTTCCAGTTGGACTTGTTCGAGCCTTAATGGCTGCTGCATAGGCACACCAGATCATCAGAAAAGTTAAAGTGATTAGCTTAAAGATATGTAGCTACCTCTCCCCTTTCTGTGAGAACAGAGGAGACTGATGCTATATTATCAGAGTTAAAAACCTTGTAATATTTGCCTTGAACATTGGCACATCTTACATCTACTTCAATTTAATAAGTTCTTAAATAAAATTGCTACACAAAAAAATTGATATAATTTACAATGGTGCCATAGCTATATTTGTTAACTAGCTCCACAGATAAGGATTTTATTTTCATCTAAGATTTGAGAAAAAAAAGTCAATTTTACATTCCAGGACCTGAAGCGTAATTTTTCAACATTATGGTTTACTATACAAGTAGAATCTTATTTTAGTTTGCTGAATATGTCCACTAGATGGCACTGATTGCCTAACCATACATTTAATTAGGCAATATATCACAATGTTCTCATATAGCTGCTTTGAAAAAAACAACCTGGTAACAGCAGAATTCCCCACATCTCCAAAGGATATATCAAAAGTCGTATGATTTTTCCTTTACCCTCCCTTACGGAAACAATAACATATATAATCATAATAAATATCTCAATAACACAAAATTTTATATACATAGAAAGTATATAAATGATGGCAGATTTATTTTCTCAAGAAGAATCCAAACAGGTGGCAGAACTAAGTTCCCAGGGCTCAAGGGAACAGTTTGGAGATGCCTATACACAGGTATGTGAATGTGGCGGAAGGTCCATAACCCATGGAAGGTCTCAGCATGAACTCAGTGATGAAGGCCCTGATTCAGCACTTGAGCACATAGCTTTGAACACATGCTTAAGTCCCCATGAAGCCACTGAGGTTATTTGTATTACTGTAGTGCCTAGGAGCCCTAGTCATGGAGCAGGGCCCGTTGTATTGGATGTGGCACAAACAGAAAACAAAAAACAACAAAATTAAAGAAAGCAATTTTTTATTAAATTAAAGTTGTGCAAGTATTTAATGCATCAGGGCCTATACGGACTGACTACTCCAAATAAACGGAGCTTTCTGAAAATGAACATAGCCATTTCCTCTCAGTACAATTGTGGTCACCTGTGGGTGGTCCCTAGAAGCTATGTGCCACTTGCATCTCCACTGCTATTTGAAAAAGCAGATTCAGCAGATGGACCTCTGTTAGAGTTATTTAGAACACATAATGTACCCTGCACTGATTGACTGAAAGCAAATCTACATGGAAAATAAATAGGCCTCTGGAAATCGTGAATTAAATTTTGGCTAAGGCTACAAACAAAAAAATATGTATGTCTCATCATATGCCTTAGCCTGAACAGACTTCCCCCCCCCCAGCCAAACTATTTGGCAACCTCTTCTCAGAAAAGTCTCAGCATTGGAAAAATAGAGATCCTGCAGGTTGAAATTAAGGTGCATTGGCAGAGTTTTCTGAGAAACCCCAGGACAGAGCTATTCAATTACAAGAATGCAAACAAAGTAATTCTGAAAATTTTAAAAAAGCCTCCACCACCCAGTCCCATCCTCCCCCTACTTTGTTCTATAAATTAAAGTGAGAAGCCTAAATTTGATGCAACATTAAGGCTGAAAGACAATATCCTCAGCTGGTAGAAGTCAATATAATTTCACTGACTTCATTGGAGCTACACTGAATTACACTAGCTGACCTGTCCAAAACATCAGTCATTCAGAAATTAGCATATTTAAAAAGTCCCACAGCATTGATCTGGGATCATTGTACAGCCTATTCACTGATGAAAAAATACTTCATAAACAGAGTTAAAGTAGCACAGGGTTATCTCATGCCTCTCCAGAACATCACATTCAGTAAAAGTCAAACTTCTGAAAACCAGGAAATGAATTCTAACTCTGTCCTGTTGGAGCTGGCAGTAGCCTCTGGGAATTATCTGCATGCACTCCCGCTGCATTCACTGTATTAGTTGTAGCTGTATTGAATGGTGCAGGGATTAGTTAGAGCAGCTTGACAGGGGGGTGCTTGTGATATGAAGTGATCTTGGAGAGGAATGCTTTGTCCCTGTAGGGGAAGGATGCACCCCTTTCCCTGTTCCCAATGTGTATAATCAAAGGAAAAAGTGCTTATGTACCTTATTGTTGAGGTTCCCCCAAGATCTCTTCCACTCGGTTCCCCAAGAATTCAATCCAACTTCTGTCTCCTCACTCAGGTTCCCTTATTCGACATACAGCAAAACTACACTGAGTTGATTGGACTCAACTGTAGAAGCATTATTGGACCTAAAACACATTCAGTTACACGGCAAACCTCTTCCTTTAAATACATTTACACTTTGCATTTACTATCCATGGCATCATATATCTGAGGATTGGTTTGGTTACTTTGGAGAATCCAATCCCTGTACAGCATGCACAGTTCATATGACTAATTTTTTACCACATTTTATGATCCAGGGTTATCTTATCCACTGTTATCCTGTCCATTGTAGATAGTTCCCTGAGTGTTTCCCTTTATCTCAGCTAGTACCGACACTCTGTTTCCAGGGTGCTGGTCCATTTACCTCCCTAATCCTCCCAAGAAATGAGGTGTCACCCATGTGAGTTGCATCAGTAGCAGAGCACACAGGTCTCCTTGCTCTGGGCGTTTAAGCAGCTAGGAAGGAGATGAGGGTGAGGCTGTTATGTTTAATGAAGGGTAAGTGGAAGTGTGGCGAAAGCTGGCATTGTGTCAATAAGGGGGAAGAGGTGGTAAAGGCGGTTGGAAGAGTTGTTAAATTTAGCAATCAAGGTGTTCTTTATGTGGCACTAACTATGTCAGTGAGGGTAGGGCAGATGGAGGTAATCTACACAGTTGCAGTTATTCTGTAGGCTTACAGATGAGACACTCCTGTGGACAGCTAATGATAACAAAACCTGCCTCTTACATAGTACTTTTCACCAGAAGATCTAAAAGCACATCACCATGGAGGGAAACATCATTATTGCAGGAGAGTAAAGAGTTAACAGCTGGACAAATGGTCAGGCTTAAGTTACAGGGTACAAGGTCATGGCACAGGCAAACCTTGTTTCTGTTAATTGGTGTGAATTCTAGTTAGAGTCTGTTATCCCTCTTCTTTTCCTCCCTTCCTGGTCATCTGCACAGGGGATGAGGCTAACAAAATAACTATCGCCACTCCTACACAATGCCTTTGGTGGGAAGAAAGCATATCTTCCTCCCCTCCAGGCATACCTTTACTTCAAAGAATGTTAGTGTAAAATTAAAAGGTTTTAAGGTGATGTGCCTATGTTCTGTATGGTAATTCTGTAAACAACAAACAGGGGCGGGTATAATTGTATTAATCATGTAGTTGTTAATATTCATTTTATAGGTGCCAATGTAACCAAATAAGGGTCTATGGGGAATTGCTGGAAATGTATACATTTACATACTGTTATGGATAAAAGGATTGTAAAGTAACCCACCCACACACACTCCCACCCCCATCGCTCACTCGTGGCATCGAGGTGGAACGAGCAGGCAATAAAGGTTTCCATCTCCCCAGTCCACCTCAGGGACAACCTGTTTGGTTATTTCTAACCATTATCTCCATTGTATAGATGGGAAATGTGAGCTACAGACACAGGTACCTCTACAATGGGAAGTGAGGTACTGAGAGGTGAAGCAAGTTGAGCATGGTCACCCAGTAAGACAGTGGCAGAGCTGAGAATAGAGCCAAATTTTTCAAGTGTCAGTCCCCTGTTCTCTCCTGTAGGCCACATGGTTGATAGGTGAGTCCTAACTGTCTCCTTCTGCCCCCCAACCCTTATCCATACACTTACTACAGTGGAGTGGGGATAATGGTCACCTCCATCTGTTTCTTCTGTGCCCTGGCCCTCTGCCCAGCTCACTAAAATGTTCAATTCCCTTCTAGAGTATTGAAATCCACCTCTAACTGGTCAAGCCACATGCTGGCTGCTCCTACCTGGCCTCTCCAAAGTCCCTTTACTGCCTACCCCACCCCAGACTGGCAGCAGAGTCCCTCCATATCAAACAGAATCCTGATTTTCTTTCAGAGAGCAGCAGATCCAAGGGCTTCTCCTTGGGCCCCTCAGGAGAACACCAAAACAGCAAACAAAATGTAATATGACCAAAACATCTTCCACCCTCTCTGGGCTGGATCCTCTTGGGCTCCTCTGCAATTCCTTGTTCCTCCTGTGGAATGCTGGCCACAGGGCTGCCACCCAGGAGCTTAGCCCCTTACTCTAGGGGTCCCACCACACAGGTTAATTCTATGCATACCACTCAACACCGCTGCTACAACCCAGCTCAATTGCTTTCCTCCACAGACAGCCTTTAACAACTGGCCTTCCTCCCTTTTTAAGGCCTCCCCAGCACAGGTGTGGTAGAATAAGGTTAATTAAACAGGGCTGGCTAGTTCCAGGCCTCAAAAGCTTGGAAGGTGACAGGTTACTCTGTCTGCATATTAACAGCATAATCTATTTGGTGCATTAGCATTTGGCACCTGAAAATACCATTTTCAATGTTATCTCCCCCCAAAAGGGTTAGTAGGTGCCATGCAGAAGTTGGAGTAAATGTCAAGAGATTGAGACTATTTTTGGCATGATCAGAGCCAAGGTTTGGTCCCTAGATCACATAGTTTATCTGTGCACAAAAAGAACATTGTTAGAATCTGTGAACTTTATAAAAAGCATTTTTTTTTCAGGAGGCTGTGTCTTGAGATCCCCTTGCTCAAATGACCCCAAAATTAGATCACTAATTCCTGAAGCACACCAGATTTCAAGGCAATCTAAGCTTTTAGAGTCAATCTTTAAACAGAAAGGTGTTGTTAACCTTCAATATAGCAGAGCTATAATAATTATACGACTACATCAGGGAATAAAGCCATGTTACTTTTCATATTTGGGTAATCGACTTGCTCTTTCAGTCCCAATGAGTGGCCAGATCTAAATTCTTTGTGTCCAAAGGAAATATGTGATGCACCTTATACATTAATAGGATTTTTTTTCATATGATACCTGCTGGACTGGCCTTCCTTTCAGCCAGACACAATCTAAACTGCTTTACTTCACATTCCTATGGACTTCCTTGTATAGAAGAGATTAACAACCTATGAATACTATTACAGTCAAGCCAATGCAGTGTCACAGGAGAATTATTACACTTTTCTTACCATTAAAACCTACTCTAAAATGAACACAGTTTTGATCTCCTCCTATCTCAAATGCTTTTATGAACTGTTGTATTAATTTAGATGGAATAGCTGGGTCAACGGTGTTAATATAACCTCGTCATCATCCAGCATTAAACAGCGCTAAACAAGGTTCAGGATTTGATGCACAGAGACCTCATGCTGTTTAGTCCAATGGCAAACACACCATTAAAATCCTTTAATCTTTTATTAAAGATACAGAAAAGAAGGAAAAACATCTAAGCATTTGAACTGTAAATTATTAAGTAAAGCTTTTATTTTAACAACATTTCCTGTTCCCTTTTCCTTTAGAAGGAGAGTGTTTTGGAAGGAACCCCTCCCCCGCTTTGTTTGGTAGTGTCTTAGATGGAATAAAAAATGGTAAGAACTGTCCTTTTGGGTAAAAGAGAAGACGTTAGTTGAGATGGGCTGGAGCTGTTGCTGTTGCAGCTGTTATTAAAGTTACATCCCGTTTCATCCCAAGCGGTGTTTGGGTTTCAGCTGGAGCTGGTAGGGCTGGTGATGTCATCTGAGGTCCCTCTGTCTGACCTGGTCTGGTCAGAACATCTCTCAACTTCAGTATGAAGAATGCCCAGGATCTCGGGAAATTGTGAGAGTGGCAGCCATGATGGTGAAGATCGCTCCAGTAGCCTCCATCTGTTCTTCTTGTATTCCCTCCCCACAAAGTCTCCCTCCTTAATGGACCCCAAAAGACAGTGATGGGTGGAATAGCCCAACTTTTCATTATTTTGTCTACCAATTAGGCCTAATACTGGACACATAAATTTTGGTAAATTAATTTCCGGTTCCACATCTTCTATTTTTTACCATGCAAGATTTTAACAAAGTCCTTGAATTAGATCAATATGGTATTTTTGTTCAGACTGATTCAGTCTCTCTGTCAGGTGTTCTAGCACTTGTTCATAACATTCATTTCCTGAATACAACTTGACCTATTTTCCATGGTTAATTTCCAAGCAGTCAAAAATGGTAGGTTATTGTGACATTTTATGAACTTGCATATATCTTTTACATTTGAGCTTACAAGTGGGGTAAATTTTTAGGTCCAGTAATCACAACAGGACGTAACTATTAATTTGATTACTTTTTCTATACCTTTTTAGGATTACAGAATGAATCAATCCCTCCAATTAAAAAAAAAAAAGAAGGCAAATATTTGATAGTTTGTCTCTCCCTCATATTCTCTCTTGCTCTCTATTAGTCCCTCCCTCTCAATACTGCAGTGTCCTTATTCATTTCTTACAAAAGCAAAACTATTGAAATCTGGGTGGTCTAGTATGTGGGTCTCTAGAGAGCTGGTGAAGATTTCAGGAGGAGATAGGGTTTTGGTAAAAACAAAAATTGTCACAGAAAAATGTTGTTTTCCAAAGATAAACCAGAAACTCAACCCCATAATATTTTTCTTAATCTTTGTTTTTTAACTGAAAACCATTTTTAAATCAAAAATGAATTTTGAAACCTCCCATTTTTTTCATTGGAAGCCAGATTTTTTACACACACACCCTCCAATTTTGGTTTGTTAGGGTGGGTCAGTGGAGGAAAAAATTAAAATTATAGAAATTTTCAACAAATACTAAAAAATGATTTCCCATCCTACATTTTCCATGAAAAATAATTGGTATTTTTACTAGCTCTAGTCACTAACCCTGCTAGTCAGTAGTTAAGATTCCTGGCTGTGCCACTGACAAGCTGTATGACCATGAGCAAGTATTTTCACCTGTCTATTTACTGTAAACTCTTAGTGACAGGGACCGTCTCTCACTATGTGCTCGTATAGTATCAAGCACCCTGGCATCCCACTCTCAGTTTGGGCCTCTGTGTGCTACTGTAACAAATGACAAAAATAATAGCAAAATGAGTTCTGCCCGAGTAAGCAGAAAGTACTGCAGGATTTGCTACTAATCAGGGACCTGACTATTCTGTCAGTTGCATGTGTTAGTTGTATGTGCTGAGTAATGTTAACATTAATTGTTAACTGGAATTATACCAGTTCCACTGAAGGATTAATCAGAAATTTTCTTTCCTATGTCAAACCTAGCACCTGATCTAACTAAGCATTGTTCCATAAGTAATACTTGGGCTGCACAGCTCATGACCAGTATTAATAAACTTTTTAAAACTGAGTTAATTAAGTTGAGCAGCCATTTTTGGAGGGAGTTTGCTAAAAACTCTCAGAGGATCTTCATTATAAAGCTAGAAGGGAATAGCTTTTAAAGCATTGCTTTTCTCTGGTGACACAATTATCTTCTAAAGGTGGCTGCCCCTTTTTTCCTGCCAATTTTCAGTCATTTCGGACATGAGGCAGTACATTAGGGAAAATGGAAGATTCTCAATCAAGTCAATTTCAGACACTAGAAGACAAAATATTTCCTGTCTCCAAGGAAAGTTAAATTCACCAAAAGTCCTAAGTTTTAGCTTAATAGAAAAGATAAAATGGCCCTGACAAGGACTCAGGGGAACCTAAGCGTTTCCTTCAAGAAAGGGTAACAATTAATAAATATAGCAGAGTTTCTGGATGATCTAATATTAAAAATGGAATTTGGATAAAATTGCTATTGTTAATGTTAATACTAATACCTCAGTGAACAGCCTGGTTCATTTGGGCTTTTTCAAATTGTCTCAAAGGTTTAGAAGTTTATAGAATCCTTTTACTCACTGTGAGGAATTTTCAAGTTACTTCATGGATAAAATCCATCAAATGCAGACCAAGCTGCATTTGTGGTGATAAAATAAGATCCTAAGGGGAAAAACGTATAATCTCCCTCTACCTGAGTTCTGGCTAGAAATGCTTCCTGAGCAGCTAGTGGTAGGGAGGCTGTAAATTCATCACTTCTACCCTAGGCCCCTAACTATCATGGCTGGTCAAAGTCAGTGGAGAAACAGAGGGATAATGCTTAGCTGATTATTATTAATACTCATTTTATGGTAGAACCTATAAGCTAAGCAGCTTGGGCCCCATTATGCTTGACACTGTACAATCATATAAAAAATTACAGTTCCTGCCCCACAGAATTTGCAATATAAAAGTGATTGATGGACAGTACCTCCCTTTGTTGGAGTACTGTGTCCTTGAATTTCTGCTAATGGCATGTTTTCTTCTCTCCCTGTGCATCAGGAAACAAATTTCCCCAAGATCATTTTTCATTATTACATTAATTTGGCTTGAAAAGCTGTGTTTGAAAATTGTACATTTGCTTTCATTCTTTGATTATGGTAAAAATGTTAAGGTTGGGTCCTTGCTTATGGAAGCTAGCTTGCATATTTAACAAAGATAATTTCTGGTTGGCATAGTGATGCATCAGCAAGATACTATATCAAGCTCTGGTGAACATTTTATTAAGTTTCAGTACAGATTATTACCTTAGTGTTCTTTATGATAAACTAAAGCTACTCAATTATCAGTGAGATCTAACCCAGTGGGTCATCACTGATTCCTGGGTCTGAGATATATTTCCCCATATGCTGAGTTAAACGTGACTGTGATAACAGAAATATAGTAAAGAACATTTAGAAAAACCTTGAAAATTTTTTGGTTCAGGAAACAGATTATTGCCAGACTTTGTTAATGCTCTGTTGTGTAGAAAAAAAAGGGGGGGGGAAATAAGTCAGTTCACAGCTAGTGTCATAAATCTGAAATAGCTTTTTCAAAACGATAAATCTATCTTTTAATTTTTTACTGTAGGGTCAAAGAGACAAGTCTCAAGGAAAAAACAATAACTCTTTGATCTTTAAAGCCTTGGATATATGTGGCAATATACTTTGTACATTCATATGCTCCTGAAAAGTTAGTTTCAAGTACTTTGTTTTCCTTTTACAAAGGAAAATCAAGGCAGCCGACGTGCTCAGAAGGATCAACTATCAAAGAGCAGAATAAACTTCAAGTGAGTTAATGAGTTCATTTTGACAGGATTAGGCATCCCATTCTTGGAGAATTCACGTAAAGCTCCATAAAAATGACTTTAAAAAAAGCACTGGCATATGTCAGCCAATGGGTTGGATCCTGGGTGAGGTCATCTCCTATAAGCTGCCGTTTAATATTAAACCAGATTCCAGACCTTGATCATGGAACAAAGTGCTGAGCAAAGACAATTCCAACAGGTTAGTTGTGTTCTCTAATAAAGCAGGAATATTAGCCTCCAATCAGTTTATGGATATTACATTTTGCTGTATGACTATTGTATGACTCTCACTCAGTGCTGGCTCTCTCTAGACTTCCCATGGGGGTTGTCAGGCATTCAGATGACCATATACAGATCATCATTAGATCATGCTCTCTTGGATGGAGATCAGTAGAAAGCACACAGTTTAGAGCAGCTGTTCTCCAGCTGCCAGTCCCTCTGAAACAAATGATTAATTAAGGGTATGAAGACAGGTGTCCTTGGGAGGACATCCTTTATGACTGATGTTTCCCTTCAAGTTCTCCTGTAATTTTATTGTAGGATTAGTTTTGCTCTTCAGGGTGCAAAGAGACAGCATAACAGTGAGGTTAGGGGAACATCAAAATGTCACTCAACATCATCAGGAATAAAAACAAAACCAACACATTCTACATTTCATTCATTTGTTCTTTGACTGCCAAAATCCCAATCTCATTTGCATTTTTCAGATTTTATTCAAAACACCTTCAGAAAAGTCAAGCTAAAAACTATTCTGATTGCATAGCACATATTGGGCTTCTTCATGCCTGAATAGAAGTGTTTTCCTGGAGAAGGATGATTGGGAGAGCTACAATACACTTGGAGGTATATTTCTGATCTTTTATGGTCACACTATTTTGGAGGTGCTGTAATAAATAACAGTGAATGGTATGGTACTGCATGACTGCTTATCAGCTTAATCCATGACTAAAAATGGAAGCAATATCAATCAATGATTTTTTCTAGTGAAAATCAATTACTCTGCTAGTACAGTCAACAAGGCTCTGAGAGGTTGTAACATAGAAGAGGTTATAGTATGCAAGTATGCTAAACTGGATTCTCATTTAATTGCAGTGTTAACTCCAATGTAAATCCATTAATTTAGCATTGCTATTAGAGCTGGTCAGAAAATAAAATCTCTTCCTGTGGGGAAAAAAATCATGTTTCTGAAAAATTTCATCCTGAACCAGGATAAAAAAGTCAAAAATTTGCAGGATACTGTTTTGCAGGAAAGGATGCCAGAAAGGAAACATAGGAACATAGAAATTATGATGCTAGATCAAATTAGCAGTCCACTTAGTCCAATATCCTGTCTCGAACGGTGACCAGTACTAGATGCTTCAGGGGAAAGTGGAAGAAAGCCTGCAGATGGCAGTTGTAGAATAACTTTACCACAAGGAATGTTTCTTCTTTTCCCCAATTAGACAGAGATTGGCTTGTAGCCTGTAGCACAATGTCTTAAATATCTTAAATGATATTGCTGGATACTCTGTCTAATAACTGTTTCCAGGAACATTATTATACTGTGAATGTGTGGGTGACATATGTTTCTACCTGTTAGAACTAAATAACCATAAGGCAGAAATAAAAAATTACAAATGGTTTCTATTATTTATATTATGACCACATCCAGAGGCCCCAACCAGGATGGGGGATCTACTGTGCTAGGTGCTATACAAGCACAGAATAAAAGAGGGTCTGTTCCCCAAAGATATTAGTCTAATTAAGACAAAATGCAACAAGTGGGTGTAGTAAACAATTGGAAGGAACAGAAGAAAAAGAACAAAGAATAATAGTAAAAAGAACTGCAACTTTTTAAAATCATTTTCTTAAAAAGTTACATATGCTTCCAACTTGTTTTTCTGAAGTTATCTGGGAGAGGAAGAATTATAATAGAAGTAGAAATGATTCTCAGCCAAGTCAGAATTGCTGTCCAGGTAGCCCAGCCAAGAAACAAAGAAATGAACACCTGTTCTTCAAGGAGCAGAAACAAGATTTCAGCTTTTTTCTTATACAAAAATTATTTTTGCTGCAATAACTTCTCTGCTGGTGCGAAGCCTTCCTCAGGACACCCTGAACCATAAACTACAGTGCTACCCCTCAGCAAGGGATGGCTTTGCAGGGGCTGAAAGTGTGCATCAGTTCCCTGTACAGCTGTCCATCCGCCTCACCGGCAAACACCTCAAGACTCTGTCAGTCTTAACCTTGCCTTGCCAGTAACAATCAGTGAATCCAGTTGCCAAGTTCCCCAGAGACATCTCCCTGCATTATATAGTCCCCCTCACTGGGCACTCACAAAAATTAGGTTTGCTGCCTCCAAAGAGACAGTGCACACACCAGTCTGTTAGATTAGCTGAGGACTTACTCTTTACTACAGCACAGCAATGAGTAGGTTTATAGTAACACTAAGAATAAGTTTATTAACAAAGAACAGAGAGTTAAGTGTTACTAAACAAGAGAAGAGAGACAGGTATAGTTATACACTACCGCAAAACAATACACTCTTTCTAATGACTAAAACTTAATTTTAGCATGTTACAATCTTTGCCTAAGCAGTTTTCTCACTCACGTCAAGTTACCAGCAGTCCTCCAGGCAAGAGGATTCAATGTTCACAGTATCACAGGATACTCTCCCCCAAGTGTTGGATAATCAGAATGTCTTTTTGCCCCCTTATACTTTCCAAAGTCCATTGTCTTTACCTCAGAGCTAGGAAGACTTCCTGGGGTGCAGAGTCTGTCCCCTGCTTTACTCATTAAGCTGTTTCCTTTGCCACTTGTTAATTTAATCGCTTTGTTTAATCTTATATGTAAATGTACTTCTATTGTCCTCTGCCTGTAATCAATGCAGTCAGACAGGTAAATCCACATCCCTTTGTCTAGGGCAGGCTTGACTTACACACTGCCTCCAAAACATATTTTAAGGTTATATTTCCACTCTTTATACTCAACCTATACTTATATCATACAATGATATTCCTAAGCAGTGTGTTACCAGTTGGCATAGGATACCTTACAACATACCTTTTGAATATAAAGTATGACAACAGTGTGTTGGGGGTAGTGAGTGTCAGGCCTGATATGAGTTACAATATAGTGTACTCTCTGCCAGTGGGCACTGAGGGGCTCTTAAGGTCACAGTTTGATTTTTACATATGACCTGATCCAAAGCATGACAAAGTCAATGGAAGCAGAGAGAACTGCCCTCAGCATCTTGTAGCAAGGTATTTGCACTGCTCACCCCTGGCACAGCATCCACAATCCCATGGCCTCCCTGGCACAACAAAGCCACACTATTTTGAGAGTTGCCACATTCTGTGTAGCTGCATGTGGTGCCATTTAATGCAAATTATTTAATGAGCTAATTTACGTATTTGAAAATACTTTGCATATAACCATAAACTTCATCCTTAAAATCTGCATGGATTTAGTGCTGGTGAAAGGAATTCTCTTGACAGACCTGGTGAATGAAGTAATCTTGTTTTTCATCAGGGCAAACTTTCAACATACTCAGTGTGCCATGCCAGAATGCCTCAACCTAGGCAGACAGGCAGACTTCTGGGTGGAACTGAAGTAGTTCAATCTCTATGGTCTATGAAGATTTTGGCCTCTTTGCCAAGCCTGCCAGTTAGTGCATAGCATGGTCGTACATTTGTCACATGGGAGCTGAAACTCAGGACCACCAAACTGATCTTGCATAGGGACCACCCAACATCATTAGATGGGTAACATTTTTAATCCCTACAGTGCCAGGCTGGATTCAAACTGGAGACCCACAGATGAGTGGGACACTTTTCCTGGTGAATGTGGGGTCATAAACCATCATTTTCTACACAATTTAAACTTCCATATAAAAATAATTAAATGTCATGGATTCATTGATTCATCAAACAGTGTCTCTGCCAAGCAGCAGTAGAATTAAATTATGACGACTCTGGTCAGCAGCTGAAACCATACTGAAAGGGAGAATATAGCAATTCATAAGATGGGGAGAGAAAACTATCAGCCACTTGACAAAGGTGCTAAATCAAATCCATCTAAGACCATTTCAAAATGAAACAAGTATTTCTCTGTTGTTTTTTGTGTAAAGACTAGCTGAATATACCCTGTGGCCTACTTTTATTTTTCTCAGCTACTAAAGAACGTTTCTTTCCATATAACTCTTAGTTAGTCAGCATTCCAGAATGACTGAAGTGCTTCAGTAATTAAGACATGTCACAGACAGTGTGAATGTAAAACATTTCCTTAATAGCCTAGCCTAACGTTTCTTAAATCTGTTAAAATACCTCTCAGAGTTCATGCTCCAAGCTTAATGCAGAGCTCTCTGAATGCACCAGGCTGAAGCCATGGTGTTACAGAGACCTGCACCACACTCTCGATGGGTCAGTCCTGCTCCCACTGTAATCAAAGGCAAAAATGTCCTCGACTTCAACAGATGAAGAAACAGCAGGCCCCTAGTAACCCACATTGTCCAGGTACACAGGAGGAGTGGCATTGACTGGCTCTATAGGTTTCTATATTCAGCTCTTCACATCAGAAGGTAAGTCACCACTCTACATGATTTCTATGGAGGAGGAAGGAGGACTGGGGAATCTACCCAGAATAAAACATTGGGGTCTAAAACAGGAAGGTGAACACTTGCTGAACAGCTGCTGTTCCCACTGGGTTCAACATGCATCCCTAGCTTTAAAAAGAAAAAGGAGTGGTTAGAAAGGAGCAGCTCCCTTAAATTCAAGCCTTTCGTATACTATAGGACTCAGACTTGTCTTTCTTTGCTGAATGTACTCTATAGGCTACTGGGTTGCATTAGGAAAGAGCACAGCAGACCTATCTCTACCTGCAAACGCAAACATTAGGCTCTCCATAGATCCCATCTTTTAATGTCACTCTCTAAATCTAAAGCAAATAGTGGCTTTAAACTTAGGTTCAGAAAGACAGTCACCAAGCAGGTGCGGGGGATTAGTAATGCTGTTATGTAATAAACCTGGCTCTTCAAAGATTAGGGTTCATGATGCCATTATCCATAACTCAGAGCAAGTAAAGCCTACAGTATCAGCTTGCAGGATTTTACTGTACCAGACATAAAACTGTTCTGCTTGGCAACTGAATTTAGGGTGACAGAAATCTGAGATACCAGAGATGAAGCAGCCAGGTTATATTCATCATCCTATTCTACAAGTAAAAAGATATTACTATTTTATGCAAGGTGAAAAATGCGTATTTAAGTGTTTCAGTGCAATTTACTGCTCACACCAGTTTCTTTTACCTGTTTCCATCCCTCCTTTTCCTTAAAGAACTGCTACCATGCTGTGGCACACATAAAGAAATATAGCAATTGATTAAAACATCAAAATGCCAATATTTATAGATTTTTTTCTGAGTTTCGATGATTGCCATGACATTTGCATGTAAAAAGCTTTGTCCTTTAGTAATTATCTCCTTCCTGCTTGACTGCTTCAGTCTCAACATAGCCCAGCGTTTTGATACCACAATTGCTTTCTGCTACTGATTTGTGATGTCACAAACACTAGATTATGGCATGACTGAAGGGCTCAGTAAGGATTATTGTAAAGAAGAGAACTTTCAGTTACATACAAACATTTGATAATCAACAATGATAACAAAAACATTGATAAGATAATTACTAGCTCTGATATAATAGAATCATTATAATTACTAGCTCTGATATAGCACTTTCATCCATAGATCTCAAAGTGCTTTACATAAAAGAGGCCCCTATCATACCCATTTTACAGATGGGGAAACTGAGGCACAGAAACAGAAAGTAACTAGGCAGAGGTCATCCAGAAGGAATAGATCCCTGGTCTCCTGAATCATAATCTAGTGCTGGTTCCATTACACCACTCTGACTGGTAAATAGCCAGTTACAAATACCTTTGTTTTAAGAAGAGGAGCAGCATGTTTCAGTACATAAGACAAAGGACTAGGAGTTAGGAGGCTTGTGATATCTGCCACTGAGTTATTGAACCATCCTGAGCAAATCAATTCAACTTTCTGTCTTCATTTCCCCATGCAAATGGGATGTTTTTTTCTCACCCACATTTTTAAAATGCTATATTGTTCTCTTTAGTCATCTAAATGTTCATTTTTTTAAAAATATACAATATTCATTTTTAAGAAGTTAGCATGAGCAAAGCAGATACCTAGCACTTTAAAGTTACTTCAAACCAACCTATCAGTCATGAAATACTAGGGTAAACATTCCTTCCAAAATGCCATAAATGCAAAATAAACATTTTAAAAAATATATACATATCCAAAGAGAATATGCATTGTTGCATTGTTTTAGCAGTCCATTTTGATCCAGTCTTTGCTATATGTCTTTAAAACATGGAAATGCCATGAGAACAAGTGTTATTGGTCATGTGCCACCTTTAATAAATTCATGTGTCTTGCGTCTGAGACAGTTCTTAAATGGAGAGAAATGGCTACAGAAATAAAGTATGCTAAATGCTGTGCATAATTCTCTCCTGATTATAGAGCTAGCACAAGACCTATGCACAATTTAACTCTCAAACAGGATTTAAGCTTTACTTATGTGGTGCATAGGCTTTGTACAGTATTTCTTCATGGGGGTATATTTCATCCTAATAGTTGAGCTATGATATCAAATATCAGCAGATAGGTAAATCAGTTGAGTAAATCTCTCCAGCATTTGCTAAGGTTTTCCCCTGCATGTGGACATGATGCATGTGGTTTTGCTGAAATGGTCACTTTTTCCACCTAAGGTGTTCGGCACTGAGGCTGTTGATTGCAAGAACAAGAGTTTTGACAATGCTTACAGCATGGCAGGAAAGTTACTGGTCTGCAGGCATGGATTAAAGCAGGAAAACTATTGGATAAACATTTTCTGTGGTGACTACATTCTCTCAACTTAATTGAGTCTTATGTTGATGAACCACATGCCAATGCATTTTCATTTTCAATGGCCTTCAGGTCCTGAATAGTTTTATTCCTGGGTACATACAACAACGAAAACACTCTCTTAAAGGATGTGGGAAATGAAATACATAATTTGAAAAGAGTGGGAAGGACACAATTCTAGCTGAAGTTAATGCCACAAAAAGGGGAGATGAAAAAGCCTGGTCAGAAAAAGCACTGCATGGAAGTTAGGTCTCTTCATTCAAGGCTTAGAAAACTTGGAACAACAGTGGTGACTAATGTGGCATACAATTCCTCAACAATCGCAGCATCATACTCTAAGTACTAAACATCTTGCATGATTTCTATGATTCCTTCATGCAATTTGTTTGGTTCACTAAGGATATTTATTCTGAGTATGAGGTTAAACCACAGCAGTTTGATGGTGAAGACATTGATATATAAAATTGCAGACCGAGAATGGCATTAAAAAACAGAATGTTGGAAGATTTAATCAATCCTGATGATTTCCTAAACAGTCAAGATGCATAAATCACAAAACTACCCTGATAGGTAAAGGACTTTCCAAATGTGTCCCTTCAATTTTCCCAACTGAAAAATTGGATCCATTGTAAGTTAGGGTGACCAGATAGCAAGTGTGAAAAATCGGTACAAGGGGGGGGGGATAAGAGGCACCTATATAAGAAAAAGCCCCAAATATTGGGACTGTCCTTATAAAATCGGGACATCTGTTCACCCTATTGTAGGTCGAATACTGCTCCCTTTAAAGTTAACAAAAGTTGTGCCTATACACAGGATTCCAGATTTGGGCTTCATAACTGCTCACTATGTGTTACAAAATGTAAGCAGAGGACCCTAGTTACATTATAAATTACCTATAATCATAGTATAATTTTAAAATGGCAACTCTGGTAATTTCCAATTACAGGGGTTTGTATTAGGTACATGTATAAAAAGAGGTTACAGTTTAACATATTAAGTAGGAAACCACAGCATAATAATGATTCATTCATATAGTTAACCTTCAGATTATAAAAATGTAGTGGTAATTATAGTTATCACACAAACACTGTAATTGCAACATAACTACAGTGCAGTTATAGTCTTTTTTATAATGTGCATTACTTATTTTATTTCCATGTCTTTTGTTTTAAGTATTGCTCAGTCTGAGCGAGTTTTCTTCCTCTGCTCGGTATGTTATCAGCACATTTTCCAACTGGAGATTTGCCTACAGTTTTAGATTCAATATTTGTTCTGCTGGGGTACGCGTATCCCAAGAACAGTTTAGATGCATATTTTTCTTCAGCAAAAAATATGCAGAATAATGAAAAAAAATTATATTCCAAAATTCAGCACATGACTAGGGCCAGTGGTAAAGATGTGGGTAGCTCATAAAAGCTGCTTGTAGGTAACCTTAGACAAAGAACAGAGTATGGTGAGAAGTTTCATGCCTTATTTCTTCTGAAGGGAAACGTCACACCATAACAAAAATAGCTTCTTATTATTAAATAGCAAAAGCATTATTTTAAAAAAAAAAGGAGTTTAAAGACTTCCCAGCAGAAGGCCCAGGGACCTCTGAAACACAGCATTTTCCATCCTTTATTGTACATTAAAATTAAAGATGGGTCTGAACAGAAACCACAAGTACAAATGTCTCCAAATTTTGGAGATGTTTGTACCTGAGTTTTGTGGCTTAGACATAGCTCTCCTTAAAAAGCAGACTAGAAATGTCAACAAAACATTAGAAATCTTTATGCACAAAATTCTGAGTGGAAGATATACACCTCAGTGCAGAGGTTCAGCAAAAGGTCAATGCATCTGTGACAAACTGGGAAATATCTGTATTGTTTATTAATATTATGCATCACTGTGTGTGCGTGCGCATATGAGTTATTTGGTTAGCTCAAAAGGGATTATTAAAAGAACCAAGCAGGAAAAAGTAGTAGGAAATAATAGCCCTTGAGGAAACAATGGGGAAGCTGGGAAAATATCCGCTACCTGGCTCCAGCCAGGCTAAGTGTTCACTCTTCCAAGAGCTACGCCTAGGATCAAAAGGAAGGTACCAAACAGGTAGAGGACTCTAGGCCTAGTCAAGGGTGGGGTTTGTGTGAGGGTACGTCTATACTACAGCCCTGCAGGCTGAGCCCCGTGAGCCTGCGTCAGCTTGTACAGGGAGATTTTGATGGGCTGGTAAAAGAGCCATGGACCACTACCGACAGTGTAATATTGGCCATCAGACTGGTTGCTAACTGCAGCCAAAATTGGTAAATCTTAGCAGGCCTCTGCAATGACCTTTACCTGACCGTGCACCCCTCCCAGATGAAGCCTCTGTTGAACGTGCTGGGGTCTGTGTTTTGGGAGAAAAACAAGAAGGTTGTCTATATTTGCCCTCAGGGATCCTCAAGGCATGCAGACTCTGCAGGAACACATCTGGCTAAGGAATGATCTGAGGAAATCTCTTGCTTAGCTTTCAAAACTGTTTGCCTAACAAGTTTTTTACTGACGTGTTATTGTCTACTAACAAAGATAAATATGGGGGCAGAGGTTCGGACAAGCGGGATCACTTCATCGACACAGTTTGGGGACCCCAATGGCAGCTGAAACATGGATCAATAAGACAGTTGCCACTGTACCACTCAAGGTCCACACTAAACTTCAGTAATTATTCAGGGTTGGGATGTTTTACTGACCTGTTGTGGACATGTGTAAGTGCTTGAGACTAAGTAAAGTATTGCCTTAAGTGAGAGCACTCTTGTATTGTATTGTTTGTGCCAGTCATCTATCGGTCGGATGATCCTGTCACCATTGATTTATTTCCTGACACCACCTAACACAGAATAAAATTACCAGGAACTTTGGGTTGAATGAACCCCAGGTAACAAGCTGATATGGCCCAGTCAATTTTCTTTAATTGCAGCGTAGATATACCCTGAGTGGCCAGAGCCTGCCTAGGGAATGCCAGCAGGAGTTGACAAGCTGAAAAGGAGATAAACAAAGGGTAGAGCTGTGATGTGATTCCCAGCTCACATAGATGTACCCAGACTAGCTCCGTTTGAACTAGCACACTACAAATAGCAGCACAGGCAGGGGCTTAGGCTAGTCAAGTAAAGTACCTGAGGGCACAGCTGGGCACATACTTGAGTATCTAGTGCAACTTGCCCCCTGGGCCACTCCAGCTGTAATGTTGTATTCGGCCCAGTAGCTCGACTACAGCTAGTGCTAGTAGCTATGCACGCTGGGAATCACACCTCCCAGCTCCAATGTAGATGTACCCAAAATGAAAGAGGCAGAAACAATAGCAGGGGCCATCTGCTTCTCACAACCCAGAGATGGAAGTACCTGGGCTAGCTGAAATGCCAGGACACTTGCAAGGGAAAATAAATATTTCCGTAAAGGGAATTTGGTGGATTGCTTTTACCCTTCTCTCTCTGCGCTTTGTACCTTTGGGTGAAATTATATATACATATTAGGAAGTTGGTTTTCAGTCACTTTAACCACCTCACTGGTCCCAGGTTGCCAGAGTGAAAAGGTGCCCAACACAGCGAGACCTGTCACATTAAACACAGCTGGGAATCAGAGGGGCTGTCATTCAGATATCCAGTTGAAGAGTTGTTGGGTTATGTGATTCCACACAGAGGCAGACACAGGAATCTAGCCTGCCACCTCAGGTGTATACTTGAGAGGAGCAGAAGTTGCACTTTGTCCTGTAACCATGACAGCACCATTTAAAGGAAATGCTGTTGGAATTTAAGTGGTGCAGAAACCTGCACTCGCTCTGCAAAGGGAGATGAATGTCATGCAATTGGCACAGGTGTAACTCCTTGCAGTTACTGGAGCCACCAGTACACCAGCCGGGGATTAACGAAATACAAACACATTTTCAGCTGGAGAAACTTACCCCCACACAGTGAGCCTGTGCAATGAGGTTGAAGTGGGAGTTAAGTGCTGTGTGGATAAGTCTTCTGAGGGTTCTATACACAGAGGTGAATTTTATCCTTGGAGAACGTGTGAGTGAAAATACTGAGCTCTGATGATTGCCTCATATAACTAACAAACAATAGACATTACAGGGGTCTAATGAATGTGGTGACTGAAGCTGAAGCTTTTCAGCAACAGAAATACAGTCATTTACCTTCCAGCATTTGGGAAACGAGCTGTCATAGAAAATTCTATCTAGCACGGTGGCTAATCAAGGCAGGTCTGTCATCATGTGCAAATTTGATAATCCTTCATATAATCTTGTCACTCAAGACTCTTGCATCTTTTGCTTTTTTATACAACAAAAAAGAAAATGTAAAGAACCCACATGGGCACAGTTGAGTCCCAAATCACCATGCTTACTAAATGTATATATCAGAATCATTCCTCTGCAGTTTGGCATGGGGGGGGAAATCAGTAACAAACCCTTATCAAAGGGTTACATAAGAAAGCACACAACGTCTATATTCTGCTGCCTCTTTGGTTGCTTTCTGTTGGCTCCTGGACCATAGTGAGTGTCACAAGCTATTCCTATACACTACATTAACCCCTTTACTGCTAGACGCAGCTAAAAACTCTGAAGTGGAAAGAATTTTAATTGTGAGCCAATCTCAAGCATATCTGTTTTCCTGTGGGTGCCAAGGCAAACCATGTCTTATTTTTTCCTCTCCCATACAGACTATAGACTTTTAATTTATGCTTTTTTTTTTTTTAAGAGACAGCTAACAACATGATTTAAAAAACTATTCAGAATGCAATTTAATAGGGGATTTTCACTCATTTATACAGCTTCGGGTTTCAGAAATGCTCCTAGTAAAAATGTGTGAAATGAGAAGTGAGTTATGCATATCTGAAATTCTAATGTAGTGTATTTTCTAAAATTATATTCATATTCCAGGGTATCTCAAAGCTAAACTATTGCTGAGGGTTAATGACATGGGAGTGAATGAACCAGCGAGGCTCTGCAAATTATTTTGGTTGATGTATGTCCAATGCTTTGACTTGAAATTTCTATCTTCACTCAAATGAACATAAGGGCAAATTCTGCCTGAGTGAGAACACCAGTATCCAGACTAGATTCTGATAATTGAATTATTTTAGCTGAATTTATGAAGGAAAGGGCTTTCATTGACACTGTACTGTGCTTAAATGCTTTGATATTTATGTTCTCTGTTTAACTGCAGTGTAGGCATGACCCAAACCTATAGAAATCAACAGCTATCTTTGCATCACTTTCAGTGGGATTCTTATTAGACTGTATCTCAGTGTCTGTGTGTTCTGCTGCAGATGCTGTAGGGACACAGCTCACTCATCGCTCCCCTGCATGCTACAAAGTCACCCATGTCCATAAAAGATAGTAAAACATGGTACGTTAAAACAGTATTACAATATTTATCATAGGTGGAACTCAACCATTCTGTGTCCAAGGCAATAGCATGGTTTGGAAATATGGTTACAAACATCCTTCACTCACAGATCAGAATCTTACTCTACACTAGAAACTGCAACCTTAGGCTAGAATGGGCTGCCTGAGGCAAAACCATTTTAGGGTACAATTGGCAGCTGTGCTCATTTTATTCTGCTAGTGCTGAGGTTCAAGTCTACAGATATATTTGCACTTACAGTAATTTAGTGGAATCCTATACATGGTTTCTATGGAAATGATTACAAAATACTAAACTGGAGTATTTAGTAACAGTTTGTTCTGCCAGTCATTTTCATCCCGCTATTATTTTCACTGAAAGAGCAGCCCTAATTTAAGGTATTTGTGTTGCAATAATGACTTGCCACCTCACAGCCCATCTTCCTCTCTAACTGATCTTTCACTGAATTTGTCAGACTCCTGTTTTGAAGTCCCTCTTTTGCCATATTAACTGTCATTACATTACACATTACAATTTCACTGGAAAAGAGGAGCCACGATGATGAAATCTCTTAATGGACATTTTCAATAGCTAGAGACATAAGGTTGGTGAGGTAATGCCTACAATTGGATCAACTTCATGAGCTCTGTTTGGTTTGAAAGCTTGTCTCTTTCACCAGCAGAAGTTGGTCTAATAAATTATTTCTTCCCTGTTCTCTGTCTAAAATTTTGAGATCAATACAGCTACAACGAAACTGCAAACAATTTACGTTATCTTCACATAGTTAATTATGGAATGGGAAAACAATTGGTATACATAAATATAAATCTAATGCATTTAGAATGTTATTTTCATTGCAGTAGCATCTAGTAGCCTCAATCTAGATTGTGCCAGGCACTGGATAGAAACATAGTAAGAGAAAAGTCACTGTCCTGAAGACAAAGAGGTGGGAGGGGAAATAGGGACGCAGAGGTGAAGTAATAGCCCCTCTCTAAGATTAGATTCTCACAACGATATTGACGTGCTAGCCTAGCACTTCAACACAATGTTTATCGCATGATATTTTGTGCTTGTGATTCAGAGAAAGTGAAAAGGGCAAAATATTGTTTTACAGAAAAGTTGGGACTACATCTATTTATTCTACATACGCATAGACAACTGGAGGCTTAGGGGGCTTTATTTTCTCACTTCCCTTTCCCCCAAAAAATAAATAGGAATTGCATTATTAAACACTGAATTTGGAACAAAACCTCTTATCTCACTCTATTAACAAATGGACAGATATAGCTGTCGCTCTGCAAGAAGTGGCTCATGATCATGAGTGTCTATCTCAGGGCAAGCATGACCACATGTCCTGCTTTCACATGGAAGTCCTGATATTCAGGGCTTTGTTTTTTATAGGCACCTATTGCCCCTCACCCCCTCTCTGAATTTTTCCCACTTGCTGTCTGGTCACCCTACCTAGAGCAGACTGTCAGAAAACAGGGCAGACACTAACCTGGTAATGTGGTCTATAATCAGATTTCACCAATCCAGTACCAAATGTGAACTCCCAAAGTACTACAATAGTCTTATAATGGAGTCACAGACAGTCCCCTTAGACATTTCAGTCTGTCTTGCTGCCCAGGCAAGATGGACTATGTGAAAGATGATTACTTACACCAAAAACCATACCCACATTCAGGTCGCTCCCAGTCCCAAGAGATCAGTCACTTATCCTAGATCAACTGGTACCCTAGATCTTATACCAAAGACAACACTGGTAGCCAATTCTATAATTAAAGATTTATTAGCTAAGAAAAAGGAAGGAAGAGTCACTGAGAGGCTAAAGCAGGTAAACTACACGTACAGGTCAGTCACAGCCTATAATCCCAAATGGTAGCAGAGGTGTAGCAATCTGCCAGCTTTCCAAAAGTCACTCAGCTACTGAGAATAATTCTGGGGATCACCATCTTCTTGTGCAGTTATTCCACCCTGTTAGAATCCAACAGTGTAGAGTTGAAGGATCTTTCCCCTAATAATTACTTATAGCTTCTTCTCACAGAAAACAAGCTGAACAGGGTCACTACTCATGTGATCCCTTCCTTTGATGATGGAGAATGAGGAAGCATTTAGACCTGATCATCACACAAATACCACTGGCTTTGAAATTAGCACTTTTCTGTTAAAGTTCTTTGTTTGCATTCCAGGAGGCTGCTTTCTTGTTTGATGGGTTATTCCATTATAGCAATTTACACAATGCAAATGTTTGCTATTACCTTATAACAGGATACATATAATTGAAAACTATGTAGGTAACTTCCCATTAGTTTTATGAAGTTTAAACACAAAATACACTCATACATTTAACAAACAATTGCTTTGATCTATGCTAATACACAGTAAATTGGCCTGGAGCTTTGGCATGAGCTGGCATCTGGTCTACCAGCATCACAATAGCCATGGTGAAAAACCACTTCTTAAAGTTTTACTTTTTAAAACATGAGTAAAGAGAAGAACTTAACCAACCATGTTCTCTTTATATTGAGCAGGCCACGAACTCCATCGAGCAACTACATTTTTTTGTCCTCAGGCAAGTTAAAGGTTGCATGTGTGAGAGAAGAGAGGTATCTCAGAGAAGTAATGAGTCATCCTTGAATTAGAGTTTGATTAAGCCACATATATTGATGAGTCATTCCTTTGCTAAGTTCCAGCCAATCCACAAGCCAGGACCTGGTCTGGTGACTCTCAGAGCACATATATAAACCTCACAGGATAAACAGTTCAGTCTATCCAATATCACTTCATGGCTTTGAACTCTCCCTCCCCTGCTGGATAGTAGTGATAGACTCCACAGGCCTTAGCTTGCTCCAGCCCTACTTAGACTCCGGCCTTGTTCTCAGTCCTGCTCCAGCTCTGCCCATGATCCAGCCTAGCTCCTGGCCCTAAGTTTTCTTTGTTCTGAACCCACTCCTGTCTCCAGCTCTGGTTCCTGGCCTGCCTGCCACTGCACTGACCACTAGGCCTATGCCACTGCTCCAACCACTTGTCATGACCTTCCACATCTCAGTTTCTGACAGTATAATGGGGGTACCTGTGTGAGAGGTGGTGTCTGGAGGGGTTCTAGTCTCTGCCCACACAAATTGTAGCCTTAGAGCCCAGCAAGGAGCCTGTGTCGGACTGCATCTCTAGACCAGGATTTTTAGACTCCATCTGCCAAGTCCTCCCAGGAAGGGGCCCAACCTGCAGCTCTCTCCCCTTCCACCTCTCAGTGGCAGAAACTGCCACATCCCTGGAAATTAACAGCAGGCCTGATAGGGACCCATTCTTTGGCCCTGTCAAGCTGCAGCTCCAGAGCTTATTCTGCCTCAGCTGGCACCACAGAGCCCAGCCGAGCCCCTCATTTGAGCTACAACTTCTTCCCAGCCAGGCCAGGCATGTCCCTGAGACTAGCAGTGTTTCCACTGCCCACACAGCAAGGGAACAGGGCCACACATGCGCTGTCAGGATGGGAGCAGAGACCAGCAGATTCTTAAAGGGCCACATCATGTCCTTCCTGAGGCTGCACAGAAGAAACCTGAGCAGCACTCTTTCTGGCCTGCGCCATATACAAAATTGTTGTGTTACCCAGAGTTTTGCTGAACCCAAAGCTCTGGGTAACTTTACTCTTTGTGAGGTAATGGCAGGAGATAAATCAATAGGGACACGGCCTTCCCACCAACAGATAGGTGATGCAAGCATCCACAGAAAAATGCTTTCACTCAAAGCTTCTGCTTTATTTAGTCTCCAGCACTTACTCATACCTGCAATAGGTTAGTAGAGCACCCCAAATTAACCCCAAGTTCATATTTGCACGGGATCTTGAGGAGGTCTGAAGTGGATAACGGTAGAGGTCCAGTGGCCAGCTTTCCATCTGCAGGGGATTTTGAGAGGTGTCCAAGTGTCCATGAAGCTTCAATTTCTTCCTCTTTTTATACCCAGTTTGTTAGTATTACATAGCTTTTTCATCAAAAAAACCTGTTGAGCAAATGCTAAATAGAGCGTGGAGTTTTCCAGCCTGTAGTGTGGAGTTTTCGCATCAGTTAACCAGCTGTATAGCAATAGTTAACTATAGCTAGACTTTCTAACTTACAAAACCCGCATGCTTCAGAAAAAAGCTCAGGTCAGAAGAGCATAGGGTCATGTTTACTTCTTATGGTCACTCACTTCCCCGTCCCCTCCTTGTCTGTTAGTTGTGTAAAGGTTTCAAAATGGCCTCCTTTTAGCTGCTTTCAGCAGTAAACAAAATAATTGGTATTACAGCTGTTGGGTGTGATTTAAGCATGTTGCCAGGCTCTGGGTTATCAAAAATCTGCTCTTACAGTTGCACGGCCCCACATGCATGCAGTTTACAGGGAACATTTTCAGGTTGCTAAGCAAAATTCCAAACAATTATCTTCTCCCCAAGTTTCTTGAAATAAATTCTTCTGCAACCTCTGTAAGCTAGTTATTATCAGGTTTCTCCTTGTGCTCATGTAAATCATATATGAGGTGAGTCATGATTGTCCCACTGTGGATCAAAGCCATATTTTAAAGTGACAGATTACAAATTATGCTCACTTACAGCATTGGTTGCCATTTTCACCAAAATCATTTTTTTCCTGTGTCACCACTTTGGAAAACAGCAGACGCACAGTATGGCAGAGAAAATGGAGGTATTGCTGAACTGACTTCACCAATATTTCTGTAAGATGACAGCTGGTTTGCAAGAGATGGCTTGAGTAATCAGCTTATCATAGTTGAAATCAGAACCATACATCTGAAGTACATTTTAAACTCCAAACATAACAGATGTTAGTTATGAAAGTTTTAAGACTGAATAAATTTGTAGCCACTGTTCAAATCGTGATTAAATACCAGACATTCTAAAATCAATTATTTCGAAGTAGACATTCTTATAAAACTCCTTTGCTGAATTTGGGTAGCTGGGTTCACCTGTCCCTATTTAAGTGTTCTTGGGACCTTCTCTTCCTTGGAAGCTCAGGCTGCTGGAATAAAGTAGTAGCTTTTATCTGATTGGATGGCCCACAGTGAATCGAGTGCCATATTCTGAAGAGATTGGCCTTCTGTTGCTGAAATATCTGACCCTTGCAGAGTTTTGGATAGATTGAGAAGTCCTAAACATGACAGACAATCAATGTCAAAGAGAAAGTTAAACTTTTCCACTTGAGCAGCTATGCCACAACTTTGAGCTCTTAATTCAGGATCTTTCACAGTATCCTTCTCATGCTCCCACGCTGCACACAGTGCAAGGTAGATCTTAGAAACTGAAGCCAATGATTCTGCACAGGCAGTCTGCCTAGCTGGTCAGAGGACACAGATGCCTGATGTGCTTACCACTTCATACTTCCAGTCCTGAATATAAACCATGTCTGCATGGCTTTTAAATTAATGTTTGCATTTCATAAACAGTTGCAAGAGTCTCTCTCAGGATTGTATTTTTAATAGCATCCTAGCATCCAAATTCAAAGCATGTCCATAGCAATGAGTAAACACGTAGTTCATGGTTCTTCCTTTGCAGTCTGGTTACTGCACCAAATACTATGATTTCCTAGTACACCCCCCTTTGTCCATATCTTTCTGTTGTCTCTTGTCTTATGCTTATATTGTAAGCTCTTTGGGGCCGGGATAATCTTTTTGATCTGTGTTTGACCTTAGCATAGTGGGGTCCTTGGCCATGATTAGGGCTCCAAGGCACTATAATAATACAAATAGTAAATATTACTCATTATCCATGACAGTTGTTGATCCTTAGATATAGATGCAAGATACCTTTAAATTACTGACACAATTACCTCTTCTGATATACAAGCTACATTGTGCAATCCAATGAACTCTTCATGAGCATTCATGCAATCATCTAGATACTGCAAGCATAAATCACTTGCTCTGTGAAAAAGTCTGATAGATGAAACAACAACTATATACCACTTCTCAGAAATATTCCTCATGATTCTGAGAATCTTGATTTCCATTATCTCATTCTGAGTAACTGGACTTGTAGATTTGTCGCAACTTTCTCTTAGTTAGTTTGATGTATCAGGGTCTTATTCTGCCTGCAGACAAATAGTTGAATAAAGTCAACCCTCACAATGCTCTTTCTTTTCTGATAAGATAACATATACTATTTAGTATTTTCATTAGGATTGCCCTGTTTTCTTTTCTCTCAAGAGGACTGAAAATTCAGCATGTCAACAATATTCTTGGATATCTAACCATCTTTGACCACTTTTTGTGACCATAACAAGACTAATATGTGCCCATTATCCATAGTTGACATTTCAGGGGATCACAAACACATCTCTAATCATTAATATTAATAACCTGTCACTCATTTCCTAATAATTCCCATACGTTGTTGTGGTCAAACTGCCTAGTAACCAGATTGCTAAAGCTCCCTCAAAACACCTTTCTTGAAGAATTCTGCAGTATACTGTACCTTCTGTGGTCACTTGGTGATATTCTCAGAAGGAAAGTGCAGACTCTATGACCTTGGGTTCTCTCTTTAGGCCTACTATATATCCGCTAAATCCCAGCTTTTTGGCATAACTATTCACTCAAGGCCTCATACTAATTCAACAGGCCCTTAATCATGGCTACCTAATAACCAAGTTATTTGTTCTCTATTTGCTCCCATGTGCATTCCAAACTAACTCAATCTTATATTCCTATAATATCATACAACCTCCAGCAAGCATAAAAACTTTCACAAGATATGAGACAGGGTTATAGGTCATATGATCAGATTGGGGGTCACCAACCAAAAATAGGAAAAAGTGACACTGGCCTAGTTAAAAAGAGAGAAAAATAAGAGATAGAGGAGCAGGAAATCAGGTGGTGTGGTGGTCTATGCTTTGGAATTGGTAGTTTGACCTTTTTTCCTCTTTTTCTTCTTTAAATTAAAATGTCATTAGACTCATGCCAAGATCAGGCAAGAAAAGAGATGTGATGGAGGGGCCCTCAATCTGTTTACCTTGATTTTCAGTAACTATGTTCCTTCAGAATCATCTGCTAATGTGACCTGATGGGAAATGAAGTGACAAGTTAGGCAGCTTTTTCACAAATCCTACTGAAATGCAGAGTTTTCAATAGCTGCCTGTAGGAGGCTCAAGTGTAAACCAGGTGAGTCTGTCCTAGTCTCACCTGGAGCCGGGGTCATGCTACTTGGGAATTCTCTGTTCGACCAACTCAGCCAATTGGAGCATTAAATGGATAGTCAAAAAAGGAACTTAAATAAATTGTTAAGAAATAACTTTCCAAACAAACCAGAATTAGGTATTTGGGCTCTAGTTCCACCTTAACCCCTTGTGACTAATTGTTCCTTCAGTTGTCTGTGCTACCCACTGAACTGAAGGAATTACAATGGAAAATTCAATGCACTGTATGACATTTAGAATCCCTTGAGCCACAAAAACTAGGCAGTCGTCATGACTTAGGATAGAAGCAAGAAGTCTTCCCTGTTTAGGCCCCAATCAAACAAAGCAATTGGGATTACTCATGTACTCAAAACTAGGTAAATGCTTTGCTGGATTAGGGCCAACAGGCTAAATATTCAAAAATATGTATTTATACAAATCAGTAAGTGCATAATTTGTAACTGGGTGCACAATTTTGTTGCTTTTTTTGAAACTGTATCTTTCAGAAACATGTTAGATTTTCTTTAAAACTGCATATACATCAAGGGTACTCTACAAACAAACAATAAAAAACAAAAAAACAAAACAAAAAAATTATGACTAAAGTTGTCTTTACTATATTGCTAGATAAGTTTTCAACTTACCTACAAGTTTGTTTATCAATAATGACTGAGGAAAAAAGAGACTTGGGGAAAAAATTCCCACAGAGAAGTTTTTCAAAAAATTAACTATTGACAAGATATTCGATGAAGTATGAAATAAACAAGCTCTGTACACAATTCAAAACTTTCAGGGTATTAAACTCCATAGACTGTTTTCCACATTAATTACTTCAGTAGCCTTGAAAATCAGTTTAAGTTAAAATTATAGCTTAATTGGTGTTAATGCACTTCTCAGAATTTGTAAAAGGAGAACAGTGTCTTGTCTCTACCTCAGAGCCAGAAAAAAGGATATTTGATTTCTCCAAGGAAAATGACAGTTCCAGTTTGACAGGAAAATTGAACTAGCTACTATTAAGGATGAGTGAGTTTAATTTTTACAGTCAAGTTTTCACAGGCTTTACTGTCAGATAATAAAATAAAGTTAAACTTTTTGCAGCTCAAGTTCTAATACATTAATATTTGCACAAGCGTGTTTTATGAAAAGCAGGCAAACATAGGGTTATGCAAAATGAAAAAAGACTAGAGACACCTCACCACTACTGAAACCCGGACATTTTAGAGAAGAAAAGAAATTGGAATAAAAGTTAGACACCAAGTTATATACCCCCTCTGTGTGTATAACCCTGACCCATGTAAACAGCCTAATTGATTTCAATTGGACTTGAATCAATAAGAATTACTCATAATTAAAAGGAGCAGTCATTCCTAAGGGTTTCATACAACTCACACTGAAGTCACTAGTCTTTCCAGTGACTTCAACAGGCTTTGAATCAGACCCTTAGTGCCCAGCCCAATACTGTAGTCCATACTCAAACCAACTTTCCATTGATTTAGAGAGAGATTTGCCTGAGTAAGGCTACAGAACTGAGCCCAAAGAATTTAGCCCAAATTCTACATTGCCTAATACCGCTGTCTTGTAGATTATAGACACTGGAGCATAGAGTTTCTTACCTCAAAATCTCAGATTCTAATCTGAGCAAGGTAAATACTACCTAGGGATGAGTGAACAAGTCTGGATAAAATAAACAATCTGAACCCTCACCCAACTCCTTTATGAAGGTCAGAAGACTTCACTTAGCCTTTTTTATTTCCCTCATCCTCCCTCGTTTTTGCACTTTGCTACCCTGCTTGCTGCTAGTGATGTAACGGGATAAATGTTTAAACTGTGAGCGGCAGTCCCACCATTTAGCAAATTAATTAAATGTTTAAATAAGGAGGGAATGGCTCCTCTCTGACAGCCTGAGGCCCCCAGCTGCGGCAGCTGTTCGTGTTGGGGCATGGGGTGGCAGTGGGCTGGCTCATCCCCTACAGCTCAAGTGCCCAGCTGTAGTGGCTCAGAGATGGTGTACTGGGGGGGAGGAGCTACTATTCATTAACTGAGCAACTCAGTCATTAACACATAAATCATTAACTGTAACTCTCCCAGTCATCAACCCATTAACACATCAACTCAGATTTTTTATGCATGTTTAACCATTCTTAACCATTTTACTTTTAACTTGTAAACAATAAAAGCTACTTATACAGCTGGAATGTAATGTATGTCATTATTCCAGTTTACAAAGGTAGCAGGTCATTGCAGTAAATCAACAAACATTTAACAGGCTGACCTGCACACCTTTTGGTCTCCCCTTCAAAAGCCAAACCCACATGATTCTGTCCAGCTTCCCTTCCCCCCAACTGAATGTCACAGTGGAAGTAGTTCACAGCATTTAACAATTTAAACATTCTATATTTAGAGCATTTAAATGGATTGCTCATTAACCAAATTCTTACATCCCTAGTTGGTACCAACTGAGACTGGAACCAAAAGTAATGAATTAGCATGAGAGAATGTCTAATCTGTTTAGAAACAGGAAGCACTAAAAATCCCAAAAGTCTATTGCCAAAATGTCCCGCCCAATTTCTAAAAAACTAAAAACAATAACTTCAGAATAGCATCTGAAGGAAAGCTTTTGTAATTTGCTCATTGCTATGGTGATATCAGATATGCATAGATAGATCTTGGATTGCATTGCTGTTCAGTTAAAGTGACATAGTTAAGAATCCAAATCACAGAAATGATCTTTATAATTGCTGGCAAACTCAGCAAGACAAAATGATTAATCTAGTTTGCTTTGAGCTGTGGCCTTCCCAGTTATAAACTGGCACCTGTACCTTAGGGGAGGCAGCAGAGGGAAGCTTGCACTGATATTACTGGTTCTGTGCTGTTCTAGTGATAAATTGGAACTGGTCACATAATTCATGGAGAACTGATTCTATCTCAGATTTAAGTAGTAAAAGCTAAATAAAACTCATGATCTAATTTTGGATCATTCATAATGTGTTTATTTGTAATTGTTCAATGAATAGTTTTGGTCCCTGTTCCTCCATGAATGGTGCTGCTGGCTATCCTTCTTTTCCCCTGTGATGCTTGCAGGGCCTATGCACCTCTTTACATTCCATTTGAGTCCAGAGCACAGTTGCCTCTGGGTTTAGATCTCCTTTCACCATTTTTAGTCCACACTTCTGATTCCTTGCTCCATGGTTGGGCTGTAATATAGACAGTGGACCAGATCCTCATCTAGTGTGAATCAGGATATGTTGGGAACAGATGCTGGCAAGCCACATCAACATACCCTAACCTCTCCCCTTTGACCCACCTAATCCTTGTCTGCTTACGTGCGGTATCACTCGCCTAGCAGACCGGTCTTATCAGTATTCTTCCCCTCTGGTGATTCAGCACAGAGTCCTCTCCTCGAAGCATCAGGCACGTAGTATGCAAGCACGTAACTCATGTATCCCCTAAATGCTTTTGTATGCATGCTCTATAAATAAAGGACCCCGAGGAGCCTCGGGCGCTTCTTTGCCGCACTCCCTGTCTTCACCTGGTTTGTCGTCGCAAGGATAGCCCTGTTGACTGCAGTGAAAGCATGCCGATATATATCAACTGAGGATCCAGCCAAAGTATCTTCAGGCAAACAACTTTTCTGCTTCTAGAGAAGAGCGCCCTCTCCTTTCCCATAGTCTCTTATGATCACCAATTAGACTTGTGTATTTTTTGGTGCAATCAGTTGTTTTCTTATTAGATTCCATCCCTACCGTCGTCTTTCCCCAGCTTACACAAATAATAAGTGCAGAATGGCTAGATGGACATTGCAAATACACATCCTTGCACAACCACACAATTGTAATTTTAAAAAGACATTTATGTATGAATGCATATATTCATGTGAATGCAAGCTTCTTCAAAAATACATAGAAAAATACACATACGTGAACAGGTGTTTATGAAGGAGTAAATAAAAAGGGATGCAAGATTCAACAAACTGGAATGGGATCTAGAATTTGTAAAGTGTTTGATAGTATTATTCCCCATTTTTCATCACTCTCCACGGCTGATAAATCTACCATCCTCCTTAAACACTGAATTCACTAAACCCTCCATAAGGAATTTCTATAACACCATAGTGGCGGGTGTTGCGTGAGGAACTGAAGAGAAAACACGGACTATACATTCATATACTAGACATACTATCGTGAAGATTTGAAGATCTACAGTCCAAAACAGTAGCAGATCAACAGGGGGCGGAGGAGGGCATGGCCCTTGGACGCTGGCTGGGGGGGGGGGCGGGGGATGGGGTCGCCAGTTGGGCCCTTCAGATGAAAGGCCCACGGGGTGTGGGGGGCACAGGAGGATCTGAGGGGCAGCTGGATGGAGCCCAGGGGCAGGCAAGGGGGCAGAGAGCTGTGGGTTACCAGCAGGAGGAACTCCTTCCCCTCTCGCTATCTTGTGGCCAGGGGGGTGAAGCCACCTCATCTGGTAGGTACAGAACACCCCCTCCCAGGCAGCTAGGGGGCAGCACCAACTGGTGGAAGCCAGGGACCCCTCCTGCCCTGTGCAGGGGGTGCATGAGGCCTATGGAGGGGAGTGCAAATGCAAGCATTGGCCACTGGGCGCCGGAGACCCATGGTATGCCTCCGGTCCAAAAATGAGAACTCCTCAGGCATGCCCTTCAATTTCAGTTTTATCCTAACCCCAAAAGGAAATCATCAATTTTCTGTGCTGGAATTATTAAAGGCTATCACAGATATATTTTTCAAAGTTAAGAAACAGCTGGCATTTCTGTTTATTAATCTACTTTCAAATATTAAATAATGGATTTTGAAAAAATCATATGAAGGCAAAATTCACCTTTAAGAAGGTATTCTTTTCCCATAAATATCCATTTTTGACCAACACAACCATTGACTGTCAATCAAGTCATCATGATAACTGAAATAGTTATTCCCTGGGGAGCGGAATTACAGCATCCAACATTTATTTGAATTTAAATGTAATTTGTTTGCTGCGATCAGAACATACCTTTTCAGGAAGTCTGAAACTGGAACGTTACATGAATGTAATGAAAAATTCATTTTTTTCCCCTTGGGGGTGTGCAGAGTGAAACTGCTCGTTCTGTAGATTTCTGAATAATTCTGTGCAACTCTGGCAAGATCAGCATGCTTCAGAATATGAGAAAAATTGAAGATATCTGTTGACTAGCTTAGGCGATGTAATAATAAAGAGGTTCAAACTTGCTACATGGTGAATATTTGCAACTCCCACTGAAGGTAATAGGAATTAATGATGCTCAGTCTCGCATCAGAATGGGCCCAAACACAGAATAGTTTTGTGACAAAATGATTTTGAAAGCACTTTATGCAGGTCCACCTAGGGAAGCTTCAGAGCCTTAAATTCTTCACAGCTCACTTACTATTGGTTCTGTTCAGCTAGATCGCCCTTACAAAACCTTTTCCGATGCTTCAGGAGCATTTACGGCTTTCACATTAAGTTCACAACTATGAACACCACACAGCAGGTTTCTGTGACTAAGACAATGGAGTCCATGCAGGCTATCCTTTACTGTATATTCAGTACTCTCGTACATCCGTACATCGCAAAGACTTGACCAGCCACAGCACAGCCTACAGCTTTACACATCATTCCTTTCCATTGTAATACAAGTAACTGTCTGTCTCAGCATTCCAGACCAAATTTTGCAGTCCTCCCATTAACAACAATGGGAATTTTGCCCTTACTAAAAGGATTTGATTTATAAACAAGCAATTTTTTGTTTGTGTAACCCCCAAGGCGATTATCTAGATTCCTGGGGCTACGTGTGCTGGTAGCTCAGGGCAGAAGCATCAAGGCAGACTCAATCAATAGGGATCGAGAGCAGGAGCAGGGAGGGGAGGAGAGGGAGAGGCCATTTTGGGGCAGGCTGGAGCCAGAGGGGAAAGGGACAGGACTGGCTGTGTGGGGAGCTAGTGAGCCCAGGCCTGCATGCCAGGTTCCCCTGAGAACTGGTCTCTGGGGACAAGAAAGCAAGCTTGAGCCTTTCCCACTCCATTGTGTCTTCCTGTTTGCAGAGCATTGTTGTGAAAACTTCCCCCAGCAGGCAGAGCTAGCCTGCCAGCTCCCTAGATTGGAGAGGCACCACATGGCAAACTCTGCCTACTCTAAAGGTTAGTCTCAGTCCACAACCTGCTGTGAACGTGCTGGGGCGGGAGGCCGAAGTTTGGATTTGTGGTGTACTTTTTTAGCCTGCACCTTGAACCCTGCACCCCCCTTGGTGGTGAGGGGAAATGCTGCCACCAGAAGCAGCCTGACGCCTGCATGAAGAAGATCCCTGCCAGCAGAGGCCAGCCCTTCTGCAGTAACTGAGAAGTCCAGAGTCACCTCTGACCCTGAGGATCATTCCCGGAGTGTGTGAGTGCACCGTCTTTTAGTTAGTTAGTCAGGCAAGTTGTTTGCGGAACCCCTACTCCCCGAGCGGTGTCCTCGATCCAGGGAGTAAGAATCTGGGAGATTTTGGTAATCTGCTGCCTATTAAACTTGCAGAGGGACTGACCATTTTTTCCTAATTGTCAGCCTTTTGTACCATGCTGAACCCTGTCAGCCACACTGCTAAACCACTGCCCAGAAGGTATTGTGGTCATAGGTCATCAAGGGCCTCAACAAAGAACGCTTACCAACAGGACACTAAATTTAACAATTGTTACATCAGGTCATGTGACTGGTGATCCTAAGAATAGTGGTTTACCCTATTATGTTATATTTAACTCCTGTTTAGTATAATGGCGGTGTGGAATGTATTGTATGTGTTTACATTATTTCTTAGGAGTCTCCAACTATCTGGCAAGTAAGTAGGAGTTATCCTGTGGTTAGAATTTTCTTCCCAACTTGCCCTGGTGACCCTACCAGGAAGAAGTGAGAGGGGAGGAGGCACCGCCAATTAAATTCATAGCAAAAAAAAATAAAGCAGATACACCCTGCATAAGAACCCAGGCCTGTCCATCAAAACCTATATGCAAATTGGCATTAAAGAAGGTAAGAGGGTGGAGCGGGGTGGAGGGTTACACTTGTGATCTCAGATTTTAACTCATCATTAGTAATGATCTAGAAATGATTGCAGTTCCCAACACTTAAAGAATACAACAATAATAAAATGAGTGTGGATTACATTAACTTAATTTCTGGAGATTCGACATTAAAAAATACTGAATCTGCACTTGCATGATGATTAAGAACATAGGAGAATCCCTTCATAAAATGATTCCCTTAAAGGACATAACTGAATGCACATTAAACCAAGCAGTGAGCAGAAAGAGAACCATGTGACATATGTGACCAATCACACACCAAAAAATATTGAGTCGTTGAAATGACTTGTTAAGGAACAATTTATAGATCAGATCAACAGCTTTCAAAGTATTTGGTGGAATCTTAAATATGTAATGAATACATTTTCATCAAACTATTTGTGAACCAAATATGAATTAAGAACAGAATAAGATGTGTCATTTGGACAATATGTGTGTAATCAATAATTCAACTATTTCTAGTGTTGCTACAATATGGTGTGAAGGTGTGTGATTAAAGGGAGAAGAGGGGCATGAGATTAGAGATCCTAATTATTTGGGTCTGGATTGTATCTACCTCTGTGTAAGAGGAGTGGGAGATTAACCATTTTGCCTTCTCCCAAACTTGAGGTATTCCTCACACAAACTGTGGGGAAGGATGAATTTCTCCCTGACTAAAACAGGAGTGGCCTGATTCTCTTAGAGAATATTTTACTGTTTCTAACTGAAAGGGGCACCTGTACAGAGATTTATTGCAATAAAGTTTCCCAGGAATCCAGTGTTGATTTAGTATGATTAGTAATGAAACCTACATCTATCTATTGATGCAGCCTAGAGAGAAGGGGCTCATTGATCTATGTCTAGCATTAAAGCACAAATGTCAAGTGAAATTGCACTGAGAATAAATCATCTCTCATTTGGCCAGTAACAAATACAGCACGACAATTAGCTCAAGGCAAAAGAAAATTAAACTCAACTGCTGGGAAAGTTTTGTGAGGGAAAAAAGCACCATGTTTCAGAAAATTAAACTTTAGGTCTTTCCGTTGCATATTTCTCCTTGACTATCATGTGTCACTGAACATGCTAAATGAATTTAATAAAAACATAAAATATGAAACAAATACATTAATCTAAACATGACAGATCGAAGTCCTGGTAATTGGTAGAACAAATCCCTATCTTTCCCAATCTGGCACTTCTATTGCCAAACCCATTTGGGAGACCCACCTGATCTCCCCCATAAGGTTAAACACAACCAAAACAATGTGATCCTGCTGCTTGCTATAAGCAGCAACACAATCCACACACATTTATCACGCTGTCTGGAATGGCTCATGAGCCAGAATACCAACCTCAGGGCAGATTGTTAAGAAGCAGCGCACAAAGCGCACCGTGGTTGTGAGTTGAACACTTAGATTTCAACAACCATGTAACCAAGTGTTAACAGACACTTCTGTACTAAGCAAACTTTATGTCTTTTAGTGCTAACCCAAGCTAAACAGTTGGGGAATCCTTGCTTATACTTAGAAATCTTCACCTCTCAGGGTTCAAGCAGCATGGGAATAATACATTCTCCATAGCAGAGAATTGTATACCCTTCCCCCAGAGTTCAAGCTGGGATGTGGGGAAAACGGGCATGTCCCTTCTTCAGGGCTGTGGAGGAAGCAATCAAGAAAATCTTCATTCCATAATGGTCCAGTCAGATTCAATAGTCCTTCCTTTTTAAACATTTGTGTTTATTAAAAACTGACACTGTAAACAAAACCTGGACAAAAAAATGATTAGACTGCTTAGAATTTTATAACGTGTATCTGTGGTGCATGAGAAGTTATTGCCTAGGTCCCCCTCTTCCTCGGCCACGGCCTCTACCCTGACCTCTGCCATGCCTCTTCCTGCAACTGCTTCTTTTTCTTGGATTTGACTTTTGGTTCAACATCCACTAACAAGGTATCCAGAGGTAAACTGTCTGGCAGAATTAAGTATAAAATGTTATTTCCTTGAATACTCAACGTCTCCAACTGTACAGGCTCTCTGTTCTTCAGTGTCATTTTGACAGCTTTAAGATGTGTATTCATACTGACATTCACTCCTGGGATTATTCCATGCACCTGTGTTCCATTCTGCATGACTCAATTTCCTTAGAAACCTTACAATCTTCATGGCGGTAGAGTGGGTATCAGGCCAGCCAGCCAGGATCATGGAGCGGCAACCCCAGCAACGGGAAAGGGAAAAAAGTTGAGCTCAGTGAGGAGGCCTCAGACCAGGCCGCTCCGGCGCTCAATGCAGGTGATAACACTTCTTATGCTGAACGAGTATTTCACACTTGGTAATGCTTCTCCCCTTACTCTGGGAGTGGGGGCGAATTTACAGCTTTAGCAAACATTTAAACGTTACTTCCTCAGCTTCTTGCTAAAACAGCATAAGCTCCTGAGAAGGGGGCTTACAGCTTCCAAGAGAGGGTTTGCAGCTGAAAAGCCCAAGCAGAGGAAGGTGCCTGCCTCTAGTCTGGATTTAGGAACCTTTCTCCAAGAGACAGCCATGGCTTAGTGCCCCCCACTGCCTCAGGTTTGCATCCCCATTGGTTAGCTTAGGCAGGGAGCTGCCTGGTATGCTGGTTTTTGTGAATTCCATTCTAAGTTGCTCCTCTCCCCATTCATTGTATAGGGAGCCCAGGAGCTGAACTTTGTGGATCCTAGTGATTTTCTAGGCACCTCAAAAAGTCAGGATGTGGTGAAGCTGAGCATTGCCCCGTCCAAAATAACATCTAATCATGCTCTAGAATTACTTTCCATAAATAAAAAGCCCAATAGAGAAGGACAAAGCACCAGCACGTTTCTCTCAGCTTTGCAACACTGAGCACCACGGCAACTAACTTCGATATGCCTAGAAAAGTCACAGGAATGACACTGTGACCCACAAAAGGCTGAGTTTGGCACCTGGATTCCCTATAAATGAGAATTTAATCCACAAAAGCCAACACACTAGCCAATGAGAGATGCCAGAGAGAGGAGTGTGTGTTAAGCACCACCCCTCTCATGGAGCCAGGCACCTAAGTCTTCAATGGGGTACAGCTGTCAGTTTAGCAATCCACAAATGGAAATCTGCTGCCTGGAGTCAGGAGGCTTAGGCACCTAAACTGGTTTATGAGGGAATGAGTTAGGCACCTGTCTTGCTCCAGACAAAATGGTGGCAGCAACAAGAGAAGGAGAACAAGGAAGAGGGACCTTAGGCAGGAGGCAGGCATCCGGATGCCTAGAGTGAGGCAGCAGTGCACACACTTGGAAGCAGAAATTCAGGTGCCAAGGTGAAAACCAGAGCCACCAAGGCTATGTCTACACTGCAGTTAGACACCTGCAGCGGGCCCATACCAGCTGACTCAGCCTCAAAGGGCTCGAGCTGCAGGGCTGTTTATTTGCAGTACAGATGTTCAGGCTGCAGCCGAGCTCTAGGACCTTCCTTTCTCTCCGTGTCCATGAGCATGGCCTAGATCCTGAGCATAAATGTCTACATCACAATTAAATAGCCCCTTGGCCTGAGCCCGAGTCAGCTGGCATGGGCCAGCTGCAGGTGTCTAATTGCTATGTAGACATACCCCAAGTGAGATTAGTCACCTACACGGTTTGACAGGAGTTTTGTGGATAGCAATGGACCCAAAATAGTCCCTTAGATGCCTAAGTACCATCACGAATCCCACCCATAATCACTGCTCAGCACACATTACTGTCGGTTCAAGAAGAACCCAGGTTCGAGGATGCGGGTGAGCTTGAGAGTCCCAAATGACAGGTGACAGAGGACAATGAGAATGGAATAGGTAAACCAATTACTTTTATTGAAGGAAAGCTTACAATCTTAGGGCAAGGGGGAAAAAATAAATTGTCTCTGCCTATTACAAAACTTAGGCTTACAATAAACTGAAGAAACCAAACAAAATAGTGATAACACTCATTTTACAATTTAGGATTCCAACAGATTATCAGTATCAACATTATCATTACACTTAAAGCAAAGATCAACTGTCCCTGGGATCTTTCCAAGTCCCAATAGTTCTCAATCTCCTCCCAAGAATTTTCTGGGGTTTCTTTGGTATTATTTTCCATATAAATTGAAGCAGAAGGATATTTGTCTAGTAACAAGTACAAATCTTTAACCTTAAATTGCCAATAACAGAACAAACCTGGACTGAGACACAAGGGAGGGGTACAGACCAGACGGTAAGGGGTCCGTCTAGCTAGACAAGTAGGGAACACAGAACAGGAATCGCTGCCTCTCTAAGTGACCTAGGCACGGTCTCCCGGCTAGGAACTGCCATTTCGAGAGGCCTTCAATCGAACCCAGGAGGGGTATTTTCACTCACCAAGCAGAGACACTGCTTATCACACACACACTCAATCACACAAATCCCTATTGATACTCACACACGGTTGTCAAATACATCTTAGCTAGCACACGTTATAAACTCCAGTGCAGACTCAGGAGCTGGGGAGGCTTCGAGTGGATCAGGCTCGGTTGCGAAGTAGTAGATGGTTCGGGTCCTCTCCGCCTCCCTAGCAGCAGAGCTGCCTATTAATAGAAGCGAACGCTTTCTAATTGGTCCGTTCAAAAATAAAAAAGCGGGAACTAAAAATTGCCCAAATCTGCCCAGAGACAGATTATCCTAAGGCGGGAAACACCCAAAAGTACCGGGTGGTAAACACCTAGGTGCCGAGTGCAACAAGCAGTAGTGCCGTGTGCAAACCCAAGGGCGGGGTGCAAAACATTAGCGTACCGTGTGCAAAACCCCAAAATCTGCCTGGCAACAGAGCCAAAGGTCAACAAGAATACTGCTTCATTTCATGAAGAGGCTACCTGCTGCTTTTTGTGCTATAGGGCCTTTTAGACCCAAAATGGCGAGGCCAGAGCACCCTTAGATGGTACATTCATTGAACAATTACAAATCAGTAAAAGTAAACCTGATTCTGAGATAGAAGCCCAATTTTTTGTTCTTGATTTCGTATGCCTCTGCCATATGCGAATGATCATATAGTCCAAAATTCTGGCTGCCTTTTAGAATCTTTAGTTATAGAATGAAAAACAAAACAAAAGAGTTTGATTGTTTCTGTCAGTCTCATATATAAAGTTAACTTGTACAAGTGTAATAAACATGGGTAATAAACTGTTATTCACATGGCTAAGAGTAAATAATACAACAGGCATGAATTTGACCCACCATCTGTAACCCCATCAAGGTTATTTTAAAACATCTGAATACATTGATTGGTTTGTATTTTTCTTGAACAAATGAGCACTTCTCTCATCTGCTGTTAACTAAATGTGAGATTCTTCTACAGTCTCTCTTTTGCTTTAGAAGTTGCAAAGAGATGAACCCACAGGTGGAATTGTTCTGTACAAAGCAAGAAGAAAGATTTATTTTAAGAAAAGCAAGAGAAAAAGCCACACACACAAAAGCTGTGTTATCACATGTTGCACAGTGAAAGCACTGTAGTATTAATGCTCTGTGACCCACTGCTGGTTCCACAAGTGGTGTCAGTAATCACCAAGCTCAGTATAGAGGCAAACATGCTCTTTATGGGGTGCAAAATGAGAGTGATTGCAGGGACAAGGTGGTTGAGGTAATATCTTTGATAAAACCAACATCCTTTGGTGAAAGAGACAAGCTTTCAAGCTGTACAGAGCTCTTCTTCAGGTCAGGGAAACAGCGCTACAAACAATGATTACCAGGTTATATCCACTGAAAACACTGCATTCCCTCTCCACCATGACAATATTTTCCTCAGAACATTTGACGTGACAAGTATATTGTACAGTAATAGCATGTTTCCCCATTTGTTTATTTGGGGAGCAAAAATGCATTGTTTTTTCTGAAAGAGACAAGTCATGTCTCCTATTCTAAATAGGAATAGGGATTAATTCATTTTCCAGGGGCCAACCTTTTTGCAATGACCCAACTGCCATTTGTGAATCTAATCCTTTATGTAATCTGTATTATCTCACAGTTTTACAAATGTAGGAGGAATAAAATTCTAAATGGTACTTTCAGACATTTAAAAAAATGCTCCTAAAGGAAAGTTTTTATTAAAGTGTATGTTGACTGCCTCTCAGAGATTTACAGGGATATGCAAGGATTATGTATAGATCATAAATTATTTGCAAATCATCTATATAAAACACAGCATCTTTCATCCAAGTTTCTCAACACATTTTACCAACAAAATTAGGCCTCACAACACTGTTACTTACATACACAAACTGTCATAGCGTATTACTTTTATGGGGATGTAGTGGTGCATTTCAGTTTCTGGGCCCAACAACTGAGGCCTAGATCACACCATTAGGCAAAGGGTGGTGTGTTCCACTCCAAAATGAACCCACTGGAGAGATTCTCTCAATTCCTATTCACTTCCTGCCTCTCTGTTCCAAAAGCTGCCAGGCTGACATTGCTCCACACACCAGCTCCTCTGTCCTGACAAATGCACTGGGACCTGGAGCCAAGGTTTCCTCTAACCCTGCTATCCCTACCTGCTCCCAGGTGGGTGGTATAGCCACTTATTTTTTGCATACTCAGAGCCAGTGTCCCGATAGCCAAGGCTACGCTATGTAGTCTAAGTCAATCTAGCCCAGCAAGGCTAATGAACTTATTCTAGGTAAATGGAAGATCTCTGTCCATTCATGTATTTGGGATCCGGGTTCGTAGGGATAAAGGCCAAGAGGTCAAGTCTGAGCTCCCCAGGTCTGAGGGTGTGATTTATCCACTAACTGTACTTTATGCAGCAGATTTATTTATTACAAGCTGGCATCTCACTGTTGAATCTGCCTTCCAGTGAATCTCTAAATATTTATCTAACATCCTGCACCATGCTCCTCAAGCACACAGCAGCTTTTGGGATGAAAGGCACAGAAGGCCAGCATGGAAGTCCTAACTTGGGTCTACTTTGCTTTACTTAAGGCTTATCTACATGAGAAAATTGCACTGGAGTAACCTAATGTGTGAACTTAAACCATTACCGTTACATCGATACAAACGCCTGTGTGGGCACTCATTTTGGTTTAAGAGTAATATTATTTGGGGTTTGCTTGAGTCCACTTAGAACATGTTTAAATTAAACCCAAAATATTCTACAATCTTTAACCATCTTGAGCCGTCCCATGGACACAAAGATCAGTCTCTAACGGGGATGTTCCAGCTTAAGCCAAAATCCTGACACCCTCTCTTACTTCGAATAGCAATTACATTGAAATCGCCAAGTAAGATGAAAGGCCTTATCTACAGCACAGTGCTTTGTCAACACAAGTTATGCCAGCATAAAGCCATCGCTGTCATTATACCACTGTTGCATGTCCTCACTGTGCTCCTTTTCTTAGTGCAGTGCATTCACACTACCAGGTCTTTTGAGCAGTGCACTGTGGGTAGCTATCCCACTGTGCAACTGTATGCAGGGTGTTTTGGGAAAAGTTTGCAAAGCCTCATGGGGCAGGCACAGCGTCACATGACGAAGATTTATGAATCCCATCATTCCACGGGCATCCTATTAGATTGACAGCTCCTTTTCAACTGCCCTGTCAGCCAAACTGGCATTGCTGAACAAACAGAAGAGGGCCACCAAAGAGAGTGTATGTGTGAGTGAGCAAGAGAGAAAGAGGGGGACTGTGTGTGCTGGTGGACAGTGAGAGTTTCCAGCTGCTGACATGGGAACTTAGAGAGACAGAGTGCGGAAGCAACTGGTCCTGAGTCAGAAGCTTAGGTGCATAGACAGCTGGTGTCCCCCATCCTCCCACCCCAGCTCAGCAGAGACTGGTACACTGGCAGAGAAAGAGGGACTCCCCAATATCAGCCACCACCTCCCTCCTTGGTTCTGAACAGCACATCAGGAATCTTTTCTCTCTTCCCCTTCCCTCCAGCAGCACCCCACACGGCCTATCTGTCGGCCTGGATCTGGCATGCTTAGCTGTGTGAGTAATTTCAAAATTTCCTGGGATTTTGAAAGGGGAGGGGTGGATGGCTGCAGGGCAGCAGAGTTCGAACTGCTGACCAGAGTAGTCACAATGGGCATTGTGGGACATGTCTGGAGGCTGTTTACTACAAAATAACCAAGGGCAGTGTCTACGCTGATGCTTTGTCCCTAAAACTGTGCCGCAAAAGCACTATGCCTCTCGTCAAGGTGGTTTTATTTAGTCAAAGGAAAAAGGGCAGTTGTGTCAGGGGGTGGGGGTGATTGCAGTGTGTATATCAGCACTGTTTTGCTGAAAAAAGCTGACTTTGGTCAACAAAACTCTCTAGTGTAGACCAGACCTTAACCTACTTGAGTAAGGATACCAGAATCTGACCATAATAAATCCCATTGTGCATAGATTTTAGCCAGGTAGCACTATTAACAGTGATTAAACTGCACAAGTCATTTGTTTAGAGCAAATAATCCTGGCCATACTGCCTCCGTTAAAGATTTGCTGTCTATCAAGTGACTCACATTTCCAGTTTTATTTACTTTCTCATATCACTTTTTCTTCTCATCCCATTATTATACAGGAACTTCTTCTGCAGTTCATTAACAGAAGATTCAGCATTTTCTTTCCCCTCTTCTAGATAGTTCCTAAAGCAACTGTGGAAATTCTTGGCCTATCATAGGAGCTGCAAGAGTGTTTTGTTTGTTTTTTGTAATCTCTACAACAACTCTACTTTAATAGAAACGGTTTGTTTGGGTTTCCGCAGGAAAGGAGAAAGAATGAAGAGCAAACTGCCCTCGTTGTGCAAAGCTGTCACCTTCTTTTCAATGGCTGGAAACCCCTGCCATATTGCCTTGAACAAGCTGCTTCTAACTGGTACTTGACCGTGTTGTCACATGCTAATGGTAAATCACAGACAAGGCACTTCTAATTCAGAACAAGGAGCTTTATTGGAATAATTAGATGTTATCCTTATTTTCTCTCTGTGTTTCACTACAAATCTTCTGCCTAGAGCCTTCTCCATACTCCCCTATGCCTCTTTCACTGATACTCTATAAATTTAAAGGTACAACAATATATCTTTACACTATGGATGTATCAACAGCAGTTCCAGCCAATGCACTATCACCACACACACACACACCTCGAGACAAATTCATGCCTTGGGTAACTCCACTGATTTAAATGTCAATAGGGATTAATTTAGCTCATTCTATCTGCTAGATAAAAAGATAATTCCACACAACAGCTGGCTGGAACTTGTCTCTTTCTATACATCTTTACAGTGATACTAAACGTATTATACTGGGGTGATATGCTGAAATCTTTCAGTGTTGTGTTAACGTTATATGTCATGTAATAACAATAGCTCAGTGTTGTATTTCCTCAAAGGTGTCAGAAGACATTTTCAAACAAACAGACAAATCAAATAATAATCAGAAATATCAGCCTGCAACACACAGCTGAAAAATACTTTGTTTTCCCCCCAGTAATAAAAATGATAATGTCACTATTTAGAACGAGACAATAGTAGATGCCTATAACCCAGTCAACTGAAGATACTAGATAAGAGTATGTTAGAGGTGGAATCCCAGCTCATTTGGGAACCAAATCCAGTTTATCTGATGTAAATACTGAATAACACCATTAGATCTGCATTGGTTCAAAAGAGCAGAAGGCAATCCTCTCTCTTTTGTGATTTTGTCTTTTTCACTAAAATTAAGTTTCATCTCCCTGAGCTGATCAAGATTTAGAGAACAAAGCCATTAAACTACTCAAATGCATGGGATAGTATCATCATAAATCTATAAAAATATAATGTTGCTATTGGTAACATTTGACTCGTTTTGTTCCACTGAGATTTCAAAGGCCTTAATAGTAAATACATAAAATAATAAATACTTTGGAGTTCCGTAATGTTGTAACAGACTTCTATAGAGCCTGTAATGTATATGTGCCCCGAGGTCATTTCTGAGTAATTGCATACCAACATAGAGGATTCTCAAGCAACAATGGCAAATGTCACAAAAAACAAGCTGTTTCCGAAAGTTTGGTTATCAGGAAGTCAAAGCTGGTCAACAGGATGAGGCCTGTTGACAGTCAAGAAACAGAGAATCTGTCCAGCAACAGTGGGCACCCCAAGGCTTGTAACTAGCTACTGGATGGCAAAAAGTTCCTTCACAGGCGTGGGACTTGCTGGTTGGAAAATAGCCAAAATGTCACAATTGGTTTAAGCAAGCAATATGCTGGGGTAGAGAGATATATAAGGTTGTCAGGAGAGAAGCAAATTGGACGAGCCATGCATCAAAAGGGGTGCACCAGATCAACCATCAATGATCAACCATCATTGCCTCTTCCCAGCTCGCTGCTCAAGAAAGTATAGGGCATTAGAGCTGGTAACCTGGGTGTGAATGCGATAGAGGTTCCACCTGGATGAACACCAGTAATCAGGGTGTGAATGCGATCGAGGTCCCACCTGGAGGAAAACCCGGGAACGTAACATAAAGAGTAAGGAAATTTGGCCATAAACTTGTATTGTTTTTGTTGCAACTGAGTTCATCCATCTGTGTGGTAAGTATTAATCAAATGTTGTTTATTTGTAAGTAAGTCTTTAAGTATCTGTTTAGTGTATTTGTGTTAGTATGATTAGTTGTTTAAATTATAAGTTTTAAGTGTTAAGTTTTAAGTTTAAGGAATTGTAAAAGGATAAGGGGAGACAACTTGTGATAGAGAGAAAAACCCCCAATAAAGAGTGGATTTGAATTGAACAGAGAATGTGTGTTATTGTATAAATGAATGATAGATTTATGAGCCGTTGACCAAGTCTTGGACTAAGACAGGTTTAAGCCGCCCTCATCCGTCCACAAGTTGGTTGGGTGAATAGCAAGGGGGGCCTGTCTGAACCTAGTGACTCAATGGACAGGCGGAGTGACTGCAGCCACAAAGCTACCCTTTCCCCTTCCTAACTCATGAGCCTTTGTAGCTCCGTTGCTCAGTAGAGCTTCTGTGACTTCAAAGGACTCCTTCTGTGTCTGTTTGTTTGCCTTTCCTTTCCCCCTCCCGCTAAATAAGCATTCCATTATCGGATTAATTCACCCTGTTGGTACCACGGATGAAATTGAGACAGTGCGGACCCCTCAATAAGTCAAACCTAAGTAACTTGTATGACTGTGTGTGAAATTTAATGGATAATTGGTCCAATAAAACTTTAAAATATCCTTGGAGCCAACTTGATAATTATTGGGATTTAGAAAGGGTCCAAGGTCAAACAGTTTTTGTACTAACAGTTTTATTGATATTAGTGTTAGTCATTTGTTGTAAGCCTCAAATATAAACTATATATAGTGCATAGTAAGAATTGTGAAGTCTCTACCTATCTAAAGTAAAGGATAAAAGGGAAAGAGGAAAAAATAATTAAGTAAATCGGAAAAGAAAACTTCACCCTCTCTTCTCCAGCCCCCCGACTGAAGCGAGGAATACAAATGAACCAAGACAGTTTTTTAACCCCTTGTCACCACACATAATACTTTTGAGGTGAGAAACTCAAAGCACTTTCAAACAGTAATAAGCCAAAACCCTGTGAGGTACGTAGTTTTCCTATTGAAGAAATATAAAGCAGGCAGATTAATGACTTCTCCAAAGTCTATACAGCAAAGCCACGCTCCTGTAATTGACAGCATGCCTTCACAAGGCCATACTGACGTCAGTGAGGCTCTATGTAGGCACAGCAAATTGTCTGTGCATGGTCATTTGCAAGACTGGGTGCCGAGTCAGGAATACAATCAATCACAATGCTCACTCCCACAACCATGCTTTCTCCCTGCCTAGCTGCATTATCTTTGGGTAGCAGTTTGAGATGTGGCACACTGATTCATTTGTAAATCCTTGAGATCACACATTTCCTTGAGTTTGTCTTTTCTGAGAAAAAAAAAAAAAAAAAAACTCAGTTGCACACAAGATGTGGGAGTCTTTCCTGTTCTTCAATGTCCATCGTAACAAAGTATCTCACTCATCAGTAAGAAATAATGCAGTTTGGCATCCCAAGCTTCTCCTTAAGTGTCTGAGTGACATAATCCCATTTGAAGCTAAGCAAGCTTTTTCCTTCTACATAGGCCTCATTTTCTTCAGATTTTTAAATAGCTCCTCAGCTGAGTTCAGGGACAACAGAGAAAGCTTCACCCTCACAAAAACCATTCATGTTCACCATATTCTGTAGTGTAGTAACAATTATCTGAGGTTGAGGTGGGCAGAAGCTCCATTAGTGTTAATTATCATAGATCCACTAAGGCCTTGTCTACACTAGAAAGTTCTGTCAAGGCAAAGTTTTGCTGTCAACACAGCACTCATTTTGTCACCAAAGCACATCCAGAGATGGTGCTCTAGCATCGGCAGTGAGAGCAGTGCACTGTGGGCAACTATCCCACTGTGCAACTTGCCACCTTGTGCCGCTAGGAGTTGGGGGAGCGTAGTGTGTCACGAGTGCAGGCTCAACATCCCATGATACAGTGATTTCCATCCTGTCATTCTGGGTTTCTGACTGTTTCATGGCATTTTTCAATGGCCCCAGTTTCCTGAGCGCCTGCCATCTCTATCTGAAAGGATGGATCCTGCATGGCTCTCCTCTGTTGTCAGTCCATTCAGTGTGGCTGCTCATGCAGTATATCATGAGCTCCTAATCAGAAGTGGAATCCGAGGCACCTGACCTGCAAACAAACAATGCCGAATTACTGTTTGATGTCACAGAGCATCTGCATGCAGTGCACCCCCACTTTTGGGCACATGCTGCAGCACTTTCCAATGCACAAAGCCACCTTCATTGAATTTTGCGTGGAGCTTGCCCCTGCCCAGCGGCAGAAAGACACCAGAATGAGAGCTGCCTTCTCAGTGGAGAAGCGCATGGCGATCTCCATATGGAAGCTGGCAACTCCAGACGGCTACTGCTCAGTCACTAATCAGTTTGGAAGTCCACCGTTGGAGCTGTGTTATTGCAACTGTGCAGGGCCATTAATCACATTCTGCTACAAAGGACTGAGTCTTGGAAATGTGTGTGAAATAGTGGATGGCTTCACCGCAATAGGATTCCTGTGAACAGTGGCAGGGCGATAGATGGCACACACATTCAGTTTTGACCCTGGACCATCTTACGACAGAGTACATCAATAAAAACGGGTACTTCTCTATGGCACTGCAGGTGCTTGTGGATCACCGTGAGCATTTCGCTGACATCAACACAGGTTGGTCAGGGAAGGTGCATGACGCACGCCTCTTCAGGCACGCTGGCCTGTACAGAAAGCTGCAAGCAGGGACTGTCTATCCAGACCAAACGATTCCAATGGGGAATGTTGAAATGCCCATGGTGATTCTGGGAGACCCAGTCTACCCCTTACTGCCATGGCTGATGAAGTTTTATATGGGCAACCTGGATAGCAGCAAGGCTGAACAATAATAGGTTGAGTAGGTGCCAAAATGACCGCAGAACGTGCATTTGGCAGATTAAAAGCTCACTGGCAATGCTTTTATGGCAGGTTAGACCTAAATCAGGAAACTATTCCCATGGTTATAGCTGCCTGCTATGTGCTCCATAATATTTGTGAAGCTAAGCGTGAAAAGCTTTCCCTGGATGGAGTGCAGAAGTGGATCACCTTGAGGACAAATATGAACAACCAGATGTCAGGGATATTAGAGGGGCCCAATGAGGGGCATTTGAATCAGGGAGGCCTTGAGGAATTGTTTTGACACTGTGCACCAATAAAGTGTCTTTGTAAGCAGCACTGTGCCATGCTATGGCTGCTATCCAGCTAGCATTGTGTATCAATGTGCAACCACCATGTGCAAGAGACAAATCAAGATAGATTATTCTGCACAGAGTATGTCTTTATTAAATAATTATTCACAACACATGAAAAGCTGGGCTGGAGGGGAGAAAGCAGTGAGGGGCAGTGTGAGCTGTGACAGTGGGTGTAGTCCACCTATCATTCAGGAAGCTGTCTAAAGGGGTGGAGTGAACAAGGCACTGAGACAGGCCAGGAATTTTGTAGAAATGTGTGGGTAGAATTTGGGGATGCATGGAAAGCACTTGAGTATTGGCTGCAAGGGGGAAGCAAGGAAGCATGAATTCAGGTTGCAGTGCAATGAGTGACTTTAGCAGCTCCATTTTCTCTTCCATGGCTTTTATCATGCATTTACCTGCTATCCCTCGCTGCTGGCTTTCCTTCCTCTCCTGATAATCAATGTTCTGATTTTGTGGCACAGTGTGTCTCCATGCCCCTTTTTCTTTCCCCTCTCTCCTCCCCCCCCCCACCGCAGAGGACTGGAGGAGTTTTTGGAACATCTACTCTTTGCTTCTTCATGGCTGTTTTCTTATCAGCCACAGCTTGAAGATCAGCCTGGGTACGGTGAGTTATGCCTGGGGTGAGTGGGCACTCAAGCTGATGAATAGGTTCTGGGGAGTTGTTTGGGGTATTGATGCAGGTAGATACGGACAAAATTTCAAATTGTGCCACCATTTTCTGCAGGCAGGGGCCATAGAAGCCAATATCTCACTCCTGAGAGTAAGCAGGGATGCTAGGGTGCATCTCCTCCATGCGAGCAACTTCAAACAGGGTACCTATGCTGCTCACCTGTGTACTGCTTTGGGGCCTGCACAAGTGATTGCCAGTTGGTGTGAGAACATTTCCTACAATGAGAGAAGAAACAAAGCAGCTCTGCCAAGGAACCTCTTACAGAGGATTAGCAAGTACTCCCAGGAAAGTTTCCTAAAGATCTCTCTGGAGGATTCTCGTAAAATCTCGATGTGCAATAACATACTTTTCCACTACACTGCCTAGCTGAACAGAGGAATAGGAAACACATGCAAACACAGATTCTTGTATATATGTATCCCTTCAACCAGCTCCGTAATGAAACAAAGAAAAGGACGGCTGCACCTCATGTAACCGAGCAGCATCAGCTTAAAAAAAAAAAAAAAACACAACCAAATCACTTACCCCATCTCTCCTCTCCTGCATCCTGCATGCCAGAGCTGAAGGGCTGGGACTGGCTTGAACCCTCCTGGGTAAAGAAGATGTCCTGGCTTCCCATAACAGCAAATGACAGTCCTCTGCTCTGCACTGTCCTCCAATTCGACCTACTTGTCCATGACTTCTTCTGCAGGGTTGAGTCCAGTTTCTGCTGCCTCTGAGCCCATGGAGGTGTCTATGGGTCTCTTGGTGGTGGAGGTGGACTCACCGCTGTGGATGTCTTCCAGCTTCTTATAGAAGCAGCAGGTCTATGGCTGTGCACCAGTGTGACAGTTGGACTCCATAGCCTTTTGGTACCCCTGCTGCAGCTCCTTGATTTTCACACGGCACTGCAGCACGTCCCGTTCATAGCCCTTCTGTCATTAAATGAGAAATTTGACCAAAGATATCATAGTTCCTTCAGCAGGAGTGGAGCTGGAATTGCACAGCCTCCTATCCCCAAATGACAATCAGATCGAGAGGCTCCTCTGTGCTCCAAGCGGGAGAGCATTTGATGTGTGGAACCACCATGGTCAGCTAGGAAGATGAGATGGGAGCTCTCCACACCAACCAAGCAGGAAGTGGAATTTCAAAAATTCCTGGGACTTTCCAGGGGGAGGGGAGGATGGCTATAGGGCAGTGGATGGCCAGAGTGGTCAGGATAGGTACAGTGGGACACACTTCCTGGAGGTCATTTTCAGCAACACACACGGTGTCTACCCTGATGCTTTGTTGCTAAAAGTTTGGTGCAAAAAGCTCTGCATCTCTCACAGAGGTGGTTTTATTTTGTTGCAAAATCAGAGGAGGTGGTTCAGTGGGGGGTGGGTGATTACAGTGTGTACACCACCATTGTTTTGGTGCAAAAAACCAGACTTTTAATCAACAAAAGTCTCTAAAATAGACCCGGCCTAAAGTCAACAGTTATATTCTCTTTCCCTCTTTACAACCATGATACCTAATTCCTTATACTGGTAAGTAATTATTTACAACAGACAAATGCAAACTGCACTCATACACTAGAAAGAGAGTTGGAGTTTTCAGAGGAACCTATGGAAATCAGGAACACCTCCCTTGAATTTGTTTGAAGATCCCAGTAGACGTTACTTACCTTTTAAGGACCCAATTCAATGCCTACATATGCTTCCAGCAAACTGCAATTGGCCTCCAATGATACTTTAAATCTCTAGCAGTCATTGACTTCCTCTACTCAAAACCATCTTCATTTATTGAAATATTATGAATACACAAATTGCTGGTCAGAAAAATGCAATAATGTCCTTTAGTATTCTGACTCACCTTTTTGGGGAGCTTGAACAGCACTCGCAATCTTCTCAAACTACTCTGGCTAAATCAGTTTTAACACTATGATTCCTTTCCTTTTTCTTTCTCTCTCTGAAAGTAAATAGACTGAGTAGAGAGACACTGGAAAATTCACTGGCTCTATTCTGACCCACTTCTGTTTGAGAGAAAGCTTCTTTTGTTACTGACAGCCTGTAATTGGGTGGTTATCAGTAATTCCAGCTGCCAATAACACATATCACTTCCATCAATTACTGCCTTGATTAAGAAATTTAAACACCTTCAGGTTTCAGCAGCAGATAGCAGCTTTTTAAAGTGGTACTGAAAAACTTGGTGTTGCACAATCACTTTTTACACCGCCTTCTGTTATTTTCCCCAAAAATTGTCCCTTCTAGCATGATACTCAAGTTAGAAGCTACTGCGTTGCATTCCCCACTTAAATAAAGAAGTAAAAATGAAAGCTGTGCATTTTAAAGTATCATTAAGGTATGGCTATTTTCTTCTTTTTCTGCATTTTAGAAAAAGCTAGGAGTGGTCTCCTGGAAAGGGAGGGAAGATGAGCATCTATTGAGGGTGAAGGGGAATATCAGTGTCTGAACTGAGGTCTGGGATTGGGTGGGTTATAATAATTGATTGTTGGGGAAGAGGTGAGTAGGAATTTTCTATGTTGTGCCCAAGCAGGGGACTTTCCTAGCCACTCTACAATACAGCCTATATTTCTTGATCTGGATCCAAATGTTGCACTCTACTGATGTGTGACTTTATTACCAAACAAATGAACAGTGATATGTAATCCAGTACAAGCTTTCTTCCTAAACTTGTCTGTTCATAGAGCTGCCTCCCCGCCATATCCTGTCTGCCCCAGACACAAGATCTGTCAGCCACCTCATCACGAGACAGAAAAAACAGGTTCAAATGGACCATATTCAGAAGCTTCCCAATGATACAGACCTATGCTGAACCACAATGCTACATCTGTATGAGCACCTTGTTTGTATCAACGTATAAAAGATGGTCCCAGAGGAAACATCTCTGTCCTTTGAGGAACGGAAAGTCCCGTCATTTACTGAGCTGGTTCATTGTCAAGGGCACACAATATTAAGTGTATTTGTAGCACATATAGGGTGCTTTCTGCTGTGCTCATTTGACAATATACCTGGCCAGGTGCCTTCGTTGCTGAAAGGAGCTGTGGTCTTATTGAATAATTTGATTCTGGAGTGCTGTCTTGGTTACCTGCACAGAGCTGGGACAACATACACACTCGGAGAACATACACGCAGCCAACAACTGACAACAATTACCACTTTGTTTATAGCCAGTTAATGTAATTTTCATTCCAAATCAAAGCTGCCAGAGGCTGGGATCCCCAGATAAGTATTTGCATATGTTATAATTCAAACAGAAGTTATGAGTTTGAAGCAGAAATTACTGTGAACTTTCTTTGAAATTACTGGTCTGTGTCATGCCAGACTAGATCAACCATAAATGGGCCATTCTGGCTTTAAAAACAAAAAATACCCCTATGAATGTTAGTGTATTTGTGGGGAAAAAAATCATTTCAGTGGTTGCAGGACTCTTCTGGAGCCCCAAACCTATATGGACGGCCCAAAAGCTATACTTCCACTGGATCTGTAGAACATAAAGCTCTAAGTGCCTCACATGGTATCAGGATGTGTTCTGAAGCTAATGCAATGGCATACAGCTCTACTGACCTATCAGTATCATATACTGTCATATTGAATCAGGACTCAAAAATCACAACTAGGCTAAGAAATATTTCTTCCCCACTATTCAGTGAGCTCTATTAATGAGCCATTGGGCCAAATTCATTGCTGATATAAGAGAGGATAATACCACTGGCTTATGCCAGAGATGAATTATCTACTATGCCTAATGTAAGTCATATTAATTTTAAAAAATGTAAATGACTAACAGATTTAATCTTTAGTGGCAGTTCTTCAATAAAAATTGTGCATTAATATTGAACATTATAGGCCAAATGAATCCCTTCTGTAACTGAACTAAACTGAGTTAATGGAATTATACCAGGTATGAATTTGGTCTAACACTATCTTTTAAAAATCCTTCAACACCTGGTTTAATATGTGACACAGTCATAAATAATTTAAATTTCTTTATCTCTTCACTAAAAGTGGTCTCCTAGGATTTCAGGTTTCAATGGCCTATGATTTCAGTCCTTTCATTTGAAAGTGAATGACATTTTACTCTGCTGTTTAGGTATGCTGAAAGTAAGGTCAATTAACTGGTTTTAAATTACTGAATGATTTTATATAAGCAAAATTAAGTTAAATCTACCAGCTATTTTACAAACATAAGTTGTTCATTAGTTTTTAGCTAACACCTCATTTAGCCTTGCAATAAAACAGTAGCACAGAGATAATTTTATGAGCAACAAGAAAGTGTGGTATCCCAATCAGCTATAACATCAGAAACCAGAAGAATTAACACATCTAAAAATGTATACATGATACGGACATGAACAGTGTTTTTGTGCTTGAAAGAAAAAAAGGAAAATGTGTTTGTCTAGAACAATGGTTCCCAAACTGTGGCTCACGGGCCACTGGGATCTTTCAAAGTGGTCTACCACTCATCTTCCACTGGCTGCAGAAGGGAGCTGCTGCCTAAGGACCCAGGAGGAGCATATTGCCTCAGGGCTACAAGACTAGTGCAGGCTACTTGCTGCAGCCAAGGGGATGGGAGATCAGTGCTCCTCTTCCAGCAAAGCACTCTGCCTGGGTCCCTAGGCACTGGGTCCCTGCTGGAGCAAGAGGGAGGAGAGCAATGATCGCCCATCCCCCTGGCTGCAGAAGAGAGCCACTGCCTAGGGACCCAGGTGGAGCACACGGGACTATAGGATGTATGCAGTTTCCTTGCTGCAGCCAGGGGGATGGGAGATCATCGAGGAAACAGCCTCCTTGCTGAACTCCTGTTACCCGGGGTTCTGCCAACCCAAAATTTGGGGTAACTTTATTTTGTGTGAGGTGGTGTCAGGAAATAAGCCAAATGGAGACATGGCTGTCCAGCCTATAGATGGACAGGTAAAAACAGTACAACACAAAAGTGCTCTTACTACAAAGCTATACTTTACTTACACACGTCCACAATAGGTTAGTAAAACACCCCAACCCTCATCCCTTAATGGGATGGCTTTTGAGTGGAAACAGCAATGGCTTTCCGATTAGCCTGATCTTCCAGCTGCCACTGGAGGATCCAGAAGCTGTGTCCAAGAAGAGATCCCAAAGAGTCCGAGCCTCTCCCCCACATTTATCCTTGTTAGTAGAGACTAACAGGTCAAGAAAGTGAAAAAAAAAGTTTCAAAAGTTAGACCTAGGGTTGCCAGAGTACTTAATTAACTAGATGTGTTCCTACAGAATCTGCATATTTTGGGCCCGGGACAAACATCTCCCAGAGGGGATGCATAAATAAGCTTATTTAAGGTCTTTTCCTGAAACACAGATCTGAGCACATCCGCCAGAGCATCAGGGGCAGGCAAAGGCTGAGCCAGAGGCTTCCCTCCTGGCTTAGTCATGCCAAGGCTGCACAGGCCTTCAGAAAGGCCTTCCAAGTTTGGCTGCTGTCAGTAACAAATACGATAACCTATATTACACTGTCATGTGGTCTCTGGTCCTTTTCTGATCTATCAAAATCTCCCCGTCCACCTCTGTCTGTCGAGCCAAAAAGGTTGGGAATGACTGGTCTAGAAGATCTGCTATATTTTTAATGGATCACAGTCCTTCCACTCCCTCCCCCAATAATTTTCACTCACTTACCCAGAGTTTCCAATGTAGCAATCATTGCTCCACCCAACAATCAGATGGGCTTACTAAAAGTTGTTTTTTATTTGGCCATGGGAATGGCAAACAATGAGTGACAGGAAAAGTTCCTTTTCCCTGCCTGAAACAGGGAGTGAGAAACCAACAGTATTGTGGTCCCCTACATGGCCATGCAGAGCTATTTCACTGTAGAAGAATAAAGAAGAACTACTGTGATGATGGGGACCATTATCCTGGTAAAAGAGACTGGTGAGAGCCAGCAAGGCTCAAGAAAAAGCCAGCAGGAAAAGAAGGGAGACAGACTAGGAGAGAGATGGCAGTGGGAAAGAATCAGTATGAACAGGAAGACTGGTAGACAGTGGCATATTGTGACTCAATACATGTATTGGCGCCCCCCCCTACACACACTGGCAGCAACAGCAGCAGGGCCCCCCTCAGTACGCAACAGCTGATAGAAAAAAGGCAGGGAAAGCATGAATGAGTGAATCACTGAAAGTGGGTCTACAAAAAGTGATTTCTCCATAGTTTATAGCAAGTACTCTCTCTCTTTTTGGACAAACCCTAAAAGGCCCGTTGATCTCAGTAAAACGTTCTTCTCACAATGCTGTCAAAGCCTCACCTTTCTGTTTACATAACTGGCCTGTCCCAGACAGGGGTGCTGGAACAATTTTTATAGTGGGGGTGCTGAGAGCCATTGAACCAAGCTGTAAACCCTGTATATAATGGAAACCACTCCAAGCCAGGGGTTGTGGTAGCGCACGCCAGCACCCCTAGGTCAGGCACTTTTGGTCCCAGGTACAAGAACCCATCACCTTCTGAAGGCTGTCAGCCCCTTTTTCAGTTTTTAATCTCTTTCTGTACTCTTACAATACTAGCAAATAAGACATTTAATTTATGAAACAACTCTTAACTAACTGACCATGTTTCTGTAGAGAATTCTTTTCAGAACGTGTTTCTGAAAAAGCTGGCTAGCAGTAGTATAAAATACTCTTGAAACTGGATTTGAAAAGGGTTAAAGAACAACATACGCTTGATTAGGGAATAGAACAGGCTCACTCTGCAAAAGAAGAATCCAGTTCCCTAGATTTAAATGTTTCCATTAATGCGATACACCCGTCTTATCTTTTTTTTAATGCTCTACAAAGGATTTTATTTTACTCACCACAGAGTAGCCTGTTATCACTGACAATAGTCTTCTAATTATTTATGATGCAGAATATTAATAAGGACACCTTTGTACCATTTGTATTCTCCTCCTTTGACTTCCTTTGGAAAGGTTTCAGAATTGACATAGAGAACTATTCATTTGCCAGATTTACCATTTTTAATGATAGAGTTATTTCAGATTTGTTCATCACAATAAATTAATAGGCATTCCCCTTCCACTGGCTAAATAATGTATGACTCTTTCTGGCACACGGAGTCTGGTGACCTAGGTTCTGTTCTTGTCTATGGACTGCAGAGTGGCCTTGGCCAAATTGGTCACCATGCCTCTCTTTCCCCATCCTCCCCTCCCTCTGGTTGTTGAGATTGTAAGCAGACCCAGGACTGTTGCTACTTGCTTGGGGCCTCATCATGCTAGGCACTGTACAGTCTCAGCTAGGGCCTCTAACGGTATGTCTGCACAGCAAAGAAAAACCCAACTCGGGCTCAAGAGGCTGTGGGGATGTTTCATTGCTGTGTAGACTTCTGGGCGTGGGCTGCAGCCTGAGCTCTGGCACCCTATGGTGGGGGGGGTCCTACAGCTCAGACTCCAGCCTAAGCCCGAAACCCTACCCAGCAGTTTTTAGGCCCACAGTCCAAGTTAGATGATCCAGGCCACCATGGCCATGCTGTGGGCCTTTTATCCCCATGTAGACATATCCTAAGGCACACGTTTTTGCTAAGGCCATTTCTTTTTCTTGAAAATAATAATCTTACATTGCTATGCCTCTAAGTTTGCCACACTGTAACCACTCAGTGATCACTGGAGCTGTCTGGAAACAGTAAACTCAGGATGTGTGTTTGAGAAACTCTGTTCCATTTCCAAAGCTAGTCTATTCCAGTTAGATGTAGTCCCTGCTGTGCCCAGGTGACAAAATCTTTTCTCTCAAGTACAAGTGGGGTGTCAATTTTTGCCTAGAAATGTGCTCTGGGCAGGAGGGAAAAGGCTGTGGAGTTCTGCGTGTTCGCATGCAGCCATACCTGGGTAAGCCATGTGCCAGCTAACACAGCATCCTGTTAATTTTCTCATGGATTCTGACCCAATTCTGCCTGCTGATAGCTGCAAACTTTTCCTGAAGCAGAAACTCCAGATAGGTAGTCACACTGCAATGAAGGGAGTGTTTTCCAGGGCCACCTCAATGGCTGACTAGCCCATTCCACTCATAGATGTGCTGTTCAGTCATTATCTGTTTGATACTTTGGCTGCATACGCTGCAGGGTTCTCACCAGCAGCTTGGAATTACATCTCCTTTTGCCAATAGCAAAGCACCAGAACAGCTGCGTCCTCCAAAATGTGAAAGGCCTAAAATGTTAGAAAAATCACTTTGCTTCAAGGCCACTTGTCATCCCCCCACTGCCCCATCTCTCCATCATCAACCCAAGTAGTTATGCAATTTTTATAAAACAGTAAAAACTTGTAATTTGAAACCTACCATTGTCTCTGCACTTCTGTAGCCCTAATTAACCAGGCTGTGTCCAGAGAGAAGCTGTGGACTGAATTATCCCTTTCACCATATATGTTTTGGTTCACTTTTGAAATGTAACTTTTTGTGTCTTTGAGATTCCACAAGAATTAATCCAGTGCTCCTCCACTGAGCTACTTTAGAGACATTAACCCTCTGTCTGTACTATTTCAGGCCCCTCGACCTCCACCAGCTGCTGTACATTCAAAACACGACCCCAGCCTAACGTACCTTCACAGACCGAACCAAGAAGAAGCATGAATAAGTTATGATCAAAGTTCTTTAGAGGTCTGACAAGCAGGTTCAGTACCAGATGCAGAAGACTGGTGCAATGGCATGCCAAGAGGCAAAAGGAAAGACTGAAGCTCATCATGCAGCTGGAGGCCCAGGTTTCAGCAAGGGAGCAGGCACTTGCAATGCAGTTCCTGGAACAAGAATTGTGGCTAAGGAAGCAGGATAGAGCTCATCAGAGAGATATGTCTCCATCATGGCTGGCAGAGCACCAGCTCCTGCTGTCCCTCCCACACAAGGCCTGATCCCTCTGCAACATACCCTGAGTCCAGAAGTACCTTGGACAACTCCTTGTCAGCCAGCCCATGCATTCAAGCCCCCTGAGTGGCTGAGCAGGGCAACTAAACCCCACGCAGCCTTCCTTCTGAACCTCTCTCCTGTGGATACCTTCACACCCTTTCCCCGGTGCCAGCTGAAAAGAAAATGGAGAAGAGAGACCCCGAGGTCAGGGGACATGCAGCAGTAGTCGTCATTCAACTGTTTCTTGCGCTTTTTTGTTTGTTTTGGAAATATTCTTCTGTACCTTGTTTTGGGGTATTGTAATGGTAGCTGGCCTGCCTAGCAATTGGTGAATGTTGTACTGCCCTAACACATGTTTACAAATAAAGCTTTTATGTCATCAAGAAGTTTATTGCTTTCACTGCATCACCTCATTCAATCATGTTTTGAAATAATAAAGCTAAAAACACAATCAGGGACAATTATACATTACTAAGCAAACACTATTCTGCTCTGCAGTTAGGCACAGCAATGCACACTTCAGTAACTTCCTTACGTGAACCCTTCCTGGATTCATTCCCTCCCCTATATTCATTATGTCATTCATAAGTACGTTGACTGACAAACAAGCCCACACACCTCCCAAGCACTGGACCCCAATCTGAATTAATTAGCCCCTTCGCCCCCTTCTCCCCTCCCCCCACACACAAACACATTCTTACAGGTACTATTCTGCCTCTTCCATTGGGCCATGCAAGTCCATAATGTGGGAGCACAAAGCATACCTGACTGTTTCCCAGGTACAGCCAGCCACAGCTGTAGTAGGTACATTTTCTGGATGAGAGTACTATTCAGCAGCCCGCTCACTGTCATAGGTCCATCCAGGGGGAAAAGGCTCACTTCTGGCTTCAGTAAGGTTGTGAAGAACAGAGAAATCCACAGTAATGTGGACAGCATTAATTATTCTGGCACCCAAATGGGTCTGTAGACATCTCCAGTAGAATTTTAATCTGCCAAAATCACATTTGGCAGCTTTTTTACATCTGTTGAGAGTGTAATTAAACTTCCTTTTGGCAGGGCCTCTGAAATCAGGGTATAGTTTCATAAGCCAAAGGAAAAGAGTGTACTTGGGGTCCCCCAGAATAACAGTGGGGACAGTAACTCTATTTATGGTAATGTTGTTTGGTGGCAGTAATGTCCCACGTTGCCAGGAATGTTGACTGTCAATCAGTGAAAAACTCTGGCATAGAGAACTTTTCCAGGGCAGCCCACGGTGACATTATAAATCAGCCTCTGTGGTCCATGAAGTCCTGCATAACAACTGAGTAGTACCCTTTGTGGTTTATGTATTCATGTGCTCCTTGAGGAGAGCAAACTATGGGCACACGAGTCCCATCAGTGGTCCTGGCACAGATAGGAAATCCCATTCTCTCAAAGTCAGCAAT
>ML675601.1:68610003-68666438 GCA_007922155.1 Mesoclemmys tuberculata
CTTCCCCTCCCCGCCTTGGGGCAAATCACACACCTGATTGTCTCAGAAACCTCTGCCACCACTTTACCCACAGTTGACTTTTCAATGCCTGACTGGTTTGGCAACTTTTAGCAGTCTGGGTAGCCAGCTTCCAGATGGTTATAGCGACTGGCTTCTGGATAGGCAAGGGTGCCGTCATGTATTGTTCACAAAGCTCCAGTTTTGCAAACTTTTTGGACCCACTGCTCGTCATCCCAGGTCTGCCTGATGATGTGATCCAACTCTGTGCTTGTGGCCCTGTGCCAGAAGCACCGGTCTATGTAAGGGGCATCAGCAGCTATACCAACTGTACTGAGCAGCATCTTCCAGCCTAAGTCTGCCATGCCAGGGTACTCTGTGTCTCCTCCTCCTCTTCCTGCTCCATCATAGTACCTTTGGTGGATCAGAAAATGCTGCTGAAATGTCCACCAGCACCTCAAGAAACTCTGCCCATTGCCTAACACAGGAGTTAAAGTGCAAACAAGAGAAGCTCTTCAAAGAATACCTCCTCCATGTTGCCGGCTCTGGTAGTTGGGGGCGCACAGACCAAAATGACTGCTCAGCCGGCAGTGTTGGCAGGCTGTTCAAACTGCCTGTAATGTGAAGACAGGGCACTACAGTTTTCCCACAGTGCACCACAGTCAAAGAATTAGAGCAGCCACATTTCAGGAGGGCATTAGGGACTCTGGGAAATGGATGGTTTAACTCAGGTCAGAATGCTTCAGTGTGGACACCTGCACCTCAGATTCAGGCCTGGGTTAGAAAAGTCTTAATGAAGTGTTAAAATACAATATAGATGCTCAAGCCCAGTGTTCCCAGTATGGGTCAACTGACTCAAGTCCCACTAACCCTGGAATTACAATGCAGTGTAGGCATACCCTAACTGTTACTGTAATATAAACAAACATCCGCCTGTCCGCTGCATTTCAGATTGGCTGAAGTTTCTAAAGGTATGTCCACACAGCAATGGAAGCCCAGGGTTAGCAGAACTCGAGTTAGCAGCCCCTAGAGTTTGAGCATCTACACTCATTGGTAACACCAGGTTGGGAATTGACACTGGGGTTCTAGTGTCTACACTGCATTATGTGGGAGTCCAACTACCCATATCCCAGACTTCCCAGGGACCTCCCAAAATGTGGCTGCTCTAGCCTTTTGTTCACAGTACAGTGTGGAAAAACCTGACTTCCCACCAAACTTTACTGTTCAGAGGAAGGAAAGTCATCCTGTGAGATTGTGAGATACTTTTGTCAGACTCCCAGAGCATGAGTCGAGTGGAGCACTGTCTGCACTGCAAAACAATAGGGCTCAAACCTTTAGTCCCAGCGTGACTCAGGTGTGGACCTTCCAAGTCCATGGTGTCCTGGGAGCCCTAAGTTAGCCCAGTTTGTGTGTAGACAGAAGGGGGTTAGGCTTGATCCTGAGATCGAATGCTGAGTTTACATTGCAGTATCCTAAAAGGCTTTCCCACTCAAAAGGGCTACATATATATTTGAAGGCAAGCTTTTCCTTAAGTTCAGGAAATATTTCAATTTGTCAAAGGCCTCTGTATAATTGCTGGATCTTGGTTTGATCCATTTTACTCTAATCTTGTTAGATTTGTGATAAATCTAATTCTGACATCACCAAGACACTCTAGTGCCTGGACGGAATCAACAGACGGACAAGATCAACCCAAGGGAAAAAAAAGTAATGTTAGGAGGAAGGGCAAAAACTTACTAGTATGAGGAGCTTACTACTATGCCAACCCCAGAAACTGAGAGGGCATCAAGACTACTGATTGTCAAGATGGCACATAGCTCAAGACCACACCAAATTTTTCACTACTCTTGGACATGTGATTATTTATGTTGGTAAGTAATACCATCTTCTACCTTACTCTAGTCAGGAAACTATATCCTGTCACCTCTTCGCCTACTCAGAGTGATTTATAGTTTTCTTACCTTCTGGTAAATCATCTCATTCTACTGGCTGCTCCCACAAAAATGACAAAGGTGATACAGCAATGCCCTTTAAGCAACAAAAATTTGTGTGACTACACTACACATGTCCTGAATAAGTTCTCCTTTCTCTCGAGGATGATTAACAGATTGAGACCCACTGTATCAGAGACCTCCCCAAACCTCAGGACAGCTATGCTCCACAGGAGTGATTAATCTAGAGACCTGGGTTTCAGTCTTCAGCTGCTGGAGACAGCATATTTCCTGTCACGAGCCCAGCTGTAGAACTTGCCACACCAGTCATGGAAAAGTCCTATGGGGTAAAAACAAACATGATTTTAAACACTATGTATAAAACATAACATTCTATCATATGGTTCAGAAAGGGATAAAAGGATATCCTTTTCTGAACCACATGATAGAATATCATATCAGGAGTAGCTCTCTATTAAAATCTGAAGGACAGTTTTATATACAAAGGTTATCATTTCTAATACATACTATAGAACTTTTCCAAAGAGAAAGAGCTCAGGCTTGGCTCAAGTCAGTCAGTGTTCATGATCAAAATGTTAAGACATCTTTCCAGTATAGTCTTTCCCAGGGATCACACCTATAAACAAATATCATGCACATATTAAGTTATAGTGCCCTGGATATAGATAATGAAGGCCTCTCTTCTGGACGCTTGCTTCAACGTAGCTTTCTGAGTACACAGATGTATACAAGATATGTATTTTATAAATACAATTGGAAAGATAGCGAGAAGGACAGAACTGGTTTATCATTATTTATTCCATAGGCTGATTATCATTGATAACATTTGCATTTGATGAATTCTGCTTTACAGTTGCTCTGATTTTCATTGGCTGTCATCTCTAATTCATTCAATTAATTTCTCATACCTGATATTGTCACTTACTTTTGTAGAGGTTGTCATATTAAAAATAATGATGAACAAAAAAGTGTTACATGATGACTGGAAAAAACATCATTGAGGGATTGATGGAACTTCTTGGGTAACACTTGTGCTGCAGTTTTTAAGGACTCAACTAGGCTATGTAAGATCTCCCAGATCTGAGATATATTATCAAGATAGCACCAAGCAACAAACTTTTTGTTTGGAATGAGATTCAAACTTTCCCAAAGTCCAGAATAGAGTTTTGAATCTGGGGCTCTGGTTTTGGCTTAACTGTTGGTTTTTTAAAAAAATACTAAATACCATTTATCAATGTAGGAATCCAAAATTAGTTTTCTTAATAACATTGCACCAAGATATTAATAATTGAGAGGAATGAAATCTGTATTTTCAAAGGAACTGCTTCCAAACATGCTAAATCATGCAGCTTCTGTTGTCTGCAGATGCTCGGCAGCTTTTGGAATTAGGCCCCATCTTTGTAATCCCAGGAGACTGTGTCACAACTCAGAAATTATGGAATTTAGTTTAATAAAAGTCACAATGTAATTATACATAATTCTGGAATATCAGAATTTAATTACAGGCTGTAAGATTCATAGGTGCAAAATTAGCCCTCTGTCTTTGTACGTGTGTAGGAGATTTTTGATTTATCCCAACCTACAGTGTTACAGAATGCATTGTGGTTCCAATATTTCATTCACTAGAACAGAATACACAAAATCTATTTCATACATGGCATAATAAATCCTGTGTCTGGTCATCAGTCTGTAGTTTGACAGTGTATGTTTTATAGTACTGTTTAGCATGAGGCCTGAATCCCAGGAAGATATCCGTGTGAGGAGAGAAACAGCTGTGCCAAACAGGGCTAAATATTGAGCTGAATCACTGTGGTGGTGGAGGCAAAGGTGGCAAATCCATCCTTACAGAGACAACAAACCTTATCACCTGGTGTAACTTTGAGCAGCCTCAGGACTCCTCCAAATTGTGCCAGCTACAGCATCCCCTATGAGACACCCTGGCCCCACCCTTTTTGTCCCTCTAATCCACCCCATGCCAAGAAGGGAGGAGTGCACATTATACAGCCAGCTGTGCCAACTTTATGCCACCAAAGGATTCCCCTGCACTGGAGAAACCTGCGCTGCCTGATTAAGATAGCTTTAAGCTGTGCTACTGCAGCAGCACAGAAGGCACTTTGCGAGGACTGAGGTTCTGGACTTGAATCCAAATTTCGATTCACTGTGAAAATTTAGAGGGCGTACACTATTAAGATACATAGCTCTCAAAATTATACATTATCTAGTTGTGGTAATGTGTTATAATGGATACATGTTGACTTTACCACAACTATGTAGATCAATACTCCCTTAGAGAACTTTTCTTACACTGTGTACACAAAGTAAACTTGTTCTTAATTCATTGATATTGCTTGGAGTATTTCTTTTTTGTGTAATGTATATTTTATATAGTTACAGTAGTAAAAGAAAATAGATATGCAATTGGATTTAGATAAACCTATATGTTTGTGCTAAAAACCTTGTGAATGGACTCCACAACCTTTCAGAGAGTAGAATTGCCTGGGGTACTCTTTTTCACATTAGCTTTGTGTTTCTGTAGTTGCATATACTGCTGACTTGAAGGTCCAATAATAATGTTAGCCTGATGGGCCACACTGCTCAGGTTTTTTGAATAACTTGTTGCCATGGATTCTAAGCTTTTGCTAGGATACTGTGCAAATCTCAAAGTTCAATCCACTGTTTAACCTTTGATACTACTGACAGAGGAGACCTTACAAGCAATACAGAAAACTAATAAAAGTACTGATCAGCAATATCATTGCAAGACTTGACCTTAAAATAGTCATATTTCTTAATGATAGATTTTTTTTTCCCACAGTACCATTAAAACATCACCAGGGTAGCAAAGGTAAAGAGCTAAGGACAACAGCAAATATGTCAATGGAGAAAAATAATCATTTATCACTATTCACAGTAACAACGTGCATGATTTGTCACAGTTTGTCATATGAAAAGTTAGCAAGTATCCTCAGATAAGTAACGTAATATCTGATATTAATCATCTTTGAAATATTTGTAATCAGCTCTGTGTAATACAGTAACTGTCTCATTCAACATCCAAAGATCAAAAATGTTACCAATTCCCCATTTAGTTATTCAGTCTGAAATCTAATTAATGGCTGTTGAATGATTTCAAGAAACTTTATTCTTATCTGTCAACCTCTTTGAAAAGCTTTTCCTGCTCACTCTACCATCTATATTAGGCCTTTACACCATTAATTAGTTAAAGGGCAAATAACCCATGTTAATTGGAATGTTCTTTAGTTATAAAAAGAACTTGTATAAAAATGAAAGATGTTACAGAATAAAGATGAGATATATTAATTTGATATTCTTACCAGAGATGACCTGTCACAGACTCAAAGTATCCACTACCTAAAATAACTGGAGATGGTCAGGAATTTTTCAGCAAAGTTTTGTTAGACAAAGCTGATTTGACAACACAATTTTTTCATGGAAATGTATCAGTTCCAAGAAAACTTGTTGAAAAAGTCCAGGATGGAAGAAGAGTTCTAGACCCACCCCAGAATAGCCCATAGTTTAATAGTTAGGGAACTCACCTGGGATGTATGAAATCCAAGTTCATAGTCCCTACTCCAAATGAGGGACATGTACCTGTTTTTCCCACATAACTGCCCTAACTACTAGGCTATAGAGTCATTCTCTGGCCCAATGATTTATTCATACAAAGTGGAACAGATTCAATAGGAGAGACTGACAGAGCTTACCTCTGTAACTGGGTGGTCAGATCCGGCGAGATGTCAGCTAAGGAAGGACTTTAATGAGAGCTGCTTACATCCCAGCTGAGTGCCCTAACCACTGGGCTATTGGCTTTTTGGGGTGGAATGATCTCTCCATTTTGAATGGTGTCAGTATTATTCCAAAATGGAATGAAAAACAATTACAAACAACATTTTTCATGAAGCAGAATTCCTTTTTTCTGACCAGCCCTAGGAATAACTACATTCTCTGAGGCCTGAAAAGGAGCTCTGTGTAAGCTCAAAAAACTTGTCTCTCTCACCAACAGAAGTTGGGCCAATAAAAAAAAATTACCTCATCCACCTTGTGTCTCTAATCTTCTGGGACTGACCTCGCTACAACAACACTGCATACATTCTCACAAGCACTCTGACATGCCATGATTTTGTAGCTTTCCTCAGTATACTACTCCAGAACACAGCACTTTCAGAAAAAGGAATGATTGGCTCTTGGGACAAGACGGAGGAAGGCACTGCTTCTTCAGGGCTCATAATGTTATTACTTAACAGGCTGGTTGTCACATGGTAAACCTGCTGCCTAGATTCTATCTTCCCTGGCACGGGAGTGACCTGTACTATATGCAGTTTCTGGGGGCCCACAGGTTATGCAAGAGGCAGACATTTTCAAGATCTCTATTGCCCCTTGGAAGAGATAGTTAATACTGTATGCTGGTTCCTAAGCATATACCAGAGAAATCCTTCTCAGCACCATCTAGTCAACATTTCCAGCACCGAAAAGTTCAGAGGGGTAGCCGTGTTAGTCTGTATACAGCAAAACCAATGAGAGTTCTGTAGCACTGTAAAGACTAACAAATTTAATTTTGGCTGGTATAAGCAACAAGAACACTAACCCAGGAACCTATCCCTGCAACAAACCCCGTTACCAGCTCTGCCCACACATCGACTCTAGTGACACCATCACAGGTCCTAACCACGTCAGCCACACCATAAGGAGCTCATTCACCTGCACATCTACTAATGTAATATATGCCATCATGTGCCAGCAATGCCCCTCGGCCATATACATTTGCCAAACCAGACTGTCACAACACAAAAGAATAAATGGACACAAATCAGACATCAAAAATGGGAACACCCATAAACCAGTTGGAGAGCACTTCAATCTCCCAGGACACTCTGTAGCTGACTTGAAAGTTACCATGCTTCTACAAAAAAACTTCAAAAACAGACTTCAAAGAGACACTGCAGAACTTATCTGCAAACTTGACACAATCAGACTGGGTCTGAATAGGGACTTGGAATGGTTATCTCATTACAAGAAGTAATTGTTACTGTTTACACATTTTCACCTTCTATTCAATGGTTGTGAATAGGCCTTAGTTACTCCAACTGTATGGGCTTTGCTATTACCTACCCCACTCATTGTTGTACCTTCTCCTTGACTGTATATATATATACCACCTATCTGATTTCCATTCCCTGCATCTGACGAAGTAGGTTAAAACCCACAAAAGCTTATGCCTGAAAAAATTAAATTTGTTAGTCTTTAAAGTGCTACAGAACTCTCATTGTTATTTTCAGCACTGTTTTTCTTGGAAGTGATGCTTTTGTAGGGGTTGTATCTCTCTGCTACTGATGCTCAAAAACGTGCTATATACCAACCAATAGACTTCTGTACAGCCAAGTGTGCATTTTTTTCATAACTAGTTCAACTCATTTCTCATCTTTAAGGACCCGGTTTTGAATGCAGGAGAGCTCGGAAGGAATTGTGCCTCTTGGAGGCACAATGCTTCCCAGGAATCCTGCTGGATCAGTGCAGCTCCATTCAGTCCAAGTCACAATACGTGCACCAGTGGTGACCAAATAATATCCACATTGCTGTGATTTTAAACTATGTTTCAAGGATTCCTGTCTCTTAAAAGAACCAGAATGATTTTTTAAAAAGATATTAAAAGTGTATTCTTAATCCTGGCCAAAAATCATGTTAGTGGGAAAATAAGCAATGCCAGTTATTTATCAATTATGTGAACTGCAATGGCATCTAGAGTCAGCAGCGCCTTTGTGCTAGGTTCTGTACAAACATAATGAAGGTGTGCTCCCTGCCCCAAAGAGCTTACTGTCTAATTGTAAGAGAAGAGGCAACAGATGGATAAAAACAGACAAGAGAGTACATGATAAGTCAAAACTTGTATAACATGCTGCTATTGATTTTAGTAGATTTAAATGACCATTTAATGCAGGTTTCTTTTGCTATTGGGTCACTATTACAAAAACAAAGAATTTGATTTTAGCTCATGTTATTCTTTCATGTCTCACTCCTTGCAGAGGTGCTCGGAGGTGCCAATTATATTACTTAAAATAGTCTGGTCTCTATTTAAAATAGCATGATTATACTTTGTTATCTTCTTCATTAGCTGCCAATCACGACATGTCAAGAGTAACTGAGGACTCAAATGAACTAGATATAACAGCAATGAGAAGAACCACAACTTCTGCCTTCTAATACAGACACAAAGGCCAGATTTAGAACAGCTATAAATGAGATCAGCTGCATTCTGAACTTGTCCCATATAACTCTGGAAAATTCCTTGCTGGAGGAACAGCTTCAGTTGTGATCAGAAAAAAAATCCCATCCATGACAGAATAATTACTTGTATAGCAGAGTTACATTTGATAACTAGAAAGCAAAAGACATTTTATATCATTATAGTTTTCTAATAACTGATGAGATGGGAACATGAATGAGAAGAAGAGGAGAGAAAAGGATGCTTAAATGCCTCATTTTATGCTCCCCTGACGTAGATAAAGAAATCAATTCTTTAGATGCACTTCGGTGAGTAAAGGGCTATAGTAGTCATTGTCAGATGGAATAGCTAGAAAAGCTAGATATGAATGATGAAATAGTCTGAGTTCTGAACGATCCATTTATTAATGATACATATTTAAAAATCTAACAATTTTTATATCTTCAGGAAAAGCAGCCCCACATCAATTGGAATCAGAAGCAAATAGTTTGAGAAGAAGAAAAAAAATAACTGGATACATGAAGAATGATGCCAAAAGTAAAAGATGGCAAACCCAAGGAAGGGAAATCTGTCTTCAGAATCCATTTCAGCTATCACTTTTATATTTTAACAATTTTGACCCTGATCCTGCAAAATGTAGAGAGCTGGCAAGCACCTATAATAGCACCAAGTACTATTCAAGTCAGTGGTATGAGGTGTACAACACATGACAGGATCAAGGCCTCAGATTTCCTCACAGTTTTTCCTTTTTGAGAATTACAGGTCTTTTCATAAATAGTAGAGCTGGTCAAATTGTTTTGTGGAGAACATTTTCCCTCAAAAGCCTCATTATTTGTGGTAAAAACAGCAATTTCTAAAAAATTCAGTTCTGAGGGGAAATTCAAAACAAAACATCTTTTTCCAAATCAACATTTCAAAACAAAATGGAAGTGTTTCATACCGACATAAATATTGTTGCATTTCAGTTTAAAGAACCCCAAATGATTTTAAATTGATACAGACTAAACATTTCTTTCATTTCAAAACAAACAAATGTTTCCATTTTCAAACATCAATTTGAAATAAAAACTCCTTGTTTTTAATAATTTTTAAGTTTTTGGAACATTTGAAATTTCAAGTGATGATTTTTCAGGCTAAATTTCTCTTAAGAAAATTTTTCATTTTTTAAGCCTGTCCTAATAAATATTGTATCATTCAAATCTCTTTTCCAAGGGCCTTGCTCGGTGATTAAGGGCTCATATACACTAGAAACTTTGGTTGATGTAACAACAATGCTTAAGGATGTGGGTTTGGTTTTTTTACAATGACATTTTTATACTGACAAAAGCTCTATTGTGCAAAAGTGATTTTGCCAATATAGTTTATTTTGTTTTGGGAACTGGGACCAGCAAAAGAACATCAGGAGAGTTTGTCAGTATAGTTATATTGGTATATCTACCTTTAAACTATTGTTAGTGTAGACAAGGCCTAAGAAACTAAATTCAACCATTAACCCCCTATTCGTATTGATTGGAAAAGTACAACAGCTTGAGGGTATTTGTATCTTCATTGAGTCTGTATCCTCCAATCTCCACCAAAAAGGTGCACCACCTACAGAGTCCCCTGCTATTGTGTTTCAGGCCTGTCTTTCTACGAACAAAAGGGAGGTGTGGTACAAATTAACAAATAATGTAAATGTCTTCCTTAATTATTTCAAAAGCCCACATGAATGTATGTAATAAGTCGCTATTTTTAGAAGAGCCTTTACAATTAGAACAGTGCAAACTGACAAGGTGAAAACAGTTAATTCAATGGTTTTACAGAACAATATCTTGATCTACTTGCCATACGAGTCAAATAAAGCCATTTGTGTTTTATTTCAAGGGCACTTTTTGTGGAATTTCGTTTGTGCATTGAAGCAACACTGGAATAAACTAACATGGAGTCTATTAATAAATTCGAACAAAAATATTCTAGCAAATGGCCCACCTCTAGTGAGAAAAAAAAATGAAAATCCCACATCCTAAACTTCGAGGATATCTGCAGCATCATTCCCACTGGGCCTGGATACCACAAAAGATCTCTATATGGAGGGACTGCAGCTGAGGACAGGCAGGCTCTGAGGGAAGTAGTTTCCTCCTCTCCTTACCCGCCATTTGCTCCATGAAAAAGCTAGCGAGAAAAGTTCATGCAGTTTAAATTTGTATTGATACTTCCGTGGCCTCTGTGCTCTGAACAATTCAGTGCCAAAAGGGATGCACAGGGCTCCAAAGGCAGCACGCAAGCACAGGGCATTGTCATGGCAAGTATAACAGGAAGTCCCTGAGCACCTCCTTGCAGCCTGTTGTGGTGCTGCAGGCATGTCCCAGCTATAACTTCAAGAGGAGCAACAAAAATTTCATTTAACAGCCCAGAGGCAAGCAGAAACCAACATGTCCATCAGATGCCATGTCCTTTTTAATAAAGCTTCAATCTAGGAATCATTACAGCAAACCGTTCGTCAGATGAGAAGCTTTACACTTTACAGTCCTCACCCATGTCTTTGAATTAGATTAGTATACCTCATAGGGCAACTACCCCAAGGTAGCCATCTTGGCTTTTACTCCCTTCTCCCTCCCTTCAACACTTCGTTCAATGTCAAAATAAGGAATACACTATTACCCCTAATGCTATTCTCTGTCTCTCTGCTTCACCGAAGAGCTTCTTCCTGGAACTTGATGAGATGCCTTCTTGCTACAGAGCTAAAGAAACAGCACACAGGAATAGTGAAGCTCTGAAGGAGGAATTGGTGCTTATTGCATGGATGTAATCCCCAATAGCACACAGAACAACCACAGGGAAACAGCAGCAAGGCACCCTCACTGGAGTTTTCCTTCTCTTCCATCCCACATCAGAGTCATATCTCAGTATTATTTCTTGGGAAAGGGCACAGTGGGTCAGTGTGTAAACACCCTGTAATTTTTCTGTATTAGATTTTTCATACAGCAAAATTTATTAATATATGCAATATATTAGTTTCTAAGGAAAACAACATTTCTTTACAAATGGTCAAAATGAGAATAATCTTGCTGTCTTCAAACTTGTTCATCAAACATTGGTTTATTGTTTCAGAGAACAGCAAGGCAAATAAGAAAAAAAGTTTTATTTAATGCTTTTAATCTTCATTATGTAGATTAAAAAAATCTTCAATATTTCAAAACTCTAAGCATTTTAATAATATCCTGCTGTGTTTGTAAATAAATATACCAACTGCATCTTCCTCTCGGGCTGGTAATTAAATCATCATTGTTCCTATACATTATTGTTGTTTCCTCATTGGGCTGTGGAAAAAGGTTCTATAAAAATGTAGCTTTCATAATATGAAGGTGAGATTGGCCACATCCAGTAGTGCAAGATGATGTTCTATATTTGTACTCTAATTTACCTGCCTCCCAAAAACTTATAGCTCATGGTTGAAAACTGAAATATCAAAATTTTTCAAGAAATAGAAAGTTCAAAAAGTTTTCCATGTGTAACTCTTAAAATGTTTCTTTCCAGTTCAGTTAGACCTTAATCTGTGTCCCCCTGAACTGCCACAGTTCCTTTTGGGAGTATAGTTCCGATGCCTCGTGGCAACATTTTCCTCTATGGGCTGAGCTCCAGCTGGACTACATCTCCCATGATGCATTGTGATCATATGACCAGAAAGGACAGTGGTGCATCATGAGACACAGTCCATTTAGGAAGCCTATCCTACAGAGGAAAACGGAGGCATGAGGCACTTGAGCTACAACTCCTCTGAGGTGCTATAGCAGCTCAGATTAATGTTGAGCTCAGCTGACTCAAAACAAAATATTTCATTTCACTTTTCTCAAAGGGCAGAAAAAAAGAATCAGCAAAATCAAAACTTTCCAGCAGAAAATTTCAGTTGGCGGAAACTACATTTTCCATCAAAATAGCATTTTGATAGAAGATTCCTGACCAGCTGTATTCAGATTTTTGTGGAAGGTAATAAGCAAATTCGCTATGATGATTTCTTTATAAGATTTTTAATTGTTTATTTATTTTTGCACAACTCTGTTACATGAGATGTACTCTTTCCTCCGTGGTATTTTTGGTGTTTGTATTATCCATTTTTAATGCATCAATTTACATTTTAACGCTAAATAAGCTAGTATCTTAAGAGCCATGGGATTATTTTGAGTTCTTTAAAATAAGAATTGGGATGCCTAAATGGTCACTGAAATTAATGGAAATGATTTATTTTAATCAGAGAAACATAATCACAATATTATTGAGTTGCAAATTCTAAAGTCTCACATTTATATTGTAATGCATGTACTAGAAATGATGCTCAATGGATGAGGGAAGCCTGGAAAAGCAGCCACAATGCTGATCTAATATTTCTTTTTAGTTAAAATTTAAAGAACATTCCTAATATAAAAGCTTCCACTGAGACTAGAGCTAGAATATCAATCTGTACACAAATAGGATTATGTACATTTCATATGACAATGTCTTCATCTCCCAGCAACCAATGAATTAATATTTTTGAACTTTTTAGCTCCCCATGTTTTTAATACATACTAAACTCATGATTGACATTCATACACTGGAGATAAAGCATAAGACAATATTGGTTAGGTCCTTCTTTTACTCTACATAGTCTTGAGGAAAGAGTAGCTTTTGACAATCATTGAAAGCTTTCAATACTTTTTGAGAACATAATGCATTACTTGCTAAACTATGGACAGTGGGCAGGTATTTTCTTTTTTTGATAGACTCTTTATAATGTGTTGGGATAATACTGAAAATAAACTAATTTGTTTATAGGTTTCCAGGAAATTCAAATAGAAATTTCAATACCTCTGACCATGGATTATTATTTTCCTTTTAGATACAAACAATGTGAGCCATCAGCTAAATTAATTTCCAATGGCCATTATCAAATGTACCTTTGCTCCTTACATAAATGTACTCACTGAAAATCCCTAATGCAGAGGAGCTTGATTCAAAACACATTGAAACAAATGGAAATGCTCCTATTGGTTTTAATGTAACAAAAGTTGTTGAATAATACATTTTAGGAGGCAGAGTCAGATTTTGCTCCTTAATAGATTCCCAAGAGAAGTATAAAATTTGCTTTTTATTAAAATTTGTTTTCCTTAAAAGCAAGGGCTTCTATTAGATCTATCTATATGTGCAGAGCAACTTTTCCAGACCATTTTTTACAGTGCTTCAGAATTATCTAGACTGTAAACTCTTTGGAGCATAGGCTGTGTTTTATTTCATGTTTGCACATCACCAAGCAAAATGAGGCCCTAAACCTGCTGGGGCCTCTGTACACAACTGTAATACAAATCAATCTTATGCAGTTACTCATTTAATATAAAGCCATGAAGAAAATAAGGTCAAAGTAAAAACACCAAGGTACAAATACATACAGATTTAAAGATTCACATTATCACACACTACATGTGCATTCATAAGGGATGTGTGTGTAAATCCACTTTTATTGATTTTGAACACTGAAGATTAGACTTGTGCTACAATGCTAAAAGGCCCATGTAAGGGATGGGATGACAATAAATAATTAGTCTGTATATTTAATCATGGCCCTACTTGTCTACCCTGGTCAAGCTCTGAACCATGTGCCCACTTTACCTAGGGCTTTGTCAAATTATTTGTCATATTAAGACACAGCTTCTCTGTGCCACCACTCCTCCTTCTTTGAGATGGACTTTCCTGAGCTCCTCTTGCAAGCCCCTCTCCTCTCCATTTTCAAAATCACCTCAGAAGTCCTTTCTGTTGCTGACATTATCACACTTCAGGAGTAGCCTAGATATATTTACCTGGCCTACTTATATTTGGAATCACAAAGGTGTATTTCCTGCTCCACGTCCTCCTTCACTTCATCTATTTATTTGTCTGTCTTCAGGCTATTTGCTCCCTAGAGCAAGGATCATGTCTCTTTCTATGTGTTTAAGACCTCTAATACATTGTGGGCTCTATTAAACTATATCTAGCTACAGGCATCTAATTGAGGCAGATACCCAACTATTTATAAGGTAGGATGTGGGGTGGCCTCCTTGGGGTATTAATGTTAATAAGCAAAGAGAAGTATGCATGTTATCCTTAAGGAGGAGAAAAAATCTGATTTTGCCAGTCAAACTAACATAGAGATGCTGCTAAAAATCAGACAATATAATCCTACAAATATCCCTACAAACAATGCAAAACCCAAAATCATAACAAAATGCTATGGGAAAATGAGACCATCATCAGAATTTGGTAGCCAAGAGATACAACAAGCTTCTAAGTTCCCAATATTCACACCATAGCTCTTGCATGGAGCAAACTTTTTATCCATATCCAGATACTTAGCGTTCTGTATTAGTTTACCTTCTACATTTGGAAGTTCATATTTACAAAAGAGGACAAAAGACACTGCCAATTAGGCACCATTTAGGAGTATTTGGCTGCTTTAGAAAATTCAGATCCTTTAAATCTCCAAAATGATGTAAATCCATTAACTAACAAATCCTCAAAACATGCTGTGACGTGGGATAGCATTTTCATCCCAATTTTACAGAGGAAGATACTGGAAACAGAAGGATTAGGAGGTCCAGATGCATGAAAGACTCCCTTTGACTTCATTTGTATTCATTTGTATTGACCTCAGTATTCATAAAAATACTGCTTGAACATGTAGGGGTGAAATCAGGAAGGCCAAAGCACAACTGGAGTTGCAGCTAGCAAGTGATGTGATGGATAACAAGAAGGGTTTCCACAGGTATGCTAGCAGCAAGAAGGTGGTCAGGGAAAGTGTGGACCCTTACTGAACGGGGGAGGCAATCTAGTGACAGATGATGTGGAGAAAGCTAAAGTATTCATTGCTTTTTTTGCCTGTCTTCACAGACAAGGTCAGCTCCAGACTACTGCACTAAGCAGCATAGAATGGAGGAGGTGAGCAACCCTCAGTGGTGAAAGAATACGTTCAGGATTATTTAGAAAAGCTGGACATGCAATACATCTGACAGTGCAGAGGGAATTGGCTGATGTGACCGTAGAGCCATTGGTCATTATCTTTGAAAAGAGGTGGTGATTGGGGGAGGTACCAGACGATTGAAAAAAAGGCAAATATAGTGCTCATCTTCAAAAAAGGGAAGAAGGAAGATCCAGGGAACCACAGACCATTCAGCCACATCTCAGTCCTGTAAAAATCAGGGAGCAGGTTCTCAAGGAATCCATTTTGAGGCTTGGAAGAGAGGAAGATGATCAGGAACAGTCAGTATGGATTCACCAGGGCCAAGTCCTGCCTGACCAACTTGATTGCCTTTTATGATGAGATGACTGGTTCTGCAGATGTGGGAAAGCAGTGGATGTGATATACCTTGACTTTAGCAAAGTTTTTTATACCGTCTCCCACAGTATTCTTGCCAGCAAGTTAAAGAAATAGGGTTGGATGAATGGACTATAAGGTGGAGAGAAAGCTGGCTAAATCATTGGGCTCAATGGGTAACGATCAATGGCTCGATGTCTAGTTGGCAGCCGGTAACAAGTGGAGTGCCCCAGGGGTCGGTCCTGGGGCTGGTTTTGTTCAACATCTTCATTAATGATCTCGAGGATGGAGTAGATTGCACCCTCAGAAAGTTTGCAAATTACATTAAGCTGGGGGGAACGGTTGATACCTGGAGGGTAGGAATAGGATACAAAGTGGCCTAGACAAATTTGAGGATGGGCCAAACGAAATTTGATGAAGTTCAAAAAGGACAAGTACAGCGTCCTGCACTTAGGATGGAAGAATCCCATGCACTGCTACAGACTGGGGACCAACTGGCTAGGCATCAGTTCTGCAGAAAGGGACTTAGAGTTTACAGTGGACAAGAAGCTGGATGTGAATCAACTGTGTGCCCTTATTGCCAAGAAAGCTAACGGCATATTGGACTGCATTAGCAGGAGTGTTGCCAGAAGATCGAGGGAAGTGATAATTCCCCTCTATTCAGCACTGGTGAAGCCACATTTGGAGTATTGTGTCCAGTTTTGGGCGCCCCCATCTACAGAAAGGATATGAACAAATTGGAGAGACTCCAGCAGAGGGCAACAAAAATAATGAGGGGGCTGGAGCACAAGACTTATGAGGAGAGGCTGAGGGAACTAGGCTTGTTTAGTCTGCAGAAAAGAAGAATGAATGGGATTTGATAGCAGCCTTTACCTACCTGTAAGGGTGGTTCTATGGAGGATAGAGCTAGGCTGTTCTCAGTGGTAGTGGATGAACAATGGTCTCAAATTGCAGTGGGGGAGATGTAGCTTGGATATTAGGAAAAATGTTTTCACTGAGAGGGTGGTGAAGCACTGGAATGGGTTACCTACGGAGGTGGTGGAATCTCCATCCATAGAGCTTTTTAAGGTACGGCTTGACAAAGCCCTGGCTGGGATGATTTAGTTGGGGTTGGTCCTGTTTTGAGCAGATCTCCTGAGGGCCCTTCCAACCCTCATATTCTATGATTTGGTATTGGTTCAGTCTTTAATTGACATGCCCAAGGCCACACAGCAAGTTAGTGATTGATTTTGTTAGGATTAGAACTCAGCAATTCCTGGAACCCAGTCTCACATATTACTCTCTAGATCATACTGTCTCTTCACTTGAAGTAGAGATTTGGTAGCTTGGCAGAAAAACAATGAAATTCCAAGTCCCAGGTAATTACAGTCTGGCACAATGCATACCAGGGTGAGAATGGCCTTCAGTTTATTCTCCTTACTAACATTAATAAAGCCCTGACTTGCCCTGAGGGATAGATACATAAAGTGATAATCCTTTTTCACATATTGGGATTACAGTTACTAAATTTCGTTTTATGAGATTTCTAAAGTTTATAGAAACATTCAGATGGCAAAATATTAGTTCTTGGCTGATGCCACTTCCCTATAAAAGACAAACCAGTCAGTTTTTCCCAACTGAATGTGTAGCTGAAGATAATTGTTTTACTCTGGGAAACCTAGCCCTTCATAGCTCCTTATAAGGCTTTCCACAGGCATGGTATTCATGTTCTTTGCTACTCCCAAATCTCCACTATGACCCACCTGATCTTGTTCTTTCCATTCATAGGGCTGAAAGGAATTATATGATCCATACACCAAAGGAAAATGTAAACTCAAAACATATTTCAGGGTAAGAAGCTTTCAGCCTGACAGAGATATACTGGACTTCATATTAAATCAAAAGCTAAGACAGATCTGAATCACCATGGGGATGTATAACTCTGACAGATCATATGTAAATGGAATTATCAGTTGGGGGCAAGGAGGGGAACATTAATTCCTTTTATGAGGCACACATGCCAATTTTTTAAAAACTATTTTTAAAAACATAGTATTTTTAAATGATGCATATTAAATAAATTAAAGCTGGATGCCTCAAATGCTGAAGCAGCTGGTTAGATTCTCCTTTTACATTGTAAATTAAGCTGTCAGCATATTCAATATTGCATTTCATTTTCATATTTCTACCATGTGCCACTGTTTGCAGTGGCTTGTAATTGTAAATGTAATTTTTGTCTTCCTCCTCTACCAAACTGCGCAACACCAAGTCTAATAGGCAGAGATGAATGGCCAGTTCCTCAGCTGGTGTGGACTGAGGTAGCTCCTTTTGAGTCAATTTACACCAGCTAAAGATTTGGCCCAGTGACTGCAATTTAACAGAAGAGTCTTTTATCCAGTATGGAGGTACAGGGATAAGACGACAGAATTAGTCTGGATCTTTGACAGCAAAATGGAAATGTGATGTTAAAGAGACAGGAAGGAGAAAGTCATCTAAAGATCCCAAGAACTAGGAAGTAGATTTTTGTGAGATTCTAAAATGAACTGAAGCTAGTGAAGATTTCCTAGGACTAGGATGAGATTTTCGAGTGTAGATTCAGAGATAAAGATGCTAACTCTTGGGACAAGTTAGTTCAGAAAGTTGAGATTTAGCATGATCTCAAATTATGAACCAAGGTGAAACCATGAATGGCTATTTCAGCATAATTGTTCAGATAAGGCCCAATTCACCTTTCATTTATACTGATGTAAATCAGGAACACCACAGTTGAAGTAAAGGGACCAATGCAGTGTAAGCAAGTTAACAATCAAGCTCATGTTATCTTATATGTGCAATATTTTGGAAGTAACATTAGGCATTTCTATAGACTTCGGAGATGTTAGAAGATGGACAAGTCAAAGGTAAAGTTCTGGCTGACTGTGCTCTTATGAGTTATGAGAACATTAACTCAAAACTAAAGAAAGTAATGGAAGAAACTGGAATCAATGAGGTTAAGGCAGGCAAAAATGAAAAAAGGCTGAAAAATTTAAGGTTTCATAGATTTGGGTATCATATCTAGAAGTGTTTAAGTTCAGCTAGATGATATAAAAAATGAATGTAGAATTTATAACAATGAAATACGTTAGGAAAAAGTTTGCAGTTCAAATTCTAGTAAAGGCTAATATCAGTCAGACTAGGTAGAAAAGATAACTGACAAACTGCAGTGACAACTTCCAACAGATAAAAAGGCATTTCCAAGTTCCTTAAAGAACACACAGATTTGTATTAGTCTCTGCAATTTCTGCAGAAATCTTTGCTGACCTTCTCTTGTCAATGAAATACAGATCATGTTTCAGAGTGAAGAAGTTAAGTGAATGCAAAAGAACTGCAATGAAACAGCTAATGCTTTGGGACAGATCCAGCATTCTTTACACAAGAAAACTCCAAGTAACTTCACTAAACTGGTTTTGAACTATCTATTCTGTATTATTAAATACTAAGATAAAGGATATTTGACTTTTCTTACAGTCCCCGATAAGAATAAATTAATATGAGTTAAACTATTGGGTGTCACCATTTTCTATATTAAAAATAAAATCAGGAATCTAAGTTTCCTTCTGTGACAAAATCATGAACTTCCCCCATTTTTACCAGGGCAGCCAATCAACCTGAGCTATAACTATTCCCAAAAGTAGAAAATATCAGAAGTAGCATTAACTAATAAGTGCTTCTGATGTTGCAATGTCAGTTCCTGGAGGCAGCAGTATTGGCAAATATGCGTATATAAATTAGTGGGTGGCATGGAGTAGGACAGAGAGGAATTCTTCCATTGTGAGGATATTTTACCATAATCCTTCAACTGCTCTGAACATACTCTGGGGCTCAATCATTTAGCACCTTAGATAGAAAATAATGATTCTGTGACTTTAGCTATTCATTCTCAGACTAGATTTTACTTTGCTTTGATTTCTTTGGAAAAAACTAAGTCAGCCTCTCTGTAGATTACTTAACTCCTCTGTGGAGGTTGCATCTGCTAATACACAATTGTTTTACAAAAGTCTAAGATAAATTCAGTTCTATTATTAGACCATAAAATTCTCAATCAGTCCAATTAACCACTTTTATTTTTAAGGGTCAATTTTTATCTCACATTACTGTAACAACGTGACTCCATTGACACTGGTGCAATTATTCTCATTTTACACTAATGTATGTGAGATCAGGATCAGGCTGGCTCATAATTGAACCAATTAACTGTTTAACTACACATCAAGATGCTGGCACTAATAAAACTCATATTATTAAATATGTTGATACTTAATGATGAGACTTTCATAGTTAATGTGGGGATTAGTTATATAAGGTTAGCATTAGTGAATCTGGATTACCATTGCCAAGAACTGAGAGTAAATAGAGCAAAAGGTAGTGTTGTCATAACATCTTAAATTCATCATTTATCCTAATTTGACACTGGCTTGTTTTCCAAACTTATTATCCAGAGTAAATTACAATGAACTATACTTTGTATTTTTAAAGAAAAATTCTTTAGCCTATACCCTCAGCTGGGGTAAATCAATGTATTTTTGAAGTTACACAGATTTACACAAGCTAAAGATCTGGCCTCAATAAATTTCAGTGGGAAGTTTTGCTTCTACCCTATCATTTGATATTGTACAGTGTCTGAGAAATGGTTCAATTAAAAGTGAACTGACTATTTTTTCTAGTTTATGATGTCTGTATTCCTCTGCTGAAAGGTCTTATCACAGCTGATCAGAAAATAGTAATGTTCCCCCCTAGCCTCCACCCATCAGAAATTAGCTAGTTCATTTTCTTCTAAGTTGCCCATGAAATTTTTTATGGTGTTTTGACCTAATAAATGAAATATGAATATTTTTCCATGGGAGATTTTCTTTATTTTAAATTGTTTCAAGTTTTTCTTCAAGGGGAAAAACCAGAAAATTGCCTGTCAAAATAATTTCTGTTTTTCCTGTTGAGGTGCTCATTTTGGTGAAAAAAGCCAAAATTTCCAAATTTATTGATCAAAATCAAACACCTACTTCCATATTTTGTCCCCAAAATCAATGGCCTAATTTTCAGAAATAATGAGCAATGACAATTTCCCTTGGCCTCAGTGGGAGCTGCAAATTCTTAGACCTCGGGAATTCAGGTCACATACTTAGATGCCTAAAGTTTCAGGACCAACGTGAAAATTTTCATTCTAATTCTTGAGACAAAGCAGTTCAAGCTATCAGCTGGAAAGGGTTGGTGTCTCTCTTGTGAATTAGCTGGTGCTTTAATAAATATATCTCCTGATCAAGGAAGATATTTCTGTCCTGTTCTGTTGTAGTCTTAAAAATTCTGCATTACAAAGAGAACAGGAATATACTAGGCCATGTAGTAGGAGAATATATTGTCACTTTCTTCTTCCTCTTCATTTTATCTAGAAGGATATTTATATTTTGAACTTGATAAACATGTATTTTACTACTTAAAGCTTCCAGGAAGTAATAAAATAACTGCGTAATTTAAAGCTCCATCTTTTGTCTCTGAAGCATGAGCAGTGGCTATATATATTATAATTGAAAATTGCCTAGGCAATCTAACTACTCACGTTAAACCCACTGGTTTCTTTAAAAGGCCAATATTATTAGAAAGGGTTGAGCTTTTTTCATTAAACTAGTCTGTGTTTTGAGACACACATTATTTTGTTATGGCATCTTATGTTCCAAATTAATTCAGATTGGCTTTGATGTGAATGACAACATGCAGACTGAAAAATCAATTATTGCTTCAAGAAAGAAGTGGATTTTAAAGAGGCTTTATTGAAGGAAAAAAGATTGTTGGTGCACAAGGAGAAGTTTAGCGCACTGTCTTCTGGAAATAAATCCACATAGACACATAGGTATTGGGTAGTGCTCTTCTACCAGCAGATCTCAAGCAACTTGCCCCACAGTGACAGCTCATACACTAGACTAACTTCCAGCAGGGCTGGGATTCTCAGATGACAATATTTTGACCTTAAAAAGCACACAGTTACACCCTCCCATTATGTTTTATAGGCCCTCTAAGAATTATTAAAAGTAAGCCTGAATAATTTTGTTCTCATGCAAACCTGAAGGCTTTCTTCCCCTATCATGTTCAGCCTTTGGAGATATTCAAAAAGCTGCTCTCCTTTATCTGGTTGGGTGTTAAAGGAGATCTGCCTTTCAAAGGTTTCTGTGGGGTCACTGTGAATTTGGAATCATTTTACCATCAACAGTTATCCTGGATTCATTGCCCTTTGGCTTTCATCAAAGAACACATATTTATTTTCCTTTTTGGTGAAGGACCCGGAATGGGAAGAGACAGGATGTATTTGTCTTTCCAGTTCTACTTTTTCTCTGTTGTACTATCAGCGCACATCCAGAATTTCCCCAGCAACTGTTTTGTTTTTCCTATTGTATATGTTTTTTTGCAACTTCACTTGCACTTTGAGAACCAGAACCTCCACTGATATACATCAGCATAGCTCCATTCAATGTATCTGAGGGGATGGAATCAGAAAATCTTCATATGCCTCCCTGTGTTCTTTTTCAAGTGTTTAGCTATTGATCTGTTTGAAGTGTTCATTCTTAACAGTGCCTTTCATCCTCTTCACTTTGGTTTCCAGTTTGCTCTTCACAGCATCATCTTTTAAGGCATTCTCCTTTTGCAGGGGGATATTCTAGATAGCACTGGAGGCACCCCTTAAGAGAGCTTTCCCTTCCTGTTCTGCTTTCAGAGCAGTACAATTATGACAAGTCACAAAATGTTATCCAAAGATATGCATGTGAGAAACTTACTCTGAATCATCATTGCCTTCTCCTTTGGCCATGGCCAGCATGGAGTGCTTGCCCCTTTGCTGTATGTCTGGCTTGACCATAAAGGATGGTTTTCCCTTGTCTTTCTATCTAGGTGCTCATATAGCCCCTATGTCCACAGTATCTATGAAGCTGTTCCTGACTTGGCTTAGAATTCAGTCAAGTAGCATAGCCACTGCACATCATGAAGTGGTTTCTGATGCTACATTTATGACACATCTCCACATAGTCTAGGTAGCCAAAAATTAACTTTAAAGTCAGCTAATCATTTCAAGGTCCATGGGCTTCCTGGACTCAGAACCTAGCTAGGGAATTAATGCTGTTTTTGGGGGAGACAGTATTCACTGTTTGGGGAATATTTTATTAGACTTTCTATTTCTCCAAAACTGACTCTTTCCAGACAAATTATCATAGCCCATAGTCATCTTGAGGCAGAAGACCCTCTGGTAGCTTTCCCACATGGTCTGCTCAGTCTGGGAGACTAATTTTAAAGTGCCACCATGAGCTTTGAGTAAACCTCAAAAGGTTCACTTCTGACATGTTCATAAGAAAATGAAATTGGAAGAGGTAGCTGAATTGAGGATACATTAAGTGCATGTGACTGCAAATCCTTAAAATATAGTTTTTCTCTGAATAGTGATGCCATAAACTTAGTGTTGTAGCTCTCCATGTTTACTGTGCTGATATTTTCCATGTCAGCTGGGCTCAGTTTACCAGTAAAGAGATCTTCTAACTTCCAGCCCTGCAAATGACCTACAGTCAGAAAGTCAAACTGAGTTCTTTCCTTCTCATCAGTAATAGAGATTCTGCAGGCTTAATTTTACTCTACGTTACAGCTGTTCAGATCTTCAGTTTATGCATTGCCTGTGCAGTTCCATTGTCTGAGTGTTGAACAAATTAAACTAATTGGTTCTGTGGTGGAACTTAGTATGTAAGTGTGTTGTTATTTTTTGTAAAAGGAAGCGTAGAACCCATCTTACTCCTTAGCTCTGCCGTGTTAACTGGAGTAAGAAATAGTGAAAACTTATTTTTGTTACAAAATTGAATAAATATGATTGACTATACATAGGACGCAAACTAGCTGAAGAGACCACACAATCATTTTCAGAGTAGATCTTAACTACACTTGATTATGTTTATTTGTATTTTTGGAATACTGATGTATAAGTGTGAGCAGAGAAGTTGACAGCTCCTGAGCCCCCCAAATCAGAACTTTAATGGTAAATGTTATGGAGGAACTATTGGAGTATAATACAGGGAACACGGGTTATCTTGGGAATGAGATCTCCTGATGGATGAAGAGAGGAGGTGTATGAGGTAGTACCCAAAACTTTTCAGTTTTAGTGGGGAAAAAATACTTTAGACTCAAGGAATGAATAAGTGTTTTGTTAAGTGCTTATTCCATCTGACCTGTTCCAAGTAACAAAGCATTATCTGAAGAACTAGTATAATGAGCAAATATATCACTGACTGGAAGGAAGAGAACTTGTTCTATTAATAAATAATACAGATTTCTGCAAGGAGAGCAAAAAAATTTAGCTTTTACATTAATTTTACTATACTCTTTTAAAAAAAGATATTGTTTCAGTTTGATGGGGAACTCAAATTACTTACCCTGTATATTGCTGAATGATAGCCTAGAATTTAAGGACTTGAGTCATTGGTCATTCTACATTGTGAAAGAAATTGCACTGTACACACATGAGGAAGTATGGCTCATTTGAAAGTGTCATTCAGAGAAAGATGACTTAGAAGTACAAGGTAAAAATATAAAATTAGAATTTTTTCCAATATGTTCTAAGGCCACTGATGAATATGAAATTTATAAGTTGAATGGCAGAACTGAAATAGTCAATCAACATTTATTTTCAGTCTCCCTTTTCTGGAAACTTTTCCACATAAATCTAAACCAGATTCAGTCCGAAAGTATCTTAGAAAGGCATAATAAGCACACAAGTAGGCAAGGAAGTTTAAAATGGCATAGAATTGATTTTGATAGCATATACCTGGTCCCTACATACCTGGTGACCTATAGTGAGGCTTTATGAAATTACTGTCTGTATGATGCTTTGGGACACTCAGATCAAGTGTGTTATTAGAGTCCAAAGAATTATAATAGTGGTGAATGCTAAGGAATGGAGATATCTGGAATCTGAGATTCTTTGTAATGAAGAAAAATTATGTATATTCCATCATATCCTTTTTCTCCTTTTTAGAAACAAAACTTTTCTCTTCTATACTCTATATCAGTGGGCTGAGCTATAGCATTTCTTCAGAGATCATTTTGACAAAAAGTCCCATAGAACTTTTTCAGAAAGTAAACTGTTCCACAAGCAACTTGTTATGATAAGCTATATTTTTTTAAACAATAACATTTTTAATGTCAGTTTTGTATGGAAATATCATTTAGACCCAACATGGCTTCAATTCTTGTTCAAATCTTTACTTTTTGGATCATAAAGTTGTCTTCTATGCAACTAAAGAAACCTTTATTTTATTTTTTATTTTCCACGTGTTGCAAATACTTGCAGCATCTGGAGGATGCTCTCATTGCAAAGCAAGGTTACAAGATACAAAGGATAAGATTTTCACTCCCACTTTGGCCTCTGTACACTAGGAGCAGAAAGGAGTTTAAGAGTCCTAGATCCATCCAAGAAGGGATTCCTCCCACAAAGGAGCTGAAGGAGATAGTTTGTGGCTGTCTTCAGAGCCTCCCCTCAGAAATCCTGGCAAAGGGCTCACATCATAGATGCCATGGCCAGAAGGGATCACTGTAATAATCTAGTCAGATCTCTTATATAGCATAGGCCAGAGAACTTCCCCAAAATAATTTCTAGACCATATCATTTTGGAAAAACATCCAATTTTCATTTAAATATTTCCAGTGATGGAGAATCCACCACAACCCTTAGAAAATTGTTCCAATGGTTAGTTACTCTCACCACTAAAATTTATGCCTTTATTCCAGTCTGAATTCATCTAGCTTCAACTTCCAGCCATTGGGTCATGTTATTATACCTTTCTCTTGCTAGACAGAAGAGCCCATTCCCCATATCGGTACTTAAGACTAGTCAAGTCACCCATTAGGCTCATCTTTGATTTACCACAATAGTTTAACAAGTCCCCTCTGGGTCTCACCAGCTGGCCACAGTCTCTTCTGACCAGAGGTCTGAGGTGATTCCACCCCCGGCGCCTCTCTCACAGAGCAGTGGGGTGCAGGCCTTACTTCAGACCTGAGGGCCATCCTTTAAACCCACAGGGGAGAGCGGGTAGTCCCAGTCCGTGTATCTGACCCCAGGCCCAGGGAGGTACCTCTCTGTGGGCCCCTCCAGGAGCTGCAGGGTACATGGTGGAGCCTTGGAGGCTCAGAGGGCCACCAGTCCTTCCAGCAGGCTGGGGTCAGAGTCCCTCCTGCTCTGCTACTCCAGCTGTAGGGAAAACACTACCACCAGTCCCAGGTGATCCTCCTCTAATTGCCACAACCTTCTAACTACTCCTTCCTCTCCTTCTCCAATGCTCCTCCCAGTCTTTCAGGAAGGCAGGGTTTAAATACACCTGGGTTAGGCTCTTAATTGGGTCCAGGTGCTTCCAATTGACCTGGAGTAACCTATCCCCTGTCTGCAGGGAAAAGGGCTTTTAGCATCCTGGGGCTCACATATCGGACCTGGCATACCCTTTTGTAGCCATCTGGCCTGACTTTACTACACTATATAGACTCCAGGAGTTCAATCATTATAAGGCATTTTTTCTAATCCTTCAGACATTCTTATGGATCATCTCTGAACCCTCTTCAATTACCAACATCTTTCTCAAATTGTGGACACCAGAACTGGACAGAATATTCCAGCAGCAGTCACACCAGTGCCAGATTCACAGGTATACCCTTTCTACACCTACTCGAGATTGTCCTATAATGCATGCTAGGATTGCATTCATTTGGTTGGCCACAGCATCATACTGGGAGTTCTTCTTCATTGGATTATCCACTATGTCCCCCAAATCTTTTTCATAGTCACTGCTTCTCAGGGTAGAGTCTCCCATTCTAGAAGTATGACCTACATTCTTTGTTCCCAGATATATACATTTACATTTAGCTGTATTAAAATGCATATTTGTTCGCTTGCACCCAGTTTACCAAGTGGTCTAGATTGCTCTGAATCGGTGACCTATCCTCTCGGTTATTTAGTACTCCCCCAGTTTGTGTGTCATCTGCAAACTTTCTCAGTGATTACTTACACACCTTTATCAATGACTAGGAAGAAAATGTAAGTTGCATAGGCCCAATAACCAATCCCCCAGGGACCCCTCTGGAAACAGAACTGCTCAATGATGATTCTCTGTTTACAGTTAATTTCGTTTAGCCAGTTTTTAATCCATTTAATGTGTGCTATATTAATTTTATATTGTTCTAGTGTTTTTAATCAGAATGTCATACAATATCAGTCAAATGCCTTACAGAAGTTAGGTATATTATGTCAACACTATTACCTTTATCAAACAAACTTGTAAGGCCAGCACTGGATGTGAGAGGAGGTAGAGCTGCCAAGAGTCTAGCAGTACCAAGAAAGACAGTGAAAAAGTGCAGTAACTCAGGCATTCCTACATGGATGTCTAAGTTATGCCAGCGGCCACTCCAACTCCTTGAGCAGCCTAAAATCCAAAGGGCACAACAGTTACTTAAAGACAACTTAGCTCACCCACTTCATGGGCTAAGGGTTCTGTGCCATGCCTCTTAGAGGGATAGCAGAGTCCCCAAAGAAACAAAATAACTGAATGATACTATTCATGTTTGGAAGTTGACAGAAAATAATCACTTTGCACTAAAACTCATCAGTAACAGAATGCACACCATAAGGAGCTTTTCAGAAGATGCATGCCTCACTGTTTGTTTTGTTTAAAATAAACCCCACAACAAATGTCTTGGTAGTTCAAGTCACATAATAACTTATTCATAAGGGATTTTAAAAACTCCCTATAAAGATTAAAAGATGGTATATTTGTCATTTATCACAAACATTTCCCTATATGAAATCTTTAAAAAAAATAAAAAATTAAATGCAGTTTATTCCTATGTATCATTCTAATCCCAGCTAGGCAACATTGAGGAATTTCTGCTCTAATTCACATGCTTCTGAAATATAAACTTGTGTTATTTAGGGGATTACTTCTTCTTAAATTGTCTGGCCAAAGTTCTTTCACACACACGCACACACTCTCTCTCTAACTGCCTTAAAAATTATGTTTAATCACCTGTGGGCTAGATCCTGACTGCAGTTCTTGATGGAATAAAGGCTACAGGAGAAAATTCCATACTAAATTATCAAATCCTCATGACTATTCTTTTCTATTCCAGTTCTTATATCACCTGCTTCACCGTAGTGTCTAAGTGCTTTCCAGCTGTGCACCAAGCAACATGACTAACGTCTATTATGTGTGGCTCATGTTCTCTCATTCTTTACTCAGGAGAAGGTAAAGTTGAAGAGCCACCTTGCATTTAGAGCACAAGGGGGTTTGATTCGTGATGAGCCTGAGTTCCTGGAATTTATTCCACTTTCTCAGATCAGACCCAGGAAAAGCTTTGCCTCCTGCACAGCTGAGCTTTACCCTTGTGGTAGAAACTTCCATTATGCCTAATGAGAGGAGCTGTTGACCACACTTCTTATTCTGGAACTACAGGTGATCTTTCAGGTAGTCTGGGCCCAGCCCTTTGGGTGCTCTGAATATAAGGAGTAAGATCTTAACACATTCTACAGGCTCTGCTGCAGTCCCTGACAAGTAGAAAGGTGGTTATTACGGCTGACTGGAAAACAAGAATTCTGTTTCCAGTGCAGAATGAAACAAAGAACTTGTGACATTTTTCACCAAAAAAAAAACAAAAAAACAAAAAACAATCATTTCGACATTCTCAGAATCAGGCATAAAAGGGAGTTGAACATGGGTCTCCCACCACCCAAAGCTACTTAGCGATTAGCTATTCCAGCACTTACTCCCTTTTTTAAAAAAAACCCAGAAGTTCCATCTTGGACCAGAGAAACCTTTCCCTACAGAAATTTTGTCAAAGCCAATATGTTTCTGCAAAAAGCTTCAGTTTTAACTAATTGGCCTTTTTCCAGTGAAAAAACATTTAGTGGAAAAGTTCCCAACCAGCTCTAATGGTTCCCTCCTAGTGGGATCGATATGCTGTAATATAGGGACTTGTTGAGGCTTATTGGTTGTGTTCACTTACAGAAGTGAAAGCATAGCCACTAATTCTCACTGCTTATTACAGTAGCTGACAGAATGTGTTTGGCAAGTTGTCAGCCAGAAAATAGAAAATCAGGAGAATATAAAACTTAAAAACAATAGCACAGCATTTAGAGTGATTAATCCATGATTGATTCCAGTGTGCACAGCTGCTGTATGCACAATGGAAACAAAGGAACAAAAATTGACATCTTGCAAGAAAGGAGAAAGAGAAAAAGATTAGCATACATGAAGAAAAGTGTTTTGGGAACCTGCAAAGGAATATAAACTTCTCCTAACTCATTTCTTGTGCTAAATTGGAACTTAATGGATATAGCTCACAGAAGAATCTCACTTATTCATTGCTCCTTATGTACCTCAGCAGGAAGCTTACAGATCCTCTTACACTTGTTGCACAAACTTTTCTATTTCTGTCTTTTATATTGAACTGAAAATTAAACCATTAATCAGCAAACCCTATGGTATATAGGATTCCCAGTAGTGAATTAGGCCATTGATCCATTAAGATTAGGATAGTATTTTGGCAGAAACCAATCACTGATGCTTCAGAAGAAGGCACAATGCATAGACACCTAGCCAATTGTGCAATACTGCAGATGAGGGACTGTAGCGAAGTAGTGTGGCCTCCCTCCAAGGCTGACATCCCTGGAGCTAAGACACGCAACCCGGTGGGCAGGCCTGGGTACCATACCACTTCCAAATAGGAAGCGCAGGGGCGGGACAGGAAGTATAAAAGCCAGACTCTATAGCTCAGTCTGGGGGAAGCTGCTGGAGGAGAAGGAGGTTTCTCCATTATGGCTGGGATGTTAGCCTGACCCTGTTACAAGGCCAATGGGACTACCCATGGTAGTAGCTTAGAGGGTCTGCCTGAGCTACTGGGGCTCAGTGACTGGGAAGGGCTGCTTGCAGCCAGTGACTGGGGAGAGTGGCCTGCTGTCAAAAGTTCAGAAGAGCTGCCTGCGACTTGCTGGAGTAGCTTGCCCTGAATGTCTTGGAGAAGTTGCTGGATGCTAGTGACCCCAAGGGCCTGCTAGGGCTGCCTGTTGCAATATACCCCAAGGAGCTGAACTACAACATGGGTTACAGATACCTGGGTACAGGGATGGAAGAAGAGGCCCAGGGATAGCCGGCCTCAGTCCAGCTTTGCCCATGCTGGGGGTACCAATCAACATGTTTCAGCAGGAGCCCTGCTGACTTAGTGGTGGGATGGCCTGCCACTGCTAGGGTCCTGGGCTGGGATGCAGTGGAGTTGGCTCCCCTTGGCCACCCCAACCCTGGGGTGACTGCCCCCTTGGCCTGCTAAGCCTCACTAGGCTGTAGCTGGTTGCTCTGCTGCCGTGCCTGAGGGCCTGGGGAAGGGACTATATATTTTGCCTGCTTCACCCTGTCAAAAGAGCCAGGGCTACTGACTGTTTGCCTGCCCGTAGTGAAGCGGTGTGGCCTTCCTCTGAGGCCGACATCCTGGGTCAACCCCAAATTACCACATGTGGTGGAAAATGAGGACAACCACCCTCCTGAAGTAAATGGGGGACCACCCTGTTTGTGTGAACTGTCCACGTCATCCCTCACAATGGATTGGGACAGACTAATAAAGTGGTGGGCTGAGATCCAGAAACAGCAGCATACCACCCAGCTACAGCAGCTGCTGCAACAATTAGGGGCCCAGCAACCGCAACTCATCTGGGCAGGAACAGGAACAAGAAAGGCAATATACATAGCAGCTGGCCTCTCTCCTGCCCACCCCAACTGGTCTGGCCACTGGAGGTGTGACTTCCACATCAACTGCCAGGCTACTCTTACACCTCACTAAAATGGGGTCGGGCAATGGCCCTGAGATGTTCCTGGCGAATTTTGAACATGTCGCCTCTGCCACTGGATGGGACCTAGTGCAGTGGGCTACACACTTGACTCCCTATCTAATGGGACCCACACAAGCAGCATTTTGTGCTTTCTCGGATGAACTCACAACTATCAGAGTGTGAAGGCGGCCATCTTGGACGTGCTGGATATTACTCCTGAGACATTTCGGCATCACTTCTGAAGGAGGACCAACCCAGTAGGAGTCCGGCCCTGAATGGTGGCACAGGAACTAAAGTATGCCTGCTGGCTTTAGCTACAGCAAGAGCAACGGTCCTCCCTGGAAGTAGCCAAACAGGTTATGGTCGAGCAGCTCCTGCACATTCTGTCTGCTCAAGGTCACACCTAGGTCATGAGGCACCGGCCTGCCACCTTGAATGCCACCATGCTCTTGATGGAGGACTTCTTGGGGGCTGAAAGCTTGGAAGGCCCTGTGACGACCCTGAGCTCCCTCGGACCCGGCCCTGCATGGCTGCTTTACATGTCCCCTAACAACTGTCCAACCACCACCCCTCTGAGGTGATGGTCGTAACCCCAACTAAGTCGTAATCCCAGCCCATGACCTCCCTGGCCACCCTTAAGTTGAATGGAGGACCAGAAAACCCTGAGGCAAGACTCCTCTGAGCCCCTGGGATGGGGCTGTAGCTGGTTGCTCTGTTTTTTTTTTTGTGTGTGTGCTCTGCCCTGTCTGAGGACCTGGGCATATAGACTGGGTTGTTTGGCCTGCCCACCCTGACTGAGGGCCAGGTACTGTGTATTTTGTCTGTTCCTCCCTGTAGGAAGGGCTACTGACTGTTTGTCTGCCTGTAGAAAAGCAGTATTGCCTCCCTTCAAGGCCCACATCCCAGACCTACCCCAAACTCTCACAGGGACAGTTGCTTCTTGACCCCTGTTGTGATCAAGTATGTGCTGAAGCATGAGATTTGATTACCCTTTTCTCAACATATACAGCTACAAACAGAACAAGTAATAGAGCAGTCACTACAGTGAGCATATGATGTGTTGCTGATCCATACAAGAGCTACTCACAGACAGCCAAGAAACTAAATTTTACAACCCGTGTCACTCAATAGGTGAAAACAAGATATATCATACTGAAAGAATTGAGTGGTGCTCTTTCCTCTGAATATCTGTATGAGACTTGCAGTACAAACCATAAGCACCCTATAAGGATGCTTATAGTTTTATGGAAACACTGTTTGCACATGGATAGCTTGAGGCTCAGCTGGGTTAATCAGTACTTCTTTCATCTTCTGAAAGAACTGATCAATGGGCCAATTTACCAGCAAGTGCTGCTAGAGTATCTCAGGATGTTTGAAAGACGTGACATGTCTGATCAGTTGCTTAGTTATTTGGGACACATAACACCACCTCTCCCACCCCACAACAAACAACTAATTCTGAAAGAGATGAGATAAAGCAAAAAACTATGCTAACTTTTATAAGCCACCTGCCAGACACTGATGATCTAATTTTCTTTTAGTGCATGAACATAATTTAATACATTTACTATGTGTTCCTTTCCAACTTACAAAGAAAAGAAGGGAGCAGTTGGTAATAATTAATTCCAGAATAAGTTTAGTCCCACTTCACAGGAGAATACTCCTAACTGGTATATTCCCAACTGCAGTGTTCTGGCCATTGTGTGGTACATTCCTTGAAAGCAGAAAAGGGTAAATGGGTAGCTCAGACTGTGCCAATGCTGATGCTATTCACAGTCCCCCAAAAGTTGGGAATATTGTGGCCAGTGACTCCCCAAAGCCCAGGGTTACACAAGATGGAGCTTCTGTCTTTTTAGGTTTAGCTTCCTCCAAGCATGCAAACAACATTCATTGCTTTAGTCTCAGGATGCCAAAAAGGACCTTTTCTCTATGTCCCAAGGAGTTTCATCAAAAATATTTATGCCTAGACTTCCTCTTCCACAGTTCCTCTTTACTTATTATAATAAGGGAGGTGCATTGCACATACTGTGCCAGTATCCAGTTTCATGCTGAGGTTATAAAATATTTCACAATTGTGAAATCTGCATTTTCTCTATTGCCAGCAGTGGCTAGATGGGATATTTCACACGGGATTTTTAGCTATGTGCCCTCTGTGACACTGGCCAGCCAGGTGCCAGCTCATGCTAAGGTCCCCATGTCTCACCTATACAATGAAAGATACATTGCTGGAATCTGTCTGGCTCACTTGTGGGTTAATATTGATATAATAGGTATTAAAAGTATAAGAAAATGTTTAGACTATTGAATGCTTGTGAGATGCTGCATGAAATAAATTTACTTGTAATATTTCTTCCATATTGTAATGTAATATATGAGCAATTGTATTGTGAGCCTCTGTGGCTGTAGGAATGGCCATACAGGAGAGGGACATCAGTGTGAAGACCTACTCTTTTACAGCAATTATGATGCCACTCCCGAAAGAGGAGATTCCTCAGTACCAGAAGGGTTTTGGTTGGATCTTACAACTGGAAACTCCCTACCTCTGGATAAAGAAACTGTCAACAAAAGGACTATAGACTTGTTCTGCTCAATCCTCTCCTCCCCCCACTGTCCCCTCGAAAAGCTGAGTCATGCAAGTGGAGTCTTCCCAGCAACTGAGTTTGCAGATCAGAGCACAGGGCAGGAGGAGGATAAAATCCCCAAGTCAAAGAAACTAAGAATCTCTATGCTGCTTGGATTCTTGAGGAACAGGGTTTTTTGGGTCTACACAATAGATCCCCAGCTGCTTAGTCTGGGTTAGCTCTTAATAACAAATAGACCTTGATTATAGAAGCCTGTATTATCTTTTGAAACCCAAGATTGTAACTCACTTGTGTGTCTGTCTGTTTGCATGCTTTAATCTTGTAAATAACTCCCTAATTTATTTAAAAGGAAATGGTCATGTAGTTGACTATAGGATTGTGTTGTCTTTGGTGTGAGACAGGAAGTGCAATTGACCTGGGGTAAGAGACTCTGATGTGATTCTTATATTCAACATTGCTATGATTCTTGGTGTAAGGGGCCATTTATCAGAGCGATGCTTACCTGGGTGTCAAAACAGACCAGAATACTCCAGGGGACTGTCTGTGATGCTGTGTTAAGGCAGTTAAACAGCTGAGGAGTTTGCACTTAGTTCAGCTGGTTGGTGAAATCTCACCGTAGAACTCTGTCAGTTTGGGGTTTGTGCCCTGGTCTTTAACAGTCTGCCCCAAGGTTGGTATTTATGCTCTTGTGTCACCATTGGGAGCATCGCACCCTCCATATCACCTCTCTGTCTCTCTCTCCATAGTTATGAATTACATCCTATAGAGATGGAAACAAGTTAGGCCAGAAGAAAGCGGTGTATTTCATATAGCTTTTCATAGAGCTCTGCTTCAACATAATTTTCTGTGAGCATATGGGCTATGGCCATTTTAAAGTACTCTGTGTGATTCTGCTGTCATAGCAACAGTGTAATACGTTTATTAAAGGAACAGGCACTTTTAAATGAAAAAGTTCATCTCAGCCGTATACTATGGCAGCTATTCATATTGGGAAAGCCATTAGAGACAGCATTGTACATGACAGTTTAACTGAGGGGTTGTAAAATACATTTTCAGTGTTTGGCTGAGTGTGGTAGCAGCAATTTGAAACCTTTTTTAAACTATATAATTCTCTAAATAGATTCCACTTTTATGCACATGTTTAGAAGCTTTGCTATCTTACAGTAAATGCCTTCATGGACCCTTTAAAGGTATGAAAAAGAAATATATTTACCTACTTAAATTACTTAAAAGAAAAACAAACACCCCACTCTGCCCCCTCCCCTCCACCTCCACACATGCCTAAATACTTGAACCAAACCTTTCAACTTGTCAAAGTCCAAACAAGAGATACAGCATTTGATAAAGACCCAAAACGAGAGAGAAAATTATTCAGGAAGGAAATTTTAAAAGCTATATTAATTCCTTAGAGGAAATCACTTTCTATAAGCCTCAGTTTCATGCTTCTTTATCTCAGATGTAAATAATTTATGAACAATAGCAAGAGGACTCACATTTGTGTCAAACTTCTGTCACTTTGGGCCTTAAATGAGTGCTTTCCATTGAAACAGGTGACAGTTGAGAGCTATGGCCTGAATTGACAGAACAAGAGGCACAAACTCACTTTTGGACAAAAATTCACACTGTATCCATGGGTACTGAAAACTTTTCACAATCGTATGCTCTGTGAACATAAAAAGGCATATATCTATGAGGAATTCAACCTCAGAGGCAAGACAAACAGAATAGTGAAAAGAAGTTTTCACTAGAAAAGTGTGCCAGGCTGGTATGGTTACCATAAATAAAAGTGGTGAACTGATGCATGTAAGTGGTTAGGTGTGTTTAAAAAAATAGAAAAATGCCTCTCTCCTTTAGTTAGATTCTGGATAAAGCCAGTATTGAAGCCATGGTAAAAGGTGGGGGATTTGTAGCACGACTTATTAAATAGAACCAGTCAGAAAAGAGTTTAAACTTTTACATGCTGTTACCACAAGAGAAAAATATAAAAACCAAATATACTTCCAATCCCATCTTTTACAATTTTCTAAGAATTGGCTTGGTCACAGTTAATTAAATCAGCACCATTTAAGAATTTGCATTAATCTAGTTTGACTCCATATACTGGCACCAAAACTTACATCAGTACCATAAGTCATTGTTATTTCTGCTCTTTGGAACAACGGCATTCAAGTGCCTGTAATGCTTATAGACACAAGTCACCAATGAGACACAATTAGGCTCAGGAGACCCCAATTAGTCTGCACTAAACTGATTTGCCCTCCATCAGCATGCCTGCCTTCTTAATGATGTTTGGACTCCTTGCTTCAGAGAAGGCTGTGTAGAATAAAACATGGGATAACCTACTGATGATGCAGAGGAAAGCTGAGTATTTCACTACCTGCCTAACCCAGCACTAAAACTGGAAGAAACCTATAAACATTCTCTCAAGGGCTTCATTTAAGGTTAAGAATTGGGAACATAACTTGTGTCAGTGAGACATCTAAAGCTTCCAGGGTCCCTGGACAGCTGTGTCTGTTTGCCTTTGATTGTGAGATAGACTAGTTAAAACAAGTTTTAGAGTGTTAGGTTGACCTCTATCTTGTCTTAAAGCAACCTACTTTCTAAAGAGTGTGCTGGGAAAATGGGCCTGGCTTATTTAAAACAATTACAGAAATTAGGGGTGTTTTTAAAGACAGTTTGGTGGTAGTGGAAAGAAAGTGTTTGTGAGAGGGGAGCCAGCCAGCCTCTAAAGTTACAACAAAGTAAGTACTAGCTATTGAAGGATTGGCTGGTAGCCAAGCCAATATTTTCTTTCTTTCCTACTGCTCAGCAAGCAGCCCCTTCTTTCTGTTCTTTTCTTGTAGGTCAATTTGCCTTTTCTCCCTAGATCAGGCCTACAACAGTACAACATAGTCTGCAGATTTCAGTGGAAGATATTCATATCACAGCAATCCACAGATATCCTTCCCTCAGCTCTGACTCAAATCTCTATTTGTGCTAACAGGACAGGGCTGATTATTTAAAAATTCTGCACCCAGAAAGTCTCCTCTTTCCGAATCTGGTTCCGTAGTCCCCAAGCTGGCCTAAGTGTAGGCCTTTTAAAGAAATAAAAGCACAGATATGCTGGAGGTGGGACTAACAAGCAGCAATGACTGTAAATTAAAATCCCTAAGGTAAAGCTTTGAATGAGTCAGGGTCAGTTAGGGACAGAGTAGAAAAGGGAAACATTTTATTAACAGCACTCTTTCCTGGTTGCTCATGGCAGGAATGAGAGGCATTATAGCCTAAGTTACTGGAGAAATTCTCTCCAAGGCACCTTTCCAAAGCTACAGCTAAAAATAACTTGTTATGGAAAAAGGGAAAAGGACAGAAAAGACTGGGGGAGTGACTAAGACCAGGTCTACACTATCCCTTACTTCGGTAGAACTTACGTCACTCGGGGGTATGAATAAGCCACGCCCGGAGCGACGTAAGTTACACTGACCTAAGTGTCACTGCGGACATAGATACCACAGAGCTGGATTTATTATGCCAATGGGAGAACTGTCTCCCATCAGCATCAAATGTCTTCACTAAATGCTCTACAGTGGTGCAGCTGCATCAATACAGCTGCACAGATGTAGTGCTTCCAGTGTAGACTAGCCCTAAGAAACCCGTTCTAAGTATCCCATAAAGCACAAAGTTTTGTTGAAGGCAAGGTAAGCATGGGAGATCAATTTGGGGCTTAGGTTCAGTTGTTTTTTTCATTGCTTCTGAGCCTAGCTGACTGACTTCCTCTCTCTGTACAGTGGGGAAGCAGTGATTTTTCATTAGGGGAGAATGATTTTGCATATGTCATTTATAACTTGGCATAAGGGTGCCACAGAATGACAGATTTTAATAAAAAATGATTAAATGCTTCAGTGTGTCTTGAAAGTTCTACTGTGGATAAGCTAGAAAGTATGGAGACAGAGCACAAGATCTTGCTTTATTGCATTGCTCTGGCAGCAAAATTATAGCTTGATAGTAGCCATTAAATGGGTTAAAAAGCAGCTTCAAAGCACATATGAAACAATGCTTTTCTTGCACTATGTCACAGAAAGTAACCAATACATTCTTTTAGCGTTAATTTTCCACATTCCAGTTTGAAAGTCTGTATCTGGAATTCAGTCCCTGTGCCATAAGCAAATATCTGTTTAAGTATTTATATGGCCCATTTCACCATAGTATCCACACACACCTCCCTAACATTTTGTCTTTCCTAACTCCCTCACGGCATAGCTATGCTGCATCTAGGAGTGAGCCTCCCAATCTAGAGCTAGCACTCTAAAAATAACTGTGTAGATATTGCAGCCCAAGGTGGAACTTGGTCTCTGAAGCATAGGGGAGCGGCTGGGCTCAAGTTCCTTATCTGCAATGTCAAAGCACCGTCTACACAGCTATTTTTAAAGCACTAACACAAGCCCCATTTTACAGAGAGGAGCCAAGACACCGAGTACACTAAGTCAGAGCCAGAAATTGAACCCAGCTTCCCACATCCCAGTGCTGTATCCTAGAACTTCCTTTCACATAGACCTCAAAATTAGATTGTACTGAAGATCAGCCCTAAGAAGAGCAAAATGCATTCCTATAGGCCCATTGTCACAGGCAATATAGGTTCTTAAGGTCTGCACAATTGAATTAGAATTGTAGCACGCTGAGATGGGGTTGAGGTACTGACCACAAGTGTACAGTTCTTTCTCAGTTATACAAAATGCTGTACTATAACTAGTAGAAGGAATCAGATTTGCAACCTTTCTGCGCTTCAATTGGCTACTGCCCTCAAAAAGACAGTACATATATACCCAAAATGATTATGACGACTTCAACTTCTCAATCACCAAGATCCTGTTAGCTCCAGCTCAACCTTTCCTCATAGGCCTCCCTGTTCTGGCTGCTCCTTGCCCTGAAGTAAAAGTAAGCCACCAAAATTTAATTTTAAGGGCAATTAAATATGTTCATATTAACAACTCTCTCTCAGTAATCACAGTGCTTGCGAGAGTGAAGAACCCAGTGTCCTAAGACCTAGTGCAGTTTGAAATCATGTTAAGAGGAAAATAATACTATTCCTGAGAGGAAATGGAAGGAAGATACAGTGATGAGAGACAGGATGTGGAGTGTTTAAAGTAAATATAAAGTTCTCAGGGGGAGAACTTCCTGAGCACAGTGAGGGGTTCAGAGCGAAAGTTGTTGAAGAGGCAGGTGAAGGAAGGTAAGTGTATTCCTTGCTGATAACTGGTGTTGTTGGTTGTTAGTTGTCAGTGTAGGCTGCGTGCATGTGTCCCCGTGTAGATGCTATACCAGCTCTGCGCAGGTAACCGAGACGGCACTCACAATCAAATGAATCGACACGACCAAGGATTAGCTGAGTAATGAAGGCACCCAGCCAGGTTCATTGCAGTTGAAGCACAATGAGAAGCGACCTATAGAATAGCTACCAGTACACTTAAAATATGAGTGCACCGTTACAATGGACTCAGCACAACTTAACGGCAGGACTTTCCATTATCCCCTAGGCCGGACAACATCGTTCCGTCTGACACTCTCTTTTATACACTGTTACAGACAATTTTGTTCTGCCCCCTTTGATGTACATAGATGCCACCTTCTTGATGTAGTCTAATACCACCCTGTACCATAAATTGGATGATTCGAGCAAAACAACTCTATTTGTCACCTCATCAGACATTTCTATTCATCAAAGTGTCATTTCAATGGGTCAGGTTGCCCTTGTTATCTCTTTGGTGTTAAGATGTTCTGGTACCTTTTGCACCTGCTGTGTATTTTTAGTGATGTTTTGATATTAGTAATATTTTGGAACTATTCGCAGAATCAGTATTTTCTCCACGCCAGTTTCAGTCAAGTCGTAAGTTCACAGACTGACTCCTGTTAACTTGGCTTTTTCCACATAGGCCTTATGCCTTAACCTGTTCTGGTAGGTTGCAGGCCTTAAGCTCTCACTTCTTATAACAACTGGAAGGTTCTTCCTACTATGTCAGCAGTAACCATATCTTGAACTGATGAAAACCTGAGCTTTGAATTCACTTTGCCCACGATTCAGTTATTTTGTAACCAGAGCAGCCCCCAGTGTCATCTAATTAGCTAAACCCATTCTGTAGTCACAGGCATTAGGATGAGAAGTACTGTCAGACTGAAAGCTCTGGTTTACAGTGGTGGATACTGTCAGAGTTTCTCTGCTCAGTGCCACCCTTTGGCAGCCTTTTATTGCTCCCCTTCTCTGTGGATGACCCATTGTCATATGCCCTTGAGGGCACTCACCCTCACTGATGGTCAAATAGAGCAAAAGCCCTGGCTGCTCATAGTCATTAATCTTCAAAGTCATTGACTACATTCACCTGGCCAAATTACAAAGTGGACATTTACATTCCATCTATTGATATTCCCCAGTACTTACAATTGAAGAAAAAAGGTCTCCATTTTCCTTTGTAAAATGCAAAATAAGCTGCTGCATTACATACATGGACAAGCAACATCTACTCAGTGCATGTGATTTATAAAGCAAGTGGGGAACCCATTTAGGTGAAAGATGCTATTAAAAAAAAAGTAGACATTATTTTCATTTATTTCAGTGCTCTGTGCAATGGAATCAGAGTACATCAAAGAATTCCTACTGCAGAACAGCAGAGAGCCAGTGCTGTCTACAGCCTAATTTTTTAATATGTCGTATTATTGAAAGATACCACTTATAACAGCCCTTCTTCTGCTTTCTCCTGAACTGGTAAAGGAGTGAGACTAAACAGCTGTTCATATGAGCACATTAATCATGTCAAGGGAGTCTAACATATCACTGTGGATAGTCCCTCATCCATTAAAACACAGGTTGTTTTTTTCCTGTGTAGATCAGATCAAACCCTTTTTCAGACATGACCAGAATTCTCATAGGTAGATACCTAAAAATTAAGAACCTACATCTATATGTACTTGACTAAATAAGTGGGATGATTTTCATAGGTACTGAGTTATATAGCTCCGATTTGCACAGGGTTACAACACAGTCTTCTGGGTTAAACAGGTCTGATCCCATTTACAAGCAGAAATAAATGCTATTATATGGTCCCGATCTTTAGAGGGTTTTAACATGATACAGTAACATGGCTATAATTAACTTTGGTTGTCCACACAGGTCACACCAAATCATGCTATAGGTGGCTGGAGGAACAGAAATTACTTACCAATAAGTAAGTGCTCTTTGGGAGCGCTGCCTGTGCCTATTCACATGTGTGAGATAAATGCATCTCTTAGCATGCAAACTCAGAACCTCCTAGAGAGCAATGTCACACTTGTTTCAACTTAATCTGGCCCAAAGTATGTTTCAGCCAGTTGACAAGGAGGTTTAATTAATCTGACCTATAGAGGTGGAGGTTATCACTGAGCCTTTTATTTCTAAGAGGGTTGCTAAATGCTATTTTGAAGAAAAAGGGATTCTAATCTAAGTAGTGATTTTCAGATAATTTAAGGGTTGGTAATAAATTCCTGAGCCACACTTTTCCAGTTTAGAAAGTGGGTTCCCAGAGTGATCATGTATTTAAACTTTCTCTAAATTGTCAGCTTGTGTTCCCTCTGTAGTCTGTATAAATTTCAGGCACAATTAGCAGAGTCAGCCTGTGCTGGCACATTGAGCAATTGTAGTGATGTGGGGCTGCCCTGGCCAACCCTCCTGTCCCAAGCCTGCCTTCATTGCCCTCTAAAGTGGGGTCTTCTCAGATGTTGACACAGGGCTTCCATCAGTCTTTCCTAGTATCTTCTAGTACTCCTGAATGAGGGGTGGAATTCCACACTGTCACTTACTGAGGGCTGTGGCTTAAAGCCACAATTTAGACATGCTGGAAGATTATCATTTTCCCCAGTACCACCAATCTTGTGCGCTCCGTTGTGGGCCCTTTTGTGTGATGTGCATTGGCTGGAGGAAGAAAAGGACAGTGACTCATCTCTGGCACTGAATGGCTTTAATAATAGATCTGGTTGAAACACTTTTCTGTCAGAAAATGCCACTTCGTCAAAAACCAACATTTTCCAAGGAAACATGTCAATTTTGTCAAAATTGACTGTAGAAAAAAATAAAATAATTTAACTTTGGTTATCCACACAGGTCATGTTACACATGGCTGAAGGAACAGAAGTTATTTACCGATAAAGTAATTTTTGGAAGTACTGCCTGACAAGACAGCATTTACCAGGATCTAAGTAAATTATAGAGAAAAGGCTTTTGTTTTTCCCCTTTTTGAGGAGTGGGGCTGAAGGGGATGGAAGGCAGGAAGGAGGGAAAAGTGTTTTTCACGTAAATGCTTTCTGCAATTTCCTTAACTACCTAACGCTTGGATTTATCAAGGCATGCTATACATTCACATTATGAAAACATTGCACAACAGTAAAGAATTTGAATGTCTTATCTCAGACTTTTAGAATTAGGGGAAATTATGTAGCTGGTAGTTTTACTGCCCTTCTCCACAAAAGGAGTAGTGACTAATGAGCTACATTCTGTCCAGGTTGCCTCTGTGATTGCCTTCTCAGCTTGCTTTTCAAACATTTCTGCTCAGGAAAATATATTTAAGTATGAATGAATTTTTAGATAGAGGGGGCCTCAGTGTTGAATGGCAAAGGTCTGTAATAATAAGATAACAAATAACTATTCTTCCAGAAATGGGTATTAGAGAGACAGCCATCCAGCAACGATTCCACAGTATCAAGCTTTTTTCCCTCTTAGTTTCAAGCCCTGATTTTGAACACTGGCAACTCTTCATTCCACTTGTTTTTCCTATTTTGAGTCCCTTTGATTTTATAACAAGTGTTTTGAAACCTTGACCAAAATGCCCACAGTCAGTTTGAAAGCTAATAAGCTGCTCCTCTGTTGTTAAGTAGAGTTGTACATGAACCTGAGTAATTCTGAGTAGGAACTAAAATATCATTTCATAATTTTCCTACTAAATGAAGTTTTCAAAAAAATATGATTGGGAGTCAATCAAAATGTTCTGTTTTGAGAAAATTGAAATGCTTTGTTCCAATTTTGCCTTTTTAATTGCATATTATAATTCATAATATAAAAGTTTCTAAGTGAAAAGTTATTTTTTAAACAAAAACATAATTTTTCCATTCCAATAAGGCTGAAACACTGGTTCGTTTATTGAAATACTTAATTTCATTTTTTTCTAATCAATTTTGACAAAATTGGCACATTCCCTTGGAAATGTTTTATTTTTGACTAAGTGGCATTTTCTGACAAAAAAGTGTTTCAACCAGCTCTATTATTAAAGCCATTCAGTGCCAGAGCTGAACAGCAAATAAGACATTTTATCTCCAAGCCCCATCCTCCGTCCTCTAGGCCATATGGAAAACCCTGAAATTGTCTTTAAAAAAAAATTGTCTCTCTATATTTTACTCAATTTTTCACACTGAAACTGAACCTGACAAGGCAGACATGAATACAAGTTCTTCAATGCTCTGACTATTTAAACCAATCTGCAAGCTGAGAACCATTTAAAAGAGTTTCTCCTTAATTTTTTTGAAAATTAAGTCTGATTTCTGAGCCTTCTACACAGTAGCAGTTTGAACCACCAATATTTCAGTTCAGATAAAATTGTTTTATTAATATAACTTACCAGAGAATTGATACCAGACCTCATGAATATCAAATTTCACTGAGACCTATCTATTTTTAAGAGGATTAGGAGACACAAATAGTTTCTTTATAATCCCATGGATTCCATTTCTGCAGTTGCTGCCTACCATTGTTTTTATAAATCCAAGGGACACCAGTTTCAGTTGGTATTTTTACAGCGCCCAAGGGCTCCAACTCTATAGGTTTTAGCCCTACCAATAACTTTCTACTTTCCAAAGGTGATTGTCAGGCACATGATTTTCAGTGACCTACAATTCTGAAATCATGAGAGCATGGTTTTAAGACTTGCACTGGCCATTCCAACTCTGATGGACAGCTGAGCAGGGTTTAGACCTCTATGTATAAAGTAAAATCTGAAACAAAACATTTTCAGCTTATGCTAGGGAAGACTTCACTTGCTAACTATTAAAGTCAACTTTTAAGTTCCAGATGGAGCAAAACCAAATCCTCAAATTTGAATACCCTCATACTTAGGGAGATGTGGATATAGATCCAATTCTTCTCCCTATATTAGGACAAAATAAAGTCTGGATTCAAATACTATTAGCCATTGTAGCCCAAGCAACTGACCAATATTTGGAGTCTTGCAGTTTGTCTACATTAGGAAGAGAAATTGATGCTAAAATCAAGTAATTCTTTGATGCAGTCCTGTTCATTTACAAATAATTTACACAAAGTCCTGTTTCCCTGAATAGAGTAGGAATGAAACAGCAGGAACCTTTTTTTTTTTCCCCTCATAGTTTGAGCTTCTTTCCAGCCAGTACCCTACCTAAAAATCTCCCTCTCTTCATTTTATCTCAGAGAAAGTGCTTCTCCTGCTGTCTGCTTGGCTTAGACTGCTTTCTCTGCCTGTTTCTGACTGCAGACATACCCTCCATGAAACAACACCCTGCAAAAAACCCCTGTGTCCACATAGCTCATTTTCACACCAGCCTTGCATGTAGACTATATTTTGGAGGATGGTACTTATTGTTTCAGCTATCTTACTCCAGAAAGAGTTTAACTGCTTCTTACAGTTACTCTGAAAAGCTGTCACACTTACCCATTTCAATAAGGTTTTCACCCAATCTTCATCATAACAAACCCAATCTTTGGGAAATTTCAGATTTGGATTTAGATATTGCAATGGAATCTGGAGAAGTTAATATGGCTAGTGTGGCTGTTGTTCTTGCTGGTGGAAAAGTAGAACACTTTGGTCCCCAGGACCATCAGTCTTTCATGACATTAATTTACTCAACAAGAAAAAAGTACACTGTCATCTCAGTATTTCACCGTATGGAGGAGACATTCATTACCTATCTATGGACCTAATCCAAAACTCACTAAAATCAACTGAAAGATTTCCACTGAATTAAGTGGGCTCACAGCACTTAACTGTGCTCTGATGGGATGAGGAAAGGTTCATTGTTTTGATTGGTGTCACCTGGGATTCCTGCAGATAAGCCAGTAAGAACCACCAGGTATGTGACGATTACCTAAACTAAGGTAAACCAAGCATCATCCACGTGTCCTGTCACACACACATGGATACCAGGTACAGATCTTGTTCATTTACACAGAACATGTTATTGTAGCTCTTCAGAGTAAGTCACATGACACAGTAGTAGTTTTAGAACGCCTGTTTTTCATACCACAAATTTTAATTTATAACAAGCAGTTATCTGCACTGCCATTTCCCTGCAATGAAAGAATATGTTAACATGCTACTTATGTCAAATTTAAGGAGTGGTTAGATGGCTCCTATTCACCTTCATTAACAGGTGCAACCCTCACATGGAGATTATGATGTCTTTCAGTTAAATACATAGTGGACATGTTTACAGTGTCAGCTCCTTGGACAATGACAACCCCTCCTACATTTGGCATACAGCAACACAGGTGTCTGAAAAGGAAGGACTGGACAGGCTATGAAGTGACATGACCCCATTGGAGTTTATCAGCTCCTCCACGAACCAGACTGAACCTCTAGGGGCATCCTATCCTATGGACTAAAACAGTGGCTACCATAGCCCTCTGATACCATTTCCCAGCATGCTCGGTGTCTGGGGAGAGGATAGAATGGACTAGAAACTCCTGCTGATACAAGTAGGGAGCCTTCTGTGTGGGCTGATATGGGCAAGTAGTTTGCTGGGCCAGTGATGATCCAGGGCTGCTCAGCCTCTCAGTGGGAAGGGACAGCCTGACTCAGAGACAAGAAACTAGTTCTAGTTTCAGTGTTGAAGTCTGAGAGCTCAGATAGAAGCAGAACAACCCAGGGAGTCTCGGAATAACTCCCCCTCCTCACAAACAGAGTCTTTGAACTGTGGGATTTAGTGCATGGGTCAGGCAATTCCAGCCTGCAGAAACCAGCATTCAGAGGGGCAGAGATCCTCCTCTGCATCAGCTACTGAGGGCCAGCGGAGACCCTCACCAGACTCCAGACCAGGGAGACAGGGAGGGACCTTGCCCCACCCAGAGGCAAAAGCTCAGTAAGGAGATTCCTTCCTTTTGTCTAAGATAGCAAATGTTCACAGTGGTACAACACTTGTCTCCAGACTCATTCTCAGGTCACCACCTGCCTGGAAAGGGGGTTGGGATAGGGGTTGATTCATTAGCGTTTAATGTTTATTAGTTAATCCCTAACACATTCGCCTGCTCCTATTTTCCCGTCCCCGGTAAAGTTTCTTGGTACACTTGCTTTGGGGTGGATCATTTCTTCGCTAGCATAGCACTGATGTACTTTATTGTTTCTTGAGTACTGTGTTTTACTCTCCTTCTCCATTTATTTTCCCAGGGGACAGCACCCCTTGAGTCTCAGATACATTGAGGAGATAACTTGGGTGGAGGCAGCAGGCACCAGAAAAAGGACCCAGAACCCAATCCCTGTGAGGAGAGGGGAGAAACCACTTCATGTAGCAAGCAGCTAGCGGGAGGCTAGAGCTATAATTCAGGAGAGGGGCCATAGATGCCACTGCTAGGATTAATTTACTAGGAGATGTTAATTGTCAAGTAGCATCACTTCAAAAGTCATTGCTCTGCCTATGAGCAGTAAGTCCAGCGTGACCTAGATCATCAGGCCTTAAAGTATATGAGGAGCACCTTGCTTTGTGAGTGTAGTGAAGCAATAGGCTTGGAGCCTTACAAACCTTTATGGGAATAGGGATCCTCTGAGAAACTACAAATGAACAATCTGAGTGTTGTCAACACTGTGAAGGCCTGGGAAAGAGTCACAGAGAGAAGCAAACTCATTAGCACTGCAACAGGGAGCTTCAATGCCTTCTTAATGTGCTTTGGAGTACTGGGTTGCTACTAGCATACCAAAGGAGGCGCTAGCAACTGAAGGGTAGCCATCCGTGAGGACATTGGTTCAGGATGTAGCAACAACAGCTCTGCACCTATGAGTTTTCATGTCAAGTTACAGCCTTTCCTGGCACAGGAAGGAAATACCTAATGGGATTTGAAAGGTTTGATAGCTGGGGGTATTTCCCCAGCATCCACAACTGACATTTGGTTCCAGCAAGTGGGACAACTTGTGGAGAAGTGGGTCCATCTGCCACTGATAGCAGCCACTATAAGAAAGCTAGGTCTTTTAGCTTAGGCAGTAGAAGCTGATGCCTGAAGATCCAGAAGTCCCAGTTTCACTCTCTGCTGCTGCTGACTACCCAGCTAATCTGTTACAATTGGTGACCTGGATGGGGAATTGAACTGAAAAACCTCCAGCTGGGGGAATGTGTAAGCCATGCCTACTTGGGGTGAGCATCTATCCCCTCTGGTGGCAGTTAATGAGGCCACAGAGAGGTTAATGAGCTTGCTATAGCATTGGCTAAGCAAGCTGGGTCTTTTAGTACAGGTACTAGAGGCTGCTGTATTAAAATCCAGAGGTCTCACGTTTCATCCCTGCTGCTGCTAACTCACCAGGGGTGTCAGCGTTAAACAAACATTACAGCAAACACTGTTCGTTTATAACAAAAACGTAGCTGGTCTGCAGGATTGCCAAAAATTGCCCTGCTCTCACTCAGTATTTTACATGCAACTGTAAAAGAGGAGACTGTTTTCTTCCTTGTTAGCAAAGTGATGCCTCATTGACAGCAAATACTAATGTGCACAGAAGTTTCTCAAACCCATGATAAACATTTGCGCTTTCTAATTACCAGATGCTACACAATTCTGAGCTAGCCCAAGGAAGTTCTTGAAGCTGCCAAATTCTCATTTAGGTAGCAATAACAAGGTTCTCAGAAAAACTAATTAGGGCTGCAAATACTGAAACAAATAGAGACATAAAAATGTTTCTTCTTCTAATGTTATTTTGTAGCATTCCCTTGCCAGTATTAACATTTGTTAAATTTTGAGCTTCAGAACTTTACCGGATGTCAGAATAAGAAGTTTCTGCCAATTTACTTTATCAAAGTATCTCAAGATTAGAGTATGGTATTAGTTAATGCAGAGCACATGTCAGTGAGTGTGACTATGCTTTTGCAAATCTTGATACATTCTGGAATAACATATCTAAATTTCAGATTACACATTGTATATGATAATTTGAGTGTTTTGGTGTGAAAGTGTGTTTCAACCCTTTTGAAGGTGTAGACAAAAAGTTTGCTTTTTGAAGGTAGTAATAGAAAAATATTATTTGGGGTCCCAGTTCAGCAATTTGCTTAAGCACATGTCTAATTTTTGGGACTATTTGTGGGTTTAGAGATAAGCACATACTTAAGTACGTTGCTCATCAGTGCCTTAAATGGCAGACTTAATTATTTACATACAAAAATAGAACTTTCATGCGCATGAAAATATTTTGGCATGGCAGATGTACAAACTGTTTGCATGTACAAATACTGTTATCTGAATTTAAGCTATTTTGGAAATGAGCCTTAATTATTAATTTAATTGTGATATTACTATGCATCTGGGACACAAGGACAAGTATTGACATGCTTGTCATCTGCTTTTTTCACCTATAGACCATTTTTGTACTAAGTAGAATGACGATGTGAGTGGTTTTGGTAACGTGTTTTTTAAAAACTCTGCTCTGTACATTAAAGTGCATCACACTATATACAAATGTAAAAAAAAAAAAATCACCTGCAAAATTAGTCAGCCATACTGTTCTTTTAAAAAAAAAATCTTTTGTATGAAAATACTATTTCTTATCTTTATAATTGCCCCAAATACTAGCTCTTCATTGTCCAGCGTGTACAGAATGCATCTAATCTCACATAATCAAAAAAATATTAGTCCCATCGATAAGCAATCTCTCTGGCTGGCCATTCATTTTGGGTTTTAGTTCTAAATTGCTTTTATTTTAAAACCCCTTTCCATCCTTTCCTTTCTTCCTTATTTGTCTAGCAGTTCTTTTCTTTCTCCCCTTGTACACAATCTTACTCCTTTGGGGGGGAAGTGGTGGGGAAGAAGGAGAAGAGAACCTTCTTCTCTGCACTTGTGCTATCTGACACAGACTTCCTGGGTCTACAATCCCTGTCTTGCTGGACCATGCTTCCTACTGTCTCTGTTTTCACTTTGTTTTATTTTGTAATGGGGAATTCTGCGAGTCGTTTTGGAACAGAGTTTATGAGAAAAACAGTACAAAATGAGTTGTGTTTTCTTTTGAGGCTACTAGAACCCACTTGATGTAATCATAAACTTAACACGTTAAGTTGTGTTCCTATTTGAAGGAGGATGGACTAACCCTCTGCCCCTTACTTACGCAAGTCTCACATTGATTTGTCTCTATATGCACAATAAAAAGATACTTATTTTGTGGTGTATTATAGACAGGGTTGTATAACAAATGGAAAGTCCTGATACTACAAATGGAGGTAGTAGCTCTTTTACTATACAAAGTGACTGAAGACCTATTTATAGTTACCTGAAGATCTCCATCTGATGCACTTAGGGAATGATCTTGCAAACTCTACTTTGAAATGAAGAGGAGTCTCACCTGGAGGTCTTCTAGGATCAAGCCAAAGGAAAATATCTAATAATGCATGCTGGAAAAAGAGCGTAGGTTATAAGAGACAGCTTCTTTTAATCTGTTTTCTTTTCCAGCATGCACTGTAGTTTAGCCTATAATTCCCAGAATGCCCTGCTGCTCTGAGCTGGAACTTGGAACAGAGCTAATTGGACCCTCACCCTTACAGCAACATATCCCGTAGGTGAAGTCTCTGCTTTGTCAGTTAGGTGTTGAGTTACGCCCTGAAGCAGAAAGATTTATATTCCCTATATTTGTCAACCTAAATGATTACTTCTTTTTTTTTAATCTGCCTTGTGGCATTCTGTGATCACTCAGTGCTTAAGGTGATTGCACGTCAAGCGAGGCCTACACTAACATTTTATATTCTTTATTGACTACCACAGCATCTGAAACAGAGGTTTAAATCAAGCTGTCCTTACCCACGCCTCTGTCCTTTTATTGTGCAGTAGAGATGGTCAAAACACCAGAAGTTCTATCCCATGGAAAATCCAGAGATTTCAAAATTTGTTTTTGCCCCAAATTTAGACAAAGTCAAAGTCTCTTTTGTCATGAAAAAAACTCAAATTATTTTGTTCTGATCTTATACGGTTGACAAAGTTTTGATCATATACAAAATAAACATTTCAACCATAACACAAGTAAGTCAAAATGAAACATTTTAACCTTATCACAATGAGACCTTGTCATAATTTCCCATAAAATAATTTCAGCAAATATAAATACATTCTCATGAAGTCTTTCAGTTGGTTGCATTTTCAGCCAGCTAGTGAGGGGTTATAGTTAATTTAGAATCTATAAAGTGCATGAGTAGTTGAAAATATTCCTCCCAACATGCACCGCATTCATTTTTCAACACTTCGGTGGAATCCTGATCCTGCTGAACTCAATGGGAGTACTGCCATTGACTTTAATGGGACTAGGTTGAATACAAAGAGTGAAATACTATCTTTGTGTTGATCAATCATCTAAACTTGATTTGGGTCCTTTGGACCAATTATTCCTGCTGTTTTCTCCCTCACAGTTTCTAATATGTAAGAGAACTCTAGAAATTCAGAAACATTATAGCTTTGTAGGAAGGTGGAACAGAAAAAAGCCTACTGAAAATAAGTCATTTTTAAGTGACATTTAAATGTTTTGGTTTTGTGCAGTCAATACTTGGACTGAATCAGAGAACAAAACTAAAACTTAACTTTAACATCATGCTTTGAAGTTACCAGTGCAAGATAAATTAGTTCTTTCATTACAAAGCCATATGTCTAACTTGGAAAAGGCCTTATAGCTGTGCACTAGCAGCAGTAAATAATCACAAAAGAGCTCAAGTCTACACATCTCCTTTGTATTTAAAGATTTTCTTTTATCTTTCATAACAGTGGGAGAAAGAAAAACAGATTAACCTTTTTTTTGCGGGGGGGGGGGCAACAAACTGTCTTTATCCATCAGAGAGAAAAATTTGCTTTGTTCAGCTGTATTTTTCCCTTATTGTTAATATAGTTAAATAAGAGTGAACAACTGTGTGATTAGTATTCTTACTAGGTGACCATATTTGTTTTGCAGGAAACTAGAGACTACAGACAAATTAAGCAACAGCAAATGATCAGAAGATATCCCAATGTGACCCAAATCAATTGCAAGTGGAAATAGGTCATTAATATTTTAATTGATATTTGGAGAAAAATTTAATACAGTTTTTAAACTAAAAGGTATTTTATATTGGCATGGTGTGCCCTGGCTGTTATTCAGTTTTGCTCTAGCCTCAGTCTATGTGGGAGTACCGGCAGCACAGTCCAGTAGTCTGAGAACAGAACTAAAGGCTAGGAGGTCTTAGGTGCTAGACTTGAAACCTAACTTTGGGACACTTTAGAAAATGCCAGTGGGTTTCACAGATATTTGCTGGCAGCAGAGGAATGGGGAAGCTCATGAATCTTGGATTTCATTCCAGATTCAAGAAGGGAGTGTGTTCTAGTTGGCACAGACTTCTGCTCCTCCTTCCTCCTCCTTCCCCCGCCCACCCAGCAGCATGACCCCTTCTGCCCCATCCATCCAACCTGTCCCTGTCTCAGTGCTACCTCTTCTCCACCTCTGGCTCTTTATCCCAGTCTCATACTTCTCATCTAGTGTCACTGTGCTTCAGTGGGTCACAACTGAGGATACCAGATTCTCAACATACTGCTGAGAAATGGGGCAGACTCACCCCAGACTGGTGATTATTCTTCCATAAGCTCTACCAACAAAAGTAAATGCCTGTCTCATCACACTGGTTAACAGGAAGTCAGAAAAGCAGTCTCCTTAGGGATCCCAGCCCTGCTTTCACCACCCAGACACTAGACTTTATGATGAGTGGTTATTTAAAACTAATTTCATCAACCAAAGGGTTCTTCTGATCTCAAGAGATTTGCCACGCAGCCAGGCCAATATATAACTCAGATCTTACCCCATGATTGTTCCCAACACTGATGCCAATCCCTTAGTATCTAATATTTATTTATGGGGGGAAAAGAAGAGTTAAAATGGTCCAAGAAGCACATACACACAATCATTGCAAAGTTCTTGGAGCAGATTTGCAGCAGCGGTGGAATAAACTGGAAATTTGCAATGTTTCTGAAATTTCCCAAACAACTTGGGGATCATCAGTCTTTGTTTAAAGCTTCCTGGTTAGAAATCCAGTACAGAGGTATGAAGGAGGGAATGGAGATGGTGCAGATGCCTTATATACCTTCTCCCATGTGAGTGGATGCCTTTAGTCTTAGCTTGTGCAAACTTACAGGCACAAAATGGAGGCCAGGGTCATATGAGCAAGTCACATGCCCTTGCATGCTTTGATGAGTCATAGGAGCAGCCATTGTCCATACTCTGGCTAAAAACATTCACAGGAAGGCTCACCAGGTGAAGAGAGGCTTCTTCTATGTCTATTGTATGAGCAAGTGTCCTTTAATGGGCCATTAATTTGCATAGTCCATTCATAATTGGTTGTCTGGCTTCGTTGTATATTTTTCCTGGTGGATGTTACTCAGGAATGCAGCCTATATGCAGAATGCCAGTACATAGTCAATATCCATGACTTCAAAATGATATACTTCAGATAGAAATGATATATACAGATAAAAAGGATAATCAGACTTTGCAAATCATAATGTTTTCATTGACACTTTGTGACATACTTTGCATAAGTTTTGTTGCAATTATATAACAGTGGTAGCAACAGTGTTATACATGGTTATATTTCAATCATATAAAACCACACCTAGCCAGCACTCGTGTCCACACTTGATAATCTTTGCTCTCTGGACTCCCCCGGCCTCATCTCTCTTCTCCCCGACCAGTCACCTTACATAGCCAGTTCCAATTCCCCCAGTCCTAACTCATCTAATGTCTCTCTCTCTCTCTCTCTCTCTCTCTCTCTCTCTCTCTCACACCGAGCCCTTGGCATACAGTCCCCACCCCTACATTTCCCTTCCACAGCCACAGCCTCCTTCCCCAGGCTCTTTACCCAAACTCACTGCCTATCCCATCATACCTCCTTGTCCCAAGGTCTTTGCTCAACTAGTTCCACTTCTCCCCCTCACACCACAGCTCATCATAAAATCGATCTTCCCTTCCCATTCATGTCCTTCCAGCATCACACTGGTTCTCAGACCTGGTCTTCCTGCCCAGCTACTCCAAATCTACTCCCCTACATGTCAGGAACCCTGGCACCAGCAATCCGGTTTGGTGCCTAGAATCAGACTGAGGGAAGTAAGGAACCAGAGACAAGCATTGGGGCCAGAAAGCAGCTACCAAAGCCAGGCACCAGAAAGAAAGGTGTAGGAGAAGCACTGAACACCGGAAACCTGCTGCTGTTGCTGAATTTAAAAGTAGGCCTGCTAGCTCCCATCAGCCAGTCAGGTAGGCTAGCCAATCCTACTACAACCTGGCTGAGCCCATGAACCTGCCTATTGCCTTGTCTGGCCAGTCCTCAGTTTTAGCTGAAAGTTTAATCCTGATATTATCTACTAGTTCCCAGTCCCCAGTTTTATTCCCCAGTTCCCAATGCCAATTTCCTTAGCCAGCCAGTCCCAGTCTCTCTCCTGTCCCACCTCCCAGTCCCACTTTCCCTGTCTTCTGCAAGTCTTCAGACCTAGTTTTCACATGCCCAGGCTCTTGGTCCTAATCTACTCTCCTCAGCCCTGCCCCTCCCAGGTCCCACTCATGCCCAGTGCAAGTGGACTCTTCAGGGAATTTAGGTGCTAAAAAGTCTCTACTGAGCATGTGCAACCTGCCACTTTTCAAGGGCTTATAAATTGGCCCAGTTGGGACAGATTTTCATGAGGAAAAAGTGAAAGGCGTTCTCTCTGAAATGCCAAGTCTCTGCTTCAAAGCACAGCGGTACTAGAACTTTTCAAAGAACAGGAACTTTTTAACATGAGCAAAACAAAAGATTTTTCCCTAGTCGTCTTCTCAGAAATGGCTGAATTGTTTTGGCTGAAATTTTCCAAAATAATTTAGCCTGACGCAGACACTTGACATGAAACATTTAAGCCCATCCTTCTTAAATCTGGCAAAATTAAAACCAATTGAAAATAGAGATTTATAATGGGAAGTGTCAGGCCTTAATAACAGATGGTACTACTAGATCTGCTTATAACGACAAAGTTTCAATACCCTGTATTGGAAAAGAGGAGGAATGGATTTAATACCAACATTTTTCCAAGAAGCAATCATTTCATTTCAGCGGTGACCTATTTACATCTATAATAACTTTAAATAACTGACTAAAAGTTTAAGTGTTCTAATGGATGGTGTAGCCCGGCATTCACTCCAAGCCGGTCGCTGCGGCCCTTCCTTGGGCCCAGCCTCAGCGGAAGGCCACTGCCCCTTCTGGAAAAAGCGTGGGAATTAGCTAAACCAATAGTCCACTGCCCCGGCCCGGGGCAGGTCAGGCAAGCAAGCAGTCCGTTGCCCCGGCCCAGGGCAGGGCGGGCAAGCAACAGGGGCTCACTCTGACAACTTGGGGTGAATGCGGATTCTCCGGGTTTCCAGGGAAGGTGGAGGGGAAAGGGGACGCAGGCCCACTCAACTTCACTGCGTCCTAGCCAAGGGCCCTAACAGTGGCATAGGCGTTGCCACTGTGCCGGCGGGGTTCCACCGCAACACGCCGACTGTGGTGGGTCCCTGGCCGCAGCCACAACTATGGCTGTCCCTGGGCCACTTCCTCCCCCCAACTCCCAGGTACCTCCTTCCTCGGGGTCTTTGGGGTCATCTGGGTACACCACCTGCGGCAGGCTTAGCAGACCCTCTTTGTTGACAGGCGGCAGGGCCGGGAGCTCCTCAGCGAGGGGCACCTCCTCCAGGTCACAGGATCCCCGGGGTGCTTCGGCCTCGGGCAGCTCGTCCAAGTCAAGCCCCGCCTCCGGGCGTTCTGCGACCAGCAGCTCATCCAGATCAAGGCCAGCTTCGGGGGGTGTCTCCCACCCCAGAGCGTCCAGGGGCTCGACCCACTCCCTGGGGTCAGGGGGCCCTACCCAGTCCTCAGGCCCTGGGGCCACTCCTGGCATTCCAGCTCAGGGAAGGCCTTGCGCTGGGCCTCGGCCCGGCTGGGGTCAGGCCGGCGCTGCAGCCGGCGGGAAGGCACGTCTGCACCCGCTGGCAGCCGGTCCCTTACTGAGTGGCGGGCCCTGCCTTTTATCCTCTCCTCCCCAGCAGAAGCCCCGCCCCTCTCGGGGGGGATTAGCCAGCCGGTTGGACCTATCGCAGTCTGACCCGTGGGTTGCCAAGCAGACTGGGCTACTACCCCTTTGCTGGCCTGTGCTCGGGGCTGCGGCCCTTCCTTGGGCCCAGCCTCAGCAGAAGGCCACTGCACCTTCCTACAGATGGGGATAGGCATGTACTGTTTTTTTAATGCCAGCCATTTTTTGATGTCAATTCACATTGAGTAAGCTGTATGATCAGGATGCTGGACAACTCTTTAGCAGCTGTAAAGTCAACATCAGGAGCCAGATGTTCACCAGTTTTAAATCAACATAGTACCCATGACTTTTTTTTTATTTTGTTTTTATTTTTTCCAACTCTAAGACTCTTCTTAGAAAATCGTAACCATCCCTATCTCTTCCTGAAGCCAGGCATAGAAAAACATTGGGGCCCAAAGTCTCAGAGATATTTAGGCTCCTGACTCCTATTGATTTGAGAAGCTGAGCCAGGGTGTTTGTGCCACATCTCCCAACTTTGGAATGAAGTGACATATGTCTTATCATTTTGGGAGGAGATTTTCTAAGGCACATATGGGAATTAGGCACCCAAGGTCCATTGAATTTCAGTGGGATTTGTGCTTTTGCACATCTCGTCCCTGTTCCATGGAATATGAAATTTTACTTGAATGTGAGAATTTTGATTGGACAATTTTGAGAGACTATGTCACACTAGAAAACTGGGCTGGGAAACATGTAAAAATGACAATAACAGGAGTTTGGAGAAAGCTCTGCATCCATTCTTAGACATGTGCTTAATGAATTGTGTTACTATTTATTAGAAAGGTTCCTATAATGCTTTTGAGCTATTGTCTAACATTTTGAATGATCTGACCTCTTTGGTCTGCCAAAGAGGGCTGCATAGCTCAGAAGAAGTGGTTTTTTCCATGGGATTTTCACTGCCTTTTGTTCAATAACAATGTTGTTACTCACCAATGCTGACAGAACATGTTGGATTGTTTATTAGGAATAACATATAGTCACTTTTAAAAATTTTATTTAAGCAGGTGGCCAGGTAGCATAATGCCTGAAGCTTGTTTCTTCTTACATTTTTTTTATTCAGGCATGATCAACACAGCCAGTGAAATTCAACGGCACTCAATGGGAGATACGCAAACTACGCAGAGTGGCTTGCGTATCTCCTGTCAACCTCCTAACTTCTATGTAGCACAACATCCCCCCGTATGCTGTGCCAATGGGAAATGCCCTCCTATCGATGCAGCCTTAATCTTTTTTGAGGGGTGGATTAATGCCGTTGACTTCCGGCTCAATTGAGCAAGTCTCCAACTGCTGCTCAGTCGATCCCGTAGAATAGATCTGGTGGTGCCAATCAGTGTAGACCTACCTTGAGTGTACCAGACGTAATGCACTAAAGTAGCTTTTTTGATCTGTGAGTGGAAACTTTCTCTCACTCGCTCAAATGCACACCTGCAGCATAACTGAGATCCTCCAGCACTTTGTGTTAGTAGAGACTGGTTGTAATATAATAATGTTTTCTTTCAGTCTCTGAGTTAAGACTGGCTGGAAATTAGCTAAATAATCTCTCTCTCTCTCTGCCTTCATTAGGTTAATAAGAAAACATAATTGTGGCTGAAAAAAACAAACAAAAAGAAAAAAAAAACTTCTGGCACAATTTACTCATAGATAATAAAAAACGGTTACCCATATAGCAATTATAACTGAAGGCAACCTGACTAGTGATAACCCTCTTGTTTCTACTTAGGGACTGGAGTTAAGAGAATACTAAATCTAGGTAACGAGGTGTTTCCAGTAATACTGGTCACTGTTGCAAAATATAGGATGGTAAGTAAAATGAAGCATTGTATCAATGGTACAGTGGCATACATGGATGTTTGGGGGTTTATTAATTATCATTTTAGGGAATTCAAAATATCATGAGAAGAGGAGTAAATCTTTATGCAAAAAGAAGGTTGATCTGAGTAAAAGTATGGCAAGCAAGGGAAACAAACTGCATCAGGAAGGATTCTTTGCTTGTGTCTGTACTTTGCAGTGTGCATAAAAATGACTATAGCTTGTATGAGCAATCTGTGTTGGTCAGTGCTTATAATGTTTTCAGTACGTGATTGTTCAATTACTGGTAGTCATTCCAATCAAACCTGTAGATGAGAACATTTTAAACTAAATCATTAGGCCAACCCAAGAAAAGTCATAGAGTTTAGGGCCAAAAGGGACCACCAGATCATCGAGTCTGACCTCCTG
>ML675601.1:68666448-68845518 GCA_007922155.1 Mesoclemmys tuberculata
ATGCAATAACATGCAGTCAGACCTATCTCTCCAGTTGCTATGACCCATTATGACACAGAGGCCTAGATGAGATTTCAAAAAAAGAGACAGATAAAGTGTACAAGTTTCAATACAATTCAGTAATAACCCCTTGGAATGTATTTTCTGCATAATCCACTTTTTTCATGTTTCCTCTAAGAAATGTTTTGGTCTTGCAGATAGGTGAATTTATTTTGTAGGGTCACGTCAAATTAGCATAGCTGACTTTCTCAGTCCCTGCTGCTTTATACAGACTGATTCATCCATTAATCTTCCAAGGAAAAAAATAAACCTTATGAACATTTGTATGATTCTTCAGCAAGTATAACATTTGCATATCATACAAAAATTACTAATAGCTGATACCTTTCCCCTCTAGGAAACGTCAGGTGATTTAATTACATAATCAAGTAAACACACAAATTTGATGATTAGAGCTCTATTTTACAATTTAAGAGCTACATTGATTTTTCATTACAAGGCAGGGCAATCCACATAATGAAGAGAATAACACCTCTATTTAAACACAAACATATACAGTATACTACCAAATGTGAACACGAATACACTTTTTTTAGAATAAGAACTCATGGGGTCAACTGAGTTTATTTCTCTTTTAGAACATTTCCCCACATGATGCTATGAAGTTACTGAATAGCCCTACATTTATTTTAAATAAGTGGAAGATGTTTTACCATTCACTTAAGATTCTCTCCTTTGAACAGGTCTTTTGGATTGATTTCCAAACATTTTAATTGTCATCTTTCATCATACCATAATACTTAAATTAAAAAATATAGTTAAACATTGATAATGACCATAGACTTTTAGGATGAAACCTGTTTCAGATCTTCCCTATGGTTCTCTGATCCACAATGTGGGACCTAATTCTGTATTCTGTATTTGCACACTGCACAGAACTTCAACATAAGAATTCTTCATAATGGAGGGCAAATGTACAGTAGAATGTAGATCCACATTGAGATTTAGAGAATAGAATTTTGCCCTTAGTACATTAGGCACATCTGATAGCTCAGGGTAAAATTCACAATCTCTTTATGTGTCTATTTGAATGTTAGACTATTTAAAAAGGAATACAGCCGTTCAGTTAGTGTTTAACTAAAGAACTATGAGCCAGGTTTTCAGAGTTGGGAATTTGTCATTTGTCTGCACATTCCTGACAAATCTCAAGCACGCACGTGCAAATTAAATCATAAAAGTGTAGGACTGGAAGGAACCTGAATAGATCAGCTAGTCCAGTACCCTGCACTCAAAGCAGAAGAAAGTAATAACTAGATCATTCCTGACAGTTATTTGTCTAACTTGTTCTTAAAAACCTCCAATGATGGAGATTCCACAACCTGTCCAGGCAATTTGTCCCAGTGCTTAATTACCCTGACAGTTAGGAAGATTTTCCTAATGTCCAACCTAAACCTCCCTTGCTGTAATTTAAGCCCATTGCTTCTTGTCCTATTCTGAGAAGTTAAAGAGAAAAAAATGTCACTCTCCTCCTTGTGACAACCATTTATGTACTTGAAAACTGTTATCATGACCCTGCTCAGTCTTCTCTTCTCCAGACTAAAGAAACCCATTTTTTCAATCTTTCGTCTGGTTAAGGATAAGAGGAGAAGTGGGGGGAACCAAGGGTGATGTCATGGTTGGGTTCTAGTATAGACCACCTAACCAGGAAAAGGAGGTAGATGAAGCTTTTTTTAAAACAACTACTAAAATGATCCAAAGGACAGGTCTTGGTGATGATGGAGGACTTCAACTACCCAGACACCTATTGGGAAAATAATATAGCAGTGCCCAGATTTTCCAACAAGTTCTTGGAATGTACTGGAGAAGATTTTTTATTTAAGAAGGTGGAGAAAGCTACTAGGGGAGAGGCTGTTCTAGATTTGATTTTTGATAAATAAAGAGGAACTGGTTGAGAATTTAAAAGTCGCAGGTAGCTTGGATTAAAGTGATCATGAAAAGATAGATTTCATGATTCTAAGGAATGGTAGGAGGAAAAACAGCAGAATAAAGATGATGGATTTCAAGAAGTCAGACTTTAGCAAACTCAGGGAGTTGGTAGGTAAGATTCCATGAGAAGCAAGTTAAAGGGGGAAAATAGTGAGAGAGTTGGACAGTTTTTTCAAAGAGATACTATTAAGGATACAAGAGCAAACTATCCCATGGCATAGAAAATATAGGAAGTATGGCAAAAGACCACCCTGTCTTAACCAGGAGATCTTCAATGATCTGAAGCTCAAAAAAGAGTCCTGCAAAAAGTGGAAACTAGATCAAATTAGGAAGGATGAATATAAGCAAACAACTTAAGCATATAGGGACAAAATTAAAAAGGCCAAGGCACAAAACAATATTAAACTAGCTAAAGACATTAAGGGTAAGAAGAAAACATTCTACAAATACATTAGAAGCAAGAGGAAAACCAAGGGTAGGGAAGGCCCATTACTCAATGAGGGGGCAAAACAATAACAGAAAATGTGGTAATATCAGAAGTGCTAAATTACTTTTTTGTCAGTTTTCAGCAGAAAGGTTACTAGCAATCAGATGTCTAACATCGTGAATGACAGTGAAAATGAAGTATGATCAGAGGCTAAAATAACAAAAGAACAATTAAAAATTACTTAGACAATTTAGACAGCTTATAGTCATCAAGGCCTGATGAAATACATCCTAGAATACTCAAGGAGCTGACTGAGGAGACATCTGAGACATTAGCAATTATCTTCAGAAAGTCATGGAAGATGGGAAAGATTCCAGAGAACTGCAAAAGGGAAAATGTAGTGCTAATCTATAAAAAGGGAAATAAGGACAATTTGGGGAATTATAAACCAGTTAGCTTAATTTCAATACCCAGAAAGATAATGGAGCAAATAATCAAGCAATCAATTTGCAAACCCCTAAAAGATAATAGGGTGATAAATAACAGTCAACATGGATTTGGCAAAAACAAATCATGTCAACCAACCTGACAGCTTTCTTTGACAGGATAACAAGACTTGCAGATAGAGGAGAAGTGGCAGATGTGGTAGATCTTGACTTTAGTAAGCCTTTTGATACTGTCTCGCATGACCTCCCCATAAACAAACTAGGGAAACACAACCAAGATGGAGCTACTATAAGATAGGTGCATAACTGGTTGGAAAAAACATTCCCAGAAAATAGCTATCTGTGGTTCACCATCAAGTTGGAAGGGCATACTGAATGGGTTCCACAGGGATCAGTTCTGGGTCCAGTACTGTTCTATATTTTCGTCAATGATTTAGATTCAAAATTATCTGGACAAACTGGAGACATGGTATGAAGTAAATAGGACAAATGCAAAGTACTCAACTTAGGAAGGAACAATCAGTTGCACACATACAAAATGGGAAATGATTCCCTAGGAAAGAGTACTGCAGAAAGGGATCTGGAGATCATAGTGGATCAGAAGCTAAATATGAGTCAACAGTATAACAATGTTGCAAAAAAACCAAACATCATTCTTGGATATATTAGCAGGAGTGGTGTAAGCAGGGCATGATAAGTAATTCTTCCACGCTACTCCACGCTGATTATGCGTCATCTGAAGAATTGTGTCCAGTTCTGTGTGACACATTTCAGGAAAGATGTGGACAAATTGGAGAAAGTCCGGAGGAGAGTAACAAAAATTATTTAATTTCACTTTAAGCCTCTAGTGGTCATATAGGCACAATAAGAAAGGTTCAATTTAACCAGATACTGCTGGCAATATATTCAAGAATAGGTCCCTAAAGTTAGGATCCTAAATGCTTAAGTGCCTAAATAAGTAGCATGGATTTCAAAAGTCCTGAGCACCCAGCAGTCTATGGGGAGCACTCTGCACTCACTAAGATACCTGAAGATGAACTTAGAAGCCTACATTTAGGCATCCATTAATGTGAAACTATTGGCATGTTTATCTTTATTGAAAAATCGTACTTGGAGTTAACAGGTAGCTTAACACACCAACAAAACAGCCTCCAGCTGAATTGCACTGTAAATTATGATGGAGGACCTAATACCTTTACTATGAATGATGAAAATGATTGAACAGTTGGTGCTCACCTGGTGTTTAATTCTGCTCTCAATGAACACAGCAGCAAAAGTCCCGTTAACTTCAGTGGGAGGAAGTTTACTATTCTAGATGGTATGGTTGTTCCAATAGTTAAAACCACAGGGGCAGGAGACTGAAATTCTGTAATTTAGTCTCAGTTCTGCCATAAACTAACTTTATAACCTTGGGAAAGTCACTTAACTTCTCTTGGCTTCCCAACCTTTATTGAAAAATGGAAATAGTACTCCTTACGCTATTTATAGGAGTGTTTTGAAGCTAACTGTACAGCGTGACTCTGTATGCAATGGGAGCTTTCTCTAGTCAGTACCATAGTGTGTATTTTTAAATACAATTGACTCTCATTTTCTGAATTTTGAGGGATACTTGAATCTGTTTGATTTTTGTGTCTGTTTACTGCATTTTTAGTAACCAGTCCCCATATACTTGCTTTGCTTTTTAAAATTTGCTTAAATGGTCTATATGTCAAAGACAGCTAAAATAATATTAATTTTGGGCAGACCTGTTTGCTCTTTTACTGTATATAAGTATTGAAATTGATTTCAATTTTTGGTCTTGTATTATAAATAACGTTATACCTTTTTTCCCTACAATTTAGTGACACATCAAGAATCCTTTGCATTCTCCTAATATTTTGCTGAAAAACAAGTTGTTGAAAGGCGTATGGTAATGCCCACAATCAATAGATATACATCATTTTGGAGAATCACAGATGAAAACAGTAAGCATTGTATGTGACTTAACATGTGCTAAAACATATTAAGGATTATCTTCAAATCTTGATTTTGTTTTAAACATTGCAAAGTTTTCACAATACACAGACACAGTAAAGTCATTTTGTTCTGAAGGCAGATCGTGCTTAAACTGGATCTCCACAGTACAGACAAACATATGTTATTTCACACAAAAGAGTTAATGAGAATCTTGATAGCTCTGCCATGTTCTGTAGGCTAAGTATTGATACTGTTCATTCTAAAGCAGCAAAATAAGTTAAGTTGCCTTCTTTTTGTTTCTGAAGCAAACGTATTTAGGCCAAAACAGAGTTTCTGCAATAACTTGATTTGGTGTTATCACCAAATGTTGCTTTGTACAGACTGTTGGTGGCAGATAGGTAACTATAAGAACAGTTCCATTTTTTTCTTGTCCAGAGTCACCTCATATGGTATGGAGCTCCTCCGCTCTTGCTGAAAATGTTTTACTACCTGCTCAGCTCCATTGCAAATGTAGTTCCAAAATCTGGCAGTCGGTCCTCTTTTTTCACTGAGCTTATTTGGGGGGGATTCCCTGTCATAAGCAATTAACGTATTTTAGTTCAAACTCTGAGACTTCCTAAATATTATCAAAATTGTCTCAAACCACAGTGGTTATTTGCGTTAGTCCAAGATCATTTGATTCTCCTCTGCCTTGAGGACAGTAAGATGACATCTCCACGACTAGTCATACTGGTTTGTTTGTCCCATCCGTTTCCCTCATGTAAGCAGGATCTTGAACTGTGTTTCTGACTCTGCTGGTGCTTTGCCTGTCCATCCTCATCTTAAAGGGAAAGCAGAAGTCCTTGAAACAGCGCTTGAAGTTTTCATCCAAAAAAGCGTAAAGGATAGGATTTAGACTACTGTTGGTGTAACCCAAAGCAATACAGAAATAATAGCTGGAGATTGCTGCAGTGCTGTGGGGCACGTCTCCTAGTGCCTCAACCAACACAAAAATGTGAATGGGAGTCCAACAGATAATGAAAACTGCCACAACTACAAGAACCAATCTGGTGATACGGCGAAGGTTTCGGTCTTTTTCTCGAGACCCCGAGAGAAGTCGTACACTCTTCAAGCGCAGGATCATCAGGGTATAGCAAACAATGATAATGAGAACTGGAATAACAAACGCAAAGACAAAGACGCAGATTTTCATGAAGGTGTCCCACCACACGTAATCAGTGTCCGGAAACTGCAAAGAACATTCAGTACTACCGGTATCTATAAATGGCAGAGGAAAGAAGAAGAAGAAAATTGCTTTATTATTAGATATTCCAATCTATACCTGTAGTACAGTTTAAGCTTGCAAAAGTGATTATCATGTAATGTGATACAAATAAATGGAGTTATCATTAAATCACTCCAATAATTGCTTTCAGTTGCCATTGAAACTGATTTTCCAATGTTGTCTTTCAGGATTAGTTGGAGGGCTTTTTTAAATGTGTTATATTACACACAACCTTTAATGCACAACAGAGGCATAAAGCCTACAGAGGCACAAAAATATAATCTATTGAGGTGGATCGAACAGTTGTTAAGCTCTGGATCTCTTTCATTTAAGGCCAGGTTCCATGCAGTGGCAAACCATGCAGGTTTTGCAACTGGGAAAGGGGCGACGGGTTATTAGTGGTGGGTGGAGGCCTCATACTCACCCGCCATTTATGGTTCCTATCCCACAGGAATACATCTGGCTCTTCACTCAGGCCATTGCAGTTTTGTGCTTGGTGCCACAGCACCATTCAGGTTTGGCTTAGCCACCTCTCCATCATGAAAGAGGGGCAGCCAGGGCAAATTTTAAATAATGGCATTGTGACCTGGAGCACAGGGTCTCAGTGCCATTCAGGTTTGGCCTGGCCACCTCTCCATCATGACAGAGGTTTGGCTGGGCCAAATTTGAGCGAGTAGTGTTATGACATTGCAAGTAGGGTTGCAGCTCCACACAACTCTGCGCACCGTGTCACAACACCCAGGGTGGAGCTGGGCAGGACTATTGACAGGTGAGTGTGGGGTGGACTCAATCTCCAGCCCGGTGTGAAAGTTGACACTCATTCATCTAAAAGCCAGTGGGAAAGGGGGCAAAGCTACTTATTAGCTCCACCACTGGTTCAGCTGAGTTGCAATCTTGTAGCTGTTTTCATGCTCTTTCAACCCAAAAAAGGGTAGATTTCTGCCATCCTGAATGGTGGAAATCTCATGAGGTTAGTTGATCTCATGAGATTTCTGCCATCGTGAGACAATTTTGCAATGAGACAATTTGTTTGCAGAAATGTGTACATGCTTTCTTCACTGCAAACACTAAACAGTCTAAGTGCTGCAGTCTCTTGGTAATAAAATCTTTTTAAAATGAATCATAGTTAAAGCAAACTAGTACACACAGGTCTAATCGAGCTGTTCTTTTTGCAAATCACTTCATCAAGAATTCTCTCTGGGTTGGGACTGCAGGATTTGGCCCATAGAAATCAGTTCACTTCGGTTCTTTCTGTAATATTATGAATGGGGGGTGTCATATGCTGACATTTTATTTTATGTTCTAGTCTTATTTCATCATACAAGAGAGTGGTGGTCAGTGTGATATTCTTGGGTTCACTTGCTTACCTTAGTGTAGTGTTCCATCATATAAACCAAGCACAAGGAAAAACAAAACTCAAGACAAATGGCAACTCAAGATGGAGGGTCAGATTTACCACTATTGTTACTGGGCATTTTTCTTTATGACTGGTAGTCTGGCTTTCATTCCTGTCTGTGCATATTCATTTCCTCCATTGGAATCATTCTTCTTCTGCAAAATGTTATGTTTTGGCATTTATTGGATCAGGATTTAAAAGGAGCCAAGATTCAATGTAGTATTTGTGCACCATTTTTTCTTAACAACCTACAACAGACTATTCACTAGAGCTGGTCAGAGAAACTTTGATGGAACCACATTCTATTGAAATATGCAGTTCTGTCAAAATAAAAACACTTCATGAAATCAGGTACATTTTTTTGCAAATTCATTTAGAAAAAAACTGAAGGGAAAAGAGTTCTGACAGAAATTATTTCTCTTGTATTATATTATATATTCTATAATAGGTATAAAAATAAACATATAAATATAAAATATTCAATTTAATGTTGTCAAATTGTCAAATTTTGATTGAACTGAGACTACTTTTTTCAGAATTTTCCTTCATAGAGAATCTTGAAATTTTCACGTTTTGTTCCAATTCTGAATGAAGCCAAATTTCAAAATCCTTTGTGAAACAATGCTTCCATTATCCTTTCAGCTTTAGTATTCATCAAAACTTTGATACTATATTGCATGTTTTTGCAAGATAAATTAAGGCAAATGTTTGATTTAGATGTCAACTCATTTCTTTTTGCACTCTCTCAACTAATGACAGCTTTATGGAGTCTGGGAACAAGTGTCTGCTAAAAAAATGTAAAATGTAATCCCATTCCTGTGCAATGCAGTTAATGCATTTCCGGAATAGAGACCTCCTTCACTGTCTGTATTTAAAGAAAGGGCTGGTTTCTGTGATTCCTCAAAGAAACAAGAAATGCAAAGGATAATCTGATACTAAATTTAGCTTTCATTTTAAAAAATGTTTCTGGCCCTTCTTCTTGTAGAGAAAGAGCAAAATGATGTTAAAACAATCACTACCCTTGAAAACATGTCACTGCATTTCCTAATGATCTGAGACTCTTCACAATTCCCTCATAGCCACACAGGGCTGTCAATGGGGGTCTAGAAAACCATAGCAAGTTCCTGGATTTGTTATTTTGAAGCAGTATCACAGTTAATAAATTATTGCAAGGGGTACTGAGAATGGAGGTGGAAGTTAAATAATTTTTTACTCTTGGAAAAATGCTAAAACTGGCCCTGTTTAAAGGCTACAGCACAAAAGTTATATAATGTTATTAGATTCTCATACAAAAGATTTTAAACTCATTCATGAGCTTTGATTTACATTTTGAGATTAATGTTGTTTCTATTTTAATTTCATACTAAACCAAATGGTTTAATTTAATTTTCTTTTCTTCTTTTTTTTTTTTTTTTGTTCTGGCACAAAACATATTTCAAAGTCTTGAAACTCTCTCCAAAACAAAAAATTCAATTACTGCACACTTGCAATTATTAACTTAACAAAATCTATAAGAACAACATTTGGAAAATACTCAGTCCACTCATTTCCTTTTTCATGTTTCTATGCATTTTAGATGATTTTTGTTCATGTGAATTTCAAAGCTGCCGTTTTCAGACCTTTTAACTTCTATAAAGTCATATTCTCCTAGATTGGAAATTTAAAGAGCAGGTAATACCAATGACTGATCAAATTAGCTTTGAATATATACAGAGAATAGTTTAATTAGAACGTGTACATTATCAGTAATCCACATTCCTTTAATCTTAAATTAAGAGTTACTTCAATTACTCAGAAAAATGCAGAATATTGTACCTTGCTGTGGATTTGGGTCCAGTACCTGCTCCTACATTTTTCAATTAGATAATAAGAAACTTTTGGAAGTGACTCAGATTCCACGTTAGCTAAATATATTTTATTAAAGTATTTGAGATATCTTGCCCAAGGTCCTCACAATGGCAGAGAAATGACAAAGTAAATAATCCTGGCAAATGACCCACACCCATATATTGTAGAGGAAGGTGAATAAACTCTCTGATCATTGCCAGACTAAACTGGGGGGAAATTCCAGTTAGCCTTGAGCATGTGAGCAAGGACCAGCCAGTCAGGCACCTGAGAGAGACAGAATGCTCAGTGCCACTTCAGAGCCTTGCCTCCCTCATTCCATTTGATCCCAAAGGTCCATGTCCTGTGTCCAATTATGGTCATCCCTGATGCTTCAGAGGAAGGAGACTAAAAACTATCAGAATATATGGGCTGGGGAGGGGGAGGAGAAATACCTTCCTAGCCTCCTTTAGGTGACCTCTAAAACCTTGAAGCATGAGTTTTTAGGAACTTAAGACATAAACTGGAGTGAGCCCCAGGGCTGTTGAGCCCTACCCCTACCATCACAAGAAATCTCATCATTCAACTGCACTAAAAAATTTGTCTTGCAATCTTTAAAACTAATGAAGTTGTTTTCCATCACAGCTCCTATTGTACCAGAACCTTGGCCCCTCTGAAATCATTTTCCAGTTTCCAGCCTGAATTTTTTCATGGCTAATTTGCAGGATCAGGGCCTTGGAAGAAACTAGAATTCCACATTTTTTTTAAGAGATTGGTCTGTCCATAAAGGAGAAACTTTAATGAGATCGGACATAACAAACTTACGTTGCAGGAAGAAAGTACCAGAAAATAAACTGTTGGGAATAATCCTGCACTGCAAGAACTAGATGGGTTAGATGATCTAAGAGAACAATATTTTATATTATTTTAGAAACAAAAGAATTTGAGTTTAAGTGATCAAGATTTATGCTCACCTTCCCTGACTTTGGTACCTCCAAGGACAATGGCAGATATACCAACAGATGAGGACAATAGCCAGATACAGATATTGATTATCTTTGCCTTGAGAGGAGTACGGAAGTCCAGGGCTTTCACGGGGTGACACACAGCAATGTATCGATCAACACTCATCATGGTCAATGTGAATATGCTGGTAAACATGTTATAATAGTCAATTGAAATAACTGTTTTACACAGCACATCCCCAAAGGGCCAAGAGTTCATCAGGTATTCAGTGCTTTGGAAAGGCATAGTAGTGGTAACTAAAGCGTCCGCCATAGCCAGATTGAAAATATAGATGTTGGTTGCTGTCTTCATCTTTGTATACCTGAAGTACAAGCAAAATAAATCTTTATTATAGCAACACATTCACATATCAAGGTAGTGTATTAGGGAAACCGTGCTGTAACTATGTTTTGGACAAAAATGCAAGCATGTTCAGGATGCTGGGATTATATTAAACACATTTCATTTAGTCTCTCAGATGTATTGCTGGTGCTGCAGTACCAATTAGGTTTACTTGCCAGAGGCAGAAATGGATTTCTGAGTCATTTTAATAGGATCATGTAATTAGTTAGGCCATTATAAAAAACATGCTAGGTTTAGTTTCATCCTCTGAAAGCCAGTTACAAATAACTGAGACTATAACGTGCTTCCTTTGCAAACGATAGAAAATACTAGCAGTTTCTTTGCTTACAAGCATCTGTGGGTATATCGACATTGCACAAAACACAGCACAGCCACAGCTGGCCACAGTCAGTTGACTCAGGCTTGTGGGGCTCAAGCTGCACAGCTAAAAGTTTCGGGAGACTTTCAGGCTTGTGCTGGAGCCCAGCCTTTGAACCACCGAGAGAGAGTTGGCTCCAGCCTGAGCGTGAATATCTACACTGCGGTTTTTAGCCCCGCAACCTGACCCCCTGAACCTGCGTTAATGAACCGGGCTCTGAGATTCAGTGCCAGGGTTTTCTTTATTTCAGCATAGACTTACCCTGATTGTTGTCGGGCTTTTTTTAAGGAAGTAATTGGTATCCTCGTCTCACCATGTTATGGTAGGAATAAATCAGTAATCATTACTCTTGCAGGACCAAATCCTCAGCTGGGGTATTTAACATCTCTCCATTGATTTCACTGGAGCTATGCCAGTTTACGATAGCCGAATGGCCCACAGAGCGTTGAATAAGATGCCTGTCATAACAGTATTTTCTCTATATTAAAGCCAAACTGGTATGTGATTGCTTTGTGTAACACTGATTAAGAAATGTGGCCTGCAATCACATGGAAAACTATGGAGGCCCTTTTCAGCAGTGGGCCCTTAAAGTTTCTGAGGTGGTACACAACAGCATATTGATCAGTTCTCATCATTGTCAATGTGAATATACTAATAAACAATAGTCAGACGCTATTATTCCAGGGCAATTGTGATCTTGTTGATTGTACCAGAGACTGGGTCTCACGAAACTTGGGTCTGTTTTTGATTCTACTACTCTTCTTTTAGAGAGTCCTTTTCCTCTATAGATTTAAAAATATTATGAGTTACCAGAACTTTTCCTTGTTCACACTTGTTCTATTCACAGATCTCAAATGTGTGCGCAAACAGGCATCTCTGTGCCTAGCTACCTGTTTGGGTTTCTAATGAACTGATTTGTTCCTGGAAATATAGGATTTGGGGACACCACACAATTTGTGGTAGTAACACAGGCACTTACAGCTGAAATCTTAATTTTTAATATAAAAACAAACGTACAAAGTCTAGCAATTAGCAGACTTTCGTGATGCACTTGACTTCCCACAAGTACTCCCTCAAGCTAAGTCTTTGGGGCATTTTGGCCCTGTGATCAGTCTCTAAGCAGGTTGCAAAAGCTGGTGTCTTTCACGGCTCCCCTGCCCTATGGGCAATCAGACTGTTTACTGCTGTGCAAAGACCCTCCTAGATTTGAAAGAGAAGTCGTCTTTTCTGGTAGTCTCCTGAATCTACAAGTAGAGGGAGCAACAACCCAGAAGTACTAGTGACCTCGGGTGAGAGGAAGGCACCTGGCTTCATTGTAGCCTACCAGTGATCTACACTTTACCAGTATATTGTAGAGGAGCTGGTAGCAGTTGCCTAACACTTTCCATTGTAGAGGATTCTTGTGACTTTTTCTTTGAGTCATCCTTGTTGACAAGGAATTCCCTCGAGGTACAAAAGTGCCTTTATCCCATGAAATGCCATTCAGATTTGGCTGAGATATAAAGTGTTAAAATTGCCATTTTTCAGTCACTCATTTGCATCCCCCAGAAAGTCTGGCAGCCTGCCAAAGTCACTGAACATTCAAAGGCAAAGGGCCCACACTGCACTGGGAATACCTGAGAGCAGTGGGAGCAGAGACCGGTGGCAGGGGGAGACAACCAGCCAACCCTAGCAACCCCTTAACCCTAAAGTCCCTTAACCCACCACATGGCCCTAGTGGCTTATTCTCCTTCCACCCCCTGAAGTTTTTCCAACACCAGGAACAGAAAGAAGATACATGGGGGGAGGAAAGGGAGAGAGAGAGAAAGCAAGAAAGCGAGAAAGTACCAGTCAGGTATGTGCTTCTCCACCCCACACACCCTGGCCCAGCACCATATACCTTTTTGCTTTATGCTTTTTGCTTTATTGATGTCATAACATAAGTCATCGGCAAAAAACATGGAATGGAATAGGTTCGTTTTCATTGCTGTGCCTGTTGGCTGGTTAGATCCAGAAATGCTTCTATCAGCAGTCTGATTTGGAGTCAGACTGCTTCTTGGGAAGACATTTTGACAGAATTAGTAACTGTGCTGTGAAAGCAACTAGCAAGATAAAACACTGTGCTGTCAGTTTTCAAAAAATCACATACTGCTTGTATTCTCCAACGGAAGACAAAAGAGCGAACAGACATCTGCTTGACTAGTTGTCCTCTCTCTTTCCCCTGTTTCTTTATGACCTCAGACAACGGAAGCCAGTATTATATGGGAAGCTTGTTTTTCCAAGTACCCTGCACTTGTACATGGTGAAAGTTTTGACTTAAAACCTTATAATGTTTTCCTTAAAATAAATAAATAAAAGCTCAAGGATTCAGCAGAAAATTAAAATTATTGATCCAATAGTTTAACTTCAGCTGTGAGGAAAATATCAGTATGTGTTTTAAAATGTCAAGTAAGGGACTAAGAGCAGAGTTGGATTTGATGCAGCATATATAAGATGACTCACATTTACTGAGTATCCTTGAGCTAAAATTCTCAAAAAACTTTAAGAAAATATTTATAAACTATGGATTAAGTTTTACCCTCAGTCTTTGTACAGCCCCCACCTGCTTCCCCCATTAATGTTAGTGGAAGTTCTGTGCACAGAAAGATGGTCAAATTATATAATGGGAAATGGCAATTTCAAAGATCAATGATCCTACGTAAAAGTGAAAGGCTCCTCCCTTCAGTCAATCTAAACTCACTTGTTAGAAGTTGTATGAAAATGCAGAATAATTTCTGCTGTTTTATGCTAGTAGGTAGATCTTGGTATCTCCAGCTAGCACCTAGTGGGATGTCTGAAGCCTCTCTGGTACTAACACACCTGGAAGCAATAGAGATATCCCGCAGGAAAACTTTTGGCTTAAATTTATGTTTCGATGTTATTGTTTAAGTTATCAAACCCCAGGATCTTGAGTGCGTCCACTCTGTAAGCAACAGGGAGGAAATGCCATTTGTCTGCTTACAAATTATGGGCAAAATTCTGAAAAGCATCTGAGGATATGTCTACACTGTCAGCTCTGTGGGGATCGATGCAGAGGGATCAACTGAGCAGGCTGTGAAGACCCACTCAATCGATCTCAAGAGTGCTCTCTGGTCAACATGATTAATCCACCTCCCCAAAAGGAGTAAGGCTGTGTCGACCAGAGGGCATCTCCCTTCGATACAGCACAGCGAAGACACTGCAGTCCAGCAATGTAACTAAGTTAACAGGGGTATGTTGTAAGTAAGTTAGATGACCACCAGTGGCAATGTAAACCAGGCCTGGGTGACTTTCAGCACTTAGAAACCTAAGGCCTACTAACATCCATGTTGTGGTTTGGGGCACTGTGGGGTTGGGGCATGTACACTAGGTAATTCGGGTAAATGGAAGGCCAGAGTGCCGATAAAGTTTTCCCGTGCTAGGCTCCTGCCTCCAGTAGTCCCCCCTTCTTCGTTCGGGTTGCTTTGGGATATTTTCTTGCTGTTGTAAGCTGATGGCTTGCCCGTAGAGGAAGCTACCCCAGTCTCCAAAGGTTTGTCCAGGAACAGCCATGTGGGCTGGGACATTAGGGGAAGAAATTTCAGATTGTTTGAAGGTTAGAATAGCAGTTTATCTGCTGAGGGAGAGTTTGTCTCCAATCTTCTGTCTAAGGGCAGACAGAGTGTGCCTCTCACGCCTTCCTCACCTTTTGCACCCTATGGTTCATTTTTCTTCAGCATGGTATCCCCTACAATTCCACCGGTCAGGCTATAGTGGAATGTGCAAACAGCACTTTAATATCCCTGCTCTATAAACAAAAAAGGGGAATGGATTCTCCCCTTCCACATACGGAAACCCAAAAGAAAGCAGGCAGCGGCAGTTATGACTTGGGGCGATGTGAAAGTGTTAACAACAAAGGCTCAGGGGACACTGCAGGCGCAGGGCCGGGAACAAACCCCTGAGAATTTGGTGGCTGTTATCTTTGCCATCTTGACTGCCTATTTTGTAATCATTTTGTTATGTTGTTTGCTTTTTATCCCCCCTTCTGTGGTGGCCTCACCCTCCCTACAAGAGCATACGCAGTATAACTTGTGGGTTCGTCTGGCGCAAATTGCCAATGTCTTTTACTTCTGCTTAGCCAATCACTTGAAAATTGGTTCCTTGCTTGGAAGCTGTTTGATCCCGGTATGTAAACAGCCGGCTGATGTTACCAGTGATACGGTGCTGTCCCAGTTTTTTAACTTAACCGTACCGTATTCCAGCAGCCCCTCTTGGGGAATGCCTACAAAGGTTCCCCCCACTGATGTGCTATTCTTGGCCACTCCTTATGTGGCAGCTGGTCCTAATGTAATCTGTGCTTGAATTGTTAATTGCTTTATTATTAAGGTTTCTTTAGATTGTTGTGTATATTCTGGTGTGTTTAGTTGTATGGTCTTGTAACCTGTGGGTGCCTGATAGGTACCTGTTGCTGTGTCCAGTGTGTTCCCACTCTGATCGGATTGTTTTGCCCCCCCGCCAAGCTGTGTTACTCGGCAAAACAAATTTGGCTGCTGTAAGTAAGCAGCTTTCGCAGTTTCTAATAAACAAAGAGGGGGAGATGTGGGGATCTACAATCCTTACGCGGCCCTGAGGCCTGGGATGGGAAGTTGCAGTGCTAGGCCCCAAGGACGTGAGAGTTAGATAAGGTTGCCTAGGCAGGTGGAAGCCGGCCAAGGACGGCGGACACCTCCCTTTCTTCTTTCTTAGCTCAGTGTCCAGGAGGTAAACAGAATAATATTAGGCAGCTGTGGGAAAGGTTAAGCTATCCATGAGAATCAGCTTGTGCTTGTGCTGTGTGTATGCTTGTAACTTTTAACCAATCAGTAACTGCAAGAGGAGGATGTGAGCAGTGCATGAAGTATTATATAAGATGGCTTTTGCCCTGGAATAAACGACTTGGCTTGCAATCATATTGGTCGCTGTGCTTTGTCGGGCCCGCAGGAACCTAAAACGAATGACGCCCCTGGTGGACTAAAGGAAGCCGGGGGCTGACTGGGGACTCCAGGTTGACTAAGACGCAACACATCCATTGACTTTAAATTAACTTTGGCTCATAAGTCAGTGAGGCACTTTCAGAAAAACTTACCCCACTCCTTATTGCACCCATCATTGTAGTACTCTCACTTCTGCAATAGTATGTAGCAGCTATTTAACAGGGCACATCAACACTTACACATTAATTCAAGACAGTGAGTAAGGAGGAAAAATCACAAGTAATGTAAACCTACAGGGAAATTTGAGGTTTGGTAGGCACAATGTTATTGACAAATTGGTACACATTCCAGAAAAGTATCAATATATGATACTAATTTGTAAGGATTATTTGACAATACTATTGCAATCAGTGACTAAGAGGATAAGGATTTAGAAATTATTGTATTGCAGTTTTTAGTTAAAATTTTTCATCCAGATATTATTTTAATAAAATAATATTTTCAGACTGAAATGAACCACTTCAGTTCGAAATCAATTTGTTTCACGAGTATGACAAATATGCTACAACAACATTCCACAATAGTGATTAATATCTGAAATACAAATTCATTAAAGAGCATGAGGCATAGCAAAGAAGTGGTATAGGAGGACAGCTGTCTCAATGAATTAAAACATACAAAAACAAATGTCAAATATTTCTGTAAGCTACATATGGATGCTATCTTGCTAGGATCCCCTGTGTGAAACTCCCCTGGATAGCAACAGCAAGTGTTGCTCCAAAGACAAGGGGCATAACTGGGAAAGGCCTCAGATCTCAAGGTGATATTTAGGATAAACTCAGTACCAAAATGAGCATAGTTAAAGACTGGGGACATATGGAGGTCAATCAAGTAGAATGGATCTGATGTCTTTACAGTCTTAAAAGTCATTTAGAAAAAGGTTTGTCAATATGTAATTTAACACAAAGCCAGTGTACAGTGTAAAAATCAGTACTTGGCATCCTTCACATTCACGTTTTAGGTCATGTGTTATCATTACATTCTGAATTCATTGTAGTTTAGACTTTGTAGTAGGCAGGGACCCCAGAAAACAAATTCACTCTTTAATAGTAATCATTATTATTGTTATCACACAAATTTAAGAGTTGCCTGTCATGGAATTAGTTTTAACATAACAATTATAGGCTAAGATTTTAAAAAACAGTTGCCTAAAGCTAGATTCTTAGCTCTGTATCTAGGGCACATAAATAAGTGGCTTGATTTTCAAGAGTGGTAGGTGCCTGACAGTTCCTACTGAAATGAGTGGTTGCTGCTGGGTGCACAGCACTTCTGAAAAATCAAGCCATTTATTTAGGTGCCTAAATATGAACTTAGGAGCAAAATTTAGATGCTCATTTTTAAAATCTTGGCCATAATGTTTACTTCTGTTTAATTTAAATATTATTGTAACTAGTTAAAATTTCATACAAAAATTGTTATTAAAATATTAAACAGGAATTGCAACAGGTTTTTTAAATGGGTCAGTTTCCTTGCAACATCAATGCTGGTTGAATTCTCTACAGGGAGTCAACTTGGGAACTCTGGATCAAAAAGGATGAATCTCAACTGCTTCAGCTAATGGACTAGATCTAATAGCTCAAATGGAACAATAGACTCAAATCTGTATATACGGTTTAACCCTAGAGGAGGATAAAGAGCCATGTCATGTTGTTATGAGATATAAATACCCCTGACTGGGAAATTCATCCCAACTTTCAAAGGTCCACACAAGTTAAAATCCTTATATGGGTCTCCATTTATAACTACACACCTGACTGAGATGTCTTCAGGGATTGAACTCAGGACCTCAAGTTTGAGTGTCTACTGCTTGAGCTAAAGAGCTACATCTGTAAAGTCAAGGGTAGGAAAAGACTCATTAAATTCTAAATATGGTCTAGTGGGGTTTTGTTGCAGAACACCATCACCTCCTTCAGGATGTGTCAGTGTCTCTGGGACAAAAGATACTAGTTTCTGCCTGGCAGTTTGTGAAGAACCAGGTGCTTTATATGCTTCAGTGTTGGTCCAACAAGGGGGTACTGTGTCATTTCCCCACTCTCTTCCTGTGGCATCTGAAGTGCTAGATAATGGTTACCTCTGAAAATCCTGGCTAGTGGCAGCCAAATCTTATTAGGGGAACTGCATTTGTCAGGGTGGAACTGTGGGAGAGAAAGAGGGGAAAAATTCAATACACACAAAAGGAGGCATCAGCTGTACACTACATGAATACTACTCATGGGGAAACATACCTTCACTCTGGCTTCTGCCTTACAGTGGAGATAAAAGAGCATATTAGCAGCTGATGTCGGATATGTTCCATCTGATAATTGTGTAGCTGAAAATATCGGCACATGAGAGTTGCATCTTAAATTGGCATTCTATTAATGCTCACTGGGGTATCAGAGAACATTAGGAGTAGTAAGGGTAAGACGCTAGACATCACAGAAGTCATGAAAAATAAAAATTGCACTAGAAGTCAGGCACCTCTCATCAATATTGATCTATGAAGAACTCGTGCATGAGGGTGGTCTCAACTCCCCCTGGAATGTTGATGGTCTGGATGGGCTAGAGCTCTCATGTCTCCTCTTGAGAGAGAGCATGTGGGATCTACCTCTTGCCGCTACGCATTCTTCTATCTTCCTCACCTCACTGTTGCATACCACCCACTTCTTAATATCCTCCAGATCTCTTCAATCGTCTCCCATAGCATTCACTGCCTCAATCACAGGCTTTCCTTATGGGACGCTTCAGGGTCTAGTCTGAAGTGGCAAGCATAGCACTCCTGGGTCATTTGGGACAAAACTCAGATCTTCTCTGGAAACAAATTAGCCTTCCTCTTCTGGACAATGTTTGAGAAGCCTTTTAGTCTAGGACTACCTCTAGATGAAGGTCCTGACATCCCAAGAGCAACTGATTCTCGTATTCACTGAGCATCAACTTAGAGATTTACAAAACCCTGTCTGGGGTGAGGAAATTGAATGGACATATTTGAGTAGCTAATTGTAACATAAAATGTACTGGGCCAGAACTAATCATCCACCCCCACACACTCTCTGTTACACACCATGAACCAGCACTGGTGGACACCTTTCCCTTCTGAAACGCCCTTAGCCGTCATTATGGCTAAGTCTACCTGAAGAATCAAGTAGTGTCTGAAAGCATAATTTAGTGAGTGTATTTAATCTGTCTAGGGCAGATCCTGGGATCTGGCTAAGGTCTACGTGGCACAGAGGTGAGGAGGGCAATGGTGGATGTACAGGACCTCCCCATCCTTGTGGAAGCTGGGGGACAATCTGGCCCTTAACAAGCCCCAGGACTGCTTTATTTAGTGCTGTCTGTAATGGCCTCCTAGGACCTTACATGTTTGCCAGAACTCCGACCATCTCTCCTTTCCTCCCCAGCACTCTTTCATACCAGAACAGCACAAAGAAGATTTAGCTGGGCCAGGAACTGACCGTTGTGTTTAGAATTAAATGCTGCCATTTCCCATTTTTATTCCTGAGTAGTGCTGACCTCCTAGGACCCCTTTCCTTTATTTGAGACTGCTACTCTACATTGCAACTCCCTCCCCGTTCCTACTCCCTTCAGATCTTATGGGAAAACCTTTTCAGAGAAAGCAGTTTCATAATTTGCCTCCTTTTCTTATGATTCTGTGTGGAATGCAGTTATCAACCAAGCAATGCAGCTTCACAGGGTTTGGGCTGTGCCAGAAATTACTTGACACGGTCAAGGTGGGGCTCTGACAGAAATGGAGCCAAAAGAATAAGTAGATGAAGTGGTAAATATTAGGCCCTCACCATTTTTAACCAGTATATTGCTGGGACTCTACATAATCTTTCACACACTCGATGAGATAGGTTTTCTCCAATACTCAACCAGATTTGGAGGAAAACTTTCTCCAACAGAACTTGATGATTCTTTTCAGCATGATTTTCAAATATTTTCATGAGCAAATACTCCAGACGAGTGCCCACGTTCCTTGCTAGTTCCTGTTCCTGTTCCTTGCATTGTCTGTTCCCACCACATGACACTATCTCTCTCCAAGTGGTGATAAAAGGACATATTCTTTTGAATTGTTCCAGTAAATATTTTGGAGGGCTTATATAAAAGTTACTGAAGAGCATCTCTATTATGGTGAGGAATGCACGATGACTTCAGGAGGAATGATTAGCTAAAGGTTTTGTCTCTCTCTCTCAACCTGCAATATGTGTCACTGCATGACCTATCTAGCAAACAAAGGCAACATTCTTCTCTTTCCTAATACCAATAAAAATCATTTAGCAAAGGGCATTTATGTAATAATAGAGAGGATGCTCACCGTTGTCCAAGGGTTCTTGATCCCAAAGCAGAGATTCAAGGACTCTTCTGCAGCTCTTCCACAAAATTTGTGACAAAATACTTTGAAGACATTAAGCATTTCTGATGAAGCATATAAGAATTAAGAAAAGTACACTATGGACATTTTCCTACACTTGCAATAAACCATGTGCCACACAGAGGAAAACACAGTTAATTCTGCAGAGCCTCCAGGCAGCAAGAAACTCAGCTGTAAGATACACAGTGAAACAGAGTGCCAGCAAACCGTAGCATGTCAGACATTAGTTCCTGTACATTCAGCTTCTGACCAACTAGCCTCAGTGTCTGTGTACTCCACTATGTGATTGGTAACTTAGGCCACAATCTTCAATGCCGGCTCTTGTGTCCAACTTGAGATTTTCAGAGGGGTTGAGCATCTGAAGCTGCCATGGTCCGTGCATTTAACTTATAGTCAGATTTTTTCAGAACAGGCACTTAAAAGTACCTTTGAAAATACACAACCAAAACTACATAGAGATATCTATGCTCCTATTTACCAGCCTCACTGTAGAATGGCTAAGTTTTGAAAATCCACCAGCACATGCTGACAAATTGGAAATCCTGGCTGTACCACTTCTGAATTGTAAATGATTATATGAAATTGTGTCATGAAATTCCTACGTAATGGAAAGCCTGTCATGTATGTGGATCAACACTGTTAGCAGAGTTGTGTCATGTCTCTGCCAGGACAGAAACAGTGATGAGCAATCAGCACACAACAAAGTAGAACACCTTCGGACAATAGGTTTGATCTACATGGGACAAGACACTTCCCTCTCATGTCCAAAGGCGGAGGAGTAATGAAAAAGTACCGAAAGGCAGAACTGAAGAAGCAGGAGACCCCAGGAGAAGTCTATAAAGAGACTCACAGGGGAGATTTGAGGGAGAGCCATTTTGCATCAGATTAAGATGAGAGAGATCACTGCAGGGTCAGGGGCAGCAAGGGGCGGAGGACCCTGCCCACGGGCTTAACTGATAGAACGCAAACGATTCTCACAAGGATTTCCAAGGGAAGGGTGAGCTAGTGAGAGACATTGCATTTAGGATGGTTTATTGTTTTATATGTCCTGTACTACCCTGTGCTATAGATGATTAGATTTAAAGAGCATAAAGATGTTAGGCTGTCAAAGTGTGTGTGTGCGCTGATTGCTTCACACTGGCGCATGCCCCTGAGAGAGGGAAACCATAAACCAGAAGCTTCACACCATTGGAGTTGAATGCTGGGAAAGGAGTGTGTTTAAGTATTGAGAAGTCTGGGATCAGTGCTGCACCTGAATGGCTAGGCCACTGAACAGTGGGTGCCAACACTCAGGCTGGGGAGGAGCCAGATCGAAGGTGCAAGCCCTGGGAGTTTGCCTAAGGACCCCAGGACTGGGACAGCAGCTGGACTCCATTCAAATTCCAGGACTTGAAACTCAGCTGAGGATCCAGAGAACAGAGACTTGGATTCCCTTTACAGCAGTCCTAATGGATGGCCAGGAAGGGATGCTTGCCAAGAACAGTGGCACATGCATACAATATTGCACTGGTCTCTGGGACAAGCAGGCAGCAGCCATTTTAGTGCACAGGGTGATGCACAATTTGTGAAAACTTGTGCTTATAAAAAAAAATCATAGACTCTTTAATGTGCATGGAGAAAAGTCAGAGCTTGAATTTTAAATGAACTATCTGAACAGTCTAAATAGTAAACTGCATGGAACTCATTTTCTGGAGGATGAAAGACTGAACCTGACTAGATTTCAACCTGTGGCTCCAGGAACCATATTCCAGATATGGCATTTAGAGTAGTAAACAAAACTTTGCAGCAGGGCCGTAAAGATCCATTGTGCCTCTGTTTACTTTCTCCCTCATTTCCTTTTTAAATCAGTTTCTTTCTGTGCAGAAAACACTTTTGTCAAACAGTTCCTGTCCCTATCCTCATTCAATGAATATGCCCTAAGAATCAAACTCTTTTTCCTTGCCCAAGTTTCTTCCCTCAAAGCTTACTCAGTTGCTGCCAGTGGGCTGACAACTGATACACATTTTGTTGGGCAATGTACTGGCATTCCCACACACCTCTCCAATTCAGTCAATAAGAGCGTTAGTAAATGGTGTATTAGCTTTGCTTTAAACAATAAGGCCATAGGCTGCATATCCCTGTTAGGTAAATAAAAAAGAAATATCCCCATTTTATAGATGGGAAAACAGACACAGGGGTTAAGTAACTTGCCATGGAGAGCTTGTCAAAAATTTTCCAGCAGAAAAAATGTATATCGGAAAATGTCATTTTATCAAATATCAAAACTTTCCATGGCAACATGTCAATTTCAACAAACGTTTTCTTAGAAAAATTTGAAACTAAGCATTTCAGTTAGGTCAACCTTGTTGGAATGGAACATCTTGATTTTTCATTTCAAAATGATTTTTGTTTCAAATTTTATATGCTATTATAAATTGTAATAGAATATAAAAATTTTAAAAGACAAAATTGGAAGAAAGCATTTCAATTTTGTCACAATGGCATGTTTCAATTGACCAGCAATTAATAATTTTTAAAGTTTTTTAATCAAAAAATTCCAAGATTTGTTTACTTTCCAATGCATAATTACAAAATATTGGCATTTCCAAACTAAAAGTCCAAATGTCACCTAGCTCTACCTAGCAGCCAGTGGTTACAGCCTTAAACAAGGATGTGGGAGACTTGGTTCAAGAGCCTGCTCCACCACAGACTTTCTATGTGCCCCTGGGCAAGTAATTTATCCTCTTTGGGCCCCAATTCCCCATCTGTAAAATGGGATTAATAGCACTTCCTTACATCCTCGGGGTGTTCTGAGGATAAATACTTTACAGATTGCCAGATTCTAGGTAATGATGGCCATATAAATGCTGTAGGTCAGTGGTTCTCAACCAGTGGTATGTATATCCCTGGGGGCATGCAGACATCTTCCAGAGGGTGCATCAACTCATTTAGATATTTACATAGTTTTACAACAGGCAATGTAAAAAGTACAAACTGAAACTTCATATAGACAGTGACTTGTTTATACTTCTCTATATACTATACACTGAAATGTAAGTACAATATTTATATTCCAATTTATTTATTTCATAATTATATGGCAAAAATGAGAAAGTCAACAATTTTTCAGTAATAGTGACCTGTGACACTTTTGTATTTTTATGTCTGATTTTGTAAGCAAGTAGTTTTTAAGTGAGATGAAACTTGAGGGTACACAAGACAAATCAGACTCCTGGAGGGGTACAATAGTCTGGAAAGGTTGAGTGCCACTACTTTACATAAACAGAGCTTCAGAGCTAGCAGGTAAAGAATGAGACTAGTACCCCAGAAACATGAGTTCTGCTATGGACTTCCACGTAACCTTTGGCAAGTTAATGAAAATACGAAAAAGTAGTAAGCAACTGACAAGGTACAAAGATCATCTTTATAGTGGTAGCACATACAGGTAAACTGAGAAAGAGTCGACTACATTGTGACATTGCTTAACAGAGTATTTCAGTTACACATAATGCCATTAAATTCAATGAATAGCAGAATGTGACACTTATTTTTTCCTAAGACATTAGACAAACCAGACACACACAAACTCTTCTTTTCCCTCAGGAATGAGCGCACATAACTGTGACACAGCCTGTTGTTAAACCTGATTTTAAACCTAGAGAATTATTCAGCCCACTGGAGGCTTGCAAAATAATTGTAAAAGCAATACAGGATTGGCGCTTGATGATAGCAGTTTTTCCAAGTAAGTGACCTCCTGGGGCAATGAAGACAGAGTACACTGAAGATGTGAATCCAGAATGAGTGAAAAGACAGGCACATAGCTCCCACGGTGGTTGTCACTAGTTGTACAACATTGTGATAGCAATTCCATAGTTAAAATTGTAACTCAGTTTCCATTACAAATATGTCTTTTCATCCCCACTCAAGAAAGCACCATTTTGCCTGAATATTTTACTAAGAAGTCCCTAGTCAGAGCAGAATTTGAAGGGTCAGGACAAGTTTTGGTTTAAAGGTGTCAAGCAGACTGGATTTGGGGGGGAGGGGCATTTGTGTTATTTGACATCAGTATGTCAAAATCATAGTGATTCATGTGAGACATACCATGTCAGGTGCTGTTAGAAAGGTTATAATGTGCTGAGTAAGAAGATAATATTTGTGTTCATGTGTAATATGTGTGAGGAAAGTTATGGAGATCTTTGCTATATCTATAGTTCAACCTGTGCTGTAAAAGACACACCCCAGACAGAGAGGCCGCAGGACAATAGCCCACTTAATGGCCCATCAAGACCTTTACTGAAGCAAAAGGCCTAGGAAGAAACTAAAGACATACCTGAAGAGTTACCAGGATTGGCCCATGTGACTGGACTCCATTTTGGTTTCTGCAAAGTTCCACAAGCCGCATGGCCAGAGGCAGAGGGTATATAAGATCAAACCACAGAAACCGTTTGGTCTTTGTTCCTGTCCAGCTGCATACACACCTCTGGATCAACACACTTTGCAACTGAACTGAAGGACTTAGACCCATCCAGGTACTGGATGTATACCAGAGGGACTATACAAGCCTGCACCTCCACAATTGTTCTAGAAACCTGATGTATATGGACTTTTAAATCATTTGTATCTATCTGATTGCTTTGAGTCTTTAACACTTCTCTTATTGTTTGTTTTTCTTTTATTAATAAACCTTTAGTTTTAGTTACTAAAGGATTGGCTGGCAGCGTGGTATTTTGGGTAAGATCCAAACTTACAGTGAACTGGTACTGTGGCTGATCCTTTGGGATCAGAGGGAATCTTTTGAGTAAAGAGCATAGAGTTTAAATGACTGGTCTCTTTACTGGACCTAGTGTCATTTTAGGAGCCAGAGACTGAAATGCAGTAAAGGGGGCTGTGTGTATTTGCACAGTGGCTTCTTGATAACCAGTGTGGGGGAATCAGAAGCACTGTTTGTGGCTGGTTGGGAAGTCTGACTGCAGTGTCATCCACCAGTGCTGGGAGAATTCGCTCTCCTTTTACAGCCTGCCCTGACCCTGGCATTATCAGTGGGCTACCCTGGGCACGGACGGGTCACAAAAGGGACAAATTCTCTTTTCATATGAGATTTTAAAAATGTGTTTTTCACTTTTAGAAGCATCTTCTAAGGTCTTTGATGTTGTCAAATCTCAAAAATGATTTGCTGTAGAGATTTGACATAGGCCCTGATTCTGCAGACCTTTGTTCAGGTGATTTATGTAGGCTGGGCATGACATGAGCAATTGGACATGAGTGAGGCCTCATTTTTTGGAAGACAGGAATAGGAAGGTAAATGGATCAGTAGACTGGAAACAGAATGTCTGTACAAGATAAGATAAGGGGGCAGGCCAAGGGAACCATTTACAATATACAGGTTAACAATGGACACAATAAGCCTGGAGTATAAAATGAAGTAAAAAGTAAGTTGTGTATAGACAATGCGTGGACAGAGCATGCTGTACACGGATTGGTTCCTACAAAGTAACCAAGCCAATCCCAAAATGTGTGATGGAATGTGTAATATATGCAATGTAATGTGTAAATTTAAATAAAGAAAGAGGTTTTCTGTGGAACTTTAGATCTCTGGTAGGCCATATATCCAACCTGCCATGCTTCAGTTTAATTACAGTTTTGCTGTATGCCAAATAAAGGAATCTAAGTGACAAGACTGGAGTAGAATGGAGTTCTTGGGGAACTGAGTAGAAGAGGTCTCAGTGGAGCCACAACACAATGGTACAGTGAGTTAGAACCACTCCTCTGGAGCAGGAAACTCATACACCCCTTAGTGTAAGGGTCGCAACCTAGCATTAAGGAAAATGCCATTGGAAGAGTTTAGAGGTTTGAATATAAGGCACTTAGTACTACACTGGAGAAGTTGATTAAATCTAAAGACAAACACTATGGACTTCCCAGAGAAGTAATAGGGGGAGACTGGAACCAGGTGGAGAAGGAACTCTATAGAGTGGTATTAAAAAAAAAGAATGCTTAGTAAAGTACAGCAGAGGTCTGTCAAATACCAGAAATAAATTGCAGAGCACAGCAAAGGTCTGTTGAATGTCACTGAAATTTCCAAAATATAGGACCCATTGGCAGCTATGGAAAACATAGCATCTAAGTTTTTGTTTTGTTTTATTCTAAGGCAAAGAAAGCCCAGATCGAGGCAGCAGCAACTTTACAAGGATTATTTCTGGAGGGTAAAACTTTACAAATGAACCATGCCACCCTGAGGGATGAATGCAAAAAGCATAAAGAATAAATCAGTGGGGAGGAAACAGACTAAAGAGACAAGGTTCCTGAGAGGATAGGGAGAAAATAGTGTCTTTTACTTATTTGCATAAATCCAAAGTAAAAAGCAGCCATCCTTTAAGGACTGTATTTAGTGAGTACAGCTTTCCAGGCAAAGTGTATTAAGTTAAGGAATAAGTGCAAAAAAATCATAAAAGATAAATTCAGAGCCACTGAAAAAAATCCACTTTGAAAAATAAGTAAATGATTTAAGGAAAAAGAGTAAGGAGTTTTTGCACAAATTGGCATTACAAAGCTCAGAGGATAATTGGCAACTAGAAAGTTGGCCACTAGTGACAATGATAAAGTGTTAAAGAGAATGTTGAATGTGTTTTTAAAAAAAGGCAGAGAATGGTTGGTTTGATCATTAAACCCAGTTATAGCAGTATAACTCAGTGCAGTCAGGCCTGATGAAATCCTTAATAACCAAATAAATTATACAGAAAGGAGTTAGGTGGTTTACAGCCATTCTAAGGGAAATGGGCCCTTCCCAATGAATGTGTCTGTAAATGATCAATTATGCTGGTTTATGCAGGCACAGGGACAATCTGAGTTAAATTGTTTCACTACAGATGATTTAGTTAAAATCACTAAAAAGGAAATAGGGATTTCTATATGGCTTAACTGCTTCCAAATGGATTAGTAGGGATATAATCTGGGCACAGAAAAAGGAAGCAATAAATTGTAGTGCTAACTTAAAGGAGAATACAAATGAAACAGCAGCTGAAACTGCCTATCAGAAAAGTTTCTGCTGAGGCCCAAAAAGTAAGTTGTGCATAGACAGAGCATGCTGTCCAGGGATCGGTTCCCATAAAGTAACCAAGCCATTTCCAAAATGTGCGATGCTGAATAGAATTGAATTAGAAGGTAATGTCTAAATACATATAAAGGAAGATGTTCTCTGTATAACTTTGGATGTGTGGTACACTCTATACTCACCTCTTACACTTGTGTCTAATCAACTTAGCATAGCTTTGCTGTATGCCAAAAGCTGTGTTGCTGTATTAGCTGTATGCCAGCTAAATGAACCTGAGTGATAGGAGTGGAGCTGAACTGAGTTGTTAGGCAACTGAGTGTCTTGAGGGAGTCACAACAATTTATAATACCACCAAACTCTTATATAGCACTGTTCATACATTGATCTCAAAACACTCTACACAGGAGGTAAAGATCATTAGCCCCATTTTACAGGTGAGGAAACTGAGGTATAGGGGGTGAAAAAATTTGCTGAGGTTTCCATAACAAATCAGTGGTAGAGCCAGGAATAGGATCCAGGTCTCTGGAGTACAGCTGGGCAGATAATGAATTTTCCAGTTCACTGGCAATTTTAAAAAGAAAATCAACAAAAGTTTCATTTTAGGTCAAACAAAAAATGACATATTTCGATAAATTGAAAAGTCAAAATATTTCAAGGTGTAATGAAACATTTTGGTAATGTAAAAAGGAAATATTTTGTTTTGTTTCACCCTCAGGCATTCTGACAAAAGGAAAGGATTCCTTAAATGACTGGAGGAAGAGGAGAAGGTGATGTTGCCACCCCCACCCTCAATCTTTAGCCCAGTGGTCTGGGCACTTATCTGGGATTTGGAAGATCCCCAGTTCAAATCCCTGCTCCAATGACTAATCATTTATAAAAAAGCAGAATAGCTTCAAGAGGAGAGATTGAGAAAGCCCCATGTCAGAATATCCTGTTGGTCAGTAGTTAGGGATTCTCCTGTAATGTAGGAAACCCATATTCAAATCCTTCCTTCTCATCATGCAGAAGAGGGAATTGAACCTGGGTCTTCCACAACCCAACTGCATACCCCAAACTTTATAAAGGACAAGGCTAAAGTGTCTAGGAGGGGGGCACTTCCTGTGCCTCAGTCATTTTATGAATCCTTTCCTTTGTTTTTGTCAAAACGAAAGTACAAAGGAAACATTTGGCTGAAATGAAATGTTTTGCTTCAACTTTACTGAAACATTTTGACTATTTTGACTACTAAGCAAACTCAACATGAATTCACTAATAGTTTTAATTGACCTAAAACTGCAGTTTCTGACTAACAAACTATTTGTCGAAAAATGTCACCCAGCTCTATTCCTGAGTCCTAATCCACCAGGCAAAACTCCTTCCAATAGTACCCCTGACCTCTTGATCCTACTTCTATCATCTACCTCGCTTCTTCCCTCCTCCCCCTCCCAGGGATGGAGTGGTGGAGTTGGCCTTCTCCCTCTGCTAACCTCCCACCAGTAGGATATAAGGTCCTCCAATGGTGGTTTACTCTGCTATCTAGGGTCTCATATGGTCTTTGTGGCAGGGTCAGCCTCCCCAGCAGCCCTTGCCCACCCTCTCTCTCAGAACACCCAACCATGGTGCTGATAATCTTAAACAATAGTCCCAAGGAGTGCTATCTCACAGAGTACTGACTCTCTGGACTTTCTTCCTGGAGGCCCAGCTTCTACCCAAGTCACTGAGTCTTAGGGCTTCCTTGCTAGCATTCTTCCCCCAAAGTGGCTCCCCACAGGCTGGATCCTTATTCCCAGTCTATCTCCAGGCAGTCTACCTGGCAGTCTATCCCTCTCTAGAGCCTGTCGCAGACATCTCCTTTTCTTCACCTGCCCATTCCCTTCAGGGCCAGTCACAGAAGACAGCCTTCTTTCTGTCTCTTCCTCCAGTCACCAGTGACTGGACTTCACTTATTTTGTGCATTCCGTGCCCCCACTTCCCCTTTGAATGTGATGTTACTGAGGTATCTTTATCCTCAACCTTCTGCTCCCAGTTCTACACCCTATAGGTATGGGTTTTCTCTTCACCACTACTTGATACTTTCTTTTCTTCCACCTTTTTCTCCCTTGTCCCTTCCTCATCTATTGAAGTGGAGATTCACTTCTCTTTCCCTCCCCACTGGTTCTCACCACCTATCTCTTCTCCCCTTTTTTCTACAGCCTCCCCTGTTGATGTGGGCCCACAACTGCAGGTGTGAGTTCTCATTTCTCCCCTTTCCCTATCCCCACCATCAAGGGGTTCTTTTATCTTCCTCTCACTCTCTTCCCACAGAGTTCAAGTCCCCCAGATGGCAGGTGGTTTCTCCCCCACTCTATCTTTGCCCCTTAGTTCTTTCTTTCCTTTCTCATTGTTATCTCTTGTCTTCATCCTCTCTTTTCCTCTTTGGTCCTATCTCCAAGGGGATGCAGTTCAGGAGTTCTCTTCTCATTCCTCCCTTTTCTCTTATGGGGGGATGTAATCTCCAAGTGGGGCTTGCACTCTCTCCCCTTCCCTGCTCGGAAGAGGTAAACTTCACTTCCCTCCAGTGTTACTGTAGCCCTCTGAACAGCTGGTGCTCAAGCAGAAGTCTGTGAAAGTCTGCATTTACTGAGCAGGGGCCTAATCCAGACCACCAGTCAGTGCAGACATTACAGGTCTAGCTCAGGAACAAAGGCTATCTATCAGAACTGCCTAGAACATTGTTGACAAAGCTTTGGTGGGGTTTTTGGTGGTGGTGGTGGTGATGATGAAAAATGCCAAATGTCAAAAAACAAAATATTTCACAGCTGCACAAAATTGTAATGAAATTTTAAATGAGAATGTTTCTCAGGCCAAGAGTGCACACACATGACAGGGAGAGAGAAACTCAGATTAAAAAACCTGAACTTTTTGATCCAACAATGGACTTTTCAACAAAATTCCATTTCACTAAAACTTTTGAAAGTTTTTTATTTTGTCCGACATTGGAACAAAGACAAATTTCAAAACTTCAGAAGTTTCTATGAAACAGAATGGACATTCTCTGCAGAGCTTGACGGGATATTCTTCCCAACTCAGCCATCCAGAAGGCTGAGGGAGAAGACAGCTAGCTGAGCAAGGGTTCAATTCTGCCCCAGTCTACTCAGAAGCCAATTAAGTCAGTCTTTCTGGGTCAGAAAAAGCAGTTGAAGAGACCCCTCCTTTTCTCTGGGATGTGAGCAAAAAGCTTCTTTAACATCTCCAAAAGTGGTGAGGAATAGAGCAGACCTGCTACTGTACGGCTTTTGGCTGAATTTTTGGCTGGTTTCTCTAGCCCTCCAGACTGCTTTTCATTTCTTCTGTCCTTCTGCAAGTCTCGTGATGTTTCTGTGGGTCTTCTGCATGTGACTGCCAATTTTCCCAATTGTATCATACGTCTCATGACATTAGGTGTCTTATTTAAAGTGCCACCTCATGTAGGCAACTGATTATCTGAGGAACTCAGATTTCATTTAATAAAAAAGTAAGCCTAAATCTCCCCATCCCACTGTCAATGCCTAGCAACAATGCCAGTGTTAGGAAGGGAACAGCAGCACTCCCCTAAGGGATTGTGAGGAGAAAAGAAAGGAGAGTGAGGGACATCACATGAGTTTCCACTTGTCTGGGGAGTAAATAAAAGAGGAGCAACAGTGTGTCATCATCTTCCCCCTCAAGACTGCTGGGGATATCAGGGAAAGGAGAAGAATAAAGAAATGAAATGTCAGAGGGAAATGACTCTCCCACACCACTTTCTCAAGAGCTTTCCACAGAGCTGGTGTTTGTGAAAAAAGGAGTTTGTTGCAACATAGATATTTTTCACTGGATTATGAAAAATCAGATAGGGACACTCCATGCAACACCATCTAGAATATTTTAAATTAGGGTTTATATATTTTATGTATTATAATCATATCAGAACATTTAAACCATTTGCCACAGAGAAATAAGGGGAAGGGAAGAGGATAGATATTGTGAAAAATCTCGGGCTTTTCCCATTAGGAAATGTAGGTAGGGGAGACACAAAGAGGAAAGAGCAACAAAAAAGCTAAGGGTGGAGAAGGGAAAAAAGGGCATAACTAGCAGGGGATGCCAAAAAAAAAAAATCCCAGGAGGGAAGAAATAGGAGAGAGATAAGAAATACACACAAGCCAGTAGCTTGCTTTCAGCGTTGATGCTCTGAGTTTAATTTGGCTGCCCATCTAGGTATTCATCACCATTAGGTTAACAGCTTAAAGAAGCTCTTCCTTTACCACTTGGGAAGGGGGGACACTGGAGTATGTCAGGGAAAGACTCAGTTCTGTAAATACACTAGGGATTTTATTTCCTAGTGTATATAAAGGATGAGTAGATAGAGTTGCTAGGAGTATAAAATTTGCTGCCTGACAATGCTGGAGCAAACCAATTATTTCACATTGACACACAGGCTTCCTAGTTACTGTGTTGATTTTTAAAGGGATTTTATTTTTATTTTCAAGGGACCACACCGGACTGTAAGTGTACACTGTAAATAACATCTACATTGTCTTCCACTGAACTTCAGTCTTGAATCCATCCTGATATTTTTGCATCATTTGGAATTGCTTGACCCACACCAAACCACTTTTGTTCACTAGAACCTTTTGAATTCATTTCAGCTTAATTTTCATATATAGATCTTCTTTCAGTAAAGCATTAAAACGCTCCAGAAAGTGAATTTCTCAGTGTTTATTCCAGGATTCAAGTACATTATGAAGCAGGAGGCCAAAAGGTTGAGTGAGCTATAAACCTTTTGAACTGAAGCACATGACATATTTTGATACAGTAACTGCAAATAGAAATTATAAAAACATACAGAAAAAGTCCTACCCGCCTTAATTTACTGGGGATTAAACATACAAATCAATATACAAGTGTGAAATAGGAGTGCATTTAAATGAGCTGTCTAGTGTGAAATACCAATTAGTGCAAATAAATATCTCTTTTGTCCTGTTATTTGGAATTTGAAAAGCAACCCATATCAATGCTTACATTGACTTCATCAGGCCTAAAAGCCATGGAGGTGTTTAACCCTGGAAACTATCAAAATAGTCTAGTTTAAAGAAAAACTACTCCCATCTTTATATTCAGAATCTCCAAATTATGTATAATGTCTTTACCTTTTTAAAAAAGTCAGTAAAAGACAGTATGATACGACAATAATGCAAATTGGAACCATAAACAATTCCCTTTTTTTATTAAGCCGGTCCCAAGAAAAGGATGCCTTGAGGAAGAAGTTTCCTTATTCTAGCTCACCTTTCTCTGTAACGTTAACTGCTTCTTTCCCCTAGGGGGGGCTCTTTCATCATATTTCCAGTACACTGCTAGACAGCACCTCCTCTCCGACAACTCACAGGCTACCAAATTTATAACTTTCTAATCCGTTTCTCCTTTGGATTTCTAGTTGTACTCCCAGGCAAAAGTAAAAAATGTGAGTAGCTACCAACCAGAGTGAAAGCACTTGGACTCAGCTCAGACACTGCCCTATGGCTCCTAGGATATGCACCTTATATCTCCCAAAGAGCTTTCTCCCAACCCCTTCCCCTACCTTCCTTCCAGTGGGGTATCACTTGAAGCCTCCTTAGTTTGGTACTCGGAAACCAAACAGTTCTCCCCAAGATCCCTTACCTTATGATGACAAACATGACCAGAGAGTTGCCCACCAAGCCAACCACAAAGACCACAGAGTAGACAGCAGTGATGATAATGGGGATAGCTGGGGAAATGTTGGTGTTGTTCTGCTGCAAGTCTTCAAAGCCACCACTGGCATTGTTGACATACTCGGCCCAGCCCAGGAGCCAACTGCTGCTGCTGGGGAGGAGGCAGGGGCCTGGAGAACAGGTGGAGCCTGGTTCCTCACGGAAAATGTGTACCGGGGGCTCCATGCTTGCCACCACAAGCAGAGAGGAGGATGGGACAGGGACAGAGACAGCCGAAGGCAAATATGCTAGAAAGAGAAGAGAGGGAATGAAACACAATATGCAAACTTTCCGTTCAAAGACGCCTGCGTTTTGAAATCATGTGTGTGGAAGACAGGAGGGTCAGTGGTGGGGATGGGGAGGGGCTTTATTTTAATAGGCAGAGATTTGAATAAATCCTGGTTAAATAAATGAAATATTTTAATTGTTTAATGTACCAGGTAAGGGCTGGTAAATGCTCCATGAGATGCCTGGCTAAAGTTTTCGCCACTTACAGAGATTATACGTTAGGAACAAAATTGAAGAGAGACCTTAACAATTTCAAAACAGCTCAGTTCCACTCCTCTAGTTTTTCCCTCCCACCACATTTTTTAAGTCAAACAGTATCCTAATCTCTGGGTTTTCTTACTGCCTTGACTACAATGAGGAAGAGAAGGGGGGGAAATCCACCCCCTTCACAATGACTGGGTGCCATTCTGTTCTGAGTTTTTGTCACATTCAGATGTGACACCTTTAAATAAGAGAAACAATTGTATCAAAAATTACCTTTTCTAGTCCTGAATAAGGAGCAGAATCCCCAGACAAATGCTTTCAGGAGTAGAGCAGTATCCTGTCAGCTCTTGGAGGTGGCACTGATCTTCTAGGACTTTTGAACCTGGAGCATCTGTGCCTCTGGAGAGCTGAAAACGTGCTGGAGATGGAGCTGAATCCCCGGCATTAGCTCCGAGGTGGCAGCAGCTGCTGCTGCTACAACTCCCAGCACTTCCCCCTTTTAGTCTCACGCTATCTCTGTCTCACTCTCACTGCCAGGTCTTCGGCAGCACTCTGCACTAACGCACACATTCTCCTCTCTCTCAGTCCCTGCAGCTCAAAAGCTCACATGACTTCTGTCTAAAAACTGACAGGCAGACAAACTGAAAGGAAAGACAGACAGACAATAAGTGCTCCACGAAATGAATGTATCATTTCTATACATTTTCCCAAGTTGTCTTTCCCTTTTTTCTCCCAGCTAGTTTTAAGGCCTTCAAGCAATGGTACTTGCTCTTTTACTGAATATTCCAAATTTTGTTAACTAGAAGACACTGGCCAAAACAGAAATCTCAAACGAAGCCCCTTCGGTTTCCGCCATCATATATTTTTGGGAGAATGGAATGTAGATTCATGATACCGGATCCAAACTGTTCCTCATTGTGAGGTTGTGTTGTATTTCATTATATTTACAGTTAGAAGTCAGTTAGGTGGGATCTAGGGAAAATTATAGGCAGAAGCTCTGCAGTGAAGCAGAGACAGTGAGACAATTGATTTAGCTATAATATCACTGTTCTTATTCTCATTACAGTGTTAAATGAAAGCAGCTCTTTTGTGATTCTTTGCCATTGTCACATGACACCACAATATTATGTTCCACCAGAAATTAACACCCCAGGGACCTGATATAGATGTGCAGAGGGATTCCACTATAAAACCATATCCCAAAGCAGCAGCATATGGGCAGGAGGGGGCACACTACCCAAATCATGCAGGTATTTGGGTCCTGAACATCATTCTGGATATTATTTAATTAATCTGACCCCACTGCATTTCCCTCTAAATGCCAAATTGGTGAGTGAAGCAGTAGCTGCTAAGGGCCCACACTCTGCAGCAGAGAAAGAAAGCGGACAAGCTGTCTCTGTAAGGACACACAATGGGGTATGTAGGCCTTTCCCCAAGAAGACAACAGCAGGTAGCGGCATGTAATGTGCTTCTATGCATTTTGGTGAAGTTCAGTAGGGTTGTGTGTGTTCCTTTTGTAATGAAGAGACTTTACTCCATGCTCTGATTTCAGTTGAAGAGTTGCACGGGACTAACCAAGTCTTAGGAAGGGGGCTCCAAACCCCAATGAAGCTGTGGTTTGACACCCAAATCACAACGCTTGTCATTTTGCCAAAACCAAACCACGTGTCACGCCACACGTCTCCGCTCTCCAGTATGTAGATGTAGCTGTAGTATTTTTAAGGAATTTGAAACTTCCAAAACCATAACAGATGCAACAAATCCAGGACAAAAAACTTCCCTGACTGGGTCATGTGCATTTTAAGCATATAGTATTGACCTATGGCTGCCATGAAAGAAGCTGCTCCCCACTGCTCCTCTTCTTCCTCCAGCTGCAGCCCATAGGCCAATCTTAACATATTGAAGTCAGACCAGGATTAACCAATGTGCACCTGGTGCACTTGTACAGCTGCTCCATCTCAGGGAGGCCCCTGAGGACCAGAAGAAAAAAAGCTGGAGTGGCACTGCTCAAATTTGGCCTGGCTGTCCCTCCATCATGACAGAGGGGCAGCTGTGCTAAACCTGAGTGGCACAGAGCATTGTGTGAGTGCAGGGCAGGTGATGCGAGTGAATAGAGCTAGTATCGGAAGGAGCCACCCTGGCCTGAGATGGGAGAAGAACAGTGAGCCAGAGGGGTGCCAGTGAGTAACCAAACAGGTCCCGTGGGCAGCAGGTGGGAGCTGCAGCAAGTTGCTGGTGGGCTATGGAGTGAGTGGGGACAGCTGGGAAGCAAGCAGGAGCTGTTGGGGGTGCTATGGGAGGCGTGGGGGATGTTGGAGGGCAGTGGAATTGGGGGGCAGAATGTTGGGGGACGTGGCTGGTGGGGCTGAGGTGTGGGGAGCTGCAATGAGTGTGATGTATGTCAGGACTTTTGGGGTGAGTGGGGGAGCTGGTGGAGAGTTGCTGGGGTATTGGTGGAATGGGAGAGGCATTCAGGGGTCTGTGTGTGCGGTAGGAAGAGGAGAATTCTGAGTTCTGTGTTGGGTGGAGTATGTGTGGGGCTGGGGTCCTTTTGCTATCTAGTTTATGGAAGGTGGGGGCTCCCCAATTTCCACCATGCACAGAGCCCCAACATATTTTAATCTGGGCCTTACTGAAGCAGGCTGACTAGATAGCAAGTGTGAAAAATCATGACAAAGGGTGAGGAGTAATAGGCACTTATATAAGACAAAGCCCTGACTAACAGGACTATCCCAATTTCCCAATCTGGTCACCCTAGACTGAAATATTGGCTAGAGGGATATTCCTGGCTGTCACTTTTCATCTACACTTTAATTCAGTAATTTTCAATTATTTTTACATTTTATTTTTAACTTTTCCGTATTATAGATTTTCTATAAATAGATATATAGATATGGGAGGCAGAATGTAGCAACATCTATAATACTCACTGGCTAACCGTTTAATTTTGTGTTTTATAATAAACAATTATTTCGTTCTGACTAGCAAGAGGCTGCATTCTGGTCAATTTATCAACACAGTGAGACTTATGACTGCCAAGTTGAAGGTAGGATGGAGGGGAAGGAAGTGGTTTGTTTTTCTCCAATTATTGTAGGTGGATCAGAAATGTTCTTATGGAGAAAAAGAGCCTGCTATTTTGAATGTTCCAGAGAAATCTAAAACGAAAAGGGTGAATAAATGCAGTTAGATTAATTAATAAGTGACTCCAAATTTTTTAAGTGTTCAGGTTTAGATAAGGGACCACCCTTCCTCTTCTCAGCTTCCATTCTCCATCTAAGTTCTATATAAGTACTGTAGACTTACAAATCTCGAAGGATCTTCAAGTGCTAACAGGGTACACAAACAGATATGCTCATCCTTGACTATGTTTGCCAACCCCCTAGAATTGTCCTGGAGTATCCAGGAATTAAAGATTAACCTGTAATTAAAGACTATGTCATGTGATGAAACCTCCAGGAATGCGACCAATCAAAACTGGGAACACTATCCTCGACTGAATGAACTACTATGGAATGGCAACTAAATGAGATGGAGTTTGGTCAGGTCACTGGTGTTCTACCCTTCTCTTATGAAGAGTACCATTTATAGGGGGAGCTAGTAACAACCTCTATATTTAGGCCCACACTTTCCATTACAAAAGATTCTTGCAAAAAAAAAAAAAAAACCCTCACTTTTTGTTTTAAGAGCTGGACCATCTCCATTCTTTGCTGCAGGACTTTGAAATTCAGCAGGGGAAAAGCCTTCAGGCTACAGCAGTGCCTTTTCTTTAACCCCTGAAATTGCATTTGGATTTAGCTGAGTTATGAAGTGTTAGAAATCACCATTTCCCTTCTCTTGCTTGCATGCCTCAAGAAAATTTGGCAAACCTGACAAAATAACAACTGAACGCACTTTCTGAAGAGCCAGACATACTCATGTCACCCAATCACCACTGCTGTGGGAGCAGCCCACACTGCACTGGGAAACGTGGGAGCTGCCAAAGAAGCAGAAACAGTAAGAAAGCCAGACTGAACTCCTCTCCTCCAACTCAGCAGATAGCTACCCTGTGCCATTCCCCTCCCAACCGCAGGGGGCATCACAAGGGGCAGGAGCTCCATCAATTCACCAGGGTAAAGGGAGAAAGAAAAAAAGAGCTTAGCAATCCATACAGATCCAACACTTGGCCCCAGTAGCCTGTGCCCTTCTCAGAGGATACCAGATGGGACTGAAGATCCCCCTGCCTCCTGGAGTGGGGGAAGAGAGACATCCAAGTCAGACCAGGCCCCTGAACCCAACAGATAGTGCCAGTAGTTAGCCCTGTAGTTTGAGCCTTAGCTTGTGCTGCAGTGCTGAAGATAAAAGGGTTTCAGACCTAATGATGATGCGGGTGGGTTACACAGCTGATATAAAGAGTGGAATTTGTTTTTACCTTTTGTCCATTAAAAATATGAGACTAGATACAAAACACTATATTAAAAGAACGTGCTTGAATTTGCAACCTAAGTAAATCAAAAAGTCAGATTCAGCTCCCTTTTGCATGTGTTTTGGTATCTGTAATCACATGATCTCATCTTATTTTTTCCATAGGACTCCCGCCTCCCACACTGCACAGATTGGATGCCTATGGTGGCAAGATATGTAGCTGTCTATGCAACATAAATGTGGTTGCACTGGCAACCGTACATCTGGCATTTCCTGTCAAATGCTTGACTTTGCGATCTAATTAACATATAGTTTTCCTGTATGTACTAGCATCTATAATGACAACAAGTAGCCAGGGCCTCAGACTCATCATCTCATTAGAAAACAAAACCAAAAGGCATATGCAGCAGCACGGTGCCCTCTAACAATACACTAGGACATTAATTCAGTACTGACTCAGATGTAAGAGTAAAACTTACTGAATCACCAGCATTACTTCTCCCAGCACCTCCGTGCCGGGCTGCAGCAGGGAACTGACATCACCATCTCAGAAAATTAGGTGTATTTTAAGCTCTCCCATCTAAGTATTAAGCCTATTCACCTTCTGAGAACTGTCTGGATCGTGGCAGACAGTGGTGTAGATGCAGGCTACTTGCCATCTCTGCCATCTTGATGTGTATGAGCCAGATGATCATGCTATGAAGCCCTGTGGAATGGAAAAACTTTCATTTTCTGCTAGAGTTTCCAATATTGTTCCCCAAAGATGTGGAACAGTCTTTTGAGGTTTGTAAATTAAACTCTGAAGAAATCTCAACACTTTAAGTTCAGCCATGAGTTTCGACGTAGAGACTATGATCATTTGCAAGGCCTCCTTTTAGTCATACTTCCCCTCCTCCCTCCAAAAAAAAATCTGCTAGCTCACTCCATTTTAGTTCCCTGATCATTATTTTTCTCTTTGCTTTCTCTTTGCTGATTGACCAATGGCTACATAAAAGAGAACCTGAAAACGGAGAGACGTTTAAAAGCTTTCAAGTGGCTTTGGTTGCTAAGGGAACCAAGTTATCCTGTCTATACGCATTTAGAAATTTTAACTGTCTGTGCAAAATCTAGCTGTCAGGAATTTATATTTTATCCTGTTCCTGGGGGGAAAAATATAAAATAATTATTCCTACGTGGTTCATAGATATACAATATTGTAAACACTTCAACTTCATTCTCAGGAGGCTCTCTTTTTAGATGCCAATGGTGGAAGTTCAAATTCTATTTTAAAGTAAGTTATTGGTATAATTGCTTCTTCTTCAGGAAAGAACTCAGCAAAGTATTGGGTCCCCTTCCTCTTCTCTTTTCAGAATGCAGAATTCCTTCAGCATAAAGATGTATAGAGGATGGAGCGCTACAGTGAAACATAACCAGGTAGGAATTTACAAGTACAGTGACACAGTATCTGCCAAATATTTTCTGAATGAAGAGTGGTAAAGATGTTGAGTCAATAAGGTAGGAGGAAGATAAAGATTTGGGCATCAAATCTGATTCACTGCAACACAAGGATTTATTTAATTCCCAAAGCAAATGGGCAGAGAGGTCATTCTCCTCGGTGATAATCTCTAAAAAGTCACAATTTTCAATCTATGGCAGTAATATGAAAGCAGGAGGAAACAAATGCATCTCCTTCCCTGATTGACATGCATCCAATTTCTGCAACTAAAGGTTCTAGTGCTCCAGAACTGCTCCAGTCAGCCATCTGTGCTTTAGATATAGTATCCTTGTGGCTGCTGGAAGCCTACTGAGAATACCTGAACCCTCGGGCAGAGATTTTTAGTGCCTTCCTTAAAGAGAGCAACTTGTCAGTAATCCTCAAATGTCCTGTGGTACAGCCCCTACTCAAGAAAGCATTTCTTGTCCTTAATGTTCTCCTAATTATTGTCTAGTATTTAACCACTCCTTTTAAGGTGTTGGGAAGGTAACGTTTTACCATTCCAACAGCATCTGATAATTTCCAGTTCCTTAGTCTCCAGCAAGTAGGATTTAGACCTGGACAAGATAGGGCAATAATGTTAGTGTAAGTGATTCATAATTTTCTCAGGAGAACAGAGAGAGGTCGGTTGCTTTTGCTGGTACTATTTCATCTCTCAGCAAACTTCTGTATTGTAGACCTTGAGATGTTGTAGAAGTCACTACCAGGCTTCACAGGAACAAACAAAAGTCACCTTAAAGTAGTTCTGCTAATTTCTCTTGGAAAGATGTGTGGATTCTGTATGCTGTCTACTAGAATGATTACTATTTTTCCCAGATAGATTTTAGTTATTGGACTCCACAAGACTCAGTCTTGTTTCTTTTGTTGAAAGTTTAAACAGAAACCACAAAGAAAGATTGTGGGTGTTTCAGACTATACTGTCATCAGTGTGCTGATGACACTCAATTCTTAGTCACCTTTTCATCAGACTTAGATTATTTACTTACTTTTCCAGTGTCTGACAGAAAAAAGGAACTGATAAGATGAAGTGAGTACAGTAGGTGCAGAAAGAAGAGACTACTAAGAAATAGCAATTTTATTCAATCATCAGATGTCTGTTCAGTACAGGAAAAATACACTGACTCTGCATATGCAGCTCTCAACCCAGAACCTCATCTTCTCCCACATTCTTGTCCTCTTGTGCCATTGACTTGCTCTTTACATCTTAATTATTAACTAATTAATGGTATACACACAATAACAAAGCTGTTCACTTTACACAACAGAAAGCATGCTTGATTCTAAGAGGGAATGGAATCAAGGAGGATCACCAATGCAGGGCAAAGATATTGAGACTTTCATGAAGTGTTGGAATGGGGAGAAACTGTGAGAGAAGTACTTTAAAAAGAATCAGTGTTACCAAAACAATAAACACTACAAATAATGCTATCAGTGAAGAGCTAAGATTTTGTGTAACTTTGCAATCACTGATACTTCAGACATAAAACTCAAACTGAATGCCAAAGTATTATAAATTTGCATTGACACTAAGCCAGCAACACACAAGATGCAAAACAGGTATCATTTAAGGGAGGGAAAATGGATGATAAATTTTAGCATACAGGGGAAAACTGCAGCCTTTGAGGAATACCACCAGAGAAGAAAAAGATGTTAGAGTCCGACAAAAAGTTGAAACTAGGGCCAAATAACAAAGGATGAATATAAACAAATAACACAAATATGTAGAGACAAAATTAGAAAGGCCAAGACCCAAAACGAGAATAAACATGGTAGAGACATAAAAGGTAATAAGACAATATTCTACAAATACATTAGAAGCAAGAGGAAGACCAAAGACAGGGTAGACTCATTACTCAGTGAGGGGGGCAAAACAATAACAGAAAATGTGGTAATGTCAGAAGTGTTAAATGGCTTTTTTGTTTTCAGTTTTCACCAGATAGGTTAGTAGCGATCAGATGTCTAACGTAGTGAATGAAAGTGAAAATGATTTTATGAACATAGGCTAAAATAGGGAAAGAACAAGTTAAAAATTATGTAGACAAGTTTGATGTCTTCAAGTCAACAGAACCTGATGAAATACATCCTAGAATACTCAAGGAGCTGACTAAGGAGACAGCTGAGACATTAGTGATTATTTTTTAAAAGTCATGGAAGACAGGAGAGATTCCAGAAGATTGGAAAAGGGAAAATGTAGTGCCAATCTATAAAAAGGGAAATAAGGACAACCTGGGGAATTACAGACCAGTTTAGCTTAACTTTACTTCCCAGAAAGATAAGGGAGCAAATAATTAAGCAATCAATTTGCAAACACCTAGAAGATAATGAGGTGATAATTAACAGTCAGCATGGATTTGTCAAACCAACCTGATAGCTTTCTTTGACAGGGTAACAAGTCTTGCAGATAAGGAGAAAATGGTAGATGTGGTATATCTTGTCTTTAGTAAGGCTTTTGATACTGTCTCACATGACCTCCTCATAAACAAACAAGGGAAATACAATCTAGATGGAGCTACTATATGGTAGGTGCATAACTGGTAGGAAAACTGTTCCCACAGAGTAGTTACCAGTGGTTCACCATCAAATTGGAAGGGCATATCGAGTGGGATCCTGCAGGCATCAGTTCTGGGTCCAGTTCTGTTCAAAATCTTCATCAATTATTTAGAAAATGGCATAGAGAGTACACTTATCAAAATTGTGGATGATACCAAGTTGGGAGCAGTTGCAAGTGCTATAGAGGATAGGATTAAAATTCAAAATGATCTAGACAAACTGGAGAAGTGGTTTGAAGTAAATAGGATGAAATTCAATAAAGACAAATGCAAAGTACTCCAGTTAGGAAGGAACAATCAGTTGCACATATACAAATGAGAAATGACTTCCTATGAAAAAGGTTTTCAGAAAGGGATCCAGAGGTCATACAGAAGCACAAGCTAATATGAGTCAACAGTGTAACACTGTCGCAAAAACAGCAAACACCATTCTTCAGACATATTAGCAGGAGTATTGTAAGCAAGACACAAGAAATTCTTCCTCTCTACTCCATGCTGATTATGCCTCATCTAAAGTATTGTGTCCAGTTCTGGGCACCACATTTCAGGAATGATGTGGACAAATTGAAAAAAGTCAAGAAAAGCGCAACGAAAATGATTAAAAGTCTAGAAAACATGACTTATGAAGGAAGATGGAAAAATTGAGTTTATTTAATCTGGAGAAGAGAAAACTGAGAGGGGACATATTAACAGTTTTCAAGTACATAAAAAATTGTTACAAGGGGGAGAGAGAAAAATTGTTCTTAACTTCTGAGGACAAGACAAGAAGCAATTAGCTTAAATTGCAGCAAGGGTGTGTGACACATTGCACGCCCAAGGCACACTCTTATGGTGTGATTGTATATCAATGATGTTCATCCTTATAGTGTAAATGTATATTGTTTAATGCAAAGTATATCAGGTAAAATATGTTTGGAATGCTCGTGGCATACTGAACATTATTGTTATAGCAGTATATCTCCCGCAATGTCATATATATACTTATCAAGCTCTGCTATGTAATATTCCCAAATATGTGTCTCATGGATTGAGGTAGATCTAGGTGAAACACTAAAAGCAGGGAGGTAGTTCACGCCTCACTAAGGCGTGCCTAAAATAAATCAGTTCTTGCAGGAACAATGGACAAGCCTAAACATCTATAAGGAAACACTCATTGACTCAAGTGGAGGAAGCAATGCCCGATATTGTCTTTCACCTGACCCCAGAGGGGGGTAAAAGAACATTTTAAAAGAAGAGATGTTTCACAATTCTTTCTCTCTCCCACTTCCACTTCCACCTACAAACAACATCAAGCAACTGAAGGACTGTCCACCCTGTGAAGTGAAGAATAAATCAACCAGAGTAAATATAATCACTGTAATAGCTATATTCAGTACAAACAGCAGAAAGTGTGGGTGCTACTAGGGATGCTACTAGGGTTGCTAACCATAAACATGACTGCTAGCTGCAAATGAATAATGGTCATTAATTGTATGTCTATTTTAATTTAATACTCCAACACTAAGTGACAGAAAGATTTATGCTCAGACCTTACTATCAGTCTACAAAAACTGTGGCCTTGTAATAATGGAGCAGTGTCATTCTACATGTGAATTGGCAACATCAGAAGATGAAAAAAAGTAGGAGGAGATATTTCAACTCTGTATAATCCAAAGAGCCACAGAGAAATGGCTGGAGTGTGCAGAGCTACACGGTGAAGTTTGCCTTTTAAAGATATGTTTCATCCTATTACGGATACGAAATTAACTGTAATTATGGAAACGAGTCTGAAACGCCATATTACTGTTTTGCAGCATTTGTAAATGTGCCAAAGTGACAGACATTTGTTTAGACAAATGATGCAAGGAGAAAATGGCACTATGATCAATTTGTCAATCACTTAAAGATGAGCTAAAAATGACATTTGTGTATGTTGGAGATGATCACATTAGCAAGCAACTAAATAGTATAAATTACTATGGCCAAAGTGTGCCACCATTACTCACACAGAGTATCCTACTTGATAAGTAGTGTCGTTAAATTAAATAGTGCTATGCATGAAGGAAGGTAGTGTATGGAAGAATTTGGCTGTAAGTTTGCAGTGAGTTTCTGAAAGTGGTAATGGGAAACTCCATATTAACAATACTATAGAAATTTATATGGGCAACTGAAGCAGAAGAAAATCATGCTACAAAAGTGGAAAGGGTTACCAAGGTAAAACAAACTGCATGCAAGAAATAAATTATATAAGGAAGAAGAACAAGAAAATAAATGGTTTTCATTATGTAAAAATATACACATTATGGCCAAGGGCAAGCCCCCTCTAGTTTAAAAGCTAAACTGCATTTCCCATCCTCCATCTCTACCACATGTTCCGTATATTCTGCCTCTCACTTCCAGTTCAGCAGAACCTCTCCAGTCAGCTCCTTTCAGGTAGTAAGTGCCCAGAGGAGGTAAGAGGGAATCATGTACCCCTTAGTATTAGAGCTTTCAGAATTAAAAAAAAATCATGCAAAAAATAGTATTGTAGAGATGTTCACTGACTAAAGTTACTTTTGTAGAATGAGCTAAAATGGCAGAGTTACAGTTGCAGGACTAGCTGCATCTCTAATTTGTCTCTGAGTGCACCCCCTCAGGTCTCAGCCTCTCCTGGTAGGAGTTGCATAATTCTCCGACTCTTACACTGGCCATGCTGTACCTTGTCTATCAACCATACTGCCCAAGCAGGTCTGACTGGGTTTACCAGCTGTGGTTCTTGCCTTCAGGAGCTTGTGATCAGTGGTGAATACAGTTACTAGACAGCCTTCTTAACCCAAAGTATTGTTGAATCTTAACTGTAGGAATAAAGCAAAATTTAAGAGAAAATGAAGTGTTAAAACAACAAAGAGTCTACATTCATATCTTTCTTCAGAGCCATCCCTAGGGTATGGTGAATCGGGGTGACCGCTCCATTCCCCGCACTTCGACATCATGGTGTCAGATGTAGTACTTCACACACACCCATCAGAGTGTGCGTGTGTATTGTGAATGTGTACTTACATTTTAAAAAATCCACTGAGGGTAGTGAGACCATAGGCACCTAGGAAGTGAAGTCTTTAGCTTTTCACAGAATCACCCAAAACTTGTTTGGTGGGCCATACAAGGTTTATAGGTGAAATACCAAAACAAAAGGCTCTTGCATGCTTCCTTATTGTATTGTATTGGCAGATTAGTGGTTATCTTGAGTCATGGTCCTATTTCTTGCTAGTTTTTCCAACAGCCTGCTATTAAACTAAACCAACATATTCATATAGTAAACCTCCCAATAACCAGGTTACAGTCAGTAGCCATAAATTATCACAAAGCAGTTCCACTTCTGCCACAGACAGTCTAGAAAATGGCAAGATATTAAAGGAGTTTAAAAAATGCTTACATGGTGCAAACAAGCCAAGGGACAGCATTAGAAAGCTTGTGATATTCATATAGTACATAATGTTTCTGATACCATGTAATGTATTTGATTTGCTTGCATAGGAATCCTATAGACAGAAGCTGTCCTACTAGGCAAGATTTCACATGGAGGGACTGAGGCATGGGACAAATGTTTAGCAATGTTATTCACAGTTTCTAAAAGAGCTACAACACAACTAACAACTTAGCATTTTTTCAAGACGTGTCTATACTTTCAGTTAAATAGAAGCCTCTGTGTAACACTGCCATCTGATGACTCCAAACAATATCAACATTACATAAACAAGTTCATTTGGATTCTCTAGTGATAGGCTGGCAAAAGACTCATGTGTCTTGTGTGACAAACTTTACTACAGTTGGGATTGATAAATTAGTTTGCCAGGATTTATTATTCGCAAACCCGTGTTGACTGGTATTAACTAAATTACCCTCCTTTAATTCTTTATAAATAGAGTCCCATATCAGCTGCTCCATTATCTTGCCAACAATTGATATCAGACTGACAGATCTAATATTACTTGGATCACCCTATTTATCTTTTTTTAAGTATTGGCACAACATTAGTTTTCTTCCAGACTTCTGGCACTTCCCTAGTGTTCCCATTATTATTGACATTAGCAGTCTAACGAGCTGCTTGCCAGCTCTTTTAAACCTCTTGGTCATCTGGACCTGCTGATTTAAAAAATATCTAACATCAATTGTTGATGTTTGACATCCTTTAGAGTTACTACTGGAATAGAAAGTGTTTCATCGTTATCATCATCATATGATGTGACTAAATCATCTGGGACTTTTCCCCAAATAGAGAACAGAAATATTTATTGAACACTGTCTTTTTTGCATTGTTACTGACAATTCTGCCATTTCCATCTACTAATTGACCAATACCATTGTTAGAATTCCTTTTGTTCCTAATATACTTGAAAAAACATATTGTCCTTATCTCTGCTACCAATAGATTTCTCTTTGTGGCTTTTTGCTTCCCTCAATTTTCAACAGTTCCTAGCCTCTGTTTTATATTCATTGCCATCAATTTCCCATTTTGTCCATTTGTTATATATATTTTAATATTTTCTAGCTACCTCTACTTCTCCTCTAAGCCAGATTGTTTCCTCAGTCAGGTCTGCTTTTTTTCTTAATTGTGGCATTTGAGACATCTATTAAGTTTTCTTAAAAAATTCCCAGTTATCATCCACATTTTTTCTCAATTATTTCTTCCAGATAATTTGACTCATAACTGTTTTCAGCTTGTGAAATTGGCCCTTTTAAGGCAACAAGTATATATATTACTGGTTTGGACTTCATTCTGTTTACACTCAACAAATGTGATCAAGTCATGATCACTTGTACCTAAGTTACCACTAATATCACTGGACAACAAAATTTTTCGAAAGTGTTGCTTCCTCAGAAATTTTTTTAGATTATGCTAGACAGCTTAAAGCTCAACACAAATATAATTTCAGACTACTTGTATCACGCAGGAATTTGGAGAAACAAGAAACTGAATTGTATTGAATGTAATGTGTTTAATCGCATAACGGTGCTGACACTTTGCAATAGTTCAACTGAGCTAAAACTGTTTTGTTGATGATTTTCATTTGTACTCAGTGTCTGAAGCTTCTCTTTTAAGTGTCCAACAATAATCAGCCAGCATTGATGGATTCCAGTTGCCCTGATACTGGTTTTCCATGATCGCAATGTCCTGGTGAAAGCTTTCACCATGCTCGTCACTGACTGCACCAAGATTTGCAGGGAAGAAGTCTAAATGCGAATGCAGAAAATGAATCTTTAGTGACATGTTGCACTTCATGGTTTTGTATGCTTGAAGCATGTTGTCAACCAGCTGTACATAGTCTGGTGCTCTGTAGTTGCCAAGAAAATTTTCAACAACATCCTTGAACGCCTTCTATGCGATTTTCTCTGGCCCTACTAGAAGTTCTTCGAACTGCCTGTCATCGATGACCTGTTTGATTTGTGGACCAACAAAAATGCTTCCCTGAATCTTGGCATCAGTTATTCTGGGAAACATCTATCTCAAATATCGAAATCTTTCACCTTCCTTGTTCATTGCTTTCACAAAATTTTTCATCAGTCCGAGTTTTATGTGAAGAGGAGGCAAAAATATCTTTGTCGGGTCTACAAGTGGTTTATGTGCCACACTTTTCTGCCCTGGAACCAACTGCTTACGGAGTCGCCAATCCTTTTAATGTAATGAGACACTTTAGCATGGCTGTCCCATTTGCAAATGAAACAATAGTACTTGGTGTATCCGAGCTGCATTACTAGTAGCAGCGTGACTACTTTCAGATCACCACAGATGTTCCAGTTGTAGTTGCTGTACTGTATGTGTTTCAACAAAACTTCTATATTTCTGTAGGTTTCTTTCATGTGTACTGCATAGCCGATTGGTATTGAAGGGTGGACATTGCTGTTGTGTAACAACACAGCTTTCAGGCTTAACACTGATGAATCAATAAAAAGACGCCACTGTTGTGGGTCTTGCTGGCAACCAAAGCAGTGAACACCCATCAATGTCAGTGCAGAAACACAGATTATCAACCTGACCAAAGAATTGTGTTAAATCTTCTTGGCGGCTGCGAAAGACAGAAATTTTCGTGCCTGGTGACAGCAGACCCATCCTTGCAGTCTTGAACCCAGTAATTCTGCTTTTACCTTTGACAAATCCAAGTCCCTGACCAGGTCATTTACGTCAGATTGAGTTATCTGATGAGGCTTACTCAATGTAAATGGTTCAAAATCTGGATCAGTGTCATTTTCCACTCCTAGCTCGTGCACCATGGCATCTTTGTCTGCCTCCTCTAGGCTCCATTTCTCTGGTGGCTTTGGTACTGGAAGACTGTTGTCATGCAGGACAGGTCTCATGGCTGAAGGAAGATTTGGGTATTCAGTGGATTTCTTGTTTTTAACAGAGAACCCGGACACATTGGTCAGACAGAAGTAACAGTCTGTCACATGATCCTTCTGCTCTCACTATATCATCGGGACAGTGAACGGCATTGACTTCCGAGTATCCCTGAGCCAAGCTCTAAGATCGACAGTAATACTATTGAAAAACATTAAAGATTCATGCCATGTATGAGTTCATTTATGGTTATCCAGTCTGTTTGGACAAAACTATTTATTTGCAGATGTGATATACCAAACAGGCAATTATTTGAGAAGGCAATAAAATTATAATAATAGTTTATTCCCTGAAGATTAATGGTGTGATTTATTAAGAATATACTGACACTTCATTATGCTGTACAGGCACATATAAAGATCAGGTTCCTTTCCCAAAAGGCTTAGTGTCTCAGGGTAGATTATTGATAGTCAATAAACTGGAAATTCTAGTGAAGAAACTTAACAATTTTAATTTAATTGATAATACTAGCAAACTATTTATTTAGGTGCTTAAAGGTGGATTTGGGTGTCTTATGTTAGGCATCCAAATTTGAAATTTTTTACTGTGGTTTTTAAATGGTATTTACTGTCAATTTTGCAAAATGTTAAATTTCTGTTGACTTATTTAAATTCATATGACAGTTTTAGAGTAATTAGAGTCTCCATCTTAAACTTATCAAGATATGTTTAGCCTCAAAACCTATGTGGATTAAATTTGCTTTTCTGAGTTATCAGCCAGCAATAAATCCAGATACAATTATGGTACTTTTAAACAATGAGAATTTTTTATTATTTATGATGTTAAATAAAAAATGTAAGAGGGCAGAAGTCATAATAGAGTGGAAAATGTTTCTGAGACGACTGGAGCCATACCGGCCATGCTGATGAATCTAAAACCCTCAACTGGGTTTAAAACAACAGCAAAATATCTCTTGAGCAAAGTAAAATCTTTTCCCTATATAAATGGGAAGTGGCATCCTTCTGCCTTCTCATCTAATTCTCATTACACTTCTGATACTCTGTATTGCCAACCTCAAAATGTTCAAAAACCATGAGTCAGAGTCATCAGAAATCCTGAGATTGGCTTTAAAATCGTGAGATAATGTAAAAATAATAGCTCTGGTGTTCTTTTGCTTTCTGTTCTCTCAGTGTTTAGGGTGCAATGGGGTCGCATTTTGAAGCTTTCTCCACAGCCACAAGAACTAGAAATATACTTTTTCTTTAAGAACAAAGTCTGAAATTATCACATATCCACTTGACCTCAGGAGCTGGGGCTTTAAGGAAAGCAATAGTTATCAGACTCATGACAAAATCATGAGTTGGTACCAGTTCTGATCTTCAAAACCTTCAGTAACCTATACACTAATCGTTTCAGAAGCTGCAGCTACTTCAACATCTTAACATATTAACAGAAATTTGCTGGGAGACTGTGGCCGATGATTCTCAAGGTAAATTCTGGATGCCAGGGGGCATAAATATCTCAGTTTTAAATCATTATCTGTGAAATTCCCTGTATTACCAGATATCAGGATGAGTCTTTTTCTTATCAGTCTTAGGGAACAATGCAAGACATCTCTGCATCGGCCGTCCCTCAATAATGATGACTACAGAATGGCCTGAAAATTGCAGAACACCACCAAGAATAATCTACCTGAAGAATACAAAGTAGAATGAAGGAGAAGTAAAGAGCCTGGTCCTTTTCCAAACAAGTGCTTATACTCTACATTTTGTATGTTACCTGAATAATACAGTGGTGAATGTATCCCAAATAGATCAAATCAGATAGCAGTCCCTGCTCACCCTACTTAGTCCTCAATAAGAGCTGGAATGCACACTATGATTGCATTCTTTGTTCTCCTAAAGAGCCATTTTGCTGAGTTATTGAAAGGGCCATTGAAATAAAGCTTATAAGTAGTCACCATCATCATTAGATTTTTCATCTCATGTCGCAGTAGCAACAAAAATAATAACCATGGCTGCCATAGTTTCCGCCCTTGCTTCAGGGGCTACCTCAGTGCCATAAACTTTGGAAATGTTCCATAAGCAAGTTGTGTTTAGGAGAAGGTTCTTTTTCACAAACGTTGCCATGGAAGCTTTCCAGTATGCTCTGATAAGCCATTTTTCTGTATAATTGCTAACCAGCACCATGGTTCAAAAAGCAGACTTTGTTGACTATGGCACTTTGGCTGTGTGATTAATATGACAGTGTGTTAGCTTAATCCTTCATTGAGCATGATTTAACTGACATGAGCATTATTCATGTTTGCATTGTCTTGATTTTTTTTAACCTTTCATTTAAAGCACAAGTCTTCCTGAAACACTTTAATTCCTATTCTGTAGTTATAAATTTGTGTCCAAGGATTAGTGGGTTATGCCAATCAGCTGTAGGCATTTCACATTTTGAAGAGGAATTATTCAAGAATGCAATAAATATTTAGCTATGAACTTTAATAAGTCCAATTACTTTAAAGAGCTTTTAATAAAGACATCCACTACTACAAATTTAGATATAATGTAGCTGTTACTGTTAATTGACCATAATTTCTTTTGAATTAGACTGAATCTATATCAATCAGATGTTTTCTTTAAAGAGATGCATACTAGCCATATATTTCAATTAAGACCAGTCTTATTTTTCATTTTTCACCTGCAGGTATAGCCACTGAAAAATCTTTTATAAGATGTTACTTTATCCAAGTCAGGAACAACTCTTCTTAGACCAAAATTCATGACAAATAATTACTATTAAAGGAAGAGCCAGCCCTAGCATTTTGTTCAAGCCTGTGCAATGCATTAACAACTTATACATACCACTAATCACAGGGAAGCAGGAGGATCCTTTGGGATAAACGCCAAACTCAACTGACTCAAACTTAATTGGCTCATTTTACACTCAAAGTGTGTGCTACAGTGGAGATAACCTCCCACCCCTCAGCTTCTGCTGCAGAAATAATGTTCAACTGCTTGCCCTGGGGTCTTTGCATAATTGTCAACATTTAAATGAGTTTTGCAAAGGGAAAATTGTTCAAACAAACCAGGTATGGGAAGAAGTAAGAAGTTAGATTCCTGATCACTAGAGCTTTTTTACTTTTTGTGCTTTCTAATTAATTTTAGCACATAGATAGGACTTTACAAACTGTTTAAATCACTACAAGACACCAGTGTGATGGGGACACCAGGGCAGAAAGGTTAAAACTTAACTAAAGCTATAGAAGAAGTCATTGCCAGAGTCAGAATTAGAATGTAGGATCCCCTTCCTTTCAGACCCTTGTCTAATACACTTTGCCTCTCCTTTCCCAAACCATATGTTTGGCCTGTCTGAAACACTGCATATCATTTCTCTTCCCACACTGGTACTTGAAATGTTGGCAAAGGTTTGCAGAATAGGGGCCTTAAGTAATGGGCCTTTTTCCTCTTCTTCCAAATCATGAATAAGAATTTGAAATAAAACTGATCCAAATACCAGTTGCTGTGGAATCTTTTATCCTTGGCATTTTACATAACCTATGTATTTGGGAAGTTAATAGCTTTTGTATTCTGAATATAGTTTTATTCTGTGCAAGAGCATGAAAGGGGATGTGTGTGCAATCTATAAATCCCAAGACTAATGGAAATTTAGCTATGTCATAAAATTCATGAATTGTTTGCTATTGATGCTGTATTTTTATGACAAGAATTATTGATTAGATTTCATGAGAATAGTGTAAGAAATTGAATGATAACACTGCTGAAGGCTTACTAATATCTCATCCAGCAGTGTTAAAAAGACTGTTATTTCAACAAAACAAAAACTTGTTGCATAATAATAATAATAATAATAATAATCAATATTAATATTAATAATGAGCACTTGAATAGTGCCTTCCACCTAATAATCTCAAGGTACTTGCTTTTGATAACTATAAAAATCTAGACCAGATATTAAGCTTTCTAGGTCTCCTTTCATTTCCTGGACAAAATGATCATGTGTGATCAGTTTATCAAATCACTGTAACACAGCTTGCGTATCCACTGTTGATGTACTTACGTTCTTATAGCTCGGCATTTTCACCATGCTGTGTCGATGGGAGATGCTCTCCCGTCAACACAGCCTTACTCCTTTTGGGGAGATGGATTACCAGCGTCAACTGGAAAGGCTATCTGGGATCGATTGATCAGGTCTACATGACCTGCTCAATCAATCATGCTGTATCAATTGCTGCAGAACCTGCAGTGTAGACATACCCTAAATCATAGGAAAACTTTTGTACTCCTGTAAGGCTGGGAAAGGATTGCCTAAGACTTATGAACTTCCATCCACAGAATAGCTAGTAAACCCTCTAAGTCTCAAGAAATAAAGAATGTTATCTTTAAAAGATTACCTGATTATAAAGTTTCAAATAATTGGTTATGTTGTCCTTCTCCTAGAATAGCATATATATATACATTGATGCATATACATTTTAATTTGTTAGTGGTACTTTTATGGAATAGTTTCCAATAGACAAAGTACCATCAACAAATTAAAACTCATCCTACTGGGGAGAGTTCAAAGTACCGGCCTTAACATTCCATCTTATAGTTCTTTCTTTTATATGCATGGCTTCACTGCCATGTCTTCAGTTTCAAATCATTGGCTATGTAGCTCTCCTCCTAGAACAGGGGATAGATACATATATATATCTTTTGTTCTTGAAAGTGGACCTTAAATAGATGGGTCCAAAGAGCTGCTTGTTCCCCTTGTTCATATCTCAGAATTCTACTGGTATCAATCCTCTACTTTTTTTATTTTATTATTATTTCATCTCTTCTCCTTTTGCACCCTACAGAAAGAGTACATTCCACTTGTTATCTGTGCTACTTCATTTGTTTCTGAGCACGTCATTTTTAATTCCATGAACAAGAACTACCATAACTTAATTGTCACTGTGCACCCATTTTCCATTTGTTTTATGCAAATGAAATAGGTAACATATAGTGAACACAGGATGATATGAGGTGCTTTAATGGTTTTATTGGCACACATATGAGATTTATTACTCATCTGAATACTGCAATCATCCTAAACTTGTGAAGTAAGCAAGTTATCCCCAATAAAATGTTTTAATTACCACACATCAGATATTTTATTTATGCCATCTATATTACTATACACAAACTATTCTACACATTTTTAGAGAGCTTTAAACATGTTATTAGTATCTCTCCCTTTTTCCTGTAAAGCCAGGCTGCCAATAGCTAAAAAAAAAATCTAAATTACAAAAGATGTTTAAGGTCAGATGATAACTGGCCCTGCAAGGTGCATAAGGTGGAGAAGACGGCATGACGAGACATCTTCTTGTGCAGGGATCAGCTATGTTGGGTGCAATCTTCAAAAGCATGCAGAATGTACTGTTCTAACTTTGCTCCCATTAAAACCCAACGTAAAATCCCCATTGATTTCAACGGGAGCACTATTAAACCAATGCTGAGCACTCAGGGTTTGAAATCACAGACACTGCAAGTAAATATAAGGTCATGGCTTCTCCTGCCTTCTCTATCCAGCAGCCAAGAAAACGGTCTTAAATCAGGGAGGCATGGTCAACGAACTCTGAGGATAGGTGGGTGCACTCCCTCTGCAGTATGTACTATTGTGGAGCCCCACAAAGAGGGAAAGGGAAGCTGGCCCTTATCTTATTCCATTTACTTTGAAATATCTGTCTTAAATATGTAGCATCTGCAGGGAAACGTTGAATTTTAATGGCAATCCCAATTATACACATAGGGCCCAACCCAGGAAAGCACATGCGTAGCATTAAACATGTGAGTAGTCACAAAACTATGATTAGGTTGTAGTTATTCTAAGTGCTTTGCTGGTTCGGGCCTTATGACTTAGTCATGTAATTCTCAGAAGCCTATGGTGGTGAAATAATGATTATTGTACTGTTCATTTAAAAAAAATCCAATAAGCAAATCTATAGGCTCTAGCTAAGAATAATCGTCAACCAATCAGGAAGAGTGCAGGGATTTGCATAATCACTCTCCAATTATTTTCCAAAACAAGGCGTGGGGCTATAGATTACTGAGGGCAGCAGCCAAACAGTTCATAGGAATATATGATAGTCAACGGAGCACAAGAGTAAATCTTTCTATATCTTCCTAGTTATATCTTCCTAGTTCTTCCTGTATAATGTCTCTAGGATCTGGCCTTTCTTCTCCATCCACACAACTAAATCTCTCATCCACATGTTCTGATCACCACATGACTACTGTAGCCTTGTCTTCTCTGACCTTGAAAAATTCCATCTTGTTCCACTTATAGCCATTCAAAATGATGCTGCAAGGAGCGTGTTTCTGGTTCATTGCTTCAACCATATAACCTCTCTCTTTGCATCCCTCCATTAGCGTCCCGTTCCTTACCTTGTTAACCACAAACAACTTGTCACCACTTTTAAGGCCTTCACGGTCTATCCTCATCTTACATCTCATCCTTTCATTCTGCAAATGCAGCCAATCTTAACTGCCTATTGGTAATATTTGTCAAAAAACACTTTCATGTTTTCTCCCCTGCTGCCCCTTATGCCAGAGAGGAGCCCCCAGTAAATATCTGCACAACTACCTCACCATCCTTTTTCAAATCCCACCTTAAAGTTTCTCTCTGCCATGATGACTACAAAAAAACTCAGCAGTGGTGAGGCAACTGGTGTGCCAGGACCAATACTTATCATGACGACCCGTGTCTCTCATTGTTTCCATGTATTACCCCAATCTGTCTGTTGTATCCATCTCTTATCTTACTCTTAGACTATGAACTTTGTAAGGCAGGGACCATCTCTGCTCTACATTTGCAAAATGCCTAATGCAATGGAATCCTGGCTTTTAGGTAGTACCACCATAACATTAATGATAATTACGTAGAATAAAAAAGAAATAACAGGTGCCCCTTTTAACTCAATCATAAATCTATCCTGGACTGAGAAACTGTGGTAATTAGCTAACCACAACGGAGTCATTCACGGAGGCCGAATCTTGAAGTGATCAGACAGACAACTTCTGGGGTGAATGGCTGTTGCTCTTAGTGTGCAGCAGCTTTTTATTACGGGCTTGTTGCCAAGCAGATTACATCATGCATACATTATCTTACACCAATTAGGAGCAGCATTATCATATACATCATGCATACATTATCTTGCACCAATTAGGAGCAGCATCATCATATACTGACGTGTACCAATCACTTGCCGCCTCTAGGGCGCTGGTAGCCAACTCACTTATCTGCTTTTGCAGGAATGTGTTGATCGCTTGGCGCCTCGATGGCGCAGGCAGACAGCTTATCTGCTTCTTGCTGGAATGTGGTCGTTGGCTATCTCCTGGTACCTTCGGGGGACTTACTGCCCTTTTACCCTCCTGTACATTCCTTTGGCAAGGCTGCTACTTAACTTCTAATATATGATAATAAAACATAAACACATCTAACATTAAAATAACTAGCTACAACCATAATGACTATATAGCAACAAGAAACACCCTGGCTTTCACTTTGGAGTTTATTTCCTATAAAAACCTTGGGTTTTGGCCTAGGAATTTCTTTAGGGTTAGGGTTAGGGTTCATAATTAAGTTAATATTCAAGTACTATAGCTTGAAATACTGATGCTAGTAAAATTGTCAGATGAAATCCTGGCTCTACCAAATTCAGGGGCAAAACTACCAGTAACTCAATGGTCTCAGGATTTCACCTTTATCTGGTAGTGATTACATCTTTAAGGAAACTTACTTTAGATTATGTTTGTGTTTTTAAAGTAGAAAATAAAATCTGCAGAAAAAACTTATAAGGGAAGATGATCTCATCCTTTGAATTATTTAAGCTGCTCAAGAAAAATACCATGAACATGTGCAAGAACTGATGGAAATTGTCTATACTGCATTCTTAATATCCAACTCTATTATTTGCTGCCGTCTTCTCTGCCTTATGTCAAACCATTTTATTTCTAACATACTAGCATATCTATTGAGAGCACTTTGCATTAGAAGTGTTTGGTAAACTGCTTCTGTGCTATTACAGTTATTAATAGAACAGTTTCAACACCCTGAATTTGAAAAGAAAATTAGACTGGCATGCCAGGCCTCATAATGAGCCCTGCGATCATCAAGCAGTGTGCATAAATGTCAGAGGAAAATAAATTTAGTAAGGAAACATTTTAGTTTTAACTTTTCAGGATGCTTCACTTCTAAACAACACTGCCTTTATACTAAAAAAGTTGTACAGATGGAAAAATAATTTAGTTTGCAACAGCCAATGAAATTGGGATAGCTAATCTGAAATATAATGTATTAAATTAACATTATACTTCATCCAATTTATACATGTGCTAGAGAGGTGACGTTTTTCTTATCTATAAGAAAATAGATGAGTGTCATATTGTGGTTAGAGTTAATCAACACATAATGACCAGAGAAAGCCTTTATTACAACATTTTGTGACAGTAAAAGATTGACAAAAGCCACTGTTTCAAGTAGATAAATGCTGTGCAAACAATGCATTGCTCATATTTGAAAAGCAAAAATTTATTGGACCATTTATCATACCGTACATTTGCAAAAAAAAAAAGTATTCACTTTGGAAGAAAATAGTCATACATCACATCTATATATGTCTCTCTGCCTTTTGTAGATAATAAAATAGAGCATTATGCCTCTTATAATTAATCTGAACCAGGCAGGGCCAATGATAAAGATGGAGACCCTTAATGAAATGGAATAACTTGTACCTTATACAGCTAGAACTAGAAACTGCATTCAACGAAAGAATGCCCACTGAAAGTTGATATATACTGCTCAGATTCTAAGCATCCTACACCTATGAAGTTAATAAGATAGCTCTACCAATTATGACATGATCTGTATCATGAAAATCACGTAAGACTACCCATCAGAGAGCTAAAGGAAGATTAAAAATACAAACTTGATATTGTCCAGGTAAGCCTGGTCATGAAACTGAATTTCCAATCTACAGAAAATTGACATTTTGAAATTCCCTTTCATCCTAAATTGGAACAAAAAAGGTGGAAATATCAAAATTTCCCAAATATTTTATTTTGGAAACATCAAAACAACCTTATTATTGGGATACATTCCCAAAATATGTTTTGATTTAGTCAAATCAGCATTTTCCAAGAGCAAACTTTTCTGTCAGAAATTTTTGATCAACTATTAACAGGTAAATTCTGATCTCAAAATGTCTATCCCATTGAGATTAATGAGAAATATAAATGCATGGAAATCTCCTATGCTTCAAGATGACAGTAATGTAGAAGGAGATGAGAGGGGGGTGACATGGATTGGGGCAAACGCAATGGAAGATGGTATTAACTCTAGCATTTTAGAGAGAATGGAGATAAGAGGGCTACCAGAAAAGGAAGAGGAGGAGGCAGTATCAAGACAAGAAATAATCAAGACATGAAACAAGGTTTAGCGGCAGGGCTAAAGAGCAAGAGGCAGATTACAGAGAAAGTTAGAGAAGCAGAAATTCAACCTGATTTGGTAAGTGTCTATTTTTGGGAAGAGAAGGATAGAAGAGAATCAACAAAAGTACACCGTTTGGGAGCCTGAGTCACAAGGGCACTCATCTACACTGAGAAAGGAAGAGGGAGAAGCGTGTGAAGGACATACAAGAAGCTCAATTTTGAGTTATTTCAGAAACACTGTGGGATATTCAGGAGGTAAATTAAACAGGGTGGGAAAGCAGACTTAGGGTTCATCAACCAGAAGTGCTGACTGAAATTGTGAGAAGATAAAAGTGACTCAAAGTGTGAATGCATAGAAAGAAAGGAAAGGGTTTCCCTAAGAGATACCAATACATGGTACGTGGGTATTTGCCCCTCTAGAAAGTATATTACAGAGTGCCAGATAGCTATTCTCTATACTTTTCGCTCCAAGACTTCCCATTGTCCATCACTGTTGTATGGCTTCTGATGTGCACATTTTGTTCAGTCTCAAAATATATTCATTTAAATGACATGTAAATAATAACAATTTGTGAAAAGGAAGTTAAAGGGCATGACTCTTTGGAAACATGACTATCTGAAATTCTTTTACCACTAGATAATACAGTCATCTCATTTCCAAGGGATTTGGAAGAAAAGAGCCCAGAGTGTCTGTAGCCTGCTTGTTTTTCACTTGGAAATAAGTTCAGTGGCAAAAATAAATCAGCAGCAAAAGTTAGTAGCATGTGACATCAAAGCCATAATAGGAGTTTTATTCCATCACAGATTGGTTTAATAAACAGAATCTGTTTGTTCAATACATGCTGAATATGTTGCCCCAAAAATGGGAAAAAAGTTAGTTTATTAATAAATCATCCTATCCACTTCAAACAAAAATCAATACAGGCATCAAACTGTCTATAAATTCAGTTTCTAGGAAAAAAAGAGACCAAAAAATCCACCAGCTTTATCCATACAAATGCAACTATTTATCAAGGAAGAAAAAAATATTGCACCCAAATTATCTTTGTGGTTACTGAAGATAGCATTTATCTCTGTAAGCCTTATGACTGCAGTAAAGTAAGCATCAGACAGCAACAACAAGCACACTGTGCGACAGACAGCATCCATTCAGTGAATAAACAGAAATGCTGTCTCACAGAGAAGGGGCCAAATGTAGATCAAACAGAATGCCAGAAAAATAATTATATGAAAGATGACGGGTTAAGTCACAAGTTGCATCTTCTCCAGAAGACCAATATTTAAGGGTATAAGGATTCCCTGCAGCTTGAGGTCTTCAAATCTCACTTTTGAGGATTTCAATAACTCAGTCATGGGTTCGGGGTTGTTATATATGTGTATGGGTAGGGTTTTGTGGCCTGCCTTGTGCAGGAGGTCAGACTAGATGATCATATTGGTCCCTTCTGACCTATGAGTCTATGAGTCTATAAGTGATTGTCATAGGCCATTTGTCATTCTTTCTCAGAGAGGTAAGGAGTTGGAATTTGTATCATTTGAAGCATGTCACCTCTTTTCACTATAGAGCTCTGTCTGGAGGAAGTGTTCCAGATACCCATTTGAAAGCAGTTGCATTTACAAGGTACCTGGTACTTTAATATACAGATGAAGCTGTTAGTCATCAAATTACTTGATTTACATGTGCAAAGATCAAAATGATAAAAGACAAAAACACCACATCACCTATGGATGAACATTTTTCATAAAACAATCACTCCGTGATCTGACTTCTCTGTCCTCATCCTCAGAGGAAACCTGCACAACACTTTCAAACAACAGCTTCAGAAGATGAACCTGGGAGCTTAAAATCATAACTTTGGTAGACACTAAAAATGATGGTCTTAATAAAAACACTGGATTTATGACTTATTACAACCCCCCCTTTTTGTCCTATGACTGCAGAAGTATTAACTGGACACTTCACCTTGAATGGTCCCTAAAAATATGTGTTAATTACTTATATTAAACAATCTGTTGCACCTTGTATTTAGCTGTGATATTTTGAGTAACTTTCCGAGATGTGAAGAAAGCTCTGCGTAGCTCAGAAACTTGTCTCTTTCACCAACAGAAGTTGGTCCAATAAAAGATATTACCTCACCCACCTTATCTATGTAATAAAACTGTCAAGGCTTTGGGACATAGACCATGGATGAGATTTTTCTCACAGCCCTGTTAGCCGCTACACTTTGCAAACATTTCAGAGCACAATCATTATCCCTGTTCCATTATAACAAAATGTACAGAAGTGGTATGGAGCCCTGAAGAATCATGGCAACCATGTGATCTAGTGGAAAGACTATTGAACTGGTACTATTCCTAGCTCTGCCACTGTCCAGCCAGGTGACCTTGGGTCAGTTACTTCACCACTCTATGGCTCAGTTTCCCATCTGTAAAACAGGGATAATGATGTAAAGTTCTTTGAGATCTACTGTTGAACAGCACTATTTAAAAAGTAGGTCTTTTTGATTACCTAGCCACAGTAGCACAATCACCGCAAACCTCAGTGAGAACAACAACTGCCTATATGACCATTAACTTCTACCAAAAACCATTTATCTTTTTTATTTAAAAATCTAGGAAACTAAATGGCAAAAAAAAAAACTTCATTAATGCAGAGTTAAGGCTGCCCAGTGACAGTTTATGCCCTTCCAAAATCTCAAGTTTAGCAAAACTCACACTTCTGAAAACCAGGAAATACAGAGTTAAGGTAAGCACCCAGCACCGTAAATCTGCCCTTAAAGCAATGCCTCACAACACCTATAATGCACATACTCGCACTCTTTTTTTAAAAGAATTTAGGTCTATTTAGGAAGGATGAATATAAAAACATATAATGAATATAGATTAGAAGGATGAATATTAAAAAAAAAAACCCAAGAATGTAGGGACAAAATTGGACAGGCCAAGGCACAATTTGAGATTAAACTAACTAGAGACATAAAGGATGACAAGAAAACATTCTACAAATACATTAGAAACAAGAGGAAGATCAAGGACAGAGTAGGCCCATTTCTCAGTGAGGGGTGAGAGACAATAACAGAAAATGTGGAAATGGCAGAAGTGCTGAATGCCTTATTTGTTTCAGTTTTTACCAGAAAGGTTACTAGTGATTGGATGTCTCATATAGTGAATGACAGTGAAAACGAGACAGGATCTGAAGCTAAAATAGGGAAAAACAAGTTAAAAATTACTTAGAAAAGTTAGATGTCTTCAGGTTGGCAGGGCCTGATGAAATACATCCTAAAATATTCAAGGAGCTAACTGAGGAAAGTTCTGAGCCATTAGTGGTAATCTTTGAAAACTCACAAAAGACAGAAGAAAAATCAGAGGACTGGAAGAGGGAACTATAGTGCCAATCTATTTAAAAAAGGGGGGGGGAAATAAGGACAACCCAAGAATTACAGACTAGTCAATTTAACTTCAGTGCCCAGAAAGATAAAATAGTAATTAAACAATCAATTTGCAACCCTCTAGAAGATAATAAGGTGATAAGCAACAGTCCACATGGATTTGTCAAGAAAAACTTGATAGCTTTCTTTGACAGAGTGACAAGCCTTGTGGATGGGGGAGCTCTGTAGATGTTATGGATTTTTGACTTTAGTAAGGCTTTTGATATTGTCTTGCATGTCCCTGTTGACGGAAAAGGCCCAGGTAGGGACCGTAGTTATCAGAGAGTAGTTATCAGTGGTTCACAGTCAAGCTGAAATGGCACTAGTGGGGTCCTGAAGTGATCAGTTCTGCATCTGGTTCTGTTCAATGTCTTCATTAATGATTTAGATAATGGCATAATGAGTACCCATAAAATTTGCAGAATACCAAGATGGAAGGGGTTGCAAGTGCTTTGGAGGATAGGATTAAAATTCAAACTGATCTGGAAAAATGGCTTGAAGTAAATAGGATGAAATTCAACAAGGACAAATGCAAAGTACTCCACTTAGGAAAGAACAATCAACTGCACACATACAAAATGAGAAATGACTGCCTAGGAAAGAGCACTGAAGAAAGGGATCTGGGGATTATAGTGAATCACATGCTAACTATGAGTCAACAGTGTAACACTTGCAAAAAAAGTGAACAGCACTCAGTAATGTATCAGTAGGAGTGGTACAAGCAAGACACAAGAAGAAATTCTTGCACTCTACTCCATGCTAATAAAAATACTCAGCTGGAGTATTGTGTCCTATTCTGGGCACCACATTTCAAAAAAGATGTGGACAAATTGGAGAAAATACAGAGGAGAGCAACAAAAATCATTAAAAGTTTAGAAAACTTGACCTATGAGGAGCACTTGAAAACATTGTATTTGTTCAGTCTAGAGAAAAGAAGACTGAAGGGGGATATGATAACCGTTTTCCAGCACATAAAAGGTTGTTACAAGAAAGAGGGTAGAAAATTGTTCTCTTTAACTTTTCAGGATAGGACAAGAAGCAATGGGCTTAAATTGCTGCAAAGGAAGCTTAGGTTGGACAATAGAAAAAACTTCCTAACTGTCAGAGTAGTTACGCACTAGAAGAAACTGCCTAGGGAGCTTGTGGAATCTCTGTTATTAGAGATTTTTAAGAACAGGTTAGACAAACACTTGTCAGGAATGGTGTAGTTATTACTTAATCCTGATTTGAGTGCTAGGGACTGAACGAGATGACCTATTGAGGTTCTTTCCAGTCGTATACTTCTGTGATAATGGGCAAAACAATAAGGTGGAAACAAAGCACTTCAACCTTAATTAAATAAAGCTCTTCAAAAAGGTAGTTCTGATAGCTCCAAAATGAAATTTTTCAGAATTTTTGTTAAGCAGGAAATATTGAAATTTCATCTTTCTATTCCAATTCAGCTGTACATAGGAAGTTATATACCATGCTTTTAATTTCTGGAAATTGTCAGGCCTGTAGCTATTACAAAAAAAGACAAGGAATACCAGCAAACCCCAAATCGCTTCTGCTTCTTTCAGTGGTACAGTCAAAAATACATGGTCAGGAGTCTGCTCCCTAGGGAAGAGAAATAATAGCAAACTGCATAAGTTACATAACTATTCTCTTTATATAACAAAGATTTCTACCCAGTGTGAATCAACAACACACTGTTATTGTTTAATGGACTTTCTGTGGTATTTCAGACCTTTCCCCTGATGTTTGTGTGTCAGAAGCTTTCAATAGGACTTTGTTCATGGCCACATTACTTCTACATTTTCATTTTCATTTAAAATGGAGGTAAACTAGAAAGTGTTTAATGATCCATACATTTATTCGCATTGCACAGATAGGAATAAAAGAAAGCTCTTTCTTTACCATACATCCATCCAGAGAAATGAAATCACTGCATCTACCATACCAGTGAGAAATTAATAATTCATTAATAAAATAATTTCATACAAATAGAGATAATGGTGAAGTGGAACCCATTATCTCGCCCCCAACTACCAAGATTTGAGGAACTTCAGATCCAAATGAGATTTAGATGTGCAGCTGAACTTCACAGCTCAGGGCTATCTCTAAAAACAGTGGTGTCACTTATGAACCACTACTAGAAGCCATGACCTCATTTGTATTATGGCAGCCCACAGAAGGGGAAATAACTGTTTTGTAAAGTGAACTACTTGGTAAGTCTGTGGTTTCTAGTAGTATTTCATGCACCACCTGGCTCAACTTCATTTTCCATCAAAGCAGGAACAGCCAGATTCTACAACACTTACATGAGAAATGCTTACTTCTGTGAGTAGTCTTGTGGGCTGAATTGAATTATCACATAGCTAAGTATTACTCACATCAATTTAGTTGGATCCAACCTCAAATAGCCTTACAGCACCCAAATGCAAAGATAATTCACCAACCACGGGAGCAAAGCTTATAAAAGATAATAAACCTACCTCATTAAGTATTTCACTTTAATTATGTACTTAGCAGGAGATTCCAGACCAAGTATCAGTATATAAGTCAAAGGAGCATTTCTGATTGGAAATAAAAAAAAGTGGCATTAAGTTCGCTGAAACTAAACAGTAAAGTGTGCCTAAACACATGAATAAAAATATTTTTTTAAGACTTAATTAACCCACCATTGTATTAGTCAGAAACCCTAATAAAATGCTTCAGAATTTGTGTGTTGGCTGTAAGGTTTTTATGAGGAAATAATGTGTGGCTATTGGGAATAGGCCATGTGTACCTTTATCAATGTTTTAACAGCCAATTTTAACAATATGCATTGCTCAAAAACTCTGTGGTTCAAGTAAGACAAGTATTTTCATCACTCCACAAACTCTCTGGGTTATAAGCCAGGCTGAGCAATAGAATTCTCTTTTATAGATGGGGAAGGGAGGAAAATGGATGAAAATGGAAATACTTCTTTAAAAGGAAGAATGATTTAATACACATGTGAAACTTTGGTGCTACATATCAGAAAGCACAGAGCCCCATTCCTGAGGCTACACAATCCTATAGGGAAAAATAATGCATTATACTAAAGGTTCCGCAGCAGATACCTAAGTGATTTTTGCTCATGCAGTTGGCTTATATTATATTTTGTCTTGGGAGAGAAACAGAAAAGTCAATTGTTATAATGGTAAATTGAAAGTTTATTGTGTTTCTTTGGCTCCTTGGGATTTCTTCATTTCTCATTTCTGTTGCATATTATTTTCTCTGCAAACTTGTCCTTTATTAAATAATGTTGACTCTGAAATTACTATGATGTCTTATCACTCCAGCATATCGGTTTATATCCACGCTTGAATACAATAAATAGAGTTTTAAATCATGGTTATGTTCCAAGGAGATAATAAATATGAAATATTTCCCCACAGTTACATCCTTTGGTTGTATTTAAAATGTATTTCTACTCTGAAAAGTGATTGTAAAAATGGCATCATAGGGTTTCATGTCTCAATGGCTTTCTGCAGCCAACACACTCAATTTACAAATAAAAAGATGTTTTTCTAACTGCCAGCCTTGGAAACACAGCTTGATCTACAAGTCAAGCTGGGTTCTTGTTTTTTTCACTTATCACCAACAACACACATCCTGCAGGTTCAATTCTGCCCTCAGTTACACCTGTGAAATCACTTTGTCTTTACAGTATGCTTTCAGAAACACCTACACAGACCCATAGCTCTTTGGGCAGTGAGATTCACCAGCCCAATACAGTATGTATCATGTTAGTTAATACATGTTCTAATGTAATGTGAAAAACTATTTTTCCTGAACAAGGACAATGATGCAGAGAAAGGTATAACATGATCCAATATCTGGAAGTTGAAACTAGACAAATTCAGACTGAAAATAAAGCATACATTTTTAACAGCGAGAGTAATTAATGATTGGAACTGTTCCCTTCTGGCTTTGGAATCTATTAATCTATTTTTTAAAAATGTGTTAACTGAGCATGGTTAGTCCTAAAGTCTCTAGCTTTTCCTAACATCATGCATTCTCCCAGTCTATTGGATTAAGCATGACCAGCTAAAGCATTTTTAAATACAACTGCCATTGTCCAGGCTAAGAGCAAAATAGCACGTAACATTGTGTCAGTTAAAATGTTTTATGTAATATCTCTTCTATACATACACTATACATTTTCTTAAATATGGATAAACCCAAAAGATGAAATCCTGGCCCCACTGAAGTCAATGTTTTGTTTCCACTATTGTGTCAGTCCTGTTGAGAAGCAGAATATATGGCTCCACCAGATGCAATGACAGCTCTGTGTCCTTTGGAGTAGCAAGAGCCGGCTGCTATTCGTCAGGTAGCTGCACAAGTTTAAATTGATTGTGCATAAGATCAGGAGTAGTGTGATAAAGTACTTTATCATCAGCTTTCACTTAAATACCACTTCTAAGCTTATCTAAGCTTGCAGATAATATGCTACATGATAGTACATAAAGCCTTCACTACATTATTTAATATGCAATTACTTTGTTCAGCCAGACTTTGAGTGGCTCTTTCAGCATCACAGAGATTGGCATCTGGACGACAGAATCTCTAGGGTAAATCTAATGCACACATGACTGTATAACCTTGTTACAGTTTATTGTGGCCGAAGTGATGAGAAACAGAGCTCAATCATCTGCGGTTAGCGTATATTACTATGTTAGGCACCTCCCTGTTGAAGAGCACACTCAGCATGGACAACAGGCAACACAGAGATGGAGGCTTCCATAAACATATGAAAGTCTCAGCCATAAGCTTATGTGATATAGCAATGGCAGAGGGCAGTAGGAGAGTGGTCTATTTGTAATCCAGGGAGTGGGTAGGTGCTAGCCCCCGCTAGCCCGCCCACTGCTAAAGGTCCCTCCCACAGACTAAGGGGACGAGTCACTGAGCCCGGGATACAACTGATTATGGGGGACAACTAATGAAAAAAACAGGAAGGGGCATGGGGTCACAGGGTCAAATGAAGAAAACCAGAATGGGACACTGAGCAGAGAACCCTGGACAGCACTCACTGCCCCCAGAAGGTGTCAAGGGAGCCAGCAGACACTTCCCAGAGGAACTCTGCCTGGATGCATGAGTGCATGAGGGAATGGAAGTAGGCCCCAGAGTCACAGAGTACCGCCCCCCCCCAACCTCCTCTCCCTGGTCTTCTAGACAGCCATTTTTTCCAGGGTTAGGAGGAGGTTGACGAGGAAGCCTTGCGACTTTGTGGGGCCATGGATGGAGTGTGCGTAGACAACAGGTATGGTGAGAAGTGCATGGGGAGAAGGCCTGGCCCTTCCACGCATCTCCACTGGATCAATGAGGAGGGCACTGTCCTCTGCTAGAGGGCAGGTGACATGCTTCTGGGCCAACATCCTTTTCTCCAGGGTGTAGAAGTGGGAGCCATGATCCATCTCCTGAAGAAGATGGATGCGGGTTCGAACAAAGGTGCCCTGAGCCCAAAGTCCCCATGTGGTCTCCTTCCTCAAGGGTGATTTTAAAGTCCCTGCCAAAGACCAGGCATTCGTGAGTATTCAGGGTGCCGAGGAAGGCAGAGGCCTGCTGGAAAAACCGCACGCCCTCCAGGCCTGCAGTCGGGACATAGAAGTTGACAAGATTCAATACCAGCCCTTCCATGCAGACCCGGAGGTGCAGCAGGTGGCCCAGCACGACCTCAGTGACCCCCAGCTCCTTGGGCTGCAGGTTGGGGGAGAACAGGGTGGCCCCTCCAACGGCACAAGCGGAGAAGTGACTAAGGAACAGCCTGTCCCCCCACTTCAGTCACCAGCTGGCCTCGGCAGCTGGATCCATATGGGTCTCCTGCAGGAATGCCATAGAGTACCCCCTCTCCTGAAGGAAGGAGAGCACCTGGCTCCTGCTGAGGCCTGTCCTACAGTGTTCAAAATTGCAAAGATGACAGGCATTGTGAGGAGGGCTGGGGGGATCCTCGTGGGCAGGAGTGCTAGCAGTCCCCATTGGGCTCTGCAGCAACCTGTGACTGGTCCCGAAGGCCATCAGGGCATCACAGAAGCTGTGGGCCCAATGGTAGGCTGCAGTATCCTACCACCCGGTCCCTTTCCCCTCCTCATTGTGGCCTTACGTGTGTCCCGGAGGAAGGAGCGCAGTTCATCGTGCAGCACCTCGGGGGGAGGGGGCGAGGGGGTCATCCTCCAGCTTGGTCCCCGCGGCAGCCCTGCAGCCTTAGGAAGAGGCAATAGGGGCAACGGCATAGAAGTTTGGGCTTGGGCTGGAGCCCAGGCCCTGAAACTCCTGTTATTTTTAGACCCACAGCTAGGCCCCGTGAGCTCAAGGTCTGAGACTCAGTCCCATTGGTTTTTAGTGTTAGGAGTCATGAAACTCTTTAGGTTGCCTCCGGCCGAGCCAATCTCTAGGCAATCTAATGAATACAACCAGCTTATAGTAGGCTGCCTGATTGGTTATGCCATCTGATTGGTGGGAAGAGTCAGCAGACCAGCTCTTAAATCCATCAGCAGCAGTTCAGTGGCTGCCCAACACATTTGCCTATAGCTGCAATAGCTCATGCATCTGCTTGTTCCCAGTATTGCTCCCACCTTGTTCCAGGGCTGCTCCTGCCTTGGTCCCGAATCTCTGATTCTTGACTTCAGCTCTGAACTTTGACTATGGCATCTGACTCTGGCTCTGACTCTTGGATCTGATTCCTGGCTACTGATTCCTGCTCCGACCACTACACGTGATCACCCATGTTCCAGTCACTGACATTTTGAGCAGCCGAAACACAAACAATAAGAGAACTAGAGCTGATTCCTCAAGCAAGGATTCTACAAAGGCCCATATCTCTTTAATAGAGATAATGGGAGCCCTACAGACCTTGCAGACCCGGGTTGCCTCCCTGCAGTTACAGACTGTGGTCTTGCAAGATCGAGCCACTCAACCTTCAGCTGCAAGCCCCTCCCCACAGCAGCCCACACCAACTCTTGTCAAATGGTACAGTGGAGATGGCCAGTTAGCATCCAACACACCCCGAAATCCCTCTCCAACTCCAGCACCTTGCGATTCCTGACATTAGCCTAGAAGTGCTGACTCAAGTGCTGCAGGCAACTTCATGGATCTGGAATTAGCCCAAGCACAGCACATCCCCACCCTCTGCCAACACTCCCCTGAGTTAGTGGAGACCACAGCGGGGTCACTCCTTTTGTCAGAACTGGTCACTCACCAGCCAGTTCCCATAGAGATAACTACCTTTCAAGGAACAGAGAAATTCTCCAATTTGGGCTAATCTGTGCACTGCATTCATCAGCAGTCCTTGGAATCCCTGACTTAAGTGCCCATAACCCATGCATCCATTGGCAGTTGGGCATGGTCTGTGGCAGCCCACAACCTGGTCACTGACACGGACTGTAAACTCCTTGGGGCAGAGACAGTTTTTTTTGTTCTGTGCTTGGACAGAGCCTAGTATAATGGGATTTAGGGATTATTTTAAGAACATAAGATTGGCCATATTGGGTCAGACCAATGGTCCATCAAGCCCGGTATCCTGTCTTCTGACAGTGGCCAATGCCAGGTGCTTCAGAGGGAATGAATGGAACACGTAATCATCAAGTGATCTATCATAATGGCAGAACTCCCATTGACTTCCATGGAGCAAGCCCTTAGAAAATAAGTGAGCTAGGCAGGCAAATCAGTTGTCTGCTCTTCAACAGTGATTATAAAGGAAATTAAAGTAGGAAGACAATGAAAGTTCTGTGGCACCTTAAAGACTAACCAATTTATTTGGGCATAAGCTTATACCCAAATAAATTTGTTAGTCTTTATGGTGCCACAGAACTCTTGTTGTTTTGCTGAAAACAAACTAACATGACTACCTTTCTGGAACTCATCAATATGTAAAGTAGGAAGACAGATTTCAGCTTCTGGTTGAAAATTCTGGTCAGTCAGTGCCCCTAGATAGGGGCCTTTAGACTTCTCAGTGCAAGTCAGAAGCTTGTGTGATAGGCAGTAAATAATTAAATTAAATTGACTGGATTAGGATTTTGGTTGTCCCAGGCTGATGAACCATTAGATTCTTCCTAGCCTCAGTTTGTTGCCTTATAACATACACTTTGCAGGTGATGGAGAGGAAAAATCAAATTGAATAGCTCAGGTTTTTGACATGATATCTTACTATATTAGGTTAGACCATATTACTGTGGATGACTCTAAAGCAATAAAATAGCTATCCAAAAAGCAACAGTGACATTAATCCAGAGAATGGGGGGAGGAAATCAATAATCATAAAACACTGGTGTGCCATACATCAGAAACAGAATAGGCAGAAATATTAGTCTGAACCCCAGTGGATAATAAACAAAATGTTTCTAGTATTGACTCCATCTATTGCTGATCTTTTCTGCTTTAAATTGTCAGGGCTCCTTGCCAGGTTAATGGAAAGAGTAAAAACACAAAATGTTGATATGACTGCAGGTGTCTAAAAGGGTACAGAGTCTTCAATTTAAAATGTGCAGGTGTTAGTTAATCAACAGCAGTGCCACTACAATAGTCTAGATACACAAGGCTAACTTCTCTACTGTAGTTAATCACCAAGAAGAAACTAGATTACCAGTTGTATAGAACAATACTTCAGTACATCACTGTTTAAAATGTGAACATTTATCCACATCAAATTACAACAAAACCCTTAACACTCTGAGCAACAGATAATTCTTGACTCACACTATGGATAGACACCAACCTATAGTTGTTTATGTGTATAGCCTTGTTTTACCCCCTCAGCAATTTCCTTTATCAGTTCCTTATTTATAACAGGGATGCACAGATATTTTTATGACCAGTTTTAGGATCCACATATCAATTGTCTGAAACTATTCTAGGCAAAAATCATTGAACTAATTCATTGACTTGTGGAACTTTATCATTGCAGTGTTTGATTGTAAATGCACTGCCCTTTAACTCAATCAAATGTCCCTTTATTCACAGAAGCTAGACATACGAAATACCTATTAGATCATTCATTCCAGCTCCCTGCCAAAGCAGAATAGTTCCATATAGTCCTGTTTCTAGTGCTTAATTTACAAACAGTGGGGTTTCTACTGTGTCTTGATGTTCCTCTCGATCTTCAGTATACTGTACATTCTCCCTGTCTACATAACCACCCTCTACTCCTAATTATGCCCAAGTGCACACTTCTCTCACAGTAAAACTGATGGAGGGGTTTCCAGAGCAGGAAATTTTAGTGAGGTTCTCCTCACAGATACACTCCACATCATTCCATGGTGGAGCAGGGTTTTTCTTCCACAGAACTCATCTCCAGATCTCAAACACCCCAGGGGACCAGGTACATCAGCACAGCATTGCTGGCCCCAGCTGCTCCTGTTTCTTAGCAATGGTGCTCCATTGGAAGCACAATGCCAGACTCTTCCTCTGAATGCAGATGCGCAGAGACCTTCCACCCCCCCAAAAAAAAATAGGGAATCTGCAGAGGTGAGAGTTCCCACGTCTATAGCGTATTCATGGTGCTGTCAACACAAACCTCTGAAATACACAGAAAGCTGAAAATGTGGGACAGCTTAAAATAAATGGACTATCAAGATAAATAACAGAAAAAGCAGTAAAAAAGTGTCAGTTCAGACTACATTAGTCAGTCATTTTCATTTTTAGCTAAAAAATTTATCCAATTAAAAAATTTAAATAAAGCCACCTCAAAATGTAGGAGTAGCTTGCCCTGGATTATACGGAGCCTGGGTCATACATGTATAACTGGGCACGCTTCACTCCTGTCCTGCAATCCCACACAAAGAATCTTGTATCCCTCTTGTTTGTCAACACCTTTAGACAAATTTATTACTCTTGCCACCAACATCACAATCCTGCGCAGCAGCCGAGTCTACAACATTTTTCACATATCAGCCCTTTTTCCAAGAAAAAGGAGCAATCTCACCCTCCTCACCCCCTTTGCTCTCAGCTCTGCTAGCTTTTCCCCCTCTCCTCTCAGCACTGCCCTTCTGTGCTTTCTAACTACCCTTCCCAGCTGCTGGGACAATTAGCTCCTTAGTTCTCCAGCCACAGTCTGATTAGATAATTAAGTAATCCATGCCTCAAGCAAGTCTTCTTTAGGGGGAAGTAATCAGAGCTTAAATGACCAGAGTGCTGAAACAGCAGTTCTCTCTCAGCACTCTGTCACAACGCGTTAAGATGAAAATGATCTATTCTCACAAAGCAATCCCTCCAGCCCACTGATCGTTTAGTGGCTCAGACTAGGAATTCCGGGTTCATGGGAAATGTTGATATTTTGAAATGTGGTTTAGTTCCAATTTAGACTGCAGGGCTGCCCCAGAGCCTGGAGAAGGAATTCTCAGGGCTTTCAGACTCTTTGATGAATAGCTGGGACGCCCAGAATTTCTAGGGTTCCATCTCTGTTGCAGGTATACCGGAAGCCCTGGGAATCCTGACACTGGAGTAGTCTGTGTGGTAGGGCTTCCCCAGAGCCACACATCCTGGAAACCTGCACTGCAATGCAGACTGCCCCACATTTGTGGATCTTGGAAGCCCAGGCTCCACTGCAGTCCACCAGGTGAGCTGGCAGGGAACCAGGCTGTCTGGAAGCCAGAATTCTGCAAAAAAAAAAAAATGGTGTTTAATAAATTGGCATTTTCTGACAAAGCTGTTTCGTTGGAAAATTCCTGACCACCTCTAACTTTAATTGAGCATGTCTGAACTCCTTGCAGTTTCTCAATATTGTTTTGGTAACAAATGCCCAGGCCTGGCAACTAGTTATTACCTCCACACTCCATTATATGTTGTTTCTGTATCTGCAGCACAAAACTACATTGGCCATTTTGCTGTGCAGGTATGTTGCTTTGCAAATTTCAGCAATATCCCGGCTCCATTGAATTCAGTGGCAAAACTGTCAAAAACTTAAAATGGCCATGGATTTCATCCTTTATGGCTAGTCTGATGTGCACTCTTACCCCTAGATCTCTTTCAACATTAGGTTTTCAGAGGTATCCCTCTTGTATGGAGCATGAATGTTTTGGAGTCATTTCCCCAGATATATTTAATTGCATTTTTCCAATCTGAATTTAATTTTGTTAGTTCTTGTCCCTAAATCTAACCTCTATAGATCCCTGGGTGTTATTCCTCTGTCGTGAGTGGAGTTTGCAATTCCATTATCCCCATCATCTGTAGATTTTGTTAATGTGTTGTTTACTTAGTCTTCCAGCTCATTAACAAAGATCTTCCAAAAATACTCTACTTAATCCAGGTCAGATTTATGCCATCACTGCAGGAAAACAGTTTTGCTATTTGTGTCCTAAGGGTTAACTATATAATACTAGTGGTTAACTATATACAACCTTTCACATGTGCTATATTTACTTACAAAAAGGTAAATGCTATTTTCAAAAAGTGCCACCCATGACAAAGTGAGCAGTGCAGGTTTTGATTCATATGCTGTTTTCTTTCTTTCTGTTTCTCCCTGGGATCGGATACCACAACTTACAGGGTGTATACTGATCTCAGTCACACCATTTTTACACCAGAGTAACTCCCTGGATCTCAGTAGCACTACTTTTGATTTACACTCATGTAAAATCAGGATCAGGCCCTGTTCTTCCAACTTTGAATGAGAGTAGCGAAGTACTCAGAATTCATTCTTTCGGTTTTTGCCCCAGGAAATCAGATAACACTGAGAAGGCAGCTGGCTCAGTACAATAGCATGATGGACAGCAAACTGTTTTATTCCCAAGGATGAAAGAGCAGCCACGCTCCCTGTTTAGGTCCCAGTCCTACAATGAGCATAGTGTAGATGGGCTCCTATGCCCAAGCAGAACCCCATTTATTCAATGGGGCTCCACCTATGCAGAACTCATTGGGTGTGAGGCCCTAACAGCCCCAGGAGCTCCTGCTTCAGCCTTGAACCTCAACATCAGCCTTTACAAAGGGCTGTGCCTCAAAGCCAGAATGCCTCCCTTAATGCTATGTGCATGTACAATGCTCGGGGGGCGAAAGGGGAGAAGGAAGCTAATTCCATACTTGACAAATCACTCCTTTACTGTTAGTTATTCGTTATGATGTTGTAAATGTTCCCATTCCATTAGGCTTCTTAGTGCTTTAGCTGGAATTTTGTATATTTTATGCGGTGTTTTTCTTTATTATTGTGTGTTAATAATAAATAATAAACCTGTGGCTTTATGAATAAAGTGCTGTAATGACAACGGTTAATAATAAAGTCATTCTTAATCATAATAATAATCAGATTTTTGGGGCAGTAATAAAAGCCAGGATTCAAGTGACAGCAATATCATTTCTTGGGTCACATGCTGAAGTGACTCCAACCCAAAATAAAATGTCTCAAGTCTACATTCAGAAAGATTCATCCACCTTCTGTATAAGATCGGAGCGCCTGCGGGGTGAGAGCAAAATGGCTATTTCCCAAACAGTTGAAAACCCTGTGAATTAGGGGATGCAAGCTACAGCTCAGCAGGGAAGATTTTATCTGGGCCACTAAAGAAGCAAACTCTACTCGCTGGCTGAGTGGTTCTATTAGCCCAGAACTGGAATAGGTCTATAAAGTGGTACGTAGATCCAATACCCTTAACTTCCCTTCAGATGTTTCTGAGACCAGTCTCATTGTGAAGTATACATCTCTTTCTTAAAGCAGCATTATGACGGATAAAAGTGAAGTGACAGTGTTAACAGACTCCTCTTCCAGGCCATAAATACTTATTAGTTTGTATAGTACCTGGAAGAGAGGAGTCTGTAATAACTTGTGTGGAGGAAGATATTTCTCTTTTCCATTCATTTCTCAGGGTTTCTTCCCTCTCTCCTCCCCCCTCAGAACAGAGTTTATACACCAGTCAGTTTATTCCTTCCACCTTCATTATTAGTCATTAACAGTACTAAATCGATGGCATTCTAACCTCATGTAGCCAAAGGTCTACCACTCCTGCTAGCTGAGTTTGCTTGCCTTTGGCTAAATCAAAGCTAAGGAGGGAGAGGAGATAAGTTAATAAAGCTCACGCTTTTTATTTTAAAGGGACATGTGCAATTTTAGTCTAAAATTACACTTACCTACACTTACCTGGTGATTTGGCGACAGTCAACGGGAGTTATGCAAGCTATGCAGAGTAACTCCCGTCAACTGCTGTGCTTCCGTTCTGTGCGACGCCTTCACTGCACTGTGCCGATGGGAACTACATTCCCATTGACGCAGTGCTACACCACTTAGACTCATAGACTCATAGACTCATAGGTCAGAAGGTACCAATATGATCATCTAGTCTGACCTCCTGCACAAGGCAGGCCACAAAACCCTACCCATACACATTTATAACAACCCCGAACCCATGACTGAGTTATTGAAATCCTCAAAAGTGAGATTTGAAGACCTCAAACTGCAGGGAATCCATCAGCAAGCGACCCATGCCCCACGCTGCGGAGGAAGGCGAAAAACCTCCGGGGCCTCTGCCAATCCGCCCCGGAGGAAAATTCCTTCCCAACCCCAAATATGGCGATCAGCTAAACCCCGAGCATGCAGGCAAGACTCACCAGCCAACACCCAAAAAGGAATTCCCTGCAGTAACTCAGTTCCCATCCCATCAACATTCCCACAGACCATTGAGCAGACTTATCTGTCGATAATCCAAATCAATTGCTCAAATTAAACTATCCCATCATAACATCCCCTCCATATACTTATCAAGCTTAGTCTTAAAGCCAGATAAGTCATTTGCCCCCACTACTTCCCTTGGAAGGCTGTTCCAGAACTTGAGGGGGTGGTTTTACTGCATTGACTTCTGTATCGATTGAGCAGGTCTTCACTGACCGCTCAATCGATCCAAAAAGGTCAAGTTGACGGTGGCGACTTTGTAGCCTTCAGTGTCGACATACCCGAAATCTACCTATTAAAATGGAGAGCTTTAAACTCCAAGGGCCAGATCCTTAGCTAGCATAGCTCCTTTAAAGTAAGAGTAACTTACTGATTTCCAGCAGCAGATTAGCTAGCCCCAAAGTTATAAGGCAGAGTCTGGAAAATCAGTGATATTATACTAACCGTTATACTGACTACTATTTCATATGGAACCTACTCAATAAACAAAACCAATTTCTCTCTGGACAAGCAAATTTTGAAGTTCTGAGTTGATATTCCCTAAAAACCCAAGGAACTCTACATTTTGACCCATAAGCAGAACCAATTCCTCAAGATTTAGTATAGAATTTAAAGCCAAGAACAACTTGTGTGTGTGCAGCAGATGAAAGGATAAAAAAAAATTAAGGTAGGAGGAGGAGTTTCAGCTACCATCAAGTTGTCTAAATATATCAGCAGTCTTATTTCTAAGGACAAGTCTACACTGCCACAGCGGCAGGCATCGATGCAGCAGCATCAATTGAGTGGGTCTGTGTAGAATCGCTCAGTCGATGGGAGAGCATTCTCAGTCAACTCAATTAGTCCACCTTCCTGAAAGGCAGAAGACAGCATTGACGGGAGAGTTTCTCCCATCGACGCAGCACCGTGAAGACGCCACAGTATGGCAACATAAGTACGTCGATGGGAGATACACAAGCTACATTGTGTAGCTTGTGTATCTCCCGTCAACTGCCACCGCCAATGTAGACCAGATCTAGGTCTCTTATCTTAATCACCCCAGGCCTCTTAGCACAATGAATGTCCTTGGAAGCATCTGATGAGCTGAGGATCTTGACCGTTCATTGAAAAAATAATTCTCTTTCACTAAATGCAGCTGAACCATTAGTTCACAGACATGCTCCACAACTAGTAGAGATTGAAAGCATCCACTGAAACACAAGCTATGTCTTCACTATAGGGACTACAGTGACACAATTATGGCACTGTGGCTATGCCAGTACCCACCCCCATAGTGCAGATACAGCCTACTGGTAATGGAAGAAGTTTTTCCACCACTGAAGGTACAACACATCTCCGAATGTTGGTAACTAAATTGATGGGAGCATTCTTCCATCAACCTAGCTGCATGTACACTGAGAGTTAGGTTGGCATAGCAACAGTGCTCAGGAATATGGATTTTTCACACCCGTAAACACTGTAGTTATGTCAATCTAAATTTTAACTGTAGACCAGGACACAGTCTTATGGATCTCACTGAAGAAAGTTAAGAACTTTTGAGCAAACTGACAAAACATCACTTTAATTGCTGATACCCAACCTAAAAATGCTAAAGGATAATTCCGTCTCATTCAGTTTTCCTTAGCAAAAGTCAGTTTCTTTTATTAGAGTTGGGGTCATGAATGCTAGAATCTATTCAAGACCCTGCCACAGACTTCCAATATGGCCTTGTGTACCTAGGGCCAAGTTTTCAAATATAATTTCCTCTATTGGATACAATAGTTAGACACCTAGAGCTTAATGCTACTCCTGTTGAAATCAACTGAGAGAATTTGATTGACTACAATGGAAGCTGTATGAGCTCCCTGGTACCCAGTTTTGAGATGTGCTGAGCACCCACCAACTACTGATGAAGGTAATGAGAACTGTGGGTGTTCATAATCTCTCACCAGCAGGCAAAACCACAACACAATATTGAGTCATTCAAAAAATTAGAGGTCACTTTTGAAAATGTAGATCTTTGACCTCACTGTGCCTCAGTTTTCTCGTTTTATAAAAAAGAGTTAATAGTACTTTAAACAAGGGTTTTCTGTGGCGTAATTCATTAATGTTTGTAAAGTACATTCAGCTGAAAGTTGCAATGATGCTGCAGAGCATTGTGTATTTTCAAAGTCTTTGTTAACGCAATTGCTGCAGTAGTGACATTGATCAACTCTACTATATATAGGAAGGGTCTTTGAAAGGGACCATAAGTTTGTGGAGCCTGCTTGCAGCTCCGAGCAAAATAATATATCCGTCTAAACTGAAAATAAATGCCAGCTTTCCTGTGCTTTGGTTTTTAACACTACATGAATCTACTGACCCTCCATGGACTTCTATGCTCTTACAATTCCATTACCCTAACCCAAGTCTTTCCCAGGTTGGCTGCTCCTAGGGTTCCTTCTCTCAAGACTCAACCTTTAACGCTCTCTGCCAAAGCTCCTTTCTTATCTTTTTCTTTGGTGGGGAGTATAAGAAACCACACCTGACCCGCTGAGCAATAACTCACTTGCAGATACCTACAAGCAGTGATTAATTTGTCCCAGGGCTTGCCCGGGCTGGGCTTCTGCACCTCTAGGCTTTGCAGTTCATTGTCCCAGCACCTCTGGGCTTGCTGCATCGGTAACGAATGTAAAAATACTGCTTGAGCCACGACACCTCTTTCATTACAAACTAAGCACAGCCTAGAGGCTTCCAAAATCTGCCAACAAGTTGGGACAACAGGAGAATTCGGCCACTGTGTCACAGGGACAACTGTCAGTTGGTTTTTTGCAAGGATGAAAATTTTTACCTCTTAGCTTCTCTGGGAATTATAGCTGCTTCTTCCCTGTGGTAGTATTAAAAGATCATTTCCTCTTACCTCCTCAGTGACATAATTTCTTACTTAAGTTATTGGTTGAATAGACAGAAGTTAATTTCCTACTTCGGAATAATTTCAAAGTTGGCTTTGGAGTTTTCATTGGACCATTGTCCTCTTACCAGAACGGAACCAACTGTCAGGCGCATATCACACTTGTGTAGAAAAGACTTCCTACCACAGTTCTTTCTTGCTGCTTAGATTTCCTGAATAAATAAAAAGTGAGGTTAAACTGGATTTACAAGATGCAATCTGTATATAATCCATTTATAAACTAATTATCACAACACTACATCCAACTTCCCATAGTTTACTCCTTGTATGACTTACACCAAAACGTGCCAGTGATCCTTGAATGATGGTTGTTGTGGATGTACCTGCTCTCCTGGAGGAACAAAGGGGGATCTGGTATTTAGGAAAATCCCACTGAATTTAGCAGTAGTGGATATACAGTGACTCCTTATTAGCCCATAACCTACCTAGCCTGTGAATCCAAGCCCAGGCATATTGCCTCGTCTGGATACACACATTGTTGAGTGTTTTGCTGTTGGGACAGCAAAGTGAGGCCCTACAATGTCATGGCAATTCGTTGTCTGTCTAAGGTGATAACTTTTGAACACCTCATCCAAATCAATTCTGAAATTTCAGGGAATGCTGTAGTTATCAATAGGCAGAAACCTATTGACTGTATTCCTTTTGCTGTAGGCAGGTGCATATTTATATGGGAAAGTATCAAAATTAAAGAAAGTTGCAGTTGCTGGACAAGAGCAGTGAGGTTTGCTTTCCATTAACCTATAGTAGAAGTTATAATTAAGTATCATAGCTTATAAATGTCTCCTTCTTGTGTGCACCAAATCTCACAATGAACAGCACATCAGAAAATGGGTGAGAAAAAAATAAACTGATGATGTTAACACAGGATGTATATTAATCAATCTATTTTGGAGTAAAGTACTATTTAGTGTGAATAAGGATGGCACAGTAGGACCCTCAATAAATAATTATATTTTAACCTGACACTGAAAAGTTCCTTTTAATGTAATAAAATATTTTAATATAGAGTTCTTTTATTTTAAAGGTGTTTTACTTTTATGTCCTGAAATGTGCTGTAATGCTTGCAGGATTGAATTGAAAAGTGTTGTTATTTCTATGGAATTAAGCCCTGCAGGTTAGTGAGCAATAAATAAAAGCATTTTTGTTATTAGCTTGTGGCCTTGCTTATATTGAATCTCATCCTTCTCAGCCAGAGAGAATATTGGTTCTTTTCCATCTCAAAGGTCTTCAATCTGGTAAAATGCTTTTTTATTTCTCAAATGCATTAGATAAATTTCTCTCACTCCCTCTGTAGTTTATTTTAGAGGTTCTCAGCACTTTGCTGTGCTCCTCAGGGTATGTTGCTGGATATGCAGCTTGCAAGGCTCTTTTATCCAAATAATCCCATATGTTTGTTTGTTTTTTTTACCTTTTCTACTTTAAAAAAAATGGCTGCCTACATTTTCCATTGCAAATAAGGATTGAGCAAGATTTTTTATCCAGCCTCTGATTCAGTGAGCTAAATTTCCTATACTGGAAACCTGCTAAACAACGGTGAAAATGGTATAAGAAATAAAAAAGATCTCCAGTTGGTCACTTCTGTGCGTAATTGTAATTTTACCACATGCATCTAAATTATGCAATTCTTCATAAAAAGTGTCAATGGGCTTTTTCATTGTAGTTAGCTAATTTGAGCAGCTGTAGGGTCCAGCAGAATAACCAGCTTTGGAGGACCTGGCCTTTAAAAAAGCCCAGATGCCACTGTAGAGGAGAGAGATTATTTTTCTGCGCTCAGTGCTGCAGCAGCACAGCTACACCAACGTGCTGTACCACTGTAGTGCCTCAGTGAAGACACTACCTACACTGACAGGAGAGCTTCTCCTGTCGACGTGAGTACTTCACCTCCCCGCGAGGAGGTGGCTGTGTTGACAGGAGAAGCCCACCTGTCAGCATAGCGCTGTCCACACAGGGAGTTACGTCGATATAACTGCATTGCTCCGGGGTATGGATTTTTCACGCCCCTGAGAGACATAGTTATATCAACATAAGTTGCCAGTGTAAACAAAGCCTTAGATGCAGCCTCTGCTTTACTCTTTTTTGGCCCATTAAATGGTTAAGATCCCATGAACCTGTATCCACTTAGTTTTTCCTGAAACCGAAACTTCATATGAAGGATTTTATCTTTTATTCATTTGAGATTAATACACCACAGAAATTCTTCCCACCCCTTTATGTTAAATATAGCATGCTAACAGAGCCATGTTGGTGGGAGGGGATGGCAAAAGGAGCAGTTTGCCTCAGGCCCCCATTTGAAAGGCTCCCGAAAGCAAGTGGCATTGTGATGTGGCATGGGAATAGAAAGGCTGGCAGTGTCTCTGGACTGAGAGTGGGAAATGGGCCAAATATCACATTGCATCCTGGTATGTGGGGACCACAGGGCCAAATTTGAGTGGTGTTGTGAGCTGGCGTGCAAGGTTACAATGCCACTCGGGTTTGGCCCAGACACGCCTATGATGGAGGAGTAACCAGGTCAAACCTGAATGAGCTGCAATCCTGCAGCCCAGGTCTCAATGTCCAGAGCAGGGACAGGGCTAGGAGCCACTGCTGTGGGGTGAGTGTTGCGCAGACTCATTCTCAAACATCCCTCCCACCCCCAGGCCTCCTCTCTGGTAATGTTTGTAGAAGCGTGAAAGAGCATCAGCTTCAGATTTTGTCCCAGCCCCCAAAAGCCTCTGGGGAGCCCTGCATGCTCAGTTTCTGCCACCTAGTCACTACTGTGTGTAAAACAAGTGTCCTATTGCATATAGCATAGGAACATATTTTGTCCTTTGAACAGCCTTCAATTCCAAAGCTGTCAAAACATAAATTGTTAAGTGTGTTGTGTCAAGATTAAGATATATGCTTGTTACATAATAACAACAACAACACATGAGGATTTTATTCTTCACAGCATTACATCTCAACACTAACAGAAGGCACGTGGCCATATCCCATGCACAGCTTTGAAAATATCAGCTGGTTTTTGGCCCCACAATGTATTACAGTTTCAATACTGTGGGCCTGATTATTTGCAGGTGCAAACTTTCATCCACAAAAATGGGGAGTGAGTTAAAGCCTAGCTAAAACTCTGGACTTTGGAGCACTTTAAGAACATATTAGAATTGAGCAAATATGTTCAACAAGCTTTAGCCTCTTTCTACATATGGAATGTCCTCAAGCAGATTCCAATTTCCCCAGACTTACTCATTACCTAATGTTACACAAGGAAGAACTTACAGCTAACTTTTCCTCATCACATTCACACAAGAAAGAACATGTTCCACGCTAGACTAACTGAAGACAATGTGCTCATACCCTCGTCAGACTCATTTAACTGCCTCTCTGCCAGTGAACTGGTGAGGGTTTTGAGTAGTCTGTCTCCTTGCTATGTCAATCAGTGTCCTAGCCCATAAAAGTTCTACAACTTTCACTGCAAATACTCAAACATGTAAGCTTAAGGTTCAGTTTTGGTGAGCTTGAATGTTCGCTGAAGGCAAACATAAATTGGTTCATGAACAGTATATTTTTAAATTTGACCAAAACTCAAATTGTGTGATATTTGCCCAAGTGTAGTATTATCTAAGTATGCTTTGGTTTGAAAAGTTTGTTAAGACCTCTGTTGTACATATATATCTCTGAAGTATGTTCAGAGTAAAAGAAATACACAGTATCTATGAGAGCATTCATGCACATTTTTCAATCTTCTAACTGAATGCAATCACCAATTATTTCTTGGTCAATAATTGAGGAGTTACTGTGGAATGAGGGAAAAGAAAGAGGTTTTTTCTCTACTGGATTTACTTCAACTATATCCACATGAAGAACAAAATGCCATTTACTGAACATGAATGAAGTCAGAGTTTGTCAATAGCTGGCACCGTGTTACCGGGCCAGGTGTACACCTGGAGCTGTTTGTGGGCATAGCTGTACAGGTACACTATGCTGGCAAAGCACACATAGCGTGGACACAGTTTATACCAACAAAACTGCACTTTTGCTGGTATAGCTTCTTCCAGCCCCCCCACCCGAAGGAAAATATGCTATATTGGCAAAGCCCAGTTTTGCCGATGAAAACGCATTTACACTAGGGGCTTTTGCAGGAACAGTTATCTCAAGTCAGGGGTCAGACCTCTTCACATCTGTGGCCAGCATAGCTTTGCCAGCAAAAGTCTGTAAGCTAGACCTGGCCTCAAACACAACTAGGTCTCCCTTTATGAGGAAGAAATAAAGTAGAAATGAAATAACCAGAGCTCGCTGAAATATTTAATTCAGAGCTTTGACCATTAAATGGCCTTTTTATAAGAAATGAGAGCTGAATTTCTTTTCCCCACCTACTCAGTGTGATGATCAGCAAACCTGAACCAGCACAGATGGTGCTTCCTGGAGCAAGGGATATTCTCAGATAATTCCCTTTTTGGTTCAATCTCTCATTGGTCTTCTCCTGGGGTAACACAGCTACATGCTACCCCTTACACAGGGCCGACTGTGAAGTGCCAACCTGGGTGTTTGTGAGGAACTAGGAAGAAGTCATTTGTATATCCTCTGAAGAAGTCTAATCAAGATACCTATCAGGAACATGTCTTTATTATTGTACTAAAGTGATCACAGAACACACTCTTTGTCCACATGGACATAGGTATCAGGTGCCCATCATCTTTATTTCAATGATGGACATTAATTGTTTAAATCTTGAGGGCCCAGCTGTCTGCACTTCTCTCTCTGCTACACTTAGAGCTATTTTACTCAATATCCAGTCAACAGATTTCTTCAGATTTGATAGCTTCTAATGTGGTGCTAACATTACATCTTGACAGATGTGTGTTGCACTGCACACACTTCTCTTGTTTACAAGGTTCTTGAGATGATTTCTAGTTGTCTCCTCAGGAAAATCCACAGACAATAAAACAGATTTCTAACTGCCCTATTCAATAATACTCTCCACTGGTTTTCATTATCTGATATATAGCATCAATCGTAAGTGCTAGATTCTAACTTTGACTATATGCCTGGGCTGTGGAGTAAAGAAGAAAGGAAGACACAAACACACACACACCCTTTCCCATTTGCACTTGCTCCCTGGCCCTCAGGTTCCAGTGCAAAGGGTTATGTAAGTGCTGTTCACCTGCTCACTCTCTAGCCACATGGGCCAGTAAGAGGCCTAGACTTAGCTCCCCTGCACCAGCTAAGCAGGGAGTCTGTGGCATCTATTTCTGCTACAAGCCAGCAGCAAATGTCTATTCCTGGGAGCAGCAGAAAGCAGAGAGTGTTTTGAGCCTCAGTGTGTTTGAGGCACAGTGCGCCCCAGAGCTGCTCTTTATTCAGGACTGTGCTGGAGATATAATCTAGCCCTAAAAACCTTGTAGACATGTTTTGCTGAACATAAAAAGAAAACCACCACTCATCTACCTACCAGAACATATAAAAGTGTCTTTAATACATTCCTATTATTCAGCATTGGAGTGATATGAGGTGGATTAAACAATGTAGTCCAAAGATACACTATTTAGCTGGTAGTTCGTATTCATAGGTATTCAGCTCTACCATGAATAGTTCTGTACATCAGAACAAAACTCAAGGCAATAATGTATCTTGGAATTGTGGTACATATGAGTCATAATGTCTTAATTGCCGGCTGGATGCCCAAGGGTAAGTCATTTCCCCATTTGTAAAATGGAGAAAATGATACTGACCTTCTTTGTAAAGTGTGTTGACAGTGGCTGATAAAAATGCTATGTAAGAGCTAGGTATTATTATTATTGTGTATGTAGCTTTGTATAATTATTTTTTTTATTTTATGACCTCCATGAAGGATTTATTTTTTGCTTTGTCTTTTAGATGAGCTGATTCTTCCTTCTAACACTGAGCACTGTGCCTTAATTACATTTTATATTCTGATTTATTTGTGAGTAAATATATTTGGTTTTCGTTATTCGTGAATATTTTTATTCATACTGAATTGTAGTTGTTCTCCATACAGGTTGGTGAGCTGATGACAGTTTAATACTTGCTTATCACTATTCTTAATATTTCAGTTTGAATAAAATTACTGTAATCCTCGCCCCATGTAGCTGTTTAGGAATAACAAAAACCAGGTTGCCATCAGAACTGGTCACATATTTTCTGTTCAGACCTTTTCAACAGGAAGTGACTTTTCAGCAACATTGAAGTTTTTGTGAAAAAAATCAGGCAAGAAAGTTAAGGATTTGTCAAAAATGAAAAAAAGTTTTACAAAAATTGAGTTTAAATTGAAAATTCCAACACTGCTTTTGGGCTTTTTTGTTTTGTTTTGTTTTTCTCAGTTTTAACAAAGTGAAAATTGAAACTGTAGAAAATTTTCAATAAAATTAGTTTGCTGAATTTTTTTGTGAAGAAAAAAATAATTTCCCAGTCAACACTAGTTATAATATAATTCAGTTCCCATAAAATCTAAGTGATGTTTTACCAGAACTTCTGTTTGGTTTGCTGGTATTTTGCAGCGAAATAAACAATGTTTGGTTTTTTTTGTTTTAAAAAAAACAACAAAAACCCATGATCAGACTGCAACTACAGCGGTCAATTTTAGAGTGTTATATAAAGGCATGAAAATCTTTGAGATGTAAAAATGACCATGACGGATGAGATTGGAGACATTTAAAGTCACCATCACGAGCTACTGAAGAACAATTAGATATGAGCAAATCAGAACAGCATGGTCCAAGCCGTTCATTTAAAGATAGATTTAAAGATTTATTTAAAGATATCATTCAAAGCAACATGGGGCTCAGGTTCTAAGAGTCACGTGTTCCAGTCTACCTAGGTTTTTATATCATGCTTATCACCATGCTAGCCGAGTACCTTGTATCACCAAGGGCGTAGTCATCGACTACATAGCCTTCCACAAGGATGCTGCTGTTCAGTAGGAGGGTAATCTGCATTTGGCCTCCTACACCCACAGAAATGACATTACTGAGATGGGGGAAGGAATATTGCCCTCTCAGAAGCTGCTGGTGCTACCTAACTGTAGAAGGGAGCAGGAATTATTAACTGGTGATATTATCACAGTGAAATCAGGGCTGCTAATAGGGATTTTATGTCTCTCTTCCCCTCCCTCCGATCATGATCACCATCAGAAACTGACATCAGAGAGCGGGCAGTCTTCCTACCCTCCCTGGTGCTCTTGTAGCTGCTCCCAGCGATACTGAGGGCTCCCAGCACCAGAGACTGGCCTGCTGGAAGTCACAATCAAGGAGAAAGTGTTTACTTTCCTTTACACCACTCCTAAGTCTGCTCTGAGGGACATGCACTCTCTTACTCAATCCCGTCTTGCTGGAGTGTTTGCTTGTAATGCCTCACATGGCTATCACCAGTTGTTGGCCTGAAGCCTTGCTGAACATTTCTGAATCCTATAGTCCTTTACTGAAATCTGTTATATGAGTAGCAATGGATCATGCTGAATCTTCCTCTCCAGAGCATCCATAGCATTTTATATCTTGGGGGGTAGATTTCGCCATGCTCACTGCCGATTACTACAACCTTCTCAGGATTGAATGGCAAGATATTAAGAAGTTAGCTGCTTAAATATATTTTTTTCTGCATCTTTGTACTTAAAAGAGGAGCAAAAGACTAAGAACTCCAGATTTTTATTCCTTACTTTTAACTGGGTATTCACAGCACAGTATAAACTCAGGATGGTACTGGAATAGGAATACATACTCTCATCAGCCCCCAAGCCTGAATGCTATCAAAGAGCTTGCACACAGTCAGACAGGCTTGCTTCACAATAGGAGGGGAGACCATACTGTGTTTAACAGCTTGGCTCTGGCTTTGACTTCAGCCACTACACAGCTTCCAAAACTTTGAAAAACTTCACAGGCAAAAGTATTGTTATACTGGGAACTCTGCAAGATCAACTTTTCAGCCTACATAGAATTGTCCCAGTGATGGGGCAGACTTAAGATTTAAGCACAGTCAGCAATCATGCAGCATGAGGCCCAATAGTCATGCCACCTTAGCATTTTTAAAGAGAAGCGTTTTAAAAAAACCATAAAACAAAAGCCAGAGGCCTAAACAAAAGTGGAATCTCACCCAAATCATGATGGCTTCTGTATTTCCAATTACTGGAACCTTGCACCACTATGAGACTTTTCCTTGGCAAACTGTTCAAGATCCATCCTTGATATCTTGACTTTCTTGACTACAAGGAGAGCAGTCATTCAAGTGTGTCTGATAAAACTGAATTTGAACGTCACTTATCAGATGGGAACGTCAAACCTATTTCAGCAGCAAGAATGCTTTGACCTGTTTCATTGTTGACCTACTCATCTACAGCACCTTTGGTTTTGCTTCTTTCAAATTCACCTACAGGGTCTTTGGAGGTTTTTTGGTTTTAAGAAAATCTATGGGATCTTTGGCTTTGTTGGTTTGTAGCTCATCTAAAAGATCTTCAGTGATACCAGTTTCAAGCAAATTTCTCTGGAAATATCATCAGTTATTGCTACAAGTGCAACTTCAGTGGTCTTGCACAAATATCCTATGGGGATATGCTAGGAGTCTTTTGCTGACACCAAAGGGAAGACCCCACTCTGAGCCAGGCTTATGAGAAACTTGCCTTCTTGGACAGGGTTGCCACCAGCCCTGATGGGGCCAACCAATGGCCACCCTCTGAACTCTGGAATGATCGCTTAGACTCTGTACAACAGGACCCTTGGATCAAGGACCCCCAGTCTTAGTTGGTGGTTCCCCAAGTCCATCAATGAGCCATCTTGAAATTGGCCCATAACATTTCAGCCACTGGCCAACTGGGGTTGGAGAAGACCCTGGCTCGGGTCCTGGCTCACTTTTATTAGCCAGGGGTGCTTCAGAAGATGAACAACTATTGAGCATCTTGCCAGAAGTGCCAACTAGCGGTGTTCCCAGGCATGCTGAGAGCTGCCCTGGTCCCTATCCCAGTGGTCGGGACCCCCTTTGAGAGGATTGCAATGGACATGGGTTTGGATATATTCTGGTGATCATGGACTATGCCACCTGGTTTCCAGAGGCCATATCCTTGAAGAATGACACTGCCCAGACCATTGTGGCAGAGATGATGAAAATCATCTGTGGGATAGGGCTATTCCAAGAGATCCCCTCCAACCAGGGGATGAACTTCACATCCTGCCTACTCCAGGAAGTGTGCAGCTTCCTGAGGTTTAGGAAGCTTCAGACGTCAGTATACCACTCCCAGACGGATGGGCTGGTGGAGCAATTCCAAAGTGCCCCAGGCCTCAATCACATTCTTCCCTTTTGAATATGGGCCCTTGTAAGGCTGTCAACCACAGGGTATACTAAATCTTGTAAGGGAGACCTGGAAGCAGACCCCATCCCAGTCTCAAGGATTACTGCAGAATGTCCTTAATCTCCAGGACCATTTGCCCCAGACTGGAGCACTCATGCAAGAAAATCTCCAGGACGTCCAAGGGGCCCAAGCTCAAACATACAATCAGGAATCATTCACCAGGACTTTCCACCCAGGAAACTGAGTCCTCATACTGGTCCACTCTGAGAAGTCTAAGCTACTGGTCCAGTGGCAGGGTTTGTATGAAGCTGTCTGAAAGACAGGCCCCATTACATATGAGATCTGCCAACCAGACTGCAGGAAGACCAGACAAATTTATCACATAAACCTGCTGAAACCCTGGAGTGAGCAGGAGGTGCTGATTATCATGTCCTATCCCCGTGAACCTGAACTAGGGCCTCGGGTCCCAGAGCAGGCCAATCCACCAGCACCCCTCCTCGGTGACACCCTCACTGAGGAACAGCTGAAGCAGTTTAAACGCTTGCTGGAGGCCTTTTCCAAGACCTTCACCATAATGCCGGGACAGACCACTCTTGTACACCACCACATACAGCCCACCCTGGGGGGAGTGGTCTGAACACCAACCTGCCTCCACCTGCATCAAATGCAGGAGCCTTCAACCAAGAAATCCAGGCAACACTGAACCTCAGGGTGATTGAGCCCTCAACAAGTGAATGGCGCAGCCCCATGGTGCTGGTCCCCAATTCAGATGGATCCCGCAGATTTTGTATCTACTTCCAGAGAGTCAACCTGATATTGAAGTTTGATGCCTATCCCATGTCCCAAGTAGACAAACTCCTCAACCGCCTCAGAGAAGCCCAATATATCTCTACCCTAGACCTAACAAAGGGATACTGGCACATCCCAATGGAGCCAGGGTCAAAGGAGAAGACTGCCTTTGCCATCCCCAAGGGGCTTTATCAATTCACGCAGATGCACTTCAGCTTTCATGGGGCCCTGACAACATTCCAGAGACTAATGGACTGGCTCCTGAAACCCCACATTGAGTATGTGGCCACATAGCTGGACAATGTGGTCATTTACTGCTGAGAGGACCACCACAACCACATAGCAGCCATGCTGAGAATCCTCCAGGAAGCAGGCCTGATGGCCAATCCTAAGAAGTGCTGCATCAGCTGGATGGAAACAACATACTTCAGCTACATCCTGGGTTGAGGTATGGTGCAACCCTTCATCAGGAAGGTGCAGACCATTCAAGAAAAGCCCTCCCCGCCCCAACTACCAAATGGCAGGTCAGACAATTCCTGGTATTGGTAGGATATTATTGGTATTTCATGCCCAACTTTGCCACCATCACTGCACCCCTGACAGGTTTATTGACCAAGAACCAGTCAGTGTGAGAGGGCCTTTCGAACCCTGAAGGGCACACTCTGCCAAGAACCCACGCCATACAGCCCTGACTTTGACCACTGTTTCATCATCCCATGGTCTGGGCACTGTCCTCTCCCAGGATGCTGATGAGAAAGAACACTCGGTCCTTTAGATCAGCCGAAAATTATTCCCAAGGGAGCAGAAATACTCGGTGATTAAGAAAGAGAGACATTGGCTGTTAAGTGGGAAGTGAAAGCACTCCACTATTACCTCCCCAGAAGTCTTTTTGTAGTGGTGTCTGACCATGCACCCCTAAAGTACCCAACTAATGCACTAGTACCTGGCTTTACAACCTTTTTCCTTTACTATGCAGCATCAGGTCGGTCAGAAGCATGCAAAAATGGATGCACTGTCATGGATGGGAGATGGGGACTTGACCAGCCCCGAAGAATAGGTACTGTGCTTGAGGGGGAGGGTTATGTAACCAGGAGATGTGGCCTCCCTCAGAGATTGACAGCGAAGGAGGACAACCCCCTCTTCCTCTTGGGGGGGTGACAGAACCAAGAAGTCCACACCCACATAACTGGGCACAGAAAGGTGGGACAGGAAAGGGAAGTATAAAGGTTTGGTCCTCCAGTTCATTTGGGAGACAGCAGCTGAGAGAGAAGGATGTCTCTCCCTTGGTACTGGAACCTGGGCCTGACCACTGCTCTGAGAAGCTGCGAGGCTGCCAACTGACTGCAGCCCTGAGGACCTGCTGGAACTGCCTGGACCCTGCAAGTCAGAGGAACCACCTGGCCCCTGTGACCTGGAGGATCTGTCAGAGCGACCTACCCCCTGTGACCCAGAAGAGATACCAGGGCCTTGTGAATTGGAGGAGCTGCCCGATGGCAGCAATGGCAAGGGCCTGCTGGGGCTACCCCTCACATTCGATCCAGAGGAGTGGCACACTGGGGGTGGAGGAAGTAGCCCAGGGATAGCTGACCTCAGTTTAGCTCATGCCTGAGCACCAGTCAGTGAGTTGCAGCTGGAGCCCTGTTGACACAGTGGCTGTAGCCAGTTTACTTTGCCTACCACACCCGGCCTGAGGGCCTGGGCCATAAACAGGGTGCTCACCCTGCCTAGGGCCCGAACCTGCTCACTTTGCCTGCTCAGGGCTTTAGGATTGCCCAGCTAGGCCAAGGAGGCTCAGGAATTGCTAATTTCCTCCTTTCACTGATGCATCCCTGCAGGACGTAGCAGCTAGGAGGTGAGGCCTCCCTCGGAGATTGACAGTGAGAGAGGGCCACCAACCTCTGCCCACACCTGTGATCACCTACAAAATTTACCCATAACCCCCACTTGGATTTTGTCAGCTCCTGGAGTGTCCGACTGATCCTCTTAGAGGGATCCTACACCATGGACTGCAGCTGTAATGGGTACCAGAGCCCTCTGTCGCCATTCCCCAGCATGTGTGGGATTGGGGTGGGGTAGCATGCACTAGAATCTCCTGGTGTGGCCAATAAGGAAGCTTCAGCATGGGGTGATGTGATCAGGCAGTTTGCTGGGTTAATAATGAGACAGGGCTGCTCAGGACCTCAGTGGGAGAGTACACAGCCTGACTCAAGGGACTCATTTTAGTTTCAGTTTGGAGTTTGGAGGCTGCCTGTGAGAAAGAGAGAAGCAGAACAGCTCAGGGAGTCTCTGATAAACTGCCTGTGATAGTCTGTCACCATATGTCCATCCTTTTACAAGAACATGTTACATTTTGTACAAAGCATACTATGTAGAGTATCATTTGAAAACTCATGATTTGCTGACCATTATTATCCTGTTAAAAAGTGTGGCCATGTTGTATGTAAACATTTACATTTCCAGTGTATAATATTACCAAGACATGTCCCAACATGTTCTGGAGGGCAGACACAAACACGTTCCTCAGAGACAACAGGATAGCCAATGCCTCAGCCAGGTGTCAACAAGACCAAATGGCCCAACACCTGATTAAAGTGGCCACTCCTCAGCAGGAGAGTGTGAGCAAAAAATCTGTGCTTTGACAAAGAAACAGTTTAAGGTTTCTGGCCACACACGTTCTGTCTCCTGTAGATGATTTTTGCACAAGAGAAAGTGTATTAGAGGAGAGGGCAGATGCCCCAAATCATCTCTTCCTTGCTTTCTGCCCACGGCATCATCAATACCTGCAGAACAAAGAAAACAGCACTGGACTGTGGGGGGAGACCCTGACTGAAAGAGATATAGCCAGCAAGTCCTTGTCTACACTACACAGTTAAGTGGACCTATGTTAGGCTGGGATACAGCCACCACAGTTAAACCACAGTTCAGTTTTTCATGTCCACGCTACTCTCCTTCTACTGGTGGTGCGCATCTTCACCATGAGCGCTTGTACCAAATTCTGTGAGGGGCTGAAAACCCAGGCTGCCAGCTCCATGCTATCTCACCCCAGCTACATCAGCCTAAGTGCTTTCCTCTCATGGAGGTGGAGTTATTAAGTCAATGTAGTGGGAGACTTATAGCAGCAGGAGAAACCTGTAGTGTGGACACTTACAGAGTTAGGTTGACATGAACTGCTTTACATTGACCTAGCTCTGTAGTGTAGACTTGACCTACGACTGCTGGAACATGTGGTCAGAAACACCTTTGCTTTTTATTCACTCATCTTGTTACATTAGGCGTTAGTTGCATTTTACCTTTTATTTCTTTGTAACCAATTCTGACATGCCTCATTACTAATAGCCAATTAAAATCTCTCTTTCTGTAGTTAATACATTTGTTTAATTGTTTTATCTAAACCAGTATGTTTGGATTGACGTGGCTGTGAAAGTCCATTGGGATAACAAAATGTGTGTATATAATTTTCTATTAATAAATGACAGGTTGTATATGAGCTTCTATTGTTCAGAAGAGTGCCGGGCAGTACAAGATGCACCGTTCTGGGGAAAAGCTTGGAACTGAATTTTCTAGTATTGCCCTGCAATCTAATTCATGAGTCACTGGCCATAGCACTCACACAGTAGAGCTGGGAGTGGTTTACATGCTGGAGGCTGTGTGTGGGCAGACCAGGAGTGGTTGCTCTCACAGTGAAGGAGGAGAAAAGGAACCCCAGGTTTGGAATTAAGGGGACACTGCTGTCCGTCAGTTCAGGGAGTTTTGCAGGCTGTGGGATCTGCAGGCAGTTCCAGTCCTGCAAAGATCAATGTCCTAACGGGCAGAGATCCGACCCTGTGCTGCCTACCAAGAGCCAGCCAAGACCCCCACAGGACTCGACACCAGGGAAACACGAGAGAACGCTGCCCCACCCAGTGGTGAAGCCACTGTAAAGGGACTCTCTTGTTTTAAGTCAGCCAACATTCACAGGGCTGCAGCCCTTGTCTCTGCACTGATCCACAGCATATCATCTGCCAGGGAGGAGCTAGAGGGTGGAAAGACTTGAGTGTTAGGAGGTTGTGAATTTGTTGATTTCTTTGTGCTTAGTGAAAGGACGATAGTAAAATTACCAAATGTGAAAAGTGAACTACAAGGAGCACACTACGCAGCCACTGTTGCCCTCTATGCATACCCCTGCTCATGTGACACAAAGGGCCCTGAACGCTTTTTCTTATGAATTTTCTTCATTGTTGAGATAAAAGTATACCCGAATTTTCATTAAGTTTTAATGGAAAGACACTGCTAAATTCTGCCCAGAGAAATAAGCTGGCAACGTCCTCTGATTTCAGTAGGAGCTACATATACATACAAGATGGAAGAATTTGACTTATAGCAGTACAGAATAACTCCCAAAAGAGTCTCCTTGGTACAATGAAACTTTTCTCTTGCTCTCTCTTTTGGGCCCTGAATCTGTCAGGAATCTCAAAGAACTAAGAGATTGATGAATGCCTTTGGCATTCGTATCCTAGGCAAGGCTCCTCTCTCTTGACTGCACTCCTGCTCAGTAATGTGCACTTTCAGTGATGGAAGAGCTTCCCCATTATACTCCGTCTCTGTCCAAGTAATTTTGACACATACACAGAAAAAAACTCACCCTTGAAAATAATGCTAGCTCTAATGTAAGACTTTTTTCAAGATAATGGTTGAGTAAAATAACTCCTTTTATTTATATCATGCTCATTATAATTGCCACATTAGAAAATTCCAGATGTGGAATTTGACAAAAGCTGTTCTCTATTTAAAAAGGCTCTCCCTGCCCAAAGCCACTGTTAACTTTATGTAGAAGGATAGAGTTGTTCAAGGAATTACCTAACTTGTCATCAAGATACAAAGATATTAGGTAATTATATACAAACTCTGGAATATTGTAACAAATAGGGAAGATTGTAAGAAAAGAGATACATTCTCAATCCTACTTTTATCACCCAGTACATCAGCTTTCTCTCTCGCTCGCTCTCATTTTTCTGCTAATTTTTAATCAGAATCATATCATACACACTTTTCCAAAGTTATTTTACACATTACATCCATCTTGAGAGAGCAGTCAGCTTGATCAATGCAAATTCTTATAACTCTCTGTAATTGAAAACCTAGCGAACTCTTTAGGATAGAAAGCAAATGAAAACTGTCACAATGCATATTATTCCTCATTATATGTTCTCTGCATGATATCACTGACAGACTTTTGCCACTCTCAGCAACATTAACATCTAAAAAAGTCAACAATAACTCTTGTCAGTTAATGTTGGGATTTTCAGAGGGAGTTAGGCACCTAGATCTCTTGGAAATTCAATTCCTGTAGCACCTTTGAAAACCCCAGTCTAAATATATAGTCAATAAATGATTTGTGTTTATTCCAAAACTTTGCATATTATCACCCTTCCAAAAAAAAGAAAGATAGATGATCAAACAGATAAATGTTGTAATGATAAAACTTTGCATGCGCCTGGGAAAGATTTTAGGATTGGTATGGCCCATACAATCTAAGGTCCCCAATCAACAAACCACTTAAGCACAGTTAATTTTAAGCCTGAGGCAATGGGGTTTAAGTACATGCTCAAGTACTTTGCTGAATCAAGATCATAGGTCTCTATCCTGTAATTAGATTATTTGGTAGAAGTGGCTCTTTGTGCCACATGGAGCCGCAATAACTGCATTGGGATTCTACAGGCACCAGGGTCTCCCCACAAAGGAATACTTACAGTATTGACTGTAATGTTAATGGGATATGGATGCTGGCAGTGTCATGCTGCTTAGTAACAACATTTTGGGGAAGAAAGGCCTCAACTGCAGGCAGGTTTGCAGGGCTGCAGCCAGGGAAGAAAGTGCTGGGATGCGGCCAGTGTTCCAGTGTGTTCCAGTGCTTCTTGTTGGGGCTGCAGCCTCGCAAAAGGCAAGGGACTGCTGGATGGTATGGGAAGGGGAGGGTGTGGACAGGCCCATAGTGGGGTGGGGAGGCTGCAGCCCAGACACCAGAGCTACAAGGTACTTCTCTGGGATGCACACTGCTGGGGAACTGCACACAAGGTCAGAAGTGCTGGATTGTGCTGGGCTCCAACCCTCTGGAGCATGCAAGGAAAAGGACCATGCAGCTCCACGGACCCCCCAGTCCCCCACTCTTCATAGAAAGCTCCAGCATCTGGGTTGCAGCCCTCCCCCCTCCCAGTTTCCCTGCCCACAAGTAGGTCTGCAGGACTGGAGCCAGGGTAGGTTAATCCCAGTGTTTCCTTCCCTGGCTGCAGCCTTGCAAACCTGCCTTCCGCTTATTAGCGATTGCCAGCTAATGGCAAGTTTTTGCTTGCAACCAAGGGGTTGCTAATAAGTGACATCTAGTGAATCTGATCAGGGTCTAAATTACACAGGAAGAAGCAGGGGAAGGAATACAGTAGCTCAAAAAGAGTAAGTCACATGAATTATATAAGTGCTGATATTTTTTTCAGAGAGGCCGAGATAGAGCAATAGGGTAGGAGTGGAGAAGCAAAAGCCAGTGCTGGAAAGAAAGCCAAAAAAAGCTGACATGAAGGAGGAAAGTGAGGATGTCTGGCACAGGGAGGGGAAGGTCATTCCAGGAATGGGGAGCAGTGCAACAAGAGGTATGAAGGTGAAAGCATGAGCAGACAGAGGGAACAACCAGATGAGGATTGCTGACAAAACAAGAGGCAAGAAATGACAGGAAATGAAAAAATTAGGCAGGGTAGTGAGGACTAATAATCTGAACTCTTCATGGAAAGTAGCAGAAGCCAGTGAATAAGTTAGAGGAGGGTCAGGGTAGAGAGAAATTATTTTAGCTGCTGTACTTTAGGTAGGTAGGAGAGGAGAGTCAGGGAGCCTGGAACAAGCAAAAATAAAGTGATACCAAGTGCAGAGATTTGAAACAAGTCTTCCATAAGTAACCCATAAAAAGTTAGAATACGCAGGGCCAACTCCAACACCTTCATAATTATTCTTCAAGTCATCTTCAGATCTGAGCTATTTTTACATGGAATAACATTAGAAGCTAGACAATCCATGTTCTACCTTTTACAAATGAAGAACCAAAATCATTGCACATGAATCACGGATTTGATTTTACTCTCGTGAGTAATCCCAAAAGGGATTATCCATTCAGTCACCTCTGGAAGTGAGGTGCTAGCTCGGCAAGTGATATACAGTAGAGAGTTTGGCTTTGTGGAACACTAATCCACCTTCTGTGGTCCACTTTCTTTGAGGAGTCATGGCTGTACAGGATGGATGGCCTCCACCTCTGTAGAAGGGGAACCAATCTCTTTGAGGACAGACACAAATAGCACAAAGGGAAGGTAAAAGATGGAAGATATGACCACACATTTAACACAAAACTGAGATGTTGAGAACAAAATTAATCAAGGAGCCAAAGGACATAACAACAAGAAATTCTTTAGTTCCCTATACATCAACGCTAGAAGCCTGTGTGCCAAACAAAAGGAATGGGTACTGTCCATTTCTGAGTACAAATTCTATCTACTTGGTGTTACTGAAACCTGGTGGAATTATCTGCATGATTGGTACTGTCCGCTGTTGACTGTGTGTGTGTTCTCCCAGTGCGTATGCTGTCCCAGATCTGTGCAGGCAACCAAGACACCACTCCACAACTGGATTATTCAATAAGATGACAGATCCTTTCAGCAACGAAGGCATCAGGTCGGGTTTATTGTAGACAAAGCACAGTCCTAGTATCCCACAAACTCTACAAGACCACTAACACATGTACGCTTGTTACAATGGACCAGTTCGATAAACAGCGGGACTTTCCATTTCCCCCTCGGCTGGACCAAGATGCTCCCTCTGAGCCCCTCTTTTACACACTGATACAAACAAGTTATGTATTATTCCTCTGACGTGTAGTTTCCACCCTCTGACGTGGTAAAACACCACCCCTTACCTTGTACCAGATGGTTCAGTCAAAATGTCCCTATTCATCATATTAATAAAACATTTCTATCTATTATAGTGTCATTTGAAGAGGTCAGTAAGCCCTCATTATCTTTGGGGTCCTAGGATGTCCTGGTACCTTTCTGGAATGTGTTGGGCCTAGCACTTCTTTGGAATGCGTGTTTATAATGCCAGCTCTGTTCTTGCCAGTTGCTGTGATTTGGCCAGCATTCATAGCATGACTTCTGCTAACTTTGCTTTATAACAGCAGGGCTTCGCTTACTTTAGCTCAGGCCTCATACTTGGCCTGCTATGCTCAGCCTCATGTCTCAGACTCTCACTTTCTACTACAATTGGAATGTTAAAAAAATTATTACAATCTATGCATAAAGGATTGAGTGGACACAAGGGGTGGAAGAGTGGTCCTCTATGTAAAAAATGTCGTTGTTTCCAACTCACTGATAACTCGGAAAAACATGATTTTGAGTGCTTATAGATCAATGTCCTTAGAAAGAAAGCACAAGATGGGGCATTAGTTGCTGTCTGCTATGTACCACCAAATCATTCACTGGGGAATAGGATGACCAGCTCCTTATATTATCTAAAAAGTGTAGGGGAAAAAAGTTGCATGATCATGGGAGATTTCATCTTGAGTGAGGTATGCTGGAGGTCCCATGCTGCCAATACTAAAACCTCCTTGGAATTTCTAAATATTATAGATGACCATTTCCTAACTCAGAAAGTGTTGCATCCAACATGAGTGGATTCTGTATTAGAGCTTGGCTTGACAGATGAAGAGGAACTGATCTCAGAACTAAAAATTAATGGTAGCTTAGGTGCAAGTGGTCATGACTCAGTAGGGCTGGAACAATTTTTATAGTGGGGGTGCTAAAGGCAGAAACCATGTTTTCGGTTGTTCTTACTACTTCAAGCCAGGGGGTGCAGCAGCACCATAGCTCCAGCATCTATGTCATGACTTGATCACATTTATAATGTGTAAACAGAATAAAGTCCAGACCAGTAATATATACCTGGTGTTTTAAAAGGGCCAATTTTACAAACCTGAAAACAATTATGAGCCAAATCAGCTGGGAGGAAGAATTTCATCAGAAAAAATGTGAATGATAATTGGGAAATAACAAATGTCTAAAAAGCCTCAATCGGGGAAGAAGACCATCCTGTTTTAAAAGGAAAAGAATATGAGCTGATTTACTTCGGCAATGGAGGCAGAAATACGAAATAAAAAAATAACATATAATAAATGCAAGAAAGGGGAAGATGATACTAATGAATATAAATCAGAAGCGAAAAACTAATCTATTGGAACAGTTTACCGAGGTTTGTGATGGATTCTCCATCACTAGCAATTTTTAAATCAGTTTTGGATGTTTTTCTAAAAGATGCACTCTAGGAGATATTTTGGGAAGCTCCAGGGCCTTGGTTATACAGGAGGTTAAATTAGATGATCACAATGGTCCCTTCTGGCTTTCAAATCTATGGCTCTATGAGTTTTTCCAATTTAATTGGGAAAACCAGCAGTATAAGGAACAAGGGTTTTAACAGTTAAACTTAATGTAGAGACTTTTATTTTGACACAATGTAAATATTTTAATCTGTTTTGCTCTTTATTTTTTTCCTTTTCACGGCTAATGGCATTTCACAGAATGAGAAGCCTGATTAAATCACCAAGGTATTTTATCTAAAAGCTCAGATCTTATCTATGAGCCAAGGGAAAGCACACACATTGTACAAGCTCCTACTACCTTTATTATATTAATTCTAAAGTTTAGACTATTTACTATTTGGACAAACAGGCATGATGAATGGTGAGGCTTTTTCTGGCTCCATTTTGCGCTTCTACCTCTTTCACCTTTACAACTACCAGAACAAGGACCCACCATGAAAAAGGAATGAGGAACACTTATCCCCCTCCCAATAGGAAGTTACCTTTTATCGCAAGAGGGAATGAATGTCCTATGTTATCTAATTGAAACATTGTCCAGGTTAAAGTGATCCTCAACTAAAGAATGTATAGGAGTCCCTGATGAAGAATTTTTTTTAAGCAGTATATCGAAAGTTTAACCTTTGTAATGCAATTAATACTCTCATGTAGATATAACCCTTCTGCAACACATTACTAGCAATAAGGGCCAGTTTCAAATGATGTCCAAAATGAATAGAATCCATGCATTCCAAGGCTGGAAGGAACCATTGATCATCGAGTCTGATTTTCAGTATAACACAAACCATAGAACTGGCTTGAGCCCTCATCTCAGCCTTATCTGCTCCCAGCTTTTAGGAACCTTAAATCCCCTGGTCATCTTTACAGGTGGTTCTTTCCTACTAACAAACAATCAGGAGCCCTTGGGTATATGAAACCACAATGAGTCTATTTGGGGTGGGGAGGGAAATAGAGGGAAGAGAAACGTCTATCTACATAGTAAAGTGTATTGTTAAAACCCAAGCAGTACAAGTGGTATGGGTGACTGCAATTTACTAATTGCCTGGCTTATTGGGGTCCCAAACCGTTAACAACACCTAACTTTTATATAGTGTTTTCATCAAGAGGCCTCAAAGCACCTAAGGAGGTCTATATCACTATCTGCATTTTACACATGGGAAACTGAGGCACGGAGCAGATGAAATGATTTCCTTAGGGTCACCAGTGACAGAGCCAGGAATAGAATCCCCGACTCCTGAACCCCAGCCCAGTGCTTTGTCTATTAGGCCATACTGCCTTTCAAAACAACCCTCACTCCCCTCAGCCTCACTCACAAAGCCAACTGGACTCAATGGCAGCCAAGAAGGTGCCATGAAATAGCACTCCTCAGCCTCATCCTGTGATGTTCACACCGCCAGGTCCTGTTCTGTTCTGCAACTTTCCGGGTCCTGTTCCACAAAGATCACCACTACCAGACCAACCACTGCCAGATTCTGTTCCAAAAGGAGCCAGCTCCACTACATGCTGCTAGCACCCGCTCCAGCTCCCCAGTGTCAGATACACTGCTACTAGATGCAATTCCACAAAAGTAGTTCCAAACAGGGTCCAGACTCTCTGGGCAGGAAAGCCACAACAAAGCAAAAACCCCAGACAGAGTCCCTGCTCTCAGACAGAGCCTGTGATCTGATTGATTTGGAGTTCATTAGCCCCATCAGAGTCACAACCTGTCAGCTGAGCATGTGGCTGTCTTTGCCTAGGGCTGTATCTTTCACAAATACATTTATAGGCATCATTTAATATTTTCAGAACCAGAGCACCAACTCCAAAATATACAACATAAGACTCTGCACAAATGGCATTGGGGTGAAATACCTCAATACATAAGCCTGCCAGAGTTAGCTTTCCTGCCCCTCCTGTTTCTTATAAGGGGAAACAGAGACTTTATTTTCCCTTTAAGCTTTCTAGCTCTTTGGCTCACATCCATATAATATAAACTAGACATTACAGGCCAAATTCTGCCTATATGTTGAGCGGTACCTTTTTCCTTGCCGTGTCCTATTGATTTCAGTGAGATACTTCAGAGTGAAATAACAAAAGGTGGCACAATCAAGATTTACGTACGACTTAATCTGACTGCAGGTAGCCACGGCAGATTTGTTCGCCCTAAAATCATTTTGCGTATTCAGAGGGAGAAAAAATAGAAGGGAGAGTTGTTTCTCTGCTACGCCTGCCATTATCATCAGAAAGGGGCAACGCTCCAGCTTTGAGACCCTGTGGAATCTCAAAGATCTCAGGTACTGTTGCAAAACGGTGCCTGCAGTAAAATGTTCAGCTGTCAACCTCAGTGGCTACAATTAGCAAGAGAAAGGGCACTTCTCATTCCGGCTAGCACTCACAGCCCCTTTCCATGGAAACAAGCAAGGTCAGTGTTTGAAACCATCTGGTTTTAAAACTCACCGGCACCATGCTTCTGCTGAGCCAACATCAGCTTCCATGGAAACAGAGAGAGAAATTGTAGCTAGCACTGCCACAGGGATTGGAACTCTGATCAGATTCAGCTGTGGCTGGGAGCTGAGAGCTGAACAGGCCATTTAGCAAATAATACCTGTAGATTTTAGGATCCAGCAGGAACTGGGTGTCTGTAGTACTTTCCCTTTAAAAAGTTTGTCTTTCTGCATCTCATTGAATTGATCTGAATTTCCTATAACAAATGCATACATGAAAAGTCACACGCTTACACCTCAGATACCCCTCAGGGCTTGGGAGAGGGGTGTGGCTGACATGGGGAAACCATCAGAGGGGCACTCCGGTAAGATGCAGTACTGGCAGGGCTGCAGAGCACAGCTACTTGGAGTTCTGAGCATAACTTTCTATTTCATTCTTTGCATTGTTTCCTTCCTGGCTAAGAAAAAGAGAACAGGTTTTATTGGTCTGGAAACTTGGCCCCTGGTGGAGAGAATGGGGAGATGCTTAGGTCCTTTGAGTGCCTATTTACTTTCAGCACAGGCTCAAGGCACTTCTTCCTTCTGACAGGACACACTTGAGGTGTACAGTTATTGTTAGATTGTTGTAACATCCAATGTGCTAAGCGCTTTCCAAACACAGATGAGGGCTGAGCCCCTGTCTCATAAAGTACACACTCTACCCAGCATGGGCCCACTGAGTCAGTGGAAAAAAATCTCACCAACGTCAGAGGTAACAGAGCTGAGCCCATCTATCCTGCCTATGTGAAAATCCCTGCTATGGGGTGAACGAGATGATCACTCAGTACAAGCTTTACTTGAATCCACTGATCATTGACAACCAGCACAGACTGCAGAGGGATTTACACAGTTACCATTCTCTGGGAATCAGCTATAGTGCAACAGCCTAGAACCTGCAACAAATGTCAGTCAGAGTTTAAGGCCAAAAGGGGCCATGCGATCATCTAGTCGGCTTGATTCAGCACTGTGCTGTGGCTTATTTATGCTGGCTTTTCTGGTGAAAATGATCTATCAAACCAGCAGATCCAGCACCAGGGAATTCTCTGGCAGATACAGAACTTGCATTAGATGTCGGCACCCCCTGGAGCAGACCCTGGGGGTTGGACTGTGGTTGAGGCATTCCTGGCTGCTGCAACAGCCCTTGGGCATCACAGGCAGTTAAGTCAGTCCTGAGATTGCTCTGACTTGCACTGGAGTCCAAACTGGCCCCAGGCCAGCCCAAGAACAGAGGAAGCATGGAGGTAGCAAAGAGCCGGCTTTGCTCTCTTCTCCTGCACTGCACTGAGCTCAGCTGCACTGACGCATGATGTCCACGGAGCACAAGGTGGGTATAACATGGGAGCATTTTACATGCACTTTGTTCAGTTGCAAGTGACTACACTAGGGGCAAGGTGATGAAGCCTTTGGCCTTGTAGTGAAGTGCTTTCAGATAGAGAGGGGAAGTGCATGCTCGAGATTGCACAGACAGTTCCAAAGCTCTTTGTCCCAGTACATTAAAGTAAATTATTGTTGTTTGGAAAAGATGCTTTCATGGATAAGGCATTTTTTTTTCATTTAAAACCACTTTCAAGTAGAGTTTATTTTGCAGAATTGTAGTGGCTTGTGCCAGTGCTGCAGATTTGAATTCTAGCCCAGCATTAGAGCTACTGGAGTCTGTAGCACCCATGTGCATATGCTTTGTAAGCAAACGTTCGCAGTCTGTGGCATATGGACAGAAAGCCTCATGGGAGCATCAGAAGAGCCATTCGAGATGCAATCAGATAGCTGAGTACAATAGCTCAGGAGGACATAGCTTACCTTACTTCTACACTTTATTGATCTCCTGCCTTAAGTAAAAGAAAAAGTCAGGCCAATTAAGGCTGCTGTAAAAGAAATGTACAAATTACCTTGCTTATATTTTTATGTGTTTAATTTGAGAGTCTCAATGACTTACAATTCATTCTGTCAGTAATCACTATCTTAAAGAGATCAGGACCAGACCTGCATTAAAGGAGATTGCTGCACAATATATGATTGACAGAGTAGACTGATTAAACTCTGGAGCTAAATTAAACTTTGAGAGATCAATTTTCTCATTTAAAGTTACAGTACTGTAGAAGTTCTGATTTAAGATAACCAAAGTAGGGAAGTCAAAGAAGCAGGCCATAACATTGTCCTTGTGCTAACAAAGTGTTCATTTTCTTTGTTAGCCAAAAAGGAATCAAAGAAACCATGACACTTTTTCAAGATTTGTAGAACCATAGGTCACCATGTGACACCACCTGCCTCAGCAAGACACACTTGCTGGTGCTAAACTTTGTCAGTTCCCTGACACTCACAGTCAGTCAGACATCCAAACAAACTCCTCCAGATCTTTTCAGCTCTTGCTTTGCCTTGCAAGTTAACCCTTGCATACCTCAGTCCTTGAACTCCCCAGAAGCCTCCCCCTGAAATGTCTGGCCCTGCCACAAAAAACTCACACTAATTATCAGATAAACCATCCCCAAAGAGACAATAAACACAGCTGGAAGGTTACAACTCAGGATCAAGTCCTTATAGCAACATAAGAACAGCCCATACTGGATCAGACCAATGGTCCATCTAGTCAAGTATCCTGCCTTCTGACAGTGGCCAATGCCAGGAGCTTCAGAGGGAATGAATAGAATAGATAATCTTCAAGTGATCCATCCTATCACGCATTCCCAACTTCTGGCACACAGCAATCCCTGCCCATCCTGGCTAATAGCCATTGATGGGCCTATCCTCCATTAACTTATCTAGTTATTTTTTGTTTTAGTTATAGTCTTGGCCTTCACAACATCCTCTGGCAAGGAGTTCCACAGGTTGATTGTGCGCTGTGTGAAGAAATACTTCCTTTTGTTTGTTTTAAACCTGCTGCCTATTAATTTCATTTATTTCATTACACAGCACTGTAGTTTATTTGTAGTGAAAACAAATATAAGTTCATTAATGAAGATTCACAGATTCAAGTGAGTATTGAGTAAGAATGATAGAAACAGAAATAAATTACAAATAAAACAAAAGTATAACACTTTCCAGAGACTAAACCTTAAGATTATCAGGCTACAAATCCTTGTCTAAAGCAGTTTCTGACCCTCACAATCTTTCTACAGAACTTGCTGGGTTTCAGTCAAACGAGGGTCTAAAACAATAACAAATCACCCCCTTTATGAAGGGTGTTCTTCAGTGAAATGGATAACAAAGTGTTGTCCTTTCACCCCCTGTTATAGTCCAGTAGATCTTTGAAATGTATTTCTGTTGTTTGCTCTCCAATGTGCTGGAACCATATTGAGTTCATCCCCTCATCAACCTGTTTTTTCTGTTGATTTTACATGCAAGTGGAGTTCCCAACGCTCAGTTTACAAATGACAGAGATTTCCCTCCGGTCTGAAATAAATCTGTTTCTCCCTTTGTTTGGTTACAGACTTTAAAGCCTAATATCAGCAGGTATATATAACGCCTCATATGGTGTTAATACAAACACTTCACAATGATGTTAATGACCTGTGTGTCACCAGCTTTCATTTGATTCTCACGTGACATCCTTTATCTAAAAATACTATGACAGCAATGTGTTAAGTATAGTGCATCTGACAGGCATGATAGGAGTTGCTGTGAGCCTAGACACCCAATTAATCTAATATAATAATGACCACCCAGCAGCAATAAGAAAGCAGAAGGATAATACGTACTCAGTCCACCAGGAGTATTCAACAATCATCAGCAGTAATAAATTAACTCAGACAGACAGTAAATCGAAGCAAGAGAATAGCCATTTTCCAACCCTTCAAAGGGAACCAGAGAGGGTTGAAATTTTTCTCTCCACAAGGAAATGGTCCCTTCAGAAATGTGGTTTCATTGAAATGGACATTTTCTATAGGAAAATGTCCATTTCAAAGGCAGTTTTCAATATATATTATTTTTAATCAAAATTAAGCTTTTTTGGTTCAAAATGTTTTGATTACAAATTTTTTAAAGGGGATTTTTCTCAGAAAACTGACCACAGGAGAAGTCAGAGTTTTCTAACAGGCTCTACTGTCAACCTTCCCAAAGAGTTATCAAAGAAATGGCTTTTGCAATGAGTCTTGAAGGTCATTAGGTCCAGGCTACTTTGGACCAAGAACAGAGGATCAAATTCAAGAATTCGAGGGCTCTTCCCTTTCCCCTCCCCCCTCCCAACCATTTGTATAACAAAGGGGATCCGGCCAAATTGTCTCTGTTAACTGCAGCTGTTCCATATCTTCCAAAACCAAGAGACATTCAATGCCATTACCCAAAATGCTCCTTCTTGCTAAGACTAGGGATGAAAGCCAGGCTGGGCTCTCCACCTCATGGCCCCAGTTCCCACACCCCCATCTCTAGACACCACATGCAGCAGGAGCATGGCCAGGTTCCCTTCTCCCCATCATGTGGATGAAACTTTTCTGGGCTCAGTGGCAAACATATTTGTGGCCCCCCATGGAGGCAATAGGAAATGGTGTGGGGATGTCAGTGGCAGGTGCAAGAAGCTGGCTGGGGGCACTGGGGCATGGTGCAGTCGGGGTGGCCCCGCTTCACACAGCCCAGTACGAGGGCACTGTTTACAAACCAGCAACCACCAGATTTACACCGGCCCACCAAGTCCTGCACTGCCTGCACATCCTTTCCCCTCAGGGGCAAACTTGTGCCGCACCACACTGCCCCCCAGACCCTCTATGCCCAGCAACCTCCCACCCAGAGGTCCCCCCATAGACCCCTGTCATGGTGGCTGGATGGGGGGGAGCATTTATTATATTATTTAACATCAGTATGTCAAAATCATAATAATGCATATGAGATAGGCAGTGTCAGGTACTGTTAGAAAGGCTGTAATGTGCTAAATAAGATGATCATGTTTAGGTTCAGGTGTTCTATGTGTAATGGAAGTTATGGATATGGTTGATATATCTGTATTTCAAATTGTGCTGTGTCTGGGTGACAACCCAGACAGGATGGCTGCAGCACTTGCCTGCTGAATTTCCCATTAAGGAAATTCACAGGTACAATGGGCCCAGAGGGAGAAGCCAGGGATATACCTGCTGGGTCACCAGGACTTAACTCATGTGACCCTGGACTCCATCTTAGTCCTGTAAAGTTCCACAAGCAGCATGGCAAAGACCAAAAGACATAAAACACAGCTGCCCCACATCCATTTTGTCTTTCAGTCTTTAGTCTCCAGCCTATCTCTGAATCAACTCATCTACAACTGAACTGAACTGAACAGAAGCTGTGAAACAAAGGACTGAGACCCATCCAGGTACTGGATGTATACAAGAGGAACTATACACGCCTGCAAACTCTACAATTCTACTAGAAACCTGATATGTATGGACTTTCAAATCATTTGTATGTGTCTGATTGCTTTAATCCTTTAACACTTCTCTTATAGCTTGTTTCACTTTTTATAATAAACCTTTAGTTTCATTTACTAAAGGATTGGCTGGCAGTGTGGTATTTTGGGTAAGATCTAAACATATACTGATCTGGTACTGTGGCTGACCCTTTGGGGTCAGGAGAAACCTTTTTGGTAAGTTCCTACAGATTTGAATACATCTAAATTATTGAAATATTCTGGAAACCTTTTTCCCCCTCTATTTTAGCTTGTGTCCCTTCCCCTTTGTTGTTAATATTAATTGTGTTTGGGTATATGATAGTAATTTATCTTTTTAGTGACAACTGAAACATCAGCTAGGCTTCAAACAGTTGTACTATTAAGGGCAAAAATTCTGCTCTCAGTTCCACACAGCAGCTGTCATTCTTGTATATATTGCTTTCTCCACATTTGTGGGGCTTCGTAAAATTGTCCCAAAAAGAATTGCTGCGTTGTCTTTGGGTGTGGGTGGAAATCTTCAGCAATCAGTGACTTCCATAGAGCTATGACCACTTATAGTAGTGGAGGGTCTGTTTCTTGAAGATTCAAGAAGTGAAGTCAATGGAGCTCTGAGAGTTTACACCAGCTGAGGATCTGCCCACAAGTCTCTTTACTGTTGGAGACAGACGAAAAAATAAGGGCTGGCAAGAAAGCATATTATGCACTGGAACAGCAAAGGAGTATGTGTAGTACAGGGGTGATTTTGCCAGTAAAGCCTCACTTGGGCTAACATTGCTCTACTTTAGTTAGATAATGATTGACAAGTGTCATCTATAGTGCAAGCCATTGCCATTATTGCAGAAAGGTTGAGGCTTTCTTCACATTCTCAAGACAACTATCTTGAAGCTTGTTGTCCAAATAAGCTGTCCAATAGTGCTAATAACACTAGAAATACTCCTCCCTGCTCCAGCTAGTACTGTATATTGCACAATACTACCCAGTTCCTTGTGTACAGTGGGAATCTTTTCAACTGAAGTCTTTAGAGCGATATAAGAACCAGAATTTCCACCTTGAGGGAAAGTTTGCATTTCTGACATTTTTCTTGTTCCAAATCATAACGAAAAGTCCAAGATGCAATACTTCCTGGGAATGGAAAGTTTTTAAAAAAATCACTTTTGGAAGAACCAAAGTCGAATTTTTCAAAAATTTCCAGCCTACTTCTTGGCCAACCTCAAAAGCTAGGCAGGCTGTCTGTTGGGCAGCCTGCCTGGTTTCCATCAAAAGTTTCTACATGTTCCTGTGGAAAATTTCCATTCCATCAGCTCAGCATTTTCTGAGGGACACCTGTTCCATCAGAAAATTTTCAACCAGCTTTAATTGGAAGCGTCTTAGAAAAATACTTCAGAAGCAGCAGATCTGTTCACAAAACAACAGGTGAGTTGTAAGAGAAAATCAGACTTGGATCTAAATTGCAGAGATTCTTGGAATGATTAGCAAGAAAAGGGACATGATTAGCTCTCAATATCTTGATTGAATGTAAAAACATCATGCGATATTTGGCCAGGTTGGGGTTTTACCTGTATCTCTGAACAGAAGGATCACAAAAATTTCACCATTGCTCAGCTGTCCAGCCGTGGCAGGATTTCACTGGGTTCAGCTGAAATGAATTCATCTAGAGGAAGATCTTGGGAGTAACTTCCTTGCTGTTTTAGGACAAAGATTGAGACCTGACAAACACTTGCACAAGGGGAAAGAGGGAGTTTTGTGAAATTCCTTTTTTTTCCTTTCTTTTCCTTTTATTTTTCTTTTGAGAGAGAGAATTTAATATAGGAGAGCTGACTTCAAAGTCTGGTAACTCAGAGACACAACCAGGACTCTAATGTGAGCATTTTAAAGGTGTGCTAAAAGCTAAGAGACAAAAAAGAGACCATTTCCCTTTTTGCTCTGATTCATTACTATGGGAATGATTTTTGGTTTTTTGGTCTGAGGATAAAAGGTCTCAAAGAGACAGAAACAGGAACTTTATTGATTATCTCATTGTCCAGTTATAAGTCAGCCAATTTGAAAGCAAAGTATAGCTGTTCATCTTCTACTTTTAGGTCCTTGTGAAACAAGATGGTGATTGAGCATAGAGTAGAGCTGGCCTTAATCTAATAAGACAATCATGATGCAATTCATGGAATCTACATTTGCCATGAGCTGTGGCTGATTCCTGCTTTGCAGTTTAGCTCACTGGGATATGGACACAGCATGCCTAGTCTAGCGAAGGACATGAGCCCATCCACCACCCATCCATGTCTGGAAGAGATATCAGTGATTACAAATGATTGTGGGCGTGACACCCTGTGTCTGAAAACAATGTCCCCAAAACCCCATATTCACCAATGTCATATAATTATATGTTCTGTACAAAGTATGCCTTGTGTGGTATCATTTTAAAAGCCTTGATCTGCTAGATATTAATGTCCTGTTGGATTGTATGTGTAGCCTACTATGTGAAGTAATACAATATTGTTGTAAATGCTACTAGGAACCACCTAAACCAGCTTTTCATGTACAACAATGAAGTGGATAGACATGCCAATGGGCCATCAAGGAAAGATTCCACTACCAGGGATTGCTTATAGTGAAGGCTTCGCTGTAGGAAGCACATTTGCAATGGGGTTGCTTGATCAGTGGAAAGCAGCTGCCACGTCACATGCATAGACTGTTCTAGCAAGCTGAAACAGACTATAAAAGGAGGGGTGTGACATCACTACTGGGCTCCACTCCCATTCTGAACACCTGAAGGGTCGTCTGGAAGACAAAAGGACTTTGAAAGGGGTGAGGGGAGTCCCAGGCAGGGAATGTTGCCCAGCCTGCATTTAAGAAACTGCTTGTCCCAGGTAATATGAGTGAGACATTACTAATTCAAGAGCTTGTTAGTTGTAAAACTTAGACTGTGGCCTTATATTTATTTCATTTGGTAACTTTATTTTAAAGCTCTTTATATTTTCCACTTATAATCACTTAAAATCCATTTTTCTGTAGTTAATAAACTTGTTTAATGTTTTATCTTAACCTATGTCTTTGAATGAAGTATTTAGACAAAGAAAAGCTGGTGCACATTCCTTCCACATTGAGGGATGGGCAGACTGGATAATAATCTCCATTAGTCAGGCTTTTTGACCAGGGTGGATGGTGTGGTCCTGGGCTGAGGAGACAGCTGTAGTTTCTCGACTGTTGGTTCAGAAATGGCTAGTGCCAGCTGTTATTGGGTTGGGTGGCAACAGTATCTGGGGAGGCTGTCTGTGGATCACCAGCTAAAATGAGGTGGAAGTCTCATCCCAAGCTCAGTAATAGGTAAGGCTATCCAGTGGTTCCACAGCTCCAAGGGTGCTGCATACTGTCACAGGGGGGTCCTAAGAGCTGTTGTATTGTAAACGAATCTTACATTCTTGTATCTCAAGATCATGATAATCACTTTGCTGGGGAAGAGGCAAAGTTCGCAAGGTAATGCAGAAGAAGGAGGAGACAGACATACATAATTTACAAGCTCTTCTTCTTTGTAATGTACCTGGACTCAATGACCAAAAAACTCTAATCATGGAGAAGGCCCAAGTTTACTTCAACCTTCAGAAACATAGAGTCATTGTCATAGAGTTTGAGGCCAGAAGGGACCACCACATCTCTAGTCTGACCTCCTGCATATCACAGGCCATCAACACCACCCACTACTTACACACTGACACAGCTATTGAAATGAGACAATATTACAGGAAACTAAACTATTATATGCCACAGACAGATAATAGGAGGGATCAAGATGCATCAGTGCTTGAGTCCCCTGCAATGGCAGGGAAATGATGAAATGAGATATAATCAGCTAATCCTAGCCCACCGACACACTGTTGGGGAAGACAAAAAAACCCTCAAGGTCACTGCCAAGCTGGCCTGGGAGAAAATTCCTTCCTGACCTTACGTATAGTGATCAATTAGATACTGAGCACATGAGCAACAACCAGCCATCCAACCATATGTGTGAGAGAGTGTTGAACATCAATGCAGAGCACCAACTCATCCCACCCAGTGACCCATGTCCGGCTGTGGCCATCCCTGATGCTTCAGAAGAAGGAGTTTCCCCACCCAGAATATAATTCAGAGCACTCTGTCCATGTTTCCCTCACCCATCCTCTCCAGCCAGGTTGGAGGGAGATGACATGGAGCCAGATACACTGGTTCTGTGCCATTCAGGGACTTCCCCTGTGTAAAAGAATCCCCAGCTGGCTATTTAAATCAGCTACCACACCCTTTGCACTGCCAGAGTGAACATTTATTTTGAAAGTTCACAGATCTGCACTCTCTGATTCTGTATCTTGGAAGCTTGTAAGTGCACAAATAGTCATTTATTCTACATTCTGTACAGAGTTGAGCACACACAATAAACAAGAATAGCTTGTTCACTAAGGCGAAGATGTTATGAACATGCTTTCAGAGCACCCTTACCAGCAGATGCATAGAGCAGTCAACCATTAAAGAGGGTTCCTCTACAGGAAGAAAACTCTTAGCAATTACCAAAAAGAATTCAACCAGTGAATTAAAAATAGAAGTATACAAATAAAGGAGTTAGTCCTTATGTATACGAGTGCAGCTGCTTGCCATTGAAAGGGAGGAATTAACTTTTTTGCTTCACAGGAAGTCCAGGCAATTTGTAAAGCCTTTGGAAAATTACCACTTTAGCTCTGTAGGGGATAATCTTGTTCCATGGTCATTTTGCCTTTATCTCCCAATTAAGGGAAATTGAAATCTTTCCCCTCTGTCCTGCTTCTTTGTTTTAATTTTGTGGTTGCATGATAAAAAAAAGTATTGTTCAAATAATAAGGAAATAGAACAAACTACTCTGAGGCTGGGTCTACACTGATGGCGGAAAATTAGCCGCCATCAGGTCGATTGTTCTGGAGCGACTGAGTGGTCTGTGTAGACCTGCTCAGTCAATCCAGCAATCGACGTAGGAAAACCACCCTGGTAAGTGGCATAGTGCTGTGTTGATGGGAACACTGTTTCCTTCAGCACAGCGCAGTGTGGACAGCACGTGGAGCAGATGCAGCAAAATCAACAGGAGATACGCAAGTGATTTACGTCACTTGCGTATCTCCCATTGCCTGCTGCCAAATCTGGAAGGTAAGTGTGGACCAGGCCTTAGAATTATAAGGTGTCAGGGATACAAGCTGCTCTGAGAAAACATTTATCTGATTTATATTAATTAAACATAATAAGTTTAGTGCCACATAATTACCACTGTTAAAATTGCAGCAAGATGATTTTGACAGCAATGTAATATGCTCATTTGTCAAATGTCGGCGAACCAAAACACAAACTAATTTTAAACATTGTTCTCTCTGCTCTGGAGAGAGTATCTCAGAACACAGGGCAGTTCTTAGCTGCTGGCTGCTTGTGTGCGCGGTTGGCCTTCTGTCATGAGTTGGGATGGAGCTCCTGGAACACAGGTTTCTTCCAGGCTGGTGACCAATTCAACAAACACCTAACATGCTAGTGTCCAATAACATCAGGGCTCTGTATATCCAAACACACTTTTTCCATTCAAGACATTGAAGCCCTACAATGAGGTTCATGTAGGCAGGTCATTTTACCTATGCAGAGCACCGCTGACTTCAGTGAGATCTGTCTGCAAAGAGCTCATTATCATACAAGTGTATTAGCACTAGCAGGTGCACTATTACTGTTATTACACGATATTCTCCGTTGCTTCATGCCCTGTGTAGTTATTTATACCTATGCATAATGGGTGCAACGTGGGTGTACAATGCTACAATTCTGATCTGACAGCTTTTTACACACACTTTGCACAGATGTGAGTTACTAAATAGGGTTCAAGAATCTGCTCCAAAGAGTTACATGGTGGCAAGCTACAAGTATGAAGGATATGAGAAGAACCGTTTAGCATGTCACAAAGGGACTAGAATGGGATAAAGGGACTAAAAAAAGTTTAGGCTGAGTACCAGAGAAAGCTCTATTAGACTGTAGAACAATCTCCCAAAAGAAGCTGTGACATCAACAGTTAGTACTGGACAAGTCACTAGGAAATGTTCAAAGTCAACAGTTCTGCCTTGGGCTGGATGGCCTGATTAGAACAGCCATTGATGTTTATGATTTCACTGCATTACCATGATTAGGGAATTCAGCACCTCTCTAGGGGTGTTCTCTCGGGAGATGTGTGGGAGCTAGTGCACAAACACTTGTCTATTTTCACAGCCAAGGCATGCAGCTACATAACTATAGAACACGGTGAGCAACTTTGATGAGCAAACAAGGGGTAGACTAGCCTACTCTGTGTTCAAACTACAAGTATAGTATGCCATGAATACATCTACCAGTGAAGCCACCATATAAATACTATAGACAAACTTAGTATCCACGTTTACCTGAAATTTTTGTATCAGATAATGCAAGTTATTTTAGTACAGTGGGCCCCAAAACTTTTACTTCACACTTGCTCTTCTGTCTGTACCCCCCTCAGGAGCCAGGGCCAGGAGCGGGGCAATGGTCAGGGCCGGAGATGGGGCTGGAGTCAGAGTCGCAGCTGGGACTGGGGCTGGGAGCAGGGCCAGACGCGGACCCACAGAGCTGTTGGCAAGGGCTATGGTCATGGCCAGCAGTAGAGACATAGCTGGGCCATGGCTGCAGATGGTAGCAGGGCCATGTTGGGGCCAAGGCTGGGGCTGGAGCTGTGGTCTGGCCAGGTGGAGGTCTGGAGCCGGGAGTGGGACCTGAAGTGGAATTGTGGCCAGGCTGAGGGCCAAGGCTGGGGTCGGGGCTGGGGCCATGTCCAGAAGCAGAGCCATGGCCAGGCCAGAAGAGAGGTGCTGAGGCCTGGGCCACAGCTGGGGGTTAGGCCAGGGCCGGCTGGCACTCTCTCTGAAAGCCCTCCGTGGGAGCTTTCCTGGACCCCACCGCACGCCCATGAACATTCCTAGAGGGTTCACCTCATAGTTTGGGGAACCTTTGTTTAGTAGCATGGAGTTCCAAAGAATTTCCAAGGCAAAACAACAACATTCAACATGTTACACTGGCATCTTATCTATCGTCAAAGTGGTAACTGAAAAGGCGATTCAGTCATTTGAAAAGGGTATTAAAAGAATACCTGCAGGTACCAGAGATACGAAAGTGTCTCGTTACCTTTTAAGTGTCAGATAACACCACAGTCAACCGTGGGCCTGTCCCCAGCAAAGCTGTTCATGGGAAGGTCCAGGTTACCTCTTAGGCATTCATACTTAATGGGAAAAATACAGCAAAAACAACAGAAGCAAAAGGAACAACATGAGAGACACGCTAAAGAATATAGTTTTACTGTTGCAGAAGCTGTATATACCAAAACTTTGGTCCCGGTCCCAACCAGATGCCGCCTACCATTCAAGATATTACAGGACCAGTTTCCTACACCATAATTCAGAAGGATGGTAGAGTTATGCATTGACATGTGAACCAGCTGAGAAAAAGGGCCATGGTTAACTCTAAAGATGTTAGTACAGCAGCACTGCGATTGTCACTGGAGTGTGCCCTATTAGGTTCAGCCCCAGTTTCTGAAAAGGTCTGGAAAGTGGTTCCTGAAAATGCAAGCGTGATGGCAGAATTACTTGTTGCAGAGGTGGAATCGAGGCATTTTCTGTATGAGAGAAATGTGCACCTATATATTTGAAAGATTATACAGTGTAACAGAAACTGAGTGCCTATTTATTAGTTTATTATTATTTATTTGTTGTGTTTGTAAGTTGTGTAGTAAAAAGGGAGTGATTGTTCTAATGTATATATAATAAACCAGACACAAGGCAGAGTGGGCAGCTAGTTGATGTGGGGCGAGCTGAGGACCCATTGCAAAGCTATGTATATATTGCCATACATAGCCATACCGTCTGTATGGTTTCTGATATAACTGCCAGCAGGCACGTCTGACCGATAGGCAATCAACCTTGTTGAGGCTGAAGGCTATGCTAGTCACCTTTCATTATGGATAACTGAAAGAAAAACTGGAGTAAAATAGCTGAAACAATAGAAACCACCACCTACGGTACCAGGCCACATGCAAAGCTGATCAGAAGCTGAGCTATATGGGTGGAGGGTTTCCCTGGGAATTAGCTATGAAATTAGGGGCTGGGAAATGAATTGGATTGCAGCTGTGTGAGACTGTGTGTGTCAGAGAAAGCAGAAAGCAGCCAGAAAAATCAAGAGACAGCACTGGTAGCATGGCCCTGGGAAACAGCCAGTAGCGACATTCCTTTGGGGACAGTGCTGGCTGGAAAGACGCTTTGAATTGTGAGCACGGAAACGGTCTCTTGTTTGTTCTACTGAATTCAGGAGAATAGGCCTTTGCGTGCATTCTTTGTAAACAAACAGGATTGCATGCATAGGCGTGCGCAGCGCATTTCATTAGTGCGCACGTTTCATTAGGGTGTGCACCCAGGGAATTTTAGTCTTTATTTTTTTATTTTTTTTTTAAAGGCGAACATTTATTGAGCTTCAAGTTTCAAAATTCCAAAGTGGAATTCGGCAGCAGAGTAGGAGAGTAGGACTTGCGGCGGAGAGTAACAGGCCTCTTAATCTCTGCTGTGAAATCTCCCGTCAAAGTGGAATTCGGCAGCAGATCTCTACGCCGCGAGATCGCACGTTCCTGCGCGCTGACGCAAGATCTCGCAGAATTTGACTCTCTACCGCGAGTCCTACTCTCAGGCCACAGGCAGGACCAAAAAGGTTTGCGGGCCGCATGTTTGACACCCCTGCATTAGGGTGTGCCTGGGCACACCCGGCACACCCCGTACGCACACCTATGATTGCATGCAAGAAATACCTGACTATCCTCAAATTACTAATGGAAATAGCCCACAGTCCTGAATATTTTCTAATCACTCAGGCCAAAAGGGGCAACAATATCAACCTGTGGTAGAGCAAGTTGGGAATTTTTCAACAACACATTTTTTTCACTGGGAAATGCTAATGCCTTCAAAACAGAATCTTTTTTGTGGAAATGTATCATTTTGACAAAGTTTTCATTGGGACTGTTGCTAAGGTTCAGGATGGAATTTCTACTGTCTTCCCTCACTTTGATGCCAGCATCTGCACAATCCAAGAACTTGTTACAAATGTCCAATTGTCCCCATTTGTGGAAAACCATGCAGAAGTGTGGGCAAGAGGAGTGGGAGAGAGAAAGCTAGGAAGAAAGATATTCTGGAAGTGTCTAGCTACCATCTTCTCACTTAACCTGGGATAGCCATTGTGACCCGTCCATGCCTAAAAATGCCAAGGTCAGGGCAAGCTGAAAAAGGAGAGCAGGTTCTCCTAGCACTTGTAGGTAACACACTGAAGTCAGACTCCCCAACCAGCCACAAATAATGCTTCTAATTCCCCACACTGGTGATCAAGAAGCTAAAACAAAATATGCACAGCCCCCTTTATTGCATTTGAGTCTCTGGCTCCCAGTCAGCCACTAGGTCCAGTAAAGAGATAAGTTATTAAAACGCTATGCACTTTATCAAAAAGTTCTCCTGACCCCAAAGGGTCAACCACATTGCCAAATCAATATGAGTTGGGATCTTACCTAAGATATCACGCAGCCAGCCAATCTTTTCGGAACTAAAACTAAAGGTTTATTATGAAAGGAAAGAAACAAACAAGGCGAGAGCTGTTCTATGATTAAAGCAATCAGATACATACAAATGATTGCAAAGTCCATGTGTGTCAGGTTCTCAGTAGAATTTGTTGCATACGCAGGCTTGTGTAGACCCTCTGTTTTGCACCCAGTACCTGGATGGGTCTCAGTCCTTTGTTTCACAGCTTCAGTTGCAGATGAATTGATCCAGAAGTAGGAAGCAGGACTGAAAACAACACGGGGTGAAACAGCTGCATTTATGTCCCTTTGCAATGCTGCTTGTGGAAATTTACAGAAACATGATGGAGTCCAGGGTCACGTGGGCAAGTCCTGGTGACTCATCAGGTATAGCCCTGGCTTCTTTCCCTGGGTTCATTTTATCTGTGAGTTTCCTTGATGGGCCATTTAAACAGGTTTATTGCCACTGCCATCCTGTCTCGGGTGTCACCCAGAAACAGAGCACAAGTTGAAATACAGACATGCCATACATAATTATAACTTACAGTACCAAGATGATACATACACATAAACAATATTATCATGTTCAGCAAATTGTAACTTTTCTAATGGCACCTGACATGGTCTATCCCATATGAATTATTGTAATTTTGCAATAGTGATGTTCAATATTATAAATTGTCCCGCTAACCCAGACAGCATCACAGCCGTCTCACAGCATTGGGAAGGAGTTCCGGCAGTTGAGCAAGGGATGCATAAGAAACAAACTTAAACCTTGCAGAGCAGTGTCAGATCTTTGCAGCTGTTGTACCTCAAGGAATCTCTCTCCTTCTGGCAGGAAGGAAACATACTTGTGTTTGTATGTTTTTGCCAAACTTGTGCTACAATGAAATAAGCAGATCCTTTGGTTACCAATGAGCTATCTTGGAGAATTATTCAAAGTTATGAAATCTCACATTTTTGCCAGCTCTCTGAAAGCCCAGCCTCCTTAAAAGTAGGAGCAGAAATATTAAGCTTCTATAACTGGTGTAATAATGAAGATAGATATCATCATTGATTAGTACTATGAAGTAGACTGTGTCAAATTAAGGCAACACAGAGCAAAACATGTTGTGGTAGAAAGTCTACAAGATCACAAACCGACAAACTGTTTCACTCTCACATGAAACAGACACTAGCTATTTAGTCAAAACTCTTGTTAATTATTATTTCCTCTGTGCTACAATGTTTGACTTTTGTAAAGATGCCAGAAAGTAGCTGCTGTCTACAAACTGAGGCAAACCGTTATATCGGTTTTAGGATGGATATCTTTATTTTTGTGAAGATAGCACAGAGTGAGAGCAGCCCTGGAGAATACGTTATTCCTTTGAAGGATTAGTCAGATAAATTAATCTGGAAAATCTCCCATTTCATACTATTGAGTTTTTGTCAGCCAACTGACAGAAGTTTAACAGTACATAAATCTTAAAAGTGACAGTAAAATTGGTTGAAAGGAGTGGTTTAGAAAATGAACGTTGGTGAGAAAAGTACACATCCCTGATAAACAAAAAGGAAAAGCCTGAGCAGCACACATTATCAACAAGCTACTGCCTCGTATCGCCAAGCTCTTTCTCCGTCAAATTAGAGATCTGATCAACTTCATTCCCTAATACACAGTAAATTCCCCCAATCTCTCTATATACATATAAGTATATGGAGGGGATGTTATGATGGGATAGTTTAATTTGAGCAATTGATTTTGGATTATCGGCAGATAAGTCTGCTCAATGGTCTGTGGGAATGTTAGATGGGATGGGAACTGAGTTACTGCAGAGAATTCTCTTTTGGGTGCTGGCTGGTGAGTCTTGCCCACATGCTCAGGGTTTAGCTGATCGCCATATTTGGGGTCGGGAAGGAATTTTCCTCCGGGGCAGATTGGCAGGGGCCACGGAGGTTTTTCGCCTTCCTCTGCAGCATGGGGCATGCGTCGCTTGCTGGTGTATTCCCTGCAGCCTGAGGTCTTCAAATCTCACTTTTGAGGATTTCAATAACTCAGTCATGGGTTCGGGGTTGTTATAAATGTGTATGGGTAGGGTTTTGTGGCCTGCCTTGTGCAGGAGGTCAGACTAGATGATCATATTGGTCCCTTCTGACCTATGTTTCTATGTTTCTATACTCACAATGATCTCCGACACTACCTGTAGTGACCCTAATACTAGAATTAACAACCCTGATGATGCATTCCTGGACCTCCTCAGACAACCCTATATATGATTACTTTGCCCGTTAGACACGAAGTGTTTCTGCTCCCTCTGTAGGAATTCCTAATACCTCTAGTAACTCCTTTGTAGATATCACTGAATCATTCCTACCACACTGCTTCAAGAGAAACCTCACCACCTGCAGAGTCTGCCTACCCCACTTTTTAAAGAACCCCAGTTTAGTCCTGTCCCCATTTAGAATGACCAGATAGCAAGTGAGAAAAATCAGGACAAGAAGTGGGGGTAATAAACACCTCTATAAGAAAAAAAACCAAATATCAAGACTGTCCCTATAAAATCAGGACATCTGGTCACCCTATCTCCATTAGAAAGACCTCAATTTTGGCTGTCTTCACACCTCAGTCTCAGAGAGTACCTCACCTTTATTGAAGAGCAGGCCTGAAGTAGGTATCTGCCATCCATCCTCTTTGGTAAAGGACTGGTGCAAAGAAATCATATGGCTTTTCTGAAATCTGCTTATAACTCTTACTGCCTCGTGGTCCCTGATCTCCTACAAACCTTTTAGCATGTGATCCACTTAGAGAATGGTTACTTGTGTTTGTCTTTGCTATTTGCTCTTCAGATTCCCTCTTTGCCCTTCTGCTTTCCATCTTGCATGCTAACTACCACTGTTCACATTCCTTGGTTTCAGTAGGTCTGGTTTTCCATTTTCAGGAGGGTACTGTTGGACTCAAATAACCACTTGATCCTTTTCATTTGACCACGATGAATGGGATGAATGAATTTCTGGGACTCTTATAATATATGTTTATCTATCCTACATGCTGAGTCTAAACATTTTGCATATCCTCATTTTTACTTTTAGGGGGTTTCTGATGGGTTGGGTGGGGGTGATTGGCCTAGGTTTTTCTTTTTAAAAAAATTCCCATTCTAAAATTTAGAACTACAGTATTAATCTTTGGTAGATCCCTCCCCTAAGGATATTGAACATAATTGCATTGTGGTCACTACCATTTACTTCCTGGATTAACTCTTGTGTGTTACACAGCATTTAACTGACTTCCCACCGTTCCTTGGCAATCGGAGGCCAGAATTGCTCACCTATGAAAAGGACAACGATGAGTATGCATACAAGTATATGAAATGTCACAGAACATCTAGCAAAAAATGTCAGCACTGTTTTAATTCTATTACGTCTGTAACAACACAAGTAAATGCTTCAGAATTTTTTGCAACTCTAACTAATACAGGCTGTTGTTATTAACTTAAAAGGCACACATGCAATTTGTGAAGAGATCCTTTCCCTTACAGTTCCCCAACTGAACATTATCTATAAACACAAAAATCATTCAAAAAAGCATGAGATGGAGCTCAGCTATCATATAGAAAACCAAGAGCTGGCCATCTTGTCCACCTGTTTCCAGTCACACTTCAGTTATAAAGTGATCTCCTTCCCCTTCCAACAATTTAAAACAATTTTTGAGCTCTTGCTTAGCAATTCTGTTGAGTTCTCACAAGATTAGTCAACACTGAAATGAAAAATGTCAGCGAGTGAGCATTCTAGAAAAGCAGTTCAATATTACTGTCAACATCAAACAAAGCAGAACTGCCTGTTAAGAAGGGGGGAATGTCACATTTCAGGACTTCCTGGGAGTCCACATGAAATCATAGAGTCCCTCTGACAATTAGACTGATGGCTAAATGCTTCCAGAACAATCAGACAAAATGTATCTTGTAGTTTGGCAGCATCTCAGAATGCTAATTCAGACCAGCAAGAAAACCTATCAGTAACATGCTGCTGTGACAAAATTCCTCCTGTACACAGACCTCTCTATATGTAAAACAAGAACTAACCTACTCACAGATGAGAAAGGTAGTTACTTTATAGTAACTAGCATTTCTTCAAGGTATGGTGGTTCCACTGTGGTACACATGTGCTCCAAGCTCCTAGACTGGAGATTTTTGAAAGCACTGTCCATTGGGCTGCACATGCACGCTTCCTCACCTGGTGCCCCCAACCAAGGAGATAAAGAGCAGGACAGACCAGAAGCTCTCCAGTTTCTTCTGTACTGTGAACCAAAAAGATCTGAAGCAGAGGGAAAGGAAGGCTGTTAGTAAATACTGACAGGCCCACACATCTCAAAAAACCTCAACTTATCGTAAGGTAAGTAACTTTCTCTTCTTCAAGTGCTGGCCCCTACGTGTACTCCATTTTTGCGGTTTTTTGAGAGGATATAACATGACATCTCACCCTTTCTATTATGGAGACAAATAGTCTGGCACACTTCTGACTTGTTTTGTTCTTTGCAAGTACAAGGATAAGGCTCACGGAATGTCAAGGGAATGGAGCCTCCTTTCTTCTGAAGATGCACTGGTTTTGGGAAGAACACAGTTAATTAGATAGACTAGTTCAGGAAAAATTCTGCAACTACTTTGGGGATGAATTTAGAATGTAAATGTAATTAAACTTCGTCCTTACAGAATATAGTATAAGGATGATCTGCCACTGGGGCTCCAAGCTCACCAACCATCCTAATTGAGATAATGGCTATAAGGAATGCAACCTTCATGGATAGGAGAGACATAGTGAGGTTTAGTGAATATGGAGAGAACAAGGACCAAGTCCCATTGAGGATTAGGCTTTTTTTTAAGGTGGAAAGATTCTGAGTAGGCCTTTCCAGAATCTGCTAGTCAGTGGGTGTGCAAAGGTTAAGTAATCTGTGAAGGTTGTTGGTATGTTTTGATTGTTGCCAAACGGACCCGAAAGAGATGGACAAACCTGTCACCAAGGAAAGAATATAGCCCCGAATGAAAGGAATATCTACAAAACCTTGGGAGATACATCTTTGATGTGCCCAGATAGAAAAAGGTTTCCACTTGGCTACATAATATTTTCTATTTTAATCCTTCTTACCAGTAGAAAAGATGATCCATACAGCTTCAGAACATGATTATTCTAGACAATGTCCGCCCAAAAACCAAGCCCTGAGATAAAGTGGATGCTTGATTTTGCCATTTTCCTGAGTCAGGAAATCAAAAAACGTCAAAATAATGGTGGCCAAGATAACATGCGTAGGAGGTTCCAAAACTAAAACTCTGAGCCATCTGGGGGCAAGGAGAATGACTAGTGTCCTTCCTGCCAAATCTTTCAGAAGACCCAAGGCAGGAGTGGTAGTGGAAGGAAGGCATTGTTCAGGTGGTCGGACAGTGGAAGATGCAGACCATTGCTTTGCAAGTTGCAACATAGTGCTTCTCTGAGCAGTATATGCCACACTTTCTCTTCATTTGTGAGCTGAACAGATCCCTGATGCAGGTCCCCCATAGAGCAAAAATACTGTTCCCCACAGAGTCCCATAGCTTCCACTTATGACTGAGAGCAAAATGTTTGCTGAAGGTGTCAGCTAGCATGTTCTGGTTCCATGGGAAGTAGGCTGCCAATAGCATGATCTGATTGGCAATGAACCAGTTCCGCAGGCTAACAGCTTCTGCACACAGAGGGATGGATTTCGCTTCTCCCTGTTTGTTGATGTAAAAGACGATCATGATGTTGTCTAACATTATGAGGGTATGGTGACCTTGAACGAATGGGGAAAAGGCTTTGCAAGTCTTTAAACTGCTCACAGTTCCAGAATATTGATGTGCATCCTGGACTCTCAAGATGTTCAGGTGCCCTTTGGTGTGTGCCCTGACGTAGGCACTCACGGTCATGGGCCACTCCAGACAATGTGACAGGAGACACGAAGGGAACAAGGGCACACACATGGATCAGTGGACACAGCTTTCAAAATTCTCCAGTTCCAGATGCATGGAGTGTATGCATACCCCACATAGGGACCAGCACTCAAAGAAGAAACTGTAGTTCACAGTGTTACAATGTCCTGTTACGGTTAACAAACCAGCACAGGAAAGGGAGTGGGCTTGAGAGTAAAGGAAAAGAACAAGGTTGAGGTTGTGGCCACTCAAAAAGAGAGAGGGAATAACCATGTCTGCTGAGGGCAGGGAGCAAATCAGTGATCCAGTCAATTACAGGGGCTAATTTTGGCTAAAAATTTTGGCTAAAAATTTCTTGCTCAACTGCAGGGATTTGAGCTACAACAGTTTGTCTCAAACATTCCAGTATGTTTTTGAGAATAAAAACACTCTGGCTTAGTATACACTTACCGGGAAATCCCAGAAGTTGACGGAAGCTTGCGTAACTCCCGTGGACTTCCTAACTTCCCTTTAGCCCTCAACCTCTGTTCACTTTAAGAGGAATTAAGGATGCACACCGCCTTTCAGGATTAGGAACTCTGTCATGAAGATCCTTGATGTTGGTGAGAGCAGCACACAGGAGGAATCAAAAACAGCTGGAACCTCTAGCAGGAATGAGTGGGTAGTGGGAAGGTATCACAGAAAGGTTGTTCTTCTAGCTGCATTCCCTCCATGCTCAGGATCAGTGGAAAAGGAAGCCGTGGATCCAGCATTTGCCTTTTCTGTGGCCCTTCTGCCCAGTCTGAACTTCCTGCTTTCAAATCAACAGGGGAAGACAGTCCCTAAATCTTCATCATTTTGATCCAATCCAAAGTGCTGGGCACCACTTGCAGTGGAATTGGAGGAGGCGCAACATGCTGGAGACAATAGTCAGCATTTTGCAGGATCAAATCCTGGCATACATTTTCCTTCTAATCTCGGAGCAGCAATTGGTGTAACCATTCCTGAACATCAGTTGAACATGTGTTACTGCTTGGTGATGACATCTTTATGAACAAATAAAGTGGGTGCTTTTCAAATCCTCAGCCTACATAGGGTTCTGTTATTTTTGCCTGCTGTGCTGTCATGTACATTTGTGTAAAAACCAGCAATCCTTTTCCTGAGTCTGTGTGTAGAAACTATTGGCTTCTAATCATACTGAGAACAGGAAAAATCTAATGAATGCCTTGTATTAAAACGTAAGTCTAAATCAATCACTAGGAAGGTAATTTCAGCTTTATCTTCATCTGATTTATATTGACAAATGTAGCCAGTAGGGAATAGAAGAGGAAAATAACAAAGCAATGTAAGAGACACGGGATGGATGAACTTGTTTTAAAATTAATGAGCTAAGAACAAACATTCATTACCTGTAAAAACAAATAATCCTCCTCTGACATGAAACCTCGTGTATCAGTCAATTGAAACCTTGAGGACAATTAAACTCCTTATTGCAGACTGGCAATTTCAAAAGTGTATTCATGAGTTTTCACACCTAACAGGGCTAAAAGCCCCTATGGTGTTCCTGTGTGTCAGTAACACATGTAGGTTACTTAAAATCTACATGTAGGTTACTTAAAATCTATAATCTCTTACTAGCTTTTGTATTTTATATCTTGAGATGGCAGTAATTTCAGGAAAATTACATTTTATTTGACAAATTAATACTGGGTGGATATTTGTTTTTTTAGTTTAATAGTTCATTTTGTATTTACAAGAGTGTATTTTACAAGGAATGTGGACCAGATTCTGCCCTCAGTTTTACCTTTGGTACTTCATGGACTAAACATTTTATAAATATATATATTTCTACAGTTACTGTGACATTCTAGAAAGCAACTGTATTACAAAGCTAGAAGTGGGGTCCAAATGTCAAATGTAGGAGAATATATTACGAAGAATTATATGTATGTATTAATTTAGGATTACATGGCTATAATTGAAGAAAAAATTTGATTCACTATGTTTAATATAGCACACATTGCATATTTCAATAGCCTACCTGCCTGCCGATCCTTCTATCTTGGTATGTTGATTCTGGACACTTTGTGATCAATGTGGGCACCAGTGAGACACGGTACACCCATTTTGCAGATCAATAAGGTTTAATGTGCAAGGTTTTCTATAAATATACTAGTTAGATGCAAAGCCTAAAATTAACTACAATATATCATACTCACTAAACCTGGAGAGCTAAGCAGTTACTCAGAAGGCTGTATACAGGAACAGTTTTCTTCAGGGGCCCCGCCAGGGAGTCAGTGGATCCTCTGGTCCAACTGGCAGCACCTCCCGCAGAGTCAGGTGTTGATGGAGTGCCCCCCTTTGTCTAAGTGATGACTTCCTATACCCTTCCATAAACAACCTTCACCTAATTATCTCTCTCCTTATAATATATGCGAATTACTTACATTGGGTTTCACTCTTAACTACATCCCATTCTCACCATTAAAACAACATCTGGTAACAGGAGGGATGGAGTAAAAGTATGCCCCTTTGCAAGAAAACAGTGTACCCCCAGATATTCAAGGATAACTTCTTGTTCCCATCACCGTTATCTCTGTGCAGCTGCAAGCAATACAGTATCTGTATTTTGTCTTATGATGTGCTGTGCTATGCAGAAACTGAGACATCTATAAGGTTATTCAGTCTGTGCCAACTGGAAGATGTCATGCTGCAGCAGTCAGAATAGCCAAGCAAGCAACTAAAGCTATGCTAGGCCTTTAGGACCATGGTCAAGCAACTCAGATTGTACTGGGCCTCCAACATAGTATTGCTGTGGTATCTGAAGCATCTATTCAGTGCCTCCCAGACTCCATGACAGTCACAGAATTTGCTGCAAAATTCACCCCTTGCCACAAAATTGTGCTCCAAAATCTCAGCTCTCGCTCTCTCTTTTTTAACATCCACATTTCTACCTGTCATAGTTGTGAAGAAAAATCTCAAAAAAAAAAAAAGGAGCTAATAAATGCCATTGGCTTTTCCCAAAATGGGACCATTTCTGAAATTTTTAGAATGAAATAAGGTTGATTTTGAAGGGGGTTTTAATTTCAATTTGAGGTGAAGTTTTTTGAGTTTTTTTAAATCATGCCTTTAATATTTTTAAATTTCAGCCACAGGGTTGTTCATGGATTCATGCTGAAGAGCACCACAGTTCAAAACACATGTGCTGTGTGTTTTACTTCAGTGACTATGACCTTTGAAAAAAGACACAGGCTGGTTTTCAATTTAATAACATTTCAACAGCAAATATATTTTAATGCACAAAGGACCATTCTCAAAGTTCACAAAATTGTGTTTGCACAAAATTGTGTTTGGGTAGGTGGGGGGAAGGGGTTAAAGGTTTAGAAAAAAATAGTTGCATTTTCTTCTCAGAGGCTCCAAATCTTTACTTGTGCACTTGAATTTACTTTTAAAGGGCCTGACTTTGCAAAATGCTCCCATTCAGAACCTCCCTTGACTACAGCTTGATCCAAACCCCGCTGAAGTCAATAGGAAGATTTGCACTAAATTCAACAGGATTTGGATCAGACCCATAATGTTCCCCTATTTGTTTCAGTGACTCAATGTGAAAATAACACATGAGATACAAGTTGGATCTACATTATCAATAGCATAGAACATCATCAGTGACTTGTAACTAGAGTTAATCAACAATTTTGCTGTAAATATTTTCTTGTGAACACAAGAAAATCATCCACAAAAGTATCCTGCTTACTGTACATTTATTTGTTCTAAACATACCCATTTATTTATTTATGACCCATTTATGGCTTACTCATTTAGGTTGCATGGTATAATTACTTCTGCCTGACTGAGTAACAAAACTTTTTAACAAAATAATGATAGATAAACAGCGGAGACTAGACAATGGACAGCACACAACCAGTGCAAATTTTCAGACAACTAGTCATTCGGGCTTACATTTTTCATCAAGCCTTTGGCATTTTGTGAAGATTTCCACTAATACCTGAAGATTGTCTAAATATTCATGAATAACATGCCTCCCTGTTAAACTCCCTGCTATTCATTTCCTGTTTTAATGAGTTTCTGGTTTCCCTTAGCATCTGTTTACAGGTTTAAAATCAATTACTGTCTGTATCATCTAGTATTACAAAATTCAGACCTGCCCTTTCACACAGATCTGTATGCTGCTTTCCTTACTTCCACATGAGGCTTCTTTGAAGGCAAAGCTACCAATGGATGCTATTAGGGCTCAGCTTCAAAGTAAAGGTTCATGCTTTCAGTTCTGTTTGTAGGATTGACTCTAAGCCAAGAATTCACTTTTCTGGATCCAGCTGCAAGTGTGAATACCCAAGGTCTGTTTTCAACAAAACACGTGTCCTTATCAATTCAACCTGATGTCGAGTGCAGCAGCTGCTTGCCAAGGGATGTATTGTACAAGAGCTCATGACACTGGTGCTTGGATTCAGTGTTGACTACCTATTGGTATCCAGGTGGTGTTTCAAGTGTGAGTTATAATCTGCGAAGCACTAAATAACTCAGGGCCTTCCCACACAAGGAACCACGTCACATGGCTGCAGTCAGTGGATGGAAGCATGTGAACTGAGGCCTCCACGTAAGAGTGGGATCAGCCAGGAGGATATTCTCTATTCCTCAGCTTTGCAATTCACACTGCAATAGCCCGAATATATTATTGAGTTTACAGGTTTATTATTATATTATAATAATATATTATATAATATAATAATATAATAATAATAATAATATAATATAATAATAATAATATATTATTGAGTTTACACAAAAAGACCCATCTTTTTATTCAGTCTTTTGGGGAGGAAGATTGTGCTGGGGCCTTGTATTTATAGGCCTGGTGTAGCAATGTTGGTTTGATCTCTCAGGTTGGGCAACTGCTGTTTTTGTGGAAGTTAATCTTTTCCTCATGGCCTATTATTTTGCATTATATCAAAGGCACTGGCACTCAGGGTGGACATGTCTATATAAATATAACACAACAACAAAAAGTCCTTCAAATATCACTTGAAAAGAAAGATGTTTTACCGTGATGGTTCCCAGTTCATTTTTAAGTATGGTTTAGCTTTGTCAGTATTCCATACTTATAGTCCCTTGCTGTTCCTTCATTAGCACTTTTCCCTAAAACTCACCGGCCAGTCTCAGCTGAGATCTTTCCTCAAGTTAACCTCAGAAAACTTTAAGATGCACTACCCCGTTCCTTTTCAATTTTTCCAAAATCTCAGTAACACAAAGCAGTTTCTAAGTTACAATCCGACAGATGAAGAACACGGTTGACAAAAAAGTCTGATTCTTATTTATACTAACACTCCTTTACTCTTTTCTGGCAGCATAAAAGGGCCTTGAAGTAAATGTACGTGTAATTTAAGTCCCTTTTACGCAGCCACAGTAATGTAAAAGGGCCTTAATGCAAATAAGAATCAGGCCTACAGTCAAGAAATGCTCTCTCCATCAATCAGATTTTTGCTGATTTCGATGGAGTCAAGATGTCACCCTCTTTCTTATCTATTTTGGCTCCTCGTGAGTTAGAGCCAGGGATTTGCACTTCTGTATTTTCCAGGGCCCAGTAAAAGTAGCTGATGTTCCTGGCTCTCAAGCAGTGACAAATACAGCTAGGCTTTCATTTATTCCAAAAATAGGTGTTTCTTGAACTGAAAAATGTATGCATCTTTGTTTGTATTTTCATGAATTGGGAGAGCAGTAGCAAGTTCACAGATGCTTTCCAAACAGTAACATTAACAGATCAGAGGTAAAATAGAAAAGTTATGGATTTGAAAAGCTGGGTCGGAAGACTACGTATGATGCAAAATTGTCAAATGTAACGTTTTGTCTCCATGCCATGTTTTATTTACTTTTGGATATTACCTGCAGGCAGCAACTCTGCACCTAAAAAAATACATCCATCCTACAGCGAGACTAAAGCAGAACAGACTTTACTGGCAATATACTTTACTTCCTAGCAGGAGGGGATCACAGCAAATAGGCATTTCAACAAGATCTAATGCAGATGCATTCAGATTAAAATAACAAGCAAGACCATTTACACTAGCGTCATAGACCTTTTATCAGCTGCTTCTCCAGCCAATGGGCTGGAATAGCAGCCACATGCCTTAAGGGTCTTTACCACATATGCTTTTTATACTAATGGATCCCTTTCCTCTGTCCACCAGATGTTCTCAGGCTGCTGCCTCCCACAATAACATATATAGGACTATCACACAAGCACCCTCCTCAATTCACAGGGTATGTGAGGAACATTTACCCGGGTTCTCCGTCACTACCTCTCTCCTCCATTCAGCCCTACCATGGGTGTGAGTGATGTAGAGACCCACACAGTGGCCCCCCACACCAGGATCAGTTTCACCAAATATTTTGTCATATACCAGTACATAATTTGTTCAGCAGCCATCTTTCTGATGTCACTTCCCTACAGGGATGTTGGGAGCTGAACAACCCTCCTTATCTCTTGCTCTCCTTCTAACGAAATATAAACAACTCTAATATTCTTCCTGTGCATTAGACATTTCATATTTTGTGTGTGAGAAACTGACAGCAAGACTGACAAGTGCAACCTCTTGATGGCAGTCTGAGTATTTTGAAAAATTATTTGTTGTAATTATTCATTGCATTAACCATTTTGCAGAGGAATTGCAGGCACTGGGCAGAGCATAAATAGAAGTGAGAGAGGTCTCCAGTGCAAGCCTCAAACACTAAATGATTATATAAACATATAGGTATAATTGCAAACATTAATCCTTGTGGAAAAGACCTTGCCACAGACAATTCTGTTTCTGCTTAAACAGGCTCAAAATGAACACATGGCTGAAAATATGTTTTTTATGCTGTTCAATTTAAATGATTAAATAGACACTTAGTTTTCATGTCCACTGTCTCTTTTCATTAAGTACAACAAGAATAAATCAATGATATTAGGGAATGTGTGTACACATTCTCTCACTCACTCACATATATCGTATAACGGGGTAGATCCCCAGCAGATTTAAAATGCACTTGAAGTCAATGAAGCTATGACAATTTACACCAGCTGGGGACTGATCCCTAAATATTTGCAACACAGAACTTTGTTACAGTTGTTCATGAAATACTTCAAATTCTGCTTTACATTTTAGTCATCATAAGTCATTTATAGGACAAACCCTCCCATTGATGGACCCTGGATGATTTGCTGTGGCCTGCAGCAGTTTCCACTTAAATATAGACATCATACTAATTTTCGATCACCACAGTATTGGTTGTATAAAAAGGATTTGAAGATAACTTTCTTACTTGCAAATATGTTATTTATTATTTTTTAACCAAAAGATAACTAGTTATTTTGTTTATTCCATGATAAAATGGGCTGGGGGAAAAAAGCATGCATAACCATCTGTCCTACTGGTCTATTATTGAACACAAACGAAGCTGAAATATCTTCATTATCTTATCCTTTTTTTTAATTCTCACTTTTTATTTATATGTCTTTCTATATAAATGACTATTCAATTCATGATCATACCTTCCCTAGTAAAAAGAAAGTCTTGTTGCACTAAACTGTCCCTCTAATGTACTTGTGATAAACAGGCAGGGAGTTGCTCATTGAATATCCTTTTTGAAGAGCCATTGTTCTGATGTGATGATATATGTAATTGATCTGGTCAAATAGATGCCATAGTTTTCACATAGCCTGCAATCTGCATTTAATTTAGTGTCCATAAAAACAAGGAAACTGAATTTTTTTTTAAAATTGCAGTATATACAATGCATACATAGAAACACAATCCTTCAGGCAGATTTCAGTAGGGCAGACCAGAAAACAAGAATTCTGCTTCACTAAAGTTTCAGTTTTGAAAAATTCCTGACCAGATTTGAATCCATATGACGGTATTCACATCCACGCAAATTTTGACTAATTTTGATATTAAGATCGAGAGTCACTGTTCCTAAATTCTCTACAAAATCCAAGTGCCATATTTACCACTTCAAATATTCATTTTCTCTCTCTCAGAAAAAATACCCAACGCGCGCACACACACATCAATCAAGCAAAATCTATTCTTTAAAAACTCCATGTTGCATATTCACCATGGCTCCTTTATCTTCCAGATATCTGAGCATGTTTTCCTCTTAGTCATTTTCTCTTATTTTGCTCCACTACTGTAGGATTTACATGGAGGTAATTGCCAGCATTGCTCTTTTTTCCTTTATTTAGAGATCAGTTCTACAACTGGTTTTCACCAAACCTCTGGTACCTATTCAGTATTTATAGACTTTTCAAAGAAATTATAGTGAAGTTTGTCTGTTGATTTCCTCAGTATCCTAAATACACATAATCCAGACTGACTATATTCAAACTACTGTGCCTATTGGTTTTTACAAAGATTAAACCATGGTAAACCCAGACTGATTCAAGAACTATACAGATTTAAGAGTCTATATGAACCAATTCTTGTGGTAAAATTAATGAACCCTACTGAACTCCAGTTGGAAGGAATTACAGATCTCAGTTAAATAACCAATCTACTTTCTGCTCTTATTTCAACCACTTTCCATAACCATATATGTATTTTAAGCTTTGTAGAACTCAGTTTTCTTATGACAAAGACTATCATGAAAGCAGATTATTTTTCCAACACAAACACTGCTGGAACAGTGAAAGCTGCAGTGCAAAATTACCTCCATGGCAAACAAAAGGCTGTGTGTTCTTGGACTTCTGATGGTGCAGCCCAGTGGAAGAAGTATTTTTGTAAAGAGCATTTTTTCCCTATCCACATGACTTTGGTGTCATTAAATGCCATCTGCAAAATTGGCATTGAAAATGCAATAGGATAGCAAAGAAATGTTAAGACAACATAGAATGTTGAGGAGTGAGTTAGTTTTTTTAGGTTTAAACTAAGTTTTTATAAGACTATGCACTTGTGGATTCTTTAAAGTGAAGAAGCATTTAATGATTGTGGTTTCAGTCTCAGCCCATCCTCCCTTGGGTTGCATTGCCTTGTCTTTCTCATGATTCCTTGCAAAGTTATACAGTCTGCATAGTAGTTCTCTCATTAGAATGTAAATTAAAAAAAAACCACATTCAGAATAAGGCCATGATACAGAGCTGTGATTCCCTATATTATTTTGTGTTTCAGCAGCTATATTGACTCCTGCCTGCTGGAGAGCTTGCGTCTCCGGACTTTGCAATGAAGCAGCACTTGAACTATTTTGAACTTGTTCTTCATGAAATCACTGGCATCATTCACAAAGAAGAGGGCGAGTCTGCTGGACAAGTGGCAGAAAACTTTCAAACTTCCACTTGGTTGTTAGGCTATATACTTGTGTGCAGTGTGCTTCTATCAATTTTGCTCTTTTCCTCAAGCAAGCCTCTCTCCTTAACTGGTTTTCTTCTCAATTGGCTTTAATTGGCTTTTTTTTTTCAATTTTACTGAGTGAGTAACATCTGCCCATCATAATGAAGTCAGCGCAGATAATATACACTTTGCCAGTCAGAATAAAATTTATTACATACTTGATTCCCCAGGTAAGGTTTTCCATGGTGATCTTTGTTCATTATGTTTTTTTGTGGTCACTATTTAAAGGTGGCCCGGCAACCATCTTTATCAAGATGGCCAATAGCGTGCTTGGCATTGTACAAAATATAACAAGGAGAGTCTATGCACCAAAGAGGTTGAATTCTATTTTTATTTATTTGCATTACTGTAGCATCTAGGAGCCCTAGTCATGGATGAGGTAGACACTGCACAACCAATATGATCTTTTAGTATGATGAATTAAATCAAAGCATGCTTTTGTGGATAGGTAAATGCATTTGAATCTCATGGGTTAGAAAGTAAGGCCCTAATTCAACAAGCTACTTAAGTACGTGCCTGAACTGGGGCCTAAGCACTGTTGATTAAATTTTTCTGGACTTTCATTTCACTTTGCATTCTGCAGTGGGATGCAAGGTACTGTATTTCCTGATTGCTAAGGCATGTATTACTTCCATTTATTATATTATGACTTGCATTTAGATACAAAATATTTGCAAAGAAGCTTGCTCCATCTGAAGCATTTGAAGGACAACAAAGATTTTCACCTTTAAGGAGAAATAGGAGTTAGAAATAACTAATATCTTCTGTAAAACATATCCCCAAACATAAATGTTCTCCATAACCTTCGATTGTTTACAAAAGAAATCAGTTTCAATGAGGATATTTCTAGAATTCTTTATGAATTTAAAATTAAATATTGCTCTCTTTGCAAAGAAGAGGGACGAAAATGGCTCACTTTTATGACTTGGTTTATAGGTCTGATAGCACATCCTCAGCATCATACCTCTTTAGAATACCCTGAATAAAGAACATCCTCATGTTCTTGTACATAACCAGGTCTCTTTCTAAAACAAGTAACTAAGAAGTTTGTTTTCTTGAGATAAGGACCATATCTATATCAAGCTGATGTCTTGTACAATGGGGATGCATCCTGTCCTTTGAGAAGATACTGCTGCTGTTCGTTCACCGCATACAAACAGAGAAGTTAGATAAAACCCAGATAAAAATAATCTGGAAGGTTTCAGCGTAACACTCCTTCATTTCTTACAACCCAGAACCCTAACACACAAGAACCCAAAACACAGAGGGAGAGAGCAGGGTATTCTTTAAGGCAGAGAGGCACAACTCAGCCTGTCTGTCTCTTTGCAGGCTGACTGCACTAGACCAAACTTGCCTGCTTCCCTCCAGCCCTGCTTAGGGTATGTCTGCAGAACCTGCAGCAGTGAGCCTTCCGGCCCGAGTTGACAACTCAGGTGAGTGGGTATCATGCTAGCCTACTAGAAACAGCTATGTAGACAGCACTTCGAAGCTGTGACTCAGCTCTGAAGCTTAGGGAGGTAGGTAGGCTTCAGAGCCTGACCTGCAACTTCAGATGACGGTCTACACAGCTAGTTTTAGAGCACTAGCCTGACCCCCGCTAGCCTAAGTCTCTCGACCACCATAGCCCATAGCAGGCAGTATCAGCTCCTCGCTTTCATCTGGTTGTGATGAAGTAGTATATCAGAGTCGGACTGGAAGGGACCTCGCGAGGTCTTCTACTCAAGTCCCCTGCACTCAAGGCAGGACCAAGCATTATCTAGAGACAATTCCAGACAGGTGTCTGTCCAGCCTACTTTTACAAATTTCCAATGACAGAGATTCCACAGCCTCCCTATCCAATATATTCCAGAGCTTAACCACCTTGAGAGTAAGTTTTTCCCAATAACCAAACCTCCCTTGCTACAATATAAGCCCATTCTTTTTGTCCTATCCTCAGAGGTTAACATGAACAATTTTTCTCACTCCTCTTGTAACAACCTCTTATGTATTTGAAAACTTATCCTGTTCCCCCCTCAGTGTCCTCTTCTAAATTTAACCCAATTTTTTCAATTTTCCCTTGTTTTCTAGACATTTAATCTTTTTTGTTGCTCTTCTCTGGACTTTCTCCAATTTGTCCACATCTTTCCTGAAATATGGTGCCCAGTACTGGACACAATACTCCAGTTGAGGACTAATCAGCTTGAAGTAGAGAAGAAAAATTACTTCTTGAGTCTTGCTTACAACACTCTTGGTAATACATCCCAGAATGATGTTTGCTTTTTTGCAACAGTGTTATATGCTGACTCATATTTAGCTTGTCATCCACTATGATGGCCTTTCTGCAATACTCCTTCCTAGGTAGTCATTTACCATTTTTACTTGTGCAACCTGATTGTTCCTTCATAGGTGGAGTACTTTGTATTTGTTCTTATTGAATTTCATCCTATTTACTTAGACCATAAGAATGGCCATACTGGGCCAGATCAATGGTCCATCTAGCCCAGTATCCTGTCTTCCAACAGTGGCCAATGCCAGGTGAATCAGAGGGAATGAATAGAATCCCCTGCCACTCATTCCCAGCTTCTGGGAAACAGAGGCTAGGGACACTTCAGATCATGGTTTTGCATCCCTGCTCATCCTGGATACTAGCCATTGATGGACCTCTCCTCCATGGACTTATCTAGTTCTTTTTTTAACTCTGTTGTAGTCTTAGTCTTCATAACATCCTCTGGCAAAAAGTTCCACAAGTTGACTGTACATTGTGTGAAGAAATACTTTCTTTTGTTTGTTTTAAACTTGCTGCCTATTAATTTCATTTGGTGACCCCTACTTTTTGTGTTATGAGAAGGAGTAAATAACACTTCCTTATTTACTTTTGCAGCACCAGTCATGATTTTACAGACCTGTATCACATCCCCCATTAGTAATCTCTTTTCCAAGTTGAAAAGTCTCAGTTTTATTACTCTCTCCTCATGTGGAAGCTGTTCCATTCCCATAATCATTTTATTGCTTACCTTTTCCAATTCCAATATATATATACCTTTTTTAAGATGGGGGAACCAGATCTGCATGATGTATTCAAGATGTAGATGTGGAAACTTCAGACCATTTCTCCAGTTTGTACAGATAGGATTAAAATTCAAAATTATCTTCTAAAGCTCTTGCAACCCCTCCTAGTTTGATATCATCCACAAACTTTATAAGTGTACTCTCTGTGCCATTATCTAAATCAATGATGAAACAGAACCAGACCCAGAATTGATCCCTCCATGACCCCGCTCGATATGACCTTCCTGCTTCACTGTGAACCACTGATAACTTCTCTCTGGAAATGGTTTTCCAACTAGCTATGCACCCACCTTATAGTAACTCCATCTAGATTGTATTTCCCTAGTTTGTTTATGAGAAGGTCATGTGAGACAGAATCAAAAGCCTTAGTAAAGTCAAAATATACCACATCTACCCCTTCCTCCCATCCACAAAGCTTGTTACCCTGTTTAGACTGGTGGCATGGTCCCAGGGCTCCAGGGGGTCCTCCTGTACCGGGTTCAGGCAACTCTAGTGGGTCTCCAATGTTGGGCAGCTCCTCTAGGTCCGGGCCGGCCTAAAGGATTTCTCCCAGTCAGTGGTCTCAGGTAGCTCTTCCCAGTCCCTAGGGCCCGGCGGCCCTCTCCAGTCCCTAGGGCCCAGCGGCCTGAGCAGGCTTTGGAGGCTCCGGTCAGTGGAGTGTTTACTCCGCACAGCTTCGGGGCCTGGGTCAGGCCTAGACCACAGCCTCGGGGAAGACACGTCTGTCTACAGCAGCAGCTTCCCCCTGATTGAGCTGCTAGGCCAGCCTTTTAAGCTTCCTTTTCCTGTCCTCGTTCTGCCTCTTTGCTCCCGGGGTATTTGGCCTGCAGGGACTTGTTCTGCCCAGCAGGGGCATCGTGACCCTTCCTCGGGCGCAGGCTCTGAGGAAGGACACAAAGCCTTGCTACGCCCTGTCAAAGAAAGCTATTAGGTTGGTCTGACACAATTTGTCCTTGACAAATCCATGCTGACTGTTACTTATCACCTACTTATCTTCTAGGTGTTTACAAATTGATTTCTTAATTATTTGCTCCATTATTTTTCCGTGAACTGATGTTAAGCTGACTGGTGTATAACTCCACGGATTGTCCCTATTACCTTTTTATAGAAGGGCACTATATTTATCCTTTTCCAGTCCTCTGAAATCTCTCCCATCTTCCATGACTTTTCGGAGAGAATCGTTAAGGGCTCAGTTGTGTCCTCAGTCAGCTCTGTGAGTATTCTAGGATGCATTTCATCAGGCACTCGTGATTTGAAGACATCTAGCTTGTCTAAGTAATTTTTAATTTGTTCTTTCCCTATTTTAGCCTCTGATCCTACTTCATTTCACTGGTGTTCGTTAAGTTAGATGTCCAGTCGCTACTAAACTGTTTTGTGAAAACTGAAACAAAAAAGTCATTTAGCACTTCAGCCATTTCCATATTTTCTGTTATTGTTCCTCCCTCCCCTATCAATGAGTAATGGGCTTCCCTGTCCTTGGTCTTCTCTTGCTTCTAATCTATTTTTTAAATGTTTTCTTGTTACCCTTTATTTTTTAGTGAATTTAATAATAAATAATAATAATAATAAAAAAAGGTAGTAGAACAAATGAAAGAACAAATATTTTTGACAAAAATCACAATGTGCAGGGTTTTCATGAGCCAAACTAGGCTAAACTAATCCAGTAAATTATTCTCTGTGAATTATTCACTCAACTCCACTTATGTTCAAGCTAACTAGAATTGATGTTGTAATAATATTTCAAGAGAAATTGTATAAAATGCTTCACTAAAATAAAAATGAATTATATCTTCTGCTCCTTATCTCTGTGTATGTGTGCCTGGACATTTCTAGAGTGCTAGTCACACTTCTATGTAGGTTGTCTTAATCCACTAATTTTGTATTGATCCATAGAGTGTACCGAAGTTTGCCTGTCTGGATTTAATCTCTCTGCTTTTGGGTCCATTAGCCTTTACAGGTAAACTTTTCAAAAGCAACATACTGATTTAGGAGCCTAAATCCGACTGAAAGCCAACTGAAAGGTTCTGAAGTCATTTAGGGTCAGTTCTTAATAAATATTTTGGCATCTAGCTCCGGAACATAAATATCTTTAAAAATCCAGCCCCTAGCCTCCAAACATGTAGGTAACATTTTCAAAAGCACCTATCAGTATTTGTTCCATTCAATTATCAATTAAACACTGTACAAGGCACTAGATGCCCTAGAAAATAATTAAAACCACAATCTATAACAAAGACAAAATGGCCACTGGTCTACTACTGCTCTATTTCAAAAATAAAGGCTAACCAGGCAACAAAAATGGAACATCATCCTCCCTCCACCCACCTTGTGCCATATTCTGCCCCCTACTCAGTTCCCGAAAATACCCCCAAACTACTTAAACCTTCAAACCTTGCATACTTCAGCCCTTCTCAAATATCCATCCAAATAGATGGGCAACAAGTAAGACTTTTGGGGGTCATTGAAAGTGAGTTCCAAAGCTGAGGGGCCCTTGAGGAAAATGCCCTTTCACAGCTCCCTTTCTAATTCATTAAAGGAGCTCCTCAGACAATCCTGCTGATTGCTACTGTAGCAGTATGACACACAGACCACCTCTTTCCCTGATATAGACAGGTACCAAACCATAGGACCTTAAGGGTCTTTTTTGTTGGATAAGAACTTGGACTTTCTAGATGGCAATTGTCACTCTTGAAGATGAGCACGTTTTCCAGCCCCCCGATTCATTCCCCAAGAATCTTCAAAAATAATCATCAGGCCAGTAAGACATATCTTACTCACTCCCTGTGTTTACAGAATACATATATAGGGATTCTGAAATAGCTTCCTTTTAATATCTATGGGTATGAATCATTAGGCCCTGATGACTTGTCTACTGTATGTTGCCACAAATATTGTGTGGTCACTGTTACCACTTACTTGGTTGACATGAGAGTTCTACAAACATCTCAAAGTCCCAGTGTTTTATGTGACAGTTTTACATGCTACCCCACCAGAGAGCAGTCATTTCACACTTTATTCACAGTCAGCTGCCCTAAACTTTAAAAATACTTAAAACCTCACAAAAATCACTTTGGCTGAAGACGGGCTGTAAAGTTGTTCCCCTTCAGTCTGGAGTATGCCAAATAGATGTGTAAGCACAAATTAGGTCTGCATTGCAGGAAGCCATTTCAGAATCCCAATCTATGTACCCTGCAAACACAGGCAGGGTAAAATATGTCTTGGTGGCTCAACGTACAGAATGCATAAAAGCTGGCAAAGCCCATCCTTTCTGCTGATGAAATTGGCAAAACAAACTATTAATCACTAGATTCAACAGTCAATTCAGTAATTTTCCCAGGGGCCTTACAGCTTTTCCAGCTGAACAGTCCAGCCATCCTCATCAATGACACAGGCAGCGTTCACTTGCAGCAGTCTGAAATTAAATTCAGCTGGTTTGTGTTTGGGAGTAATAGCCATTACAAATCAAATACAGTTAACACAGGGCAGAGAATGGTCCAAGTACACTTGATCAATTGAAAATAGTATCTGGATCCCCAAACTGTGGCTTGTAATGGAATTTATGACTGTAATCCTTGAATCAACACTTCCATCCAAAATGAGAAAATGAAAGAAAAAATAAAACTGACCTCATGGACTGTATAATTAACCAAAAAAAGTGGCATGGCAATTTTCTGAATCTTTCTGAATCAAGGGCATTTTATTGCCACAGGGGCATAAAGAGACTTCCATCAATGCTTTGAGTTCCAAGTATCCCCTAATATCCTTCTTTTCTCACAAGTCAAAATGAATCACTATAGTTCAGTGAGGGAATCACTGGAACTCAAGGTATTGTGCACAATTTGATGCATCGAGAGACTATAGCAGTTATCATGACACTGGCAAACCAAGTGCCAGCTCTTGCCAAGGCTAGAGGCATTAACTGAGAACTGACGTACTCATAGCTGGAGACCAGACCAGTTCATGTATGTGTTAGTATTGCTCACAATAGGTATTAGTCTTATAAGAATGTGTTTAATGTTTACACTGTACAGAATGTTTGTAAATTGCTGTATGCATTAATCTTAATTATACCTGTACGCCATGCTGTAAGTTTTGCTTTATAACGTAGAAAATGTTTGTTCTAAATTTGTGAACTCAGATGGGAAGAGTGTTTCCCCACCTGCCTGTCCAGAAGGACTATCAAAAATCAGATGGACTATCAAGGAACATTGCAATATAAAGGACCGGTAAATGGCCCTATTGCACCTTGGAAATGCTACGTGCAAGCAAGTTCATCCTATGGACTTGGAGGCTAAATGAAGGAAATAAAACAAAGACAAAGGACATTTTTCATTCTCCTTGCTGTTTGAACTCTCACAGGCCCAGAGATACTAAACTGAAGCCAGAGATATTCCAGGTCATCCTGAAAGGCATTTGGAATTGAGAGATCTCTTCACCTGTGTCACTCGTAGCATTTAGATTGCAACTTATTTGTGTGTATATGTTGCTTTAACTTGTCAATAACTCTCATTTCTTCTTCCTGGTTAGTTAGTTCCTGGTTTACTTAGTTAATTAGTTTACTTAGTTAATTACAGGATTGACTTCAGGCACTGTCTTTGGTGTAAGATCTAGGGTGACAATTGATCTGAGGTAAGGGACTAGTCTCTTAGGATCGGAAGCAACCTGAATATGTTGTGATTTTTGGTGTAAGTGACCATATATCACTAAGTCCCACTTAATTGGGTGACAAGCCAAACTGTAGAGTCTCAAAGACTTGTCTGTGACTCCATGGTAAAACTGTGGCAATGATCCAGGAGTTCACATTGAAACATTGGCTTGGTAAAATAGAATTACAGAACATACCATCAATTTGGGATGTCTGCCCTGGTTTTGAAAGTCTTCCCTGAGATAGGCACTCTTGGTTGTGAGCCACTCCAGACAGTGAGACACTTATATCAGAGGGATAGCAAACATCTGGGGAAGAATGATGAAGAGGCTACTTTGTGTAAGAAGGAGAAGGAAAAAAAAGGAAGCATTCACCAGGGGAAAAAATGGTTAGGACAACAAATGCAGTGATTGGGTCATTGTACTGACTTTCACTAGCATAAAACTAGAATAATGCAGTTAAGGAAGTCAACTGGAGTTCAGGACACAGTCTTTCCTTCATAGGAGCTAATCAAGACCCAGGAGGATCAGGCCCTAATTTCCAATAGTACCTCTGCTTTAGATGCATTCCTCAATCATATTCCGCCCTTTATGCAATTTTTCTCCATTAGCTGTAACAAGTCCTAATTGAGGCCCTGTGCCAGCAATGTGATCAATGTGAGGGGTGAATGTTTCTGCCTACTTGGAGCCCCCATTAAGTCAGTGGGCACCACAAGTGTCTGCCTGTGAAGGAAAGATTGCTGGATCAGTGCTTAAGAGGAATGAAATGCATACGTTGTGAGTGTTCCATACAGCTCATCAGTGCAGTGAATCAGAACTATGGTCTCTCTGTGACATCTGTCTAGCAGGTATGGGGTTACCCAGCAACCTCATGTACTACTCACTGACTGTTAGAAGACTGAACCCAACTCATGGAACTTGCTCTTTTCTGGATGGAGTATTGCTGGCCAAATATCTAAACAATATCTAAACTCTGCCCAACTTTATAATGAGGGTAATGAAGAGTTTAGGGATAGAGACAGAGCGGCTAATGGGTTTAAGTATATGGACATCCGAGGAAGAAGCCAAACTCAAACTGCTTAATGGGACTAAATTAGGGGGCACGTGAAATTGCAAGCCCATTAGCAAGGATTTTTTATGAATCTGTAAACTCAGGGGCTGTACTATATGACTGGAGAATTGCTAACATAGTTTCTATTTTTAAGAAAGGGAAAAAAAGCAATCCAGGTAATTATAGGCCTGTTAGTTTGACCTCAGTAGTATGCAAGGTGTTGGAAAAAAATTGGAAAGAGAAAGTAGTTAAGGACATCAAGGTTAACAGTAATTGGGACAAAATACCACATGGCTTTACAAAAAGTAGATTGCGCCAGACCAACCTGATCTGTTTTTCTGAGAAGATTACAGATTTTTTAGAAAAAGGGAATGCAGTGGATCTAATTCACCTAGATTTCAGTAAGGCACAGTACGGACATGGGGAATTATTAGTTAAATTGGAAAAGATGGGGATTAATATGAAAATTGGAAGGTGGATAAGGAACTGGTTAAAAGGAAGACTACAACGAGTCATACTGAAAGGTGAAATGTCAGGCTGGAGGGAAATTACTAGTGGAATCCCTCAGGGATTGGTCTTGGGACCAATCTTATTTAACCTTTTTATTACTGATCTGGGCACAAAAAGTGGGAATGTGCTAATAAAGTTTGCTGATGATACAAAGTTGGGAGGTATTGCTAAAACAGCGAAAGACCAGGATATCATACAAGATCTGGATGACCTTGTAAACTGGAGGAATAGCAATAGGATGAAATGTAATAGTGGAAAGTGCAAGGTCATGCATTTAGAGACTAATAAGAACTTTTTCTATAAGCTGGGGATGCATCAGTTGGAAGTGACAGAGGAAGAGAAGGACCTGGACGTATTGGTTGATCACAGGATAACTATGAGCTGCCAATATGATGTGGCCGTGAAAAAAGCTAATGTGATCCTAGGTTGCATCAGGTGAGGTATGTCCAGTAGAGATAGGGGGGTGTTAGTACATTATACAAGGTGTTGCTCAGACCTCATCTGGAATAGTGTGTGAAGCTCTGGTCTCCCATATTTAAGAAAGATGAATTCAAACTGGAACAGGTGCAGAGAAGGGCTACTAGGATGATCCAAGAAATGAAAAACTTGCCTTATGAGAGGCGACTCAAAAAGCTTGGCTTATTTAGCCTAACCAAAAGAAGGCTGAGGGGAGATATGATTGCTCTGTATAAATACATCAGAAGGATAAATACCAGGGAGGGAGAGGAGTTATTTAAGTTTAAGAACAAATGGCTATAAACTGGCCATCTTAGCCAAACGTTTCTAACCATCAGGGAGTGAAGTTCTGGAACAGCCTTCCAAGGGGAACAGTTGGGGCAGAAAATGTAGCTGGCTTCAAGACTGAGCTTGATAATTTTATGGAGGGGATGGTATGATGGGACAGCCTAATTTGGCAATTGACTGATCTTAGATGACAAGCAGTAAATATGCCCAATGGCCTGTGATGGGATGTTTGATGGTGTGGGTTCTGAGTTATTACAGAGAATTTTTTCTGGGTGCCTGGCAGGTGATTCTTGCCCACATGCTCAGGGTTTAAGTAATCGCCATATTTGGGGTCGGGAAGGAATTTTCCCTCAGGACAGATTGGCAGGGGCCCTGGAGTTATTTTGCCTTCCTCTGGGGCACAGGTCACTTGCTGATGGATTCTCTGTTCCTTGAAGTCTTTACATCATTATTTGAGGACTTCAATAACTCAGTCTTAGGTTAGGGGTCTATTACAGGAGTGGGTGGGTGAAGTTCCATGGCCTGCATTGTGCAGGAGGTCAGACAAGATGATCATAATGGTCCCTTCTGACCGGATAGTCTATGAATCTATGATTGATCCTTAAAAAGGTAAAAATCTCTGTTTCCATGATGCAATGGCTTATGTTACGTCTCCCTCGCTTATTATGCATATGTGCTGCAACAGTGATGATTATGAATATTGTTTTTTAACCACTGGCCTAGTTACACACAATGCCAGAGAGAGGGTTATTAGAGTTGAATAAGTACAGTCGTTCCCAGTAATCTTACAGCCACTACTTTTTCCTCTTTTACTGTTAGTGTTATAGAAAAAATACTATCTATGTTCTGCTTTGGTCAGTAACATTATCAGAGGTACTATTTTTCATTCTGCCACTTTGAAAAGCATTGGGGAAAAAGGATGAAAATTTGGTTTCGCTTGGTTTTTTCCCAGAAGTGTTTAGCCATTTAAGTTAATGTGCCATGCTAAACAAGTCTAACCTTAATGTAGACATATTAAATGCACACGCACACAAGCACACACACCATGTCAACAGACAAAGGTAAAGACTATAAAAGGGACAAGAGCCTCTGTCTGTGTTCAGAATGCTATGGCCAAAACAGTGCAATAGAACAGAGCTAGGGAATATTAATATTAATTGGGCTCCATTTTGTACAAAGTATTATTTGAATTTAGTGCTTACGAAAGGTGATGGACTGAGAACTGAAGACAGAAATCCAGGCTGAAAGCACAGATAGCTGCAGTGGCAATACAAACTTCCCTCTACTGCCATGCCACTGGGATTCAACCCCAGCTTGCAGCGCACAAGCCCAGGAGCTGAGGAAGTGGTTTATACCCCATTCTCATTCAGCCAGGGACCTCCCCTTTGAGAATGCCAGCACTGGCGCATGTTACTAATGTGGACCCCTGTCCACTTTCAGACAGAACTGACTCATTTCACAGGGTACGTCTAAACTGCAATTAGACATCCACGGCTGGCCCGTGCCAGCTGACTTGGGCTCACAGAGCTCAGGCTGTTTAATTGTGGTGTAGACATTTTGGCCAGGTCTGCAGCCTGAGCTCTGGGACCCTCCCATCTTGCAGGGTCTTAGCACCCAAGCTCCAGCCCAAGCCCAAAACATCCACAGTCCAAATAAAGTCTCTTAATCCGAACCCCCAGTGCCACACTGTACCCCATGTACACCCATATGGTGTGATTTGTGTAACATTCATGTTCACCTTTGTAGTATAAGTGTATTGTCTCATGCAAAGCATGTCATGCAAGCTGCTTTTGGAATGCTCACGACATGCTGAACATTATTGTTAAGGTCGCATGTTTCCTGCAATGTCATGCATACGTACAAGGTATGGAAAAATTAGTTTAATTAAAAATCCGTTTAAATGTTCTAAAAACAGAATGGTTAAACACTGGGCTCCATGCCTCCCCATCCCTCATGGGAAGCCGAGCCCAGCTGTGGCTCTCCCCTCTCCGCCGTGCCGGGCTCTGCACTTCCCCACCAGCAAGAGCTGCCCCGCTGCTCTCACTGGCGGGGAACCAGCCCAGCTATCGCTCCCTTCTCCTCCCCACCACCAGTTTAAATGGTCATCAGCCGATTGCCATTTAAATGGTTGAACAGTTAACCTTTTACATCCCTGATATGTACAGATATGAAACTCTGCTATGTCATGTCCCCTAATGTGTCTCTCACGTGGCTTGAATAGATGCAGGCAAACACAAAGCTGAGAGTTCACGCCTTGCGGAGACTTGCACAGAGGAACAATAGACTGGCCTGAGCAACCTGATAAGGCAATGCTCATTTGACTCAAGTGAGGGGAATCATTCCCATTGCCAGACATGGCTGATCACTTGACCCATAGAGTGCTGAGGAAACTTGTTAAAAGAAAGAGGCATCTCTGTCTCTGGGCTCTCCCCTGAAATTGATCTACACAGCAACATCAAGGACTTGGACAACTGCCTGGGGATGGGGAGGGGGCCTGGCTGCAAGATTCCTTTCAGTCAGCTGCAGGTAAGCTAACATCAAAGACTGAAAAGCTACTGAAATATTAAACTTAGTTTAGGATGCGAGTTACCTTTTAGTTAATTATGACCAACTCCTTGATTCATATTAATCTCTTGATTTATATTAATCTGATTTATAATCATTTAAAATCTTGCTGTAGTCAATAAATGTAATTTGTTTGTTTTATCTAAGGCCTGATCTACACTGGCAGGCAAATTCAGCAGCAGTCAACAGGAGTTACACAAGCTACATGGAGTACTTACATTGACTTCTCTGGCCTGGTCTACACTTACCTTGGCAATTCGGCGGCAGTCGACGGGAGATACGCAAGTGACGTAAATCACTTGCGTATCTCCCGTCAACTTCGCAGCGTCTCCTCTGCGCAGCGTCCATACTGCACTGCGTCGAAGGGAATAGCGCTCCCTTCGACGCAGCGCTACGCCACTTACCGAGGTGGTTTTCCTGCGTCGCTTCCTTGATCGACTGAGTGCGTCTATACAGACCACTCAGTCGATCCAGAGCAATCGATGTGACCCATCGATTTAGAGTGTAGACCCATCCCTAAATTCCCTTCTGCATGCTGTCTCCTCCACACTGCACCAACAGGAAATGCATACCCATTGATGTAGCGTTATGCTTTATGGGAGTTGGTTTTATTAAATTGACTTCCGGATTGCTTGAGCAGGTCTTCACTTCTGCTCAGTTGAGCCCGATAAATCGATCTGATGGCAGTGAATTTGCCACTGTCAGTGTAGACATGCCCTAAAACAGTGCATGTGGATTGCGTGTGTGCAGTGACTTCACTTTAGAGTGACAGAGCTGGCACATATCAATTTCTTTGCTAAATTGATGGACAAATGCAAATGAACTTGCAGGGGGCCGTGTACATCACTGAACCCTGTAAAACAGCAGTTCCGGGGGTTGCATCTGGGACTGGGGGGTGTTTGCTGGGGGTCTATCCCTTTACCAGCTGGCCAGAAACATGCCTTCACTGGGCCAGGGACCGATTTCTCGCAGGAGGCGGGGCATGGGCTGACCCAGGAGTGGGTGGTTCACACAGCAAAGTGGAGTAAATTGGGGCCCAGGAGTGAAGAATTGGGGTGACACATCCACACAATAGTCCAGATTGCAGGGGAGGAATGTCACATCACACAAGCCCAAGTTTAATTGAAGTGTGGACATACCTGTGACCCGTCCATGCCCAGGGTAGCCCACTGATAATGCCAGGGTCAGGGCAGGTTGTAAAAGGAGAGCAGATTCTCCCAGCACTGGTGGATGACACTGCAGTCAGACTTCCCAACCAGCCACAAACAGCACTTCTGATTCCCCCACACTTGTTATCAAGAAGCCACTGTGCAAATACACACAGCCCCCTTTACTGCATTTCAGTCTCTGGCTCCCAAACTGACACTAGGTCCAGGAAAGAGACCAGTCATTTAAACTCTATGCTCTTTACTCAAAAGATTCCCTCTGATCCCAAAGGACCAGCGACAGTACCAGTTCACTATAAGTTTGGATCTTACCCAAAATACCACGCTGCCAGCCAATCCTTCAGTAACTAAAGCTAAAGGTTTATTATAAAAAGAAAAACAAACAATAAGAGAAATGTTAAAGGATCAAAGCAATCAAATACATACAAATGATTTAAAAGTCCATATAAATCAGGTTTCTAGAACAATTGTGGAGTTGCAGGCTTGTATAGTGCCTCTGGTATACATCCAGTACCTGGATGGGTCTAAGTCCTTCAGTTCAGTTGCAAAGTGTGTTGATCCAGAGGTGTGTCCGCAGCTGGACAGGAACAAAGACCAAGTGGTTTCTGTGGTTTGATCTTATATACCCTCTGCCTCTGGCCATGCGGCTTGTGGAACTTTACAGGAACCAAAATGGAGTCCATAGTCAAATGGGTCAATCCTGGTAATTCTTCAGGTATGCCTGTGGTTCCTTTCTGGGCCTTTTGCTTCTGTAAAGGTCTTGATGGGCCATTAAGCGGCTATTGTCCTGCGGCCTCTCTGTCTGGGGTGTGTCTTCTACAGCACAGTTTGAAATACAGGTATATCAAAGGTCTCCATAACTTCCCTCACACATATCACACATGAACACAAATATTATCTTCTTACTCAGCACATTATAATCGTTCTGACAGTACCTGACATGGCATATCTTACATGCATCGTTATGATTTTGACATATTAATGTCAAACAACACAAATGCTCTCCCCCCCAAATCCAGTCCGCATGACAATACCCACCCACGGTTGTAGATTCTAGATACTTTGTGATCAGTGTGGATACCAGGGAGACACGGGACGCCCGATTTGCGGATCAATAAGGTTTAATGTGCAAGGTTTTCTATAAATATACTAGATAGATACAAAGCCTAAAAATTAACTACAATATATCATACTCACTAAGCCTGGAGAGCTAAGCAGTTACTCAGAAGGCTGTACACAGGAACGGCTTTCTTCAGGGGCCCCACCAGGGAGTCAGTGGCCTCTAGTCCAACCAGCAGCACCTCCAACGGAGTCAGGTGTTGATGGGGCACCCTCTTTTGTTTAAGTAATGACTCTTATACCCTTCCATAAACAGCCTTCACCTAATTATCTCTCTCATTATAATATATGCTAATTACTTACATTGGGTTTCACCTTTAACTACATTCCATTCTCACCATAATAATGGGGGTCGTCTAAACAACATCTGGTGATAGGAGGGGCGGAGTAAAAGTATGCCTGTTGGCAATAAAACAGTGTACCCCCAGACATTCAAGGATAACTTGTTGTTCCCATCGCCATTATCTATGTGCAGCTGCAAGCAATACAGTATCTGTATTTTGTCTTATAATGTGCCGTGGTATGCAGAAACTGAGATATCTATAAGGTTATTCAGTCTGTGACAACTGGAAGATGTCATGCTACGGGGGTCAGAATAGCCAACCAAGCAACTGAAGCTATGCTAGGCCTGTAGGACAGTGATCAAGCAACTCAAATTGTACTGGGCCTCCAACAACGGTAAGTCCATGGTTTCCATGCAGATCTAGCTTCCTACTGAGCCTAGAGAAGGCAGTCCCAGAATCTGTCACCAGCCTCCTGAGCCTTCCAATCTCTGCAAATGCTATTTTGTTGCATCTGGTTTTGTTTAATCTCCTCTCCAGGCATTGGAGGACAAGGTATTCCCCACCTCTTGTGTTTGCCATTGTCCATTGCAGACCCAGGGGGAAGATTTTACCTGCCATTTCTAACTGTTTGGGGAAATACAAAATATAAAGCAAGATGAAGAAACAGGTTTAGGGGAAAAGAAATTCCTGTCTGGAGAATAGACGACTTACATCTCTCGGGTAGGTGGGTAGAGAGGGGTTGTCCGTCCATTGGCAATGTTCCCTGTGCCGGGTCATGCCCCACAGCTCCATTCAGCCCCATGCTCCCTGGGGCTTGTCTGGTATTTATACCTCAGAGAATATTTTTCCTGAAACCACAAAAATTGGAAAGGAGACATGAATGAAGCGGCAGCAATCACTCTCAGCAGGAAACAAGCTAGGAACATGGTGTCATTGAAAAGTAGGTAAGCCGTGCCATCCAATTCCCCCACCCTCCCTGAAAAACAAGGATTTGGCAGGACAAAGCGAAACAGACATCATCCCTCCACCACCTCATGTACCGGCATTTGTATGTAAAAAGAATACCGTAGCATTCGGTAGAATAGAAAGGCAGCTGCCACAAAAACATTTCAGTGAATATCCATTTAGACGAAAGTCAGCTAGGGCCCCTGAGATTTTCAAAAGGTAGCTGGAGAGGCTATCCTCCGTTTACATAAAGAACGGAAGCTACAGGTATTCTTTACAACATACACAAGGCCTCAGTGATGGTTAAATACACAACTGCAGCATTCTTAATTCATCCTGCCTTTATTATATACTTCTGGGGAATGTTTATAGAATCCACTTATTGGAAAAAGCTCTCTAAGAAAGTTATAAAGTAAGAACTACTCAAGGTCAGGGTGATGTAATGACAGATGCTGTAGAAACATCATAAATTACAGTCCCTAGCCCCAGCCAGATACTAGGGCTACTAGAGGGGGACAGTGGGGCACTATTAAGATCAGGGAGTCTTTGAGGCACCATTTTGACAATGAGCACAAGTAACGTGTCTTTCTATAAAGCATTCTGCCATGCTTTGTTAACTTGCTGCCTTGCATGAAAATTTTGATGATTAAATCATGGTCAGGAATCAAATGTTCCATTTGCCACTGTGTATTAACTCCAGCACCAGCTACCACGTGTAGAAGACAAATAAAGATTATTTCAGAGAGTATGTTTTTATTAAATACCAGTTAACAACATACAGAAAACAATTGGCGGAAAGGGAAACAACAGTGAAGGGCAGTCCCCTGAAAGAGGCTCTTATAGCTAGGTGTATCTCCAGCTATCATTTTGGAATCTGTCTGAAATGGGTGGAGTGAAGGGGATATTGTGAGGGGCTGGAAAGATGCAAGGAATGTATGGGTGGAGTTTGGGGAGGGTATAAGCAAGCAGATCTGTATCAGATGAGAGGGAGGGGAAGCGGGTAATGAGCATGCATGTGTGTTCTGCTTACAGCACAATTAGGGACCTCAACATTTCTGTTTTCATTCACTCCTAGCCCTGTAAAATTCACTCCTGGCTCTTGCCTCTCCTGCCTATTTTTTTATTTTCTTTTACAGTCTCTCTCCACAGCCTGGGTTCTTGTTTTTTGGTATATGAATATTAGAGCATCTCTTGAAACATGTCCTCCTTGTTCCTCCTCAGTCGCTTCCTTATCTGGCGGAGGTGCTGTGCCGGTGCGTAGAGGGTTCCACTAAAGGCCACATCTGCGGAAGCACAAGAAACAAGCAGAAACAAGATGATTAGTGCACTCATAGCATCAAATCATTATAGTAAACACACCTCTTTCTCACTATCCCTTAGCAAGCACAGAGTTTGGTGAATGCCCTAACCCTGGTGAGTTTGGCCCAGGGGGTGGATGTGGAAGATGGGGAAAAGGTCCTTGGTGATTTTCTAAGGGGATCACTGTAATTAACTAGGGACTTCATTGTAAATTCTGCCACCATTTTCCACAGGCGGGAGCCATTCAAGCCGATATCTCACTCTTGAGGGCAAGCAAGGGCGCATCTCCTGCATCTGTGTGGCTTCAAAACCAGGTCCCTGTGGTGCTCATCTTTGTGCCACTTCAATCCCTGCACAAGTAATTGCTGTTTGGACCTGGAAAGTTTCCTACAACGGGGGGAGGAACAAAACAACTCTGCTAAGGAACCTTCAGCAAAGGATTGGCAAGTACCTCCAGGTAAGTTTCCTAGCAATCTCTCTGGAGGATTCCCATGAAATCTTGGTGTGCATTAACACACTACACCAGGGGTGTCAAACTCACTTCCTATGGCGGGCCACATTTAAATTAAATTCAGTTCAAGGGGGCCACGCATACCATAAACACCTAAAACACATACACTAAAACACCTCATACTCTACTCTACTTCACAAACTCTACTCTCCGCCGAGAAATCTCCCCGCAGGGTGAAATTCGGCGGTAGAGTAGGAGAGTGGGACTCTCAGCAGGGACTCACCGGTGCTCGCAGACATCACTCTCCGCCGTGAAATCTCCCTGCAGGGTGAAATTCGGCAGCAGAGTAGGAGACTCCGACGGCCTTTTCCTTTTTGAGATGAGATCTCGTGGTAGCATGCGCTAACGCGAGATCTCGCACACTTTTACTGAGCTCGGCTCAGAAAAAACTGCCGGCCCGGATAACACAAAGCGGCAGGTCGGATTCGGCCCGTGGGCCGGATAACACAAGCCGGCGGGACGGATTCAGCCCGCAGGCCTTGTGTTTGACACCTGTGTACTACACTGTTCCACCACACTGCATAGATGCACAGGGGAATGTGAAGCACATGCATACACAGCTAATCTTGTACATTTGAATCCTTCACCCACTTCTAGCATGTAACAAAACGAAGAACAGCCCTACCTCATGTAAATGAGCAGCATCAACTCAAAGATCATTTACACAGGCTCCCCTCTCCTGCATCATTCATGTTCTGGGACTGGCTCAAACTCTTCTGGGTTGAGAAGAGGTCCTGGCTCATCATGGTACTGGATGACCCCATCGCCTGTCCAATCTCGTACTCCATCTCAACCTTCCCGTCCACCACTTGATCCTCAGGGTTGATTCCTCTGTCTGCTGTCTCCAGCACGCACATCCCCAACTGAAGTATCTGCAGAGCTTTTTTGGCCATGGAGGTGGGGTTGCCAGAGGATGGAGTCCAGCTCTTTATAGAAGCAGCAGGTCTTCAGCACAGCACGTGAGCAATGATTTGACTACCTTTCCTTATGGTATGCCTGCGTCAACAACTTTATGTTTGCATGGCACTGGTGCATGTCCCATTCATAGCCCTTCTCCAACATGCCACGAGAAATTTGACTGTAGGTATCCAAGTTCCTACAGCTGGAGCAGAGCTGGGACTGCACACCCTCCTCTCCCCACAGTCAGCAGATCTAACAACTCAGGTGTGCTCCAAGTGGGAGAGCATTTTCTGTGTGGAGTCACCAATGGCAGCTGGGAAGATGTGATGTGAGCTCTCCACACCAAGCAAACAGGAAGTGAAATTTCAAAAATTCTTGGGCCTTTAAAGAGGGAGGACAGATACCTGCGTACTTGGGTGCAGAGCAGCAGAGTTCAGACTACTGACCAGAGAAGTTAGGATAGGCATTGTGGGACACCTTCTGGAGGCCATTTACAGCAACATAACTAAGTGCAGCATCTACCCGGACATTTTGTCAATCTCACTTTGCAGCAAAAATCTCTACGCCTCTTGTCGAGGTGGTTTTAGTTTGTCAGCAGAGTAGGAGAGTTTTGTCAGCAGCAGAAGTGTGTACACCTACACTCTTTTGTTGGCAAAAGTGGACCCTTGATGACAAAGGCCTTGTCCACACTACAGAGTTAAGCATACAATTTGAACGGTTGTTTTTAATTGTTTTCATTTTAATAAACAAGCACAGATATTAATCACAAACAGGGCACCTGCATAGCCATCTCTTATAAAAATGCTGGCTTTCAAATTAATTTATGCAGCAGTTAACACTTGGCTATATTTGAATGGGTTGAATCAATGAGAACTAACACATTACCTCCATATAAGAAATGGCTCCATTTGTAAATGGATTTTAATTTGAGATATTACAAATACTGCCTCAAATTCCCCTCAAAAAGAGAGAAATCCACATTATCAGATTAAATTTCAGACATTCACTGCTTGTAGTACCAGCAGTGGAGTAGATTATGCATGGCTGTATTCAATACAAGATATTGCTATTCCATACACACTTCATAACATGGCAATAGATATGGCTTTAATTTTAAATGTTTTATTTAATGTGCCCTTATGATTTAGGAATATCCTTACTCTAGATTGTTCTCTTTAGCTGGTATCAAGGCATGATTTATCAAGTCTGCCTACAATGCTCAGCATTGCAAGAGACAAACTTTAAACCAATGCACTAAATTTAGGCTACAGCCTTGCTGCCAACATGAATAATGTGTGCCCAACTCCTCTTGCAGAAAGGACTGAAATAAATGACACGGTATTTTCCATCTCCTCAAAACACAGTAGACTGAGCACTGTACTTCCAGTCACATGTTCATGGTTTTGGAGGTGGAGGGAGGCTGGGGCGGAATTTGAACTAGAGCTAAGTAAACCTGCAATATTTTGCTTACTTTCCTATGCAAAAGTGAATATAGTATCTTGCACTGGTATTCAGCTTTTACTTTATTTATCAATATTGGCAATAACTTACTCAGTAACTTTACATAAACAAGAACCCGTTATTTCCAGGTTTGAACATACGAGAAGGTACATCTTCACCACACTCAGACACCCACGGCTGGCCCATGCCAGCTGACTCAGGCTTACAGGGCTTGGGCTGCAGGGCCGTTCAATTGTGGTATAGACGCTGCATCTCGGGCTGGGACCCTCCCAACAAACAGGGTTCTAGCGCCCAGACTCCAGCGTGAGCTCAGACACACACAACCACACAGCCCAAGCCCTGTGAGCTGAATCAGCTGCCACGGGCCAGCCGTGGGTGTCTAATTGCAGTGTCGACATGCCCAGAGGGTCCAGTCACATCTCCATAGTACAGGTGGAATTAAGTTGAGTATTTAAAGCAAGGATGCCACCCCTTTGGGTATGAACATTACAATGCATTCTCCTCAACCAGCAAGTACTTGGAGTGCTGAACTAATTTTCATTGGAGTGGCTCAGGCTGCAGGGTTGTTTCCTTGCAGTGTAGTCCTCTGGGCTGCATCCTGACCTCTGGGGACCCTCCAACCTCACAGGATCCTAGAGCCCAGGCTCCAGCCTGAGCCCAGAAGTCTATCCTGCAATGAAACAGTCCCTGAGCTTGAGCCCAAGTAGGCTGGCACAGGCCAGCCACAGGTTTTGCATTACCATGTAGACATACCCTACCAGGTTTGGATCGCTAACTTGAATTCCTGTGGTTATGATGCTTGTTTTTCAGATAATTAGAAATAAAAACCATTGACAGAATATTGTGAACTCTAGTTTAGCATAGTTGTGTGTCTAGGAATATAAATCTAATGTATACAGATTAATTCTTTACCTACATATTTCTGAGAGCTGAGAGAAAAATCACTCAAATTAAAAGAATCTTATAAGCATTTTCCTAAGAACAATCAACCTGTGACTCATTTAGCTTCACAGATGGAATAAATGTAAAACCTTATAAAAACCCAACTATTATGGAAAAATCTGGTTAAATGGATTATCAAATCTTCTCTTTCTAGAAGTGGATTCTTGTCCAACTGTAGCATTTGCTGGAACCAAACTGGATTCTGAAAATGTTTTCATTTGATCATAGTCACTAAAATGTTTATGTTCTCCTAGACTCCCACAAATTTGGCTGGACATAAGTATGCAATTTGTGCCCTAATATGTGTTAATAAAGATTACACATATATAATATGTGTTAATAAAGATAATTTTTGCAGACCAATTTGTGATTGCCAAGATAAACCAAGGTTGGAGCAGGAGGGAAGTAAACCTTATTGTTTGTTTGAAGCAACGTTTTTCTCTCTCATTTGCAATGAAATATTAACTAAGTCTAGTATGGAGAAGTACTATGATATTTTGAGAACTATCTCCAGAGGAAGCTAAAGCTTGATTCACTGAATTAGTAACAGATGTACAAGAAGGGTTCTAGTCTCACTGTTCACCCCCTTTTCCAGATCATTTATGAATATGTTTTACAGCACTGGCCCCAGTACAGATTTCAGGAACACCACTATTTACCTCTCTCCATTCTGAAAACTGACCATTTATTCCTACACTTTGTTTCCATGTCTCACTGATCCATGAGAGGACCTTCACTCTTATCTTAAGACTGCTTGCTTTACTTAAGAGCCTTTGGTGAGGGACCTTGTCAAAGTCTCTCTCATACCCAAAATATATTGATTACAACTTAATGAAAAGTTAGAGCAAAACATCAACTGTGATCAATAAGTTAATAAAGGTTAATAAAAATTCGAAGCTATATTTTTTAAGTCTAATAGTAAGAGAATGACTGTTTTACAAACTATTTTCCTGCCAGTTAGTTGAAGGGTCATGAGTTTGGGAACCTGCACCATTTTAGAGAAAAAAGGAATTACACACAATAGTGAACTTGGGATTTTTGTATCAAGACAAGTTGTAAAACTTTTGCAAGCCCTACAGCTACCCTATCTCTTTGTTAATTTATCAATTTTCAAACTGGACAAGTATCCATCTAATATAGGTCATGGCTACCCCAAAAGTTACTTCAATATACTAAAAATCTGAACAGTTTCTCTGTGCACCATCTCTTGAGCCACATATTAATCTTTTCCTGTCATTTAACATCTTTACCTGGAAGGGAAACCATTCAAAAGACGCTACCCTAAATGTTCTCTTAATGACATTATCCCTATTGTCACTATTCTCAAAATGGACCACAGCAATTAGATCATCCACTACCCCAGCTAATAAGCCAACTATCACAAAATTTAAAAAACCCAAAACAAAAACATAACTGCTCTGCCAACCCACTAAGTAAACAACCAGCCATATGATTTCCTGGGTCTCACTAGAACAAAGCTTTCCACTTTTATCTCAGTACAAAGAATCTCATCACCACTATCTGTTGGCTAAGCCATTTTTTTCTTTCCGTTTCAAAAGGGTAGATTTGACCCAATTCCTTTCTGGTCCAAACCTTTATCAAACTCTTTCCTCCATTCCTTTCCTCCATGGTCTGATGCAAAAAAAAATCACATGCTGACTCGGGTGGCTAATATTTGTGCCAACTTCAGTCATCACATTTTTGATCCACCATAGCCCAGCTACCAGTGCTTATTTTATGGGTTAATTCACCTATCACTTCCTGTGCCGTTGCACCCTCTGTCATAAGCTCCTTGGTTTCTTCCTGTGTAGGTCGCTAATAGTATTACACTGACCACAGATCAATTGTCAAAACTAGCCCGATAAATCCATTCAATAGTTGCACTATTCTAGTCCCACTCCATGTTGTAATTGAACTAATGCCTCCTCCACAAGACCATCTCCCCTAAATTGGTGATTACTAATACAAACACTCATTTGGGCTCCTTCTGTAGCCTGATAGGGATTTACACATAGAAAAATCTAGACTCCACGTGCAGCTATGCTATTTATTGGATAGACATGCAAAATACTTTCACCGGTACGAGTCCCAATCTTCCCATTTAAGTCAACAGCAAGACTGTCATTAATTTCAATAAACCATTTAACAGTGCTCCGTTTGCACCTACTGTAATTCTGGTCCAGCCCAGTGCAATAATATCCATGGTTATTTGCCTTTATATTAACTTCAGTTTACTACTACCCCCAAATTTTCAACATGCCACACAGTTCTAAATAGACAACACATAACTGCTCTGCAGAAACTGACAAGAGGCCAGCTAAAGGTTTTGAAAGCTGGGTAGAGGTCAGGTGGTGGTGGCCCATTACACAGCCTTTTGCTGATTCCCTACTGGACTGATACCATGGCATTTCTCATAGAGAATGTTGACCTCTCTGCCTACAGGTTGGCAAGTTATTTTCTTCCACTGAGACTTCCATTGGTTGCTTTCACTCCCTAATTAAAAGGTAGACTTTTAAGGTGCACTAAACACTCTATGGAAAGCCACACAAAATACAAATGTTCAATATAATACAGTTCAACCTCTCCCCAGGGTCCTTATTTGAGCTAGTGCTTTGCTGGGTTAGGCCCCAATTTAATTGTTTGAATTACAGTAGCACTTTTGGCATGAATCACAGCCTTTGTGCTAGGCATCGTACACAAACTCTCTCACCCCCGAAGACCTTATAATCCAAGTAGACTTCAGTGGAATACTTAAAATTAAGCAAATACTTATTTGTGTTGCTGGATCAGTTTCAGTTGCCAACATTGCATGTATATCTTCCTAGGTTCAAGAGTGTCTATGTTTCTTCACTTCCCTCTCTTTAATTTAACTTCACTTTAATTTGAGTTTAAACTCTTTTCTCACATTCACTGTGAATTCAAAACTTGCTCAAAGGTGGTCCCATTTAATTTTCAGAGACTGGTCATTTAAGAAGTTGTATGATAAAAGTGGAAGTTATCCTCAACTGATGAAACCATGCAGTCTGCTGATAAAAGATTTTAAAAATTTATGATAGGATAATTAAAGCCCATTTATCTTGACACAAATTTAATGAAAAACAAAACTGAGTAAAAACCTACAAAATTTTGCAAACGGGAAATTTATAGTGTTAATATGGGTAGACTATTATAATTCCTTCCATCAAATCATGTTTCAGAAGCCAGTTAGACACACTGCCAAGGTCAGTCAGTTTTAAGTAATCTTCCAACCCTTATGTTATCAACATACAAGGAAGCTGCTAGTGTATGCTTTCACTCAGTGAAATCTCAACTTTGCCCACATCCTCCTGTGTCACAATGTACTGCAATGTTCAATCTGTTTGACATTTCATCTGCCTATTTTCTATTTACTGGATGTAATGAGAATACAATGTGACTACCTTAGATGAACTGCAAATACAGCTGGGTGAATAATGAAAAGCAGTAACTCAGGATCATTTATTTGTATTCAAGACCTTTTATTCACTTACAGTAATCAGATAACTTTTGTTGGCAAGACTATTCAAACGTGTATTTGCAAGATTATTGGCACCAGAAGGTGCCAACTGATGCAGGTATCTTAGCACCACTTGTGACTTAAAGCTCTTCTCCCGTTTCTGAACGTTAGTCATTAAATGGGGGAGCAAAAACAATATAAAAACAGGTCAGTGCACACACAGCAGAGTGAATTAAGAATAGCAGGTCCATAAGAAACAATGGCTAGAGCACTTGTCACTGGAATTGGCTGCCATAACACATTGAACAAAAATAAATTTGTAAAAGGGAGGACAACCCTAAATGCAGGAGGAGGCTAAATTCAAAGAAGTTCTGGGCTCTAGATAGCTTTGTCAGTTCTAGCTACAAAATATAGACTGCAGTTGTTCCTGCTGCAGTCACACTCCCCCTCCCCTGATTCTGTTTCCTTACTAACACACCCTCCAGCATATCCCTTAGCTAGGGAATTATGAGGAATCCGTCACTAATCATGCGTATCCCTCTGAAGGTTCCATCTTCAGACCCCTTCTCTTTGGAGTGAACCTGCCAAAGAAAACAGTTGACCTTCCTACTGTGCACAGCTTTGATCACAGGACCTACCTTTAGATTTCGTGGAGTGTCCCCAAGAGGATTCTTGGCATCCCACCAGATCTTGAGACCAACCTTCACTGCTTCAGGAGAAACAAGAGCCCAGAGTGAGCTCCATCTGGCTGACTCTTCCATCTGCACAAACTCAAGCATCTGCCCACATGGAGCTCATGATGTGTTGGGGCCTTAGTCGACATGCTACAGTTAGCAAAGCAAGCTATTTACAGTGGACTCAAAACTTGGAATGAACATTTCAAACTTTTTAGAGGCTTGGAGAAAATTTACAATGATTGGATCTCTGCAAGTTTTAGCACCAAATGAAAATCCAGATTGAAGAAAGCAAGCTTCTCCATTTCCATGGATGGTAAATTAGTATGGATTACAATAGCATCTGCAAGATCTTTCAAAGTATGAGTTGATCATTGGCTGGGTCTAGGAACACTTCTCCCACCTATACCTCCCATGTTTTAATATTACCCAGGTGGGGAGGCAGCAGAGGAAAAGAACAGGTTGCACCTACTTCTACAGCATATAATACTGGCAACTTGATCCCCAGCTCCTGTGTAGGGACTATGACTAGTTTTATATGCCAACCTTGACATTCACTGCTCAATATTGTGTTAAAATATTGTGTTAAAATTTTGAGTAGCACTAATACTGATTAAAATTTTTAAATGGATAAAAGGTTTTTATAGCCAAGCAATTTAGTAAAAACTTTGCAAGCCAAGTGCAGTAGATTATAGAATGGCATCAGAACTTTATGAATGAAAGTCAACACTCATGCCTGTAATACCAGAAATCTGCTATTTCAGTAACCAGGAAAATATAAGACACTGCAAAGCAATTCACTCCATGGCAGTTACTGTACTTATTAGGTCAAAGTTACTTGTTCTTTGGCCTGAAGCTTTAACAAAGCCTATGATGTGCTATTAATGCTTGGTCTTGCTATAATCAGTTAGTATTGTGGAGTCAGGAGGAGCTTACTGCTTTATGCCTTGCTAGGCCTGTCCCCCACCCCCTTTTTAAGACTGGTTTCTGAGCATTTCATCTTAGGAAAGCCAAGCCCTTTATTGAAAAAATAAGATCATGTTTATTTTTATTTACAATCATTTAAATAAGACTGTCACTGATCAGCACTGTTTTCCAGGTTACTGAATTTCATACAACACGTTGCCTTACAAGGCAATTTTGTGAATTACTCTGTACATAGAAATGGGAATTTATTCCTGTTTTCAGAAACAGACATCAATAACACAAAGAAAAAATCCAGGGAGTCAAGATAGTGTCATGGAATGAATATCCTTTAATAAGATTCTTGTTCTGAGAAAACAATAAATACATCAAACAAAGGCAGTACGTATCAGCCTTGTTTCGTCAGATACATTTGTAATATAGCATGATGTCAACTGGCAGATTTGTCAGAGGTTGTTTCACAAACATTAACTTTTACTAGGTGACAGCACCAGAGGATAACAGGAAGGAAGTCTACACATTAGCAGGAGGCAAATAGTGTGATCAAGAAGGTTTGCTTATTTTCCATTTAAGATGTATATACTCCAGCTATACCCAGGAAGGAAGAATTGCAACATACAGTTCAAAATGTTTAGCTTCGTGCCGTGGCTGTTGAAGGTTGTTCTGACTGTAACTGCTTCCCAAGATACTCCCTGAAAGACACAATATAATAAAGTTGGATTGGGAAAGACTCCCCTGCAGAACGTCTTAAGTAAAGTGAAGAGAGAGAAACAATGCTCTTATATTTAAACTTTTTCATGGAAGAACAGTGACTAGCGATGCTGGGTGCCCAACTTGAGATACCTGGAACGAGAACTTCATTTTCAAAGGGTGGTTGCTCAGCAATTCTTGAAGCTCAAGTAAAAGATTTCAATTTGAGCCTCTCCCCCCGCTGCACCCCACAAAAGTAATTTGAGGTCGCTAGTCACTTTCAAAAATATTGGCCAGTGTTCTAGCTCATCCATAACTACTGTAACTTTGCTCACTGCCCTGGTGGTAAAATATTTAAAGGATTATTCATCCTGTAGTGTAACTCCTAGTAGAGTTAATATGCAGACAGACAGTATAGACCTGTCGGTTAGCAAAACCTCACAAAAATAAGAGGTGGAAAAGACCTATTAGATCCAGTCAGGTTCATTCCCTACCAAGGGTCTCTTGTATTAACCATGTTTTCTCCAGGCCAGTTTAAAAATATATATTTTTTTCTTTTTAAACACACCAGTCCTGTATAAACCTGGAATTAAATTAACATCCAGAATCTTCAGGATTACCAAGATTTTTGAATCGGTTGATTTCATCCTTCACACAAATAATGAAGTATTTGTCTTATGAAATTGCCCTATCTAATTAATCCAATTTCAAAGTAGCTTTCAGGTCATCACTGCAATGCAATGCCAATAAATTATACAAAGAAGGATGTGAATTATACATGATACCAAGGGCCTAATCCTACAAAGTATTGCTAAGTACTCATGCCACATTGTTCTTCCAGGGGAAGCTGAGAGAGCTCAGTACCCCACAGGATCAGGTCCTCAGAAAGTGTGGGAAGAGAGACTTTTAAAAGCAGAGTGTGGCATGCTATTGAAAATAGGCCAGTACAATTCTTTCAATTCATCAGTTGGAGCAGGAGGCTTCGTAAGTTGTGAAGTAGAGGAGCCATTTTCCCCACCTACGGCACAGCTACTATGACATTTTGCTGCAGGAGCACAGAAGTCTACAAGAGGAAGACGGAGGCATCTAGCCACAGCAAGCCACCTTGGGAAAAGACACTCAACCAAATTAATGTGACTCGTTTCAGACTGTAAGGTTACCTGCTGTATTTCAGATCACCATTGACAGCCCATTTTATTATCCACTTCTCTGGCCCAACCTTACAAGTGCTGCAGAAAAATGGTTTTCAAAATCTTCAGAAATGAAGTTAAAAAGGGAACAAGTAAAAAACGTGCATTTTTCAATATCACAAGACATTCTGTTAAATGCAAGTATGAAAACTTTTACATAACTGTCTTATAGTATGGATGTCCTTCCTAAGTGCCACCAAATCTCCAAAGAGAAGATCAGTGATCATCTCCCTTACCCCATGTTATGAATAAAATTCAGTTTAATTCTAGCATCTTATTAGTAAAAATGATATTCAACTTCACATGCCTTTATTTTCTACAGCATAGATAAAGCTCGGCACCAATGCTGCATTCAACTCACAACTGTGTACTTTCCCACACCCAGTCTTCAAATTAAATGACAAGACCAAAGTGTCCACAAAATGTAATTTTAAGCCTTGCACTCCAGTAGCAGTAAAAACTTAATCTTTAATATAATTTGAATGCCTTAAAAACGTAACACTCTATGTTAGTGCGTATTAATTTTCAAATAGTTACCAGTGTGTGTTAAGGAAAAGCACCTAGAACCTGAGGCCCCAACTGTCAACTGCTGCCGTAGGATCGTAATACCATAGTGCAGTGGTTCCCAACTTGTGGTCCACAGACCCCTGTAGTCCACAAGGCTATTACAGGGGGTACACGGAAAAGGAAAATAACATCCTCACCAAGGAAATGTACAAATTTTAAATAAAACTAGTAGCATGTGGTGGTCCGTGAAATGTTTGGAGATTGAAAATGAGACTGCACACTCGGGAAGGTTGGGAACCGCTGCCATAGAGAATACTCTAAACAGATACCAGCCCTAAGGCCTGGTAATGACATGTAGCTCCTCTCTTCAACATACTCACTTTGCTGGTACTGGGAATGGAATTAACCAGAACCTCTGGTGGTACTAGTGGTTTGTGCCACAAGGTCATGTAGGCTATACACTGCCATGCTGTTGAACTAGGGGACTACCCCAATCCTGCAGGGACTTGGAATAAGACGAGCAACTTGTGCTGTCCCTGGTGTGCAGCAGCATTGATTCTCCTCTGACCTACTCCTTAGCTCAGGCTGGGACAGCATTTACAGGCTCTGTAAATAGCTGGCCCAGGCTAGAGGACAGTGGACTAATGGTGCTGGTAGGTTCTGAGAGGCCTTCTATTTAACCATTCTCTCCCCACTTTTAGTAACCCCCTGTTCTCACTCTGCTAATTCTTAAAGTACATGTTAAAGGATGATGTGATCTAAACACACTTTTACATGATGGCCCTTCAGCATGTTGGGAGATAAACAGCAACAGTGAACTGTTATGACTCTCTTCCTGTCCATGTAAAGACATTAATGTGCAGAAGTTAGTGAAGCATAACAACAATAGACTAAGGTTCTTGGGTTAGGCAGCAAACTGTTTCAGACTGTTTAGTGCTCTTTCAAATCAACATTTTGGATGTGCTGCTTGCCCTACATAATTAATGCTGTGTTGAAGAAGAAAGCACCAACGAGCATTGCTGGAGCCCTGGGTGAAATGAGAGTAGTCAACAAGGTGAAGACTCACCAAGCATCTTCAGAAAAAACGCTTACATGGCCTATGTTCTGAGCTATGAACAAAATACTTGCATTCTTGGCAAAATACAGTCTCTGTCAATAGTTTCTGGTGGGAAGAACTGCCTTTCCTCTTGACTAGAGCTATCTGTCACAGTTTCAGGACAACTGCACCTGTCACCTCCATGTGGTCCACTCCAGGAGTGTCGAGTAAGGTCTCAGATCTCCAGCCAGCACTTGTCTCTGGGCATGGACCTTTGTCCCACTCCCTTCTGACTGGGGGCTTTAAGGTAGCAGTCTCCTGCCTTACACTATGATATCCCAGCAAGCATAGAGAGAAAGCATGTACAAACTGGTAACAGTTCCTATAAGCATGCTAGAGCCTTATCAGGGGTCACCTACCAGTCTTATGGGACCCTAGTAAGCCAAAGTCTTTCCAACCCTTCTACAAGAGTTGAGATGCCCCCTTAGAGGTACAGTCCATTTGCTGAATCAAAACGAAGGCTCTGTGTCAATCCAAGCTTAGCTTATTATACCAAAAGACCCTTCTCTGTTAAAGTCCTTGGAAAACCCAGTATATGCAAACATCCTAGAGGATGGGACATCTCTGGAGTTGTTTGCAGTCTCCAGGGTAATCACCCCCACTGTTTTTAGTTCCTGGAGGAGCTGTGGGAACCCTCCCCCATAGAAAACACAATCATACATAAACCATTCATAAATTTAATACAATGAACTCCAAAGATACTGTATGGAATTGCGATATCTGTCATACTATGTATGACCATACATACCACCACCACATAAATTGTGTCAGAAGGCTATAGTGATGGAAATATTCTCTCTCACAAAAAGAGCAAATAGGTGGCAAGCCAAGTGTTTAGTAGTATCACCCATAAAGGATCTTGCAATGTTTCCTTTCACTAGTAAGAGTGTGTGTGTGTGGGGAAATTAATTCCCACAAGCCAGCATTCGGATATCATGGAATATGTCTGCACGAAATGCTTAATTGATTAACAGAAAATGTAAGGCAGCAAGTTGTACTAGCAAACACACAAGATAGGTTGAACTCCTGAGAGGTCTACAACCTTCCAAGTAACAGCTTTAATATTGCAACATCATATCAAAACTATTTCAGTACCTAGCCCATACTGGATTTGAAAAGCTAAGCACCTTATATCGTTGTTAGTCCAACTAGTTCTATAACAGCACTGGTGGTAACCCTACAAGTTTTGACATAAGATTATAGTACAGAGGCCCAACTAGGGTCAAAGTGTTGCAAGTTTAGTTCTTTTGCGATTGGGTGGCAGATTTAACGGAGGCAATATTCATCTACCTTGAAGTATAGCATAAACACATCCGTTAAAGTATCTAATGTGACCACTGCTGGTTAAGGTGCTTTGTTAAAATAAAACCACCTAAATGAAATTACTTTTATAAGATTTATCTTCAGCTGCACTACTGTAGGGCTGCAGAAGAGCTTTGTAACATGTTGGACAGAGATAGGAGCTTGACGGGTCTGTTCAGAACTAGTTTGATAAGCGGCACTGCTTGGCCTGGTAAACTGGCTGTGCAAGGCTGTGTGAAAGTGGTTGCGCTGCCAAAGGAGGAGGAAAGTTAGGAAGCAAGGTTCTGTGCTGTAAATTTGCCAATGCTAGCTGTACCTTAGAGCTGACATGTTATGCTGTACATAAAAGCTTGGAATGAAAGCTGCGCAACGAGACTCAGCCATGAATCCACTCAGATTGCATGGCAAGCTCCCACAGCAGCCTGCTTTGCAACACACCCTAGGGTCTCCCGGTGCTGTTTGGAGCGTAAGCCGTGATTAAAGATAAGTGCACCTAACTGGCGTGGGCGTGTTTTTATTCCTCACCTGGTATCCAGCACCTGGCAGGCAGCTGTGAGCAGCAGTGCCTGGCATAACAACTACATAACTGTATGTAAAAGGAGTAAAGCTCATCACCACATACCATGCACAACTGACCCAGACACTGGAGTTATATTGAACTCTGGTTTAAAATTTAAACAATCCTGAAAAGGACAAATAAATTAATGCTGAACGGACTGAAAGCTGTATGAAAATGAACATGGCGGCATGATGATGGCATGATTTCTTCTTAATCTTGCAAATAATTGTTAAAATACCAAATAGTTAATTATGTCTAATTGTACTCAATCCCTGAAACCATTCTACTTACTGGTTAAAACTCAGAGACTGTCTACAAAACCTGAAACACATCTCACTTTCTTGGCCCTTCATAAATTTTACAATGCAGCCCTTATGTATGCAGTATTGTTGTAGCCGTGTGAGTCCCAGGATATTAGACAGACACGGTTGGTGAGGTAATATCTGTCATTGGACCAACTTCTATTGTTGAGAAAAACAAGTTTCTGAGCTACACAGAGCTCCTCCTTGGGTCTGGGAAAGGTCCTAAGTGTCACAAGATCGAACAGATAGTTTAGCATAAGTAGTTAGCACATATCCTAAGGGACCGTTCAAGGTGAAGTAGCCCATTAACACCCTTCTAGTTTTAAAACAAAAAAGGGGGTTAGTGAGTTACAAATTGTTCTAATAAGCCATAAATCCCATGTCTTTATTAATACCATGATTTTTCATATCTAGCAAAGTTATGATTTTAAGCTCCCAGGCTCATCTTTTGAAAATGTTGTACAGGTTTCCTTTGAGGAGGAGCACTGAGAAGTCAGATATAGAGTGTTTGTTTTGTGAAAAGCGTTCACCCACAGGTGACTGGGCGTTTTTCGTCTTTTTACTGTGGGAGTTCGAGAGTATAGTGATTGTCTGGTTTCATCCACATAGTTGCTATTGGGGCATTTAGTGCACTGCAGGAGGTACACTACATATTGTGATAGGCATGTGTAAGACCCATGGATCTTGAAAGGTATGTTGCAGGGGTGTTGATTATTGTCGAAGTGGAGACCTGTCTGTCAGCAGGTTGCATCTGCTGTTCTGGCAGAGTCTGGGCCTGCTTTGAGTCTGTGTGTCCTGATCTGCGGGGAGCTTGCTTCTGATGAGCTTGGAGATGTTGGGGGGCTGTCTGGAGGAAAGATTTCTTTCCAAATGTGGCCCCATTGAATATGGGTTGTAGTTATTGGATGATACAGAGAATGAGCTCCAGAATCGGGAGGGGGGATGGTTCATGACAACTAGGGCTGTGCAGTCAGACAATTTCTGTATTGAAGGCGGTTCTTTCAAGGTATTTGAATAGCCAGTTGCATGACATGATCTACTTCTCTGGTGGCATGTCCTTGTTTGGTAAGGGAGGGTTTGGGTGTGTTAAGGTGTATATCCATTATTTCATATTCTGTGGCATCTGGTGTATTTGGGGTGGTTACTGGAACTACAAAGATCAGTATGGTGATCTAAGAGTTTCTTGTATATACCTTGAATCCAGTACAATATGTTATGTTAGGCACATGGAAGCATTTTAGCTTTATTTTTCTTGAACCATTTCTGATTTTATGCCTCATTACTTGTACTCATTTAAAACCTCTCTCTCTCTGTAGGTGAATAAATTTATTTTATTCTTTAATTAAAATCAATCCAGTATTGTGAATGGCTTGGGTAACTTGATTTAGGGTGGGAAGCTGTTATGGGTTGTTTCCTTAGAGAGACGACAGACTTAACATAGATGTATGCAGCATTGTTGTAGCTCTATAGGACCCAGGATATTAGAGAGACCAGGTGGGCAAGGTAATGTCTTTTACTGGACCAACTGCTGTTGGTGAGAGAGAGAGGCTTTCAACCCATCCTACACAGGAGCTCTGTGTAAGCTTGAACACTTGTCTCTCACCAACAGCAGTTGGTTCAAAAAAAGCCATTACCTCACCCCACCTTGCCTGTCTCATGATTAGGATATCTGATTTTAATTCAGCTAAAAGAAATTGTGAATTATGCATTAGCAATTTATTTTATTTCAGGCTTTTTATTTCTAGAATAAAAACAAGTTTCTGGGAGATATTCAAAAGCTAACACTTCCTCCAAGAAGTTAAGAAAATTAAATATACATTTCTAACTCAAAGATAAGCATCTGTTGCATCTTCTATATCAGTGTTTCCCAACCAGTGTGCCAAGGAATTTCTTGAAAAACTACTTGAGTTCTGAGTTGGCTCATGAATATCCATGAGTTCATTTGGAGACTATCTGGTGGTGTGCCTCAACATAATGAAAAGGTATCAAGGTGTGCCATGGCAGAGAAGAGTTTGGGAACCACTGGTCTATATGTTCTAATTTGTTCTGCCTACAGTACTGTCATTTTTATTTCATGTTTTCACTTGAGGGGCTCTGGCTGAAACAGAGTGCAGGTAGATTCTTTGTTGTGGTGATGGCAGTACATGCTTCCTGGCTATTTGAGGAAGAATTCATGGCACTGATTCAGGGCTCATTTAATTCAATGGGAGTACTTCCCCTGAATTCATTGGGGGCTGTATCAGGCACTATTTACAAACTGACAATCTGACTTGAAAATTTGAACTACGGGCCTTTTGACTGTGAAGTTGCACAATGTCAGCAGCAAATAAACCAAGAGAGACAACAGCCTGGCATGCTTAAAACAAAAAAACAGAATCCCAAGCGCATTATGTTTAACTCTGATTTAGGAGTTGGGTTCCAGAGGCTGAGCGGAAAAAATGGTAGAGGATTTAAGAGGGCAGGCTTAGGAGTTTAACCCTAAAAAACCCAAACCCTTATTTTCTTATACCCACTTCAATAGCTTTGTCTCTCCATAAGGAATCAGAAAGATTAAACAGCAAGAGGGCTGAAATTAGGTTTTGGTTGGTTGCTGATCCGCACATGTATTGTGCATCTAAACTCCAATTTATTACCTGTAAAGAACAGATCATCAATGTACAGCTTTTCAAACAGTATCTAAACGACACTCCAATAAGAAGATTTTGGACAGAGACATAATAGGTAATTCATAACTCACTTTAGTAGACTGGGGTTTTGTTAAGTAAAAGGCAGTGGTTTCCTTTGACAGAGAGTACTAGGAAATAAAAATATATTGACATTTTTGTACTTGATTGTGTGTCTAATGAATAAATCCAATCCAAAGTTTGATCCTGCTAGAGAAGTAAGAGTATGAATTTGAAAAGTTGGTACAAATGCAACTCTTCACCTTTTGAACAACTAAAATCTGATCCGAATATACAGAACACAACGATGAAGGACATAGCCAAGACACAGTGTACCCAACTAACTACAAAAGATAAGTAAACATTAGGTGACCTTTAAAAAGATAAGAAGTCAAACGATTTTAACAGGAAGTACATTTTGAAGGCTGTTACTGCACATACATCAGCCTATTTGACTCTCACTACTTGTTGCTATTTACAGTGCGAGGCTGATTTTATTAAATGTACTCAGAAATATAACATGTATACCGATGGTTGTAACGGCAGCCTAACTACATAGAACGGTCTCTAAAAAGCTGATAAGGGTTGCATTATTGCAGAATAACTCCACAGCTGTAAACGAATCTCCAGAATGTTCTGAATAAATAGTCATTAACTGCAGCAAAGTAAAGTTAGGAAAACAGAGTTCAGTAATGTAGGAAAGAAAAAACAGGCTCAGATCAGCTTATTCTAGAAGTCTCAGAGAAGCTTTTCTTGGCCATGGGAACTAATCTTATGCTACAATATGTGCTTAGCTGTCCCCATTGAATATGCACCTCACTTTCCTGCGTACGTTATGATTTACAATGTCAGGCAATTTAACACCACCACTGTTAAGGGGGGGGGGGGGGGAAATCAACAGAAAAAGGAAGACATCTTTGCTCGAGTCCCAGAACAGAATGGTCCAGTGGTCAGGGCACAAGTCTGCCAGTGGAGAGAGTCAGATTCCATTCCATGCTCGGCCTTAGGCCTCCTGTATGACCCTGGGCATGTCACTTAGGATACAACCACACACAGTATATCTACACTGCAATCAAGAGGTGTGATTGCAGCATGAGTAGACATACTCAAGCTAGTTTTGATCAAATAGCTATAGCAATGAAGTTGCAGCAGCACAGGAGGCTGCTTGGGCTAGTCCTGCCCACCCCAGGACCCTGGGTACATAATGGAATGACTGCCACCCATGCTGTCACAGTTTCACTGCTATTGTTACTTGAGCTAGCATCTGCAATTGCAACTGCTGACTGCAGCATAGACTTATCCTTATAAGTCTGTGCCTCAATTCCTAATGTCACTTTAGAATTATTGCGAGGAAAAAAATACACTGAGGCTCTCATATACTACAATAACGGGGACCATTTGAGCACCCAAAATAGCTAGGACTGAAAAATAAAAGTGACAGTGAATCTTTGCAACAGAAACAAAACTAGAATGCACTTACAGTTAGCTGATATATCCTAAAATATAAAAAGCTGCAGATGAGACTGGACTGAGTTATAAAAATAGTCAGACAAGTCTGAATTGTTACTCTTTAGCACAACTTACAACATTTTGCAACTTTGAAGTATGTGACAATTAAGAAATGGGATATCACCGTGTTTTATGTACATAAGAAGAAAAATAATAGTGAGTGTCTGATTAAATGGGATGTATGCCAGAGCACAGAGGACAAAAAAACTAAGTAAAAAAGTTACTTGTTCAAATGCACTTTAATTATTAAATTAGCATTTGTCTTTGCTGAACCCAATATCATTAGCAGGCAGTCTACAAATTAATACTGACTGACTTAAGTCATTGGTGGTGCGGTGTTTTTTTTAATCACTTTGTAACGCAGAAATTATTAGGTTCAACAGGAATCTTGCTTTTTAGAACACTATAATGCAAGCTATTAATTACATGGTGAGAAACCTCACTTTTCATTAAAAAATTTCCTTCAAGGACACATTGTTTTCAACAGTTATGTTTTATGACACATTTAAAGTTCATCTTCCAAAGAAAGCTCCACAAAATAGGATTTGATCTTACCACACACCTGCTTAGGAAGAACAGAGCAAAATCAGTACAAGTCATTTTTCACTTGTTTCTGTAATGTATTGTTCTGCTGAAGTTTATAAATACATTAAGGATAAAGTCTCAAATTTAGTATTCCTCTAAACGGATTCCTGTCTTCCCAGTAATTTAAAAAATTCAACTTTAAACTGCATTAAAATCAGGCAACTTAGTTTACATTTGTGTTTTCGTGATAAAGAAGTCTTTATTTACCGTGCTGAACAGAAAGCAAAATACTTTTCAACATTTAAAAGCTTTAAGTTTATACAGATGGCAAAATAATTCAGGAAGGTTGAAACAAATTAGATCTGACTGACTGAATATTAATCAGACCTCTTAACATCAAGAAAAGCTTTGAAGTGCCACTTATCAGAAGTGAAATTTCATCAGAAAAATGCTACTTTGCTGTCAGCCAGCAAATGACTTTTTTGAATTACTGTGCATGGAGTTTTAAAAATGAGACATTAACTTGAAGAATAAAAATGTAAAACTAAACATGATATAGAACATACACTGCAAATGAGGAATGCAAATCAGATCTCCAGAAACATGAAAAGTGTTGTACAAGAGGTCTAGGTTTCAGGAAAGAAAACATGATCATGCACTGTGAAATTATGGGGAACACAAGCGGAATACAAATTCCAGTCACCCAAATATACATAATGCAGCTTTATAAAAAATACATTTATGTCCAAAGTGAAGACTTTAAGCATTAGTTAGTGGGGAGCAAATGTCCTGGTGACCAATTATTTCTTTGCTTAATTTGTCACATTCTGTCTAGATTCATGATCTTGAAATATTTTTAATTAATTTTATCAAAGATAGCTGTTGATCATCTTGAACTTTTCAATTAGCAAGCCACCATGTTAACTATGCATTTTATGTTTTCAATTATTGAGAAATATGATAGCATTCAAGGGGAAAATTGTGAGAAGCTGGCTAAATCGATACAGTTAAATTACCCACATATTAAGATTTGCATTATTCACCCTTTACTAAAATTAAGCCTATAGCTTCTGGTAGCATTAAATTAAATAACTGAGCTGTTCACTATTACAGATGCAAGACAACATAAGGGATGATCCTGCAGTTCATATTACAAACAGCAAGCAAGATAGAGAACATAGCGCAATGGGTGAGATTTGAAGCCAAAATCCATTCTGAGGTTAGTAGGAGTACTGACTAAAATACTGTATAATGCCATTAACTCTACAAAACAGCAGCTTATAATGGAGCATATTGCAAATTCTAGGAACGAAGTTTCAAGTCTGTCAATATTACTATGAATACTTAAATATTTTAAAAAAGGTGGGGGGCAAGCACTTGAATGTGTGTTTTGGAGAAAAAAGTAATGCAGCCCCTTCTGTTACACGTAAGAGCTGACGTATTTTCCATTTGTCACTGATGCTTGACTGGCTCTTAATAATTTAACACTCCCCCAAAACTCCCCCTTCACTATATTCATTTATTCCACACTGACCCGCCTGCGTTGCTGCTTTACCAGCTCACTGAGGTGACATCTACACTACGAGTTAGGCAGTGCGATTCCCCTGCTTGTGTTCATGTACTTATGCTTGCTGTCGGGTGTCAACAGCAGAGTAGCCACAGCAGCACAGGTAGTGGCAGTGGAGGTATGGCCGAGGCGTGCAGAGTACACACCCACCCATTTCTGGCAGGTATGTATTCTGCACGGCTCGGCCTTGCCTCCACTGATACTCCCCATGCTACTGTGGCTACACTGCTGTTTATACTCACCCTAGCTTGATAAGGGCTAGCATGAGCATACGTACACAAGCAGGGGAAAAATCACACCCCTAGCTCATAGCGTAAACATAGCCAGATTGGTGTGCTATTTTAAATCCCAGTCTGCCTCAAACTGCATTGGGAGTCAGAACCCAGAGAATGGCAGGGATTTGCTCAGAGGTCATTGGCCTGGTCTACACTGGTGGCAGTGGTCGACGGGAGATACGCAAGCTATCTCCCATCGATGTACCATGGCATCTTCACTGTGCTGTGTCGACAGGAGACGCTCTCTGGTTAACACAGCCTTTCTGCTTTCGGGGAGGTGGTTTTATCGCATCAATCAGAAAGCGCTTCCGGGATTGATCACTCAATCGATCCCGCTGCATCAATCCTCAAAACACCATCAATGTAGTTATACCCATTGATGCAGTTCAGCATTAAGGCAGAGAGATCACGGCTACAAGGTAAACAGAGCAGGGACAGAGGGGGTTGGTGGCTGTTAGCATCATAAACTAGTAAAGTTACCTAAAGATGTTGCCACTGACAAACCCAACAGAAGAAACAAAACAAACATCCATTTTCAGAAGGCTGTGCAGTACTATGGATCTGTACATCTAAGTAGAAGCTGAAAATGTTTGACATCTGCATGTGCATTTTCAGCTTATTTGCCAAACAGCTGGTCATATGTACGATCTTATATTTCCCCTAAGTGCAGAATGGAGTTGAATACATTCATGAAGAACATTAAGGGAGCCATTTCCACCTTCTATAGAGGTGAGGGAGCTTTTCCACCCTCCACTAGTTACTTAGGGGCATATGTAGAAAAAAGTAAGCAAAGCCAGGCGGTTAACAGCTTGCATGATTCACCCACCCTCAAAACCACAGACTGGCTTCCAGGAAAATTCAGAGAGTAATGCTGTCTCAAGAAACACCAGCTGTTGTGTGCTCTGTGACTCCTCTCTGCAGAGCCAAAGAGCACTGCTGGGAACACTGCATGCTGACTGCACCAGTGGGAAGTTTTGGAAAGTTCCTTTACTGAACAACCTGATATGTGGGGATTGGGTTCTGCAATTCCTGAGAATCTCTGGTCTCTGTTGCTGTTTTGAAGCTTTGCCCATCAGCACTCCTGTTGACTCTGAAGGATAGCAGAGAGCGTGCCAACTCCACGGTGACAATGAAGTCTCTGTTCAGGGTGTTAGTTTGATCCCTTCAGCACACTTGAGTGGAAGTCAAACATTTGGGCTGTACTTTGGGTAAGGCATTTCATTGTGGAAGACTGATGATGGTAATATGGAGCACATATTCCAAGCATAACATTTAGAACAGTGTCTTCATTCTATTCAAGGAACAGGATGATGGTAATTGCTTGATACGTTCATTAACGGGAGGCTGCTTTCATAGAGACACAGACTCCAAGACCAGAAGGGACCAATGTGACCTCCCATAGAACACAGAGCATAGAACATCCCTAAAATAATTCCTAGAGCAGATCTTTTAGAAAAAGACCAAATCTTGATTTTAAAATCGTCAGTGATGGAGAATCCACCACGAACCTTGGAAAAATTGTTCCAATGGTTAATTACACTCAGTTAAAAATTTACACCTTATTTCCAGTCTGAATTTGTCTAACTTCAATTTCCAGCCATTGGATCATGTTATATTTTTCTCTGCTAAACTGAAGAGCTCAAATCAAACATTTGCTCCCCGTGTAGGTACTTAAAGACTAATCAAGTAACCCCTTAACTTTCTCTTTCTTAAACTAAATAGACTGAACTTCTTGAGTTTATCACTATAAGGCATGTCTTCTAATCCTTTAATTATTCCTGTAGCTCTTCTCTGAACTCTCTACAATTTATCAACAGCTTTCTTAAATTGCGGACACCACATCTGGACACAGTATTCCAGTAAACAGTGTTCTATTCCTACTCAAGATTCCTCTTTTTATGCATCCAAGGATTGCATTAGTCCTTTTAGCCACAGCATCGCACTGGTAACTCACGTTCAGCTTATTAAGCACCAAAAGTCCCAGTTCTTTTTCCTGGTCATTGCTTCCCAGAATAGAGCCCCTATCTCACAAGCATGGCTTAGATTCTTTGTTCCCAGGTATAAACATTTAGCCATGTTAACACATATTGTTGGCTTGTGCTCAGCTTACCAAGCAATCTAGACTGCTCTGAATCAGTGATTTGTACTCTTCACTATTTACCACTCCCCTAATTTGTGGGTCATCTGCAAAACTTTATCAGTGATGATTTTGTTTTCTTTCAGGTCATCAATAAAAATGTTAAATAGCACAGGGTCACAAACAGATTCCTGGGGGACCCCACTACAAATACACCTGCTCAATGATTCTCCCACTTACAATTACATTGAGATCTTTCAGTTAGCAAGTTTTTAGTCCATTTAATGTGCACCGTGTTGATTTTATATCGTTCTAGTTTTTTAATCAAAACGTCATGCAGCACCAACTCAAACACCTTAGAGAAGTCTAAATAGATTACATCAAAACTATTACCTTTATCAGCCAAACTTTTCATCTCAAAGAGTGTTATAGGATCTATTTTCCATAAACACATGTTGATTAGCATTAACTACATTACCCTCCTTTAATTCTTATTAAAGAAGTCTCTTATCAGCCACTCCATTATCTTGCCCAGGATTGATGTCAAACTGACAGGCTTATAATTACCTGGGTCATCTCATTTACCCTTTTAAATATTGGAACTTCCCCAGTGTTCCAAGACTTATTGAAAGTCAACATTAACAGCCCAGCAAGCTCCTCAGCCAGCTCTTTTAAAGTTATTATTGCAAGCAAGGCACCTGGACCTGCTGATATTAAATAGCTAACTTCAGTAGCTGCTGTTCTGTACCCTCCCAAGATACTAGTGGAATAGCAAGTGTTATCAGGTATGACATAAGTACATCATCTGTTTTTCCCCTCCAAACACAGAACAAATAAATATTTATTGAACTCTGCCTTTTCTCCATTATTGATAATTGTACCATTTCCATATTGTAATGGCTAATACCACTGTCAAGGTTCTTTTTGTTCCAAATACATTTAAAAAACTCCTCCTTACTGTTCTCAACTCTGATGACTATAGATTTCTCCTTACATCTCTTTGCTTCCTTTATCAATTTTCTACATTTCCTAGCTTCTGATCAGTATTCATTACTATCAATTTCCCCTTTCTTCCATTTGTTTGGACATTCAAGATAAATTTTCTTCTGGGTTTTCATGACTCTGAAACAGGTAATGCCAGTGCCACTCCCACTCTACTTTTGCCCACTCAAACCATTCTAAATAGGTTATAACCAGTGATTTGAACATTCCAACATGCAAGTCATCTCACTTGCTTTCAGTACACCAACTAGAGCTAATTTTCGCTCATAGATGAGCAATTCCAATTCCTCTTGTTTGTGACCCAGGCTCCTAGCATTGGTATATGGAAAATTAAAGAATTTCTCCTCTTTTTGTGTCCTTTGAATACTTGATTAATTTTGTTCTCAACATCTCAATTTCATGCTAAATGAGTGTTCTTATCATCCCTCTTTTTACCCTTCCTTTTTGTTATTAGTTTAACGCTCTCCTGACTACTCAATCCAACCTGTTCAAGGAGATTAGTTCCCATTCTACTGACGTGGTGATATGAAAGGATTATCTGTATCTAGTTGGATCGGCCTCTGCGCGGTGGGAGTCATATTTGCTTATGCCAGTGAATTTTTGTATCAAAGGTTACTATTGTATATGCTTGTTCACTCCAAATGTATCAATTTATAATGATAAGTTACTATGTATAACACATGAAAGGAACCTCTCCCTCTGCTGGCAGAGCAAGAATGTTTTAACATACGAAAGAGGTCTTTCCCTTTGTTGCTAAAGTAAGAAGTTTCTGTCTTTCCCTTTGTAAGAAGTTTCTGTTTGCTATTGAAGCCCTAAAAAGATAAGAAAGGAACGTGCAGGGTCTGGGATGGGAGCCCTGGCCAGGTTCCTGTCACAGCCCCTTGCATGAGAACCAGATATCCATCAGATGATCTGCACAGTCACGCATACTTGTTTGTTCCACTCTATAAAAGCTGGACTCACTTGTAGCTAATTTGGAGACCTCACCTACGGGTGGACGCACCACGTAGGACTTCCCAATTGCCAGGACAGGCTCTCCAAATCCTCGCTGCAGCCAGGGCTCCCCAGCGACTGTGGATCTGGATGATGGTAATGTATTAATAGGGCAGTTGGTGATGCATCTTTCTTAATCACTATAGTTGATCTTATGTAGTAATGATCAGGTAGGTGCATTACCTTACTTATTCTTTCTATTGCTTAGAATTATAGAATAATAAGTTTATTCTGTTATGTATATATATCATTTCATTTTCTGTAATATTTAGAAAGAGATAGTAAAGCAACCTTGTTCTTTCTACTGGTGTCTGTGTCCTTTCTATCAACCCCTGTCAATTAGCAGAACACGTGGAGACCATCCAAATTTTACAGTCCCTTCTTCCCATGGAAAGTGAACCAATGTCAACAAAGCCAAAACTCTGCACCCTATATCACTTACCAAGCCAGCAATCCACTCCTAGATTTTTCTTCTTTCACTTATGGGACAGGAAGGATCTCCATGAAGATCACGTGGACATTCTTCTTCTCCAACATGGTTCCAAGTTCCCTGAAGTCATCTATTATCTGTGAGATATCCTGTGATGCAGTGTCATTAATGTCAATATGAACTATCACCAATGGATCCTTGCTCACTGACTTCAAAAGCCTATCCAATCTCAGAGCAACGTCTTGTGTCTCGGCTTCAGGAAAACAGCACACCACCCTGTTGTCCACTTCTCCCTTGCAGAATATTTTCAATTCTCCTGAATATTCAAAGATCATCTGCTTCCTTGGATGGTTGGAGAACTCTGTGGGCAAGCTTGATTTTCTTACATCTTCTGCCATCCACAGGTGCATACCATACATCTCTTTGTTCCCTTGGATCTTGAGGCATATCTTCCACAATTTCCATGTTGAGTACCTGATATTAATTGGAAACTTCTAGCTGGGCAGCCACTTTCTGTCTATCTTCATCTGTCTCCAGGCACAAAGAATGCAGCTGTGACCTCTTGCCTCTGGTGATTATGAACTGCAACACCTCTTCTCTTACCTCCTCTTTCTCTCCTCCCCCCCCCCCCCAATTCCTTAGTAGCCAGATTCTTTCTTCTTTGAATCTGCTGGTCTGTGGTCTCCCTATAGTTCATAGATTTTAAATTATGGTATTATGCCTTGAGGTACAGAAAAGGCATGATGCTGCATCCATCAAGCAAACGATCATGTTTACTGGTTTTTTGAACTAATATCTGAAAATTGCTGTAATTTAGGAAGTTAATGCTCTCATATTTTTTAATACAGGTCTACATCATAAAAACACGGTTGCAATTGACATTAGATTCCTATTACTAGCCTCCTTAAATGGAGGGCATATCCTGCTAGAACACAGGCACAGATATTGGTAGACAAAGATGGTCCCTCTCTGGAACACAGTTAAGCCACAAAGTGAAATGGTAGTTTGGAAAAATATGCACTCACTTTACATGCTATACTTTTTTTTTCCCCACCTCCAGAGGACAGTATCTCCAATACTCTCAGCTGGGCAGCTTTTATAAACACATTCACTTTAAAGAAAGTCAGCTCATCCTTGCTTTCACGTGCCATTTTACACACATTAAATGATTCTAAGATCAGTACTCTAAAGAATTGCCTTGGCTATCTGCTACATCACTACATGATTCTTTCAAAATTCAAATTCAACTCAAAACAACTTGGCTAACATGACTCGTCTGAAAAATGACAACATATAGCCACTTTGGCGCAAGACTAACTTGTCTTTCTTTAACTAAAATGCCTATGAGTTTGCTTTTGCTTCTCCTAAAATCCTTTAGTAACCAAAAGCCAACCAAGTTGTAAATAAACTATTCAAACTGTTTAGAAGTTAACTGAATTTGAAGAGTGATTTAGAAGCTTCAGAAATATTACTGTGTTTTAAGCAGGAAGTCACCTCCTACCATACTGCTCCCTCATTAACATCCCTTCTTCAGTGGTTAGGTAATTCGGAAGGACAGGTTACCAAAGAGTAATCAGAACCTTGTGACACTCAGATAGGTTATTCACTCGAGTAATTCCAAAAAGCATTTCACCTACTACTATGATTTATTAGTCTTCTGCGTATTGGACATTTTTTAACTAGTAGCTCCATGCTTCAGCCCAGGGCTGCAGAGCTCCTTCCAGTCATAATTTCCCAAGATTTGGAAGGGGACCAGACTGGTTCTGCCATGCAGATACCACAGATCAGATTCCAGAGATTTAACTGGACACAGTGGTCTAAATGAGGAAAATGCATTTCCTTAACAAAAATTACTAGAATTCCATTACATAAAGGAAAACAACCCAAAAAACCAACATACCTGGACTGCTTTCCCCGACACAGCAGAATAGGTTCATAGAGGAATGAGGCCTGAGGAGATTGCTTATGTTTACTGGGTAATTTATATATTGGTAAAATTGAGCTTGAACCTCCAAAATAACCAACCAACCATCCACCTCCACGCCAGTAATCAAAATGTACTTCATTTAAAAAAAACAAAAACAAGTTATAGCTTCTATTGGAGCACTCAGTCCTCTCACCTTCCCCTTACAAGGTAAATCAGAAGCAATAGGGATAGAATTGACACTTAAAGGTCCAGTCTGTGCAAGTCATTTTTATGATTTGATCTCAAGAAGACAACTGTAAATTCTGGGTACACACTGTAGAGCAGGTCCTCTCTGTGCTGCTCCACTTCTATTATCACCATCGCTCTCCTTCCCCCTGCATATGGGGCAATTACTACTCTAGTTATCCAGGGTTCCTAGGAACCTATTCCAGCTGGTATAAACTAGAGCAGCTTCCCTACTGTGGGAAACAGGATGGTAATTTAGAAACACATTTGCCACCCCACTGTGCCCAGCATGAGCATGCTAATCCCATTCATTTAAGTGGAAGTTCTGCACACATCTGAAGGTAAAAGTAGGCCTTAAGAGTGCAATTTGGCTAAATGGTAATATGCAATAAATTCAATTTGGCTAAGCGGTAACAATCTATACAAAACACTGAGACGTGTGAACACCAAGGAAAGAGGGGAATCTAGGATAGCTAAAAGGGTGTAGCTGACAGAAATGAGCTGAATTTAAGAATAGGAAAACGAAAGCTGACAATGACAGATATTTGTCTGTGGAACAGTCTGCAAAGAACAGTGGTGGAACCCCCACCCCCATTTTTTTTTTTTTTTTAAGTATTTGTGATTAGATTTGACAAGACACCACCAAAAGTGCAAAATGAAACGGTCTCCCTTTAGCAGAGGTGGACTAGATAACTTAATGAGTCTTTCCATCTCTAAACATATACAGTGACAGCCTCGTTATGAAACCCAAATAAATTTGCAATGACCCAGAACGGCACATCCCCAGTATATGTGATAAGTACAGAGTGACATTTACTGCCATTAAAAAGTGAAGTACATTGACAGCATAAAGAACATACACATCACCCACCTGTCAGACCAACCATTTAGTCTCTATCTATATGTTCTCAGAAATCAATGTTCCTTTACTCAAGCCGTTCTTATACAGAGAATATTCCTTCTGATTTGTATAGTATGTTACTTACATTTATAATCTCACTGTAGGAGATGAAGGATGACAATGTGTGATAGAGGAAGAGGAGGAGGAGGAAGGAGGATAACAAAACAATATTCAAGGGCTGAAAAGAGTGTGTACTAGTGAAAAATTGTTTTATACTGTTAATTACATAATATTGGTTTTATGGTCTTTTAATACACGTTATTAGCCTGTCACTACAGAAATGCAGTTAGTTATTTTAAAAATCTCTTCCTAGCATCTCTGAACACCTCCTCTCCACCTCCACACTATTAGCATTATTAGTGCTTAACTTCTTAAACTGCATTACCTCAGTCTCAAACCCCATACACAATCATGGAGTGCTCAAAATAGACTGAATGTAAACATGCAGTTTAAACCATAATAAAATACATGTTTGTTTCACAATACTTCTTTTCCATTATACTGCTGAGCCATAGCATCCCAGCTTCTACTTTTATTGCACTTTATCCAAGCCATTTGTGAGTAATCTATTCTAGTCAACATTTCAGTATGCTTGCATTTACTAACCAGGCTGAAATACAACGTTTACACTGCTTTCTACCTGCTTTACAATACCTTTTCAGATTTGTTTTTTCAGGACTGCTAACATAATTTGAAAAAAATCATGTCCTATGAAAGATCTAATTTCTTTGTCATGAAAACTAAGTTGTTTCAAATGGGAAGAAAGCCCTAAGAAAAAATGTTTTCTATATAAGCTTTATATCCAATTTAACAAGTTACAGATTGATTATTTTATCTGGCATGCATAAGAAACCGAAAGTCATGCTTTCCTATGAGAACATTTGATTACAGTTTACAGTGTATATAGCTGATTTGAATGGGCATGAACAGGGTTTTCAACATAAAGTGGCAAATGTTTTAAAGTCTGGCCATTTTGAGAGGTTGTTTCAAACCACAGATTAAACACTTCATCCATAGGACACGCCCTGCTTTCCTCACTACAAAAAGGAAGGAAAACTTCTCCCAACTGTTTCTACAGCAACAGCAAGTTCCTAGCACTTGGGAAGGGTTTTGAGGCCTTGTTCACAACACCAGCCAGCCAAAGAAGCACAGCACTAAATGGCATTCTCTTCTAAATCTGTCAAATGCCATTTCTTAAATAGTTCAGGAAAAGGCATTAGTGAGCGACTCTGATCAACACCCACAATTCACGGCTCCTAGCAGTCAGGCCTTAGAACCGAACTCAAGTCTCTCAAACGGCAGAACAGAGCAATACCGATTTACAGTCAAAGTTTTAGAACTTAGCAACCCCCACCTTTTAAGGACATGGACATTTATATTTCATCATGTAAAACCCATATCCTCTTATCCCCATTTCTAAATTCCACACTGGAATCTTGAATAAAAAACTTACTGTAAAAAAAAATCTTCCATCATTCAGACATACTTGTCAATGTAGGTTTATGGACATTGCTCTCTAATTCTTAAAAGACGAGGTTTGCAGTGTAATGAAGGAACATCATTCCAGAAGAAAAACACATGTGCATGCACTTTGTAAGACATATAAAGATTGAGTGAGTGTTGGGACTATCAATTTCCACAGAATACCTAAGTGAAATTGTAAAACACCACAATGTGAAATTCAATAGAGGTTAAAGTAAATTTGTTAATGAGAACCAGCGAAACCCATTCTGATTTACACATAGTTAGACAACATTTTGTAAATTCTGATTACACTGCATCAATAATGGAATATGACCATCATGAAACATTTAAATTTTAGTGCTTAAGCATAATTGAGGGATGTGTTCCACTGAACCCTTGAAAATCAGATTACTTAATTCAATTAGTACAAAAGCAGGAAGGAAATAGAAGCCAAAGTGTTAATTTTTCACATCTGCACCATTGCTTGTAGAATTTTAAACACTGGGTTCATCAAAACGTCATTTCATTACCACATTACAGAGAGATAAATATTTCAATAAAAAAGTATTGTTCAAAAAAATCTGTAATCCTGGATTCTATGTAGTTTCTCACAGACAATATCAAAATAAGTTTTCACATACCAGTTGTGAACCATCAGCTTCTGTACAGCCAGTAGGGCATTATAGCGAACTTGCTGGTCCTCATGATGCATATGGTTCATTACTAGCTGTTTACCACCAAGCTGCTCAATCACTCTGAAAAAGACACACATTTTAAAATGTCTTGCAATTACTTACATTGCATTCATTATCGGGACCAGATGGTATTCTCCCAAGAGTGCTGAAAGAACTCAAACGTGAAATTGCAGAACTACTAACTGTGGTATGTAACGTATCGTTTAAATCAGCTTCTGTACCAGATGACTGAGGAGGATGGCTAATGCGATGCCAATTTAAAAAAAAAAAAAAAGACTCCGGAGGTCATCCCGGCAATTACAGGCTGGTAAGCCTAACTACGCTACCAGACAAATTGGCTGAAACTATAGTAAAGAACAGAATTATCAGAGACATAGATAAATATGATTTGTTGGGGAAGAATCAATATGGTTTTTGTAAAGGGAAATCATGCATCACCAGACTACTAGAATTCTTTGAAGGGGGTCAACAAGCATGTGGACAAGGGTGGTCTAGTGGATATGGGGTACTTAGATTTTCAGACAAGGTCTCTCACGAAAGGCTCTTAAGCAAAGTAAGCGGTCATGGGGTAAGAGGGAAGGTCCTCTCCTGGATCTGTAACTAGTTAAAACAGAGGAAACAAAGGGTCGGAATAAATGGTCAGTTTTCAGAATGGAGAGAGGTAAATAGTGGTGTCCCCCAGAGATCTGTACTAGAACTAGTACAGTTCAACATATTCATAAATGATCTGGGAAAAGGGGTAAACAGTGAAGTGGCAAAAATTGCAGATGATACAAAACAACTCCAGATAGGAAAGTCCAAAGTAAACAGCGAAGTTACAAAAGGATCTCTCAAAACTAGGTGACTTTGGGCAACAAAATGGCAGACAAAATTCAATGTTGATAAATGCAAAGTAATGCACACTGGAAAACATAATCCCAAATATACATGTAAAATGATGGGGTCTAAATTAGCTTTTAGCACTCAAGAAAGATCATGAAGTTATTGTAGATAATTCTGAAAACATCCACTCCATGTGCAGCCACAGTCAAAAAAACAAACCATCTTAGGAATCACTAGGAAGGGGATAAATAAGA
>ML675601.1:68845918-68930079 GCA_007922155.1 Mesoclemmys tuberculata
AGTTCATGGAGGATAGGTCCATCAATGACTATTAGCCAGGATGGGTAGGAAAACAAAACCATGCTCTGAAGTGTCCCTAGCTTCTGTTTCTCAGAAGCTGGGAATGGGCGACAGGTGATTTTATTCATTCCCTCTGAAACACCTGACATTTGCCACTGTCAGAAGACAGAAAACTCGGCTAGATGGATCACTGGGCTGGCCCAGTATGACCAGTCTTATGTTCTAATGGATCAACAGTATTGCTTGTTTCCATGGATTGACAGATTCAAGGTGCTTAACCTCCAAACGACTTATTTTTGGCAAATTTTATGGGGAAAAAATTTAAAGCCTGTTTATCATGAAATTTCATTACTATTCCTATATCCCTGAGAAACCGGGTGTGTGCATTTAAGTAACAGACAAAATGGAGCATACCCTTTATTGTATTCTCCATTTTTAAAATGTAGATAGTAGATTCTATTTCTTAATGCTGCCAGTTTTCCTTTATCGATACATTTTTCTCTAGCGTTTTAATTCTGCAAGAATCTTTGGAAATAGCAACAAATATTGTTCAAAAATCAGCGATCCTAAATCATCAACATTTGTCATCTGTCATCATTTTATATGTGGATAATTAAGCTGGTATTGGCCAATGCTCAAGACTTCCAATTGAAAATGATCTGGAAATTGTTACATCTGCATGTTGTAGTTTAATATTTCTTTAATGTACTTTAAAATTGTGTGATGAGAAAAGTAGTTTTATTAGCCACAGATTATGTATTTTACTTTTCTAATGTTTTAAAGTAGTCTACATTGCTTTAGACTGCTGGAATGAGGGGTCTGGCAGGGCATCATCTTGTCCAATATTTACTGGAGTGAACTGTTTGGAGAAACCATGTCTTTTAGATGTTGATACCCAACTTGTCGTCTCCCTTTCATCATTATTTGTATGAAGTAGTAGTGCGCTGTGTACATTCACACTGCAATCAAACACCTGCAGCTGGGCCATGTCAAATGACTTGGGCTCAAAGGGCTATAAAATTGCAGTGTAGAAACCCTGGCTTGGGCTGGGGCGCAGGCTCTGGGACTCTCCCCTCTTTGTAAGATCCCAGAGCCTGGGCTCCAGCCCAAGCCCAAACATCTACCCAAGCCACACGGGCCCACTGTGGGTGTTTTGACTGCAGTGTAGAGGTACTCTGAGGCCCCAATCAGGGCCCCATTGAGAAACATGGTATATAAACAAGTAGCAAGAGTCTCTCTCCACCAGCAAATTTACAATCCATTCAGATTTAGTAACTCCTAGTGTGACAGAGAATGGCATATACAACGTATAATTGGACATGACATGCAACTCATATAAGAGGAAAATATTTTCTGAGCTTTAACACCTATTGAAGGAGTGTGCCTCACTTGCTTCAAAGTCATCTGCACCTTCCAATTCCTGTCAGATCCATAAACTATATGCTTGAACACAACAGAAGCAGCCAGCAGCGTGCATCATCTGCAGCTGGCAGAGAAACAATTCTTCTCTGTTATACACCTCACAAATGTCATCCACGCCTCTGTCACTTCTATACCAATTTCTGTGCAAACACTCCAGTTTTATGCCAGTACAACCTGGTACTTGCTGTCCTAATGCTAGCATATGCAGACGCCTTCATGTGCAGTCTGAGAAGCTATGTACACTTTTTCCAAGCCACATTCCAAGGCCTTGATCCTGTAAGCTGCTCTGTGTAGGTAATAAGCACTGAAGTCAATGGGACGCCTCACAGGTTTAAGATTTGCCTTTGTGGAGCTGCTAGTTGGATTGGGGCTTCAGAAAGGCAGATTTCTACAGTTGCTGTAAATTTACAAGTGTGGCTTTAAGTGCACAAAAATATAAATTAAGTCACTTAAGCAAGCATATTTCATGCTCATATCTCATTGTCACTCAACCAGCATTTTCCTCACCAAATCCAGGATTTCAATCTAGCTTTCTACAACCCAATTTCCTCTCAATCTTCTGTATAACCCCAATCTCTCTGTCATGCACTGCACCCCCAAATGTCCAAGTCCTCAACATGAATACTAAAAATTCTTAATAGCACAGTAGGTTCATAAAAACTTTATTCCTGCTTGAGGCCCCCCTCCCACCTTCCCAAGAGAAAAAATAGGCACAAAACAAAGGTGTGAAATATAACCAATAGCTTGTTCAAATTCTAGAGTTTTTGACTTTTGTAAGACACTGAATTGTGAAGAGGTGGAGAAAGAGGACATTAAGCTCAAAAGCATCCTCTCTCCCAGGTAAAAAAAAGAAAAACTAAAATTCCCTCACCACAAATAATGCTGAGTATGCCAGGTGATAAAGACCACAATAGAGCAACATTGGGGCTGAGAAATTAAAGGGTCAGGAAATCCAGTATTATTGTTCCTAAATCAAAATAACTTCGCCTATTTGTATATGTAATATTTGTATTACTATGCATGATGTTAGGTAATTGCCTTAACACAGAAGTATACGTTCAAAAAGCAACAGCTATAGTAGGAAACAACTTCAACGAATTTCTCTCTCAAATCCACGACCACCTCAGGGGTTTTGATTTTTTTTTTTTTAAAAACACACACACACACACACACACTTCTTCCTTTCTTCAGCTTCTTTCTCCCTCAAAGCTAGATAAAGGAAACCAGCTAGCTGACAGGTTACAGGCACCCTGCTCTGGGGAGGAATGACTTTCACTGTGAGTTAAGTCTAAGCAGCTAAGCAGTAGCGTGTGCAGAGAAAGAAGCCAGAATTGCCAGCAGAAGGCATTAAAATATACCACACTGCATGTGCAAGACCAGACAGAGGTCAGAGAGGTGTTCCTCAAGATGTTCCCCAACCTTAGGAGTTAAAAAAGAGGCTGCTCAATGTGTTACTTATCCTATAAGAACCATGCTGGCACATCTCAGCTGAGTCACAAATGCACACCTTGTACAATGACACACAGTGACGTTTTTAAACATCCAGAGGATTAAGGTCCTGTTCCCAGCCTCTTCCTTCTCCTGCCAGAAGAAAGGTTTGCAGAAGAATGTGGGGGGTCCCTCTGATCCCCATTGACAGACACAAGTATTAGACACTGAGCATGCATTTGTATTAGACTGACTATAGGAAAGTTAGAAACTTGGGTTACGTGCAATTACTTTTGAATATAAAGTCATATCCTCTAGTGGAATAAATCATCCAAATAGTTCCATTGATTTTAATGGTGCTGCACCATTAATACCAGCGGAGGATCTAGTCCATAATTTCTAAATTTTAAACTGACCTAGTATTCTGAAATAACCAAAACTAAAAGACGAAGAAAAAACATCTGGTCTAATGAACATTGTTCTGAGATAAATAAGAGAAGGGATCATCAATAGCCAGACTATAATTCTAGGTCTCTGCAACTTAAAAATAAAGAATTTTTAGCTTCTAAATATTTAAGCTCTATAGTCTTTAAAGGTTTGAAGGATTCCAAGTTCTAAGGACAAAAGTTTTAAACAATTAAATATTTTTTTCCAAAACAACAGAATTCTTCTATTCTTAAGAACCGGTGAAGCACCTCCAATGTCACAGGATTCACAGAAAATTCAAAGTGCCAATATGATTCCCACATCTAGATGAAAATTCGATAACTTTATACTGAAATGCAAGTGTAACATGGGAGGCAATGAACCATTAAGCTGTAAGTGAAACACTGGTTTAAAGACTGTGGGACTGAAAGCTAATATACTGAAGTCATATTGAATAAGGATTTCATTGGTGATCCCATATGTGCCTTACAAGGAACAAGTTGCTATTCCAGTTCTAAAAATCTGAGCAAAGCATAACTTTTTAGTTTGTATTTTGTAACAGCGTTGGCCTGTTTAGATTTGTGTATAGAAGACGTGTACTTGTAGTGTTCGTAAGTACAAATATTATTAAAATGATTTTGTTTCTGAGTGGCTGGAACAGCAGGGTTATTGTTCTGCACAAAGTTAGAAACTCTGCTGAAAAAGTCAAAAGAACACAGCTCTAGTGAGCAGGGTGTGGTGGTCGGAACTTGGAGTACTCCTGTAAAACTTCAGCAGTGGATTTGTGCACACAATTTGGTTTTGGATTTTGGAAACCATTTAGTAACATGGTCCCGATTTAAACCCCGCCCTTGGAGTATAACATACTGAGCACACTCTCTTGTCTATTGTCAGGCAAAACTATGGATTCTCATCTCTTCCTAAAACATCCATGGAAGATCATAAATTCCCTGCAAATCACAAGTAAGCTAACCAAACAACACTGCAGCATTGCTCAATACATAAGGTCTGCTGGCCACTCTCCAGGGATTCTAGTCAACATACTTGATTTGTTCTTATCCTTTAAAAACATCTGCAGTTCCAAAAAGGCAAAATTACAGCAGCTAATTCCCATCTGACAAGTACACAGTGAAATGAATTACTCATGTTTTAATGAGGTTTTCTGCACTGGCAGTCAGGGACAGTGCACCAGTCTAGATGCACCACTAGTCTGTTCCAGGAATTGTCATATTACAAACCAAGACAATTTTCAATTTTTTCTCATTTAATCCTCATCAGGAGAACAGCAACAGTTGATCATTTCTTTGCAGGGTTTTTTTTTTTTTTTTAAATAAACTTCTATAGTGAAGTATGACTAGCAGACGTGAGAACTACAAAAACCAATCAAGGTCTCAGATGGAGACCACAAGTGCTTCAGATCTGGATAAGTAAAATTGGCTAAACAAGGTGCTCTAATATTACATAAACACAGCTATAACGCAGCCTTTTTTTAAAAGCCTCTGACAGCACATAACTTGCAACCCTGGGGAAATCTAAATCCTACCTATGAAGCGATTGCAATATTCTGAATTTGGCCCTGCCGAAGTGTCTTACTTTTTAAGTGACAGGGTTGTAACTTCCCTAGATCTCTTTGCTGACAGATCATTGTAACATTTGGATTTGTTAGCCATAAAAAACGAACAACAATTTGTCTGCCTTCATACTATGTCAGAAATATTATATGTTTCAGGTAAGGTATTTAGTATTTCTGCATAATCAAATTTCTATGTATTTTCTATTGGTACTTTTTGCATAAAGTACGATGCCAGAACACAGTAGTTTCATTTATCACAAGAGTCACCACAGCAATATTTTATGAGAAACAAATCTTAGCTCAAAAGGAACAAAATGGTTTTAAATCACAAGGAACAGTAAAGGTTTGTTGCTAAAGATTACCCAGGACTATTGCAAGACCAATACTCTGAGGCTTATAATGAAATTTTGATAACATCTTAAGTATACAGAAGGTCAATGACTGAAGTAATTATAATAGCTACTAAATGCCTGAACAATTTTCCAGAGCCCTTTAGATATATTTTCTTCACTAGGTAAAAGCCCCAACAAGAGAATTAATTTATTGCTGATCCGATCAAGCAGCTATTTAATATTCCCAATCACCCATTTCATAATTATGTTGGCGAAAAGTGCAGTGCTTATTGCACATATATAGGTTTTATTAGGTTAAGTGGCTACTCTGCTACCTTGACAATAAGCATCAGGAAACACAAAGGCAAAGAAAGCTTTTTGCTTACCGCTTCCCTCGAGGATAGTGCCGTACATATTCTCCCACATCATGAGCAGCTACAGCTAAGACTTGTGGATCATCAGAAACCTCCAGAAGCTTTGTCAGGATCCTGCAATAGGATTTTACACAATCAAAGGCTAATTTGTCTCCAAAGTGCTAATTTGAAGAAACTCAATTTCAGAGATCATAAATACTTCATGAATCCCCTGTACAGTAAAACTAGGATTATAACAGGAAACAAAACAAAAATACACCTCCGAGCAACAAACTGAAATTAAATAGCAAAGACCCCATCTACTCCAGGCAAAAGGACATTGCAACCAGTGCCTTGAGCATATGTAAACAGCTGCCTCAAGTATTTTATACAAAATGTTGCTTGCACCACTAGACTGCAGCACCTGCAGTGAGAACTTGAACTCAAGTCCAGCTGTACCAGCCATGCTTACAAAACTCAGAGTGGAGAAGAAACCACAGAAGTTGCAAGTCTGTAAGCTCTGCTACTAACTCCATTGCCTGATGAAGTGCCTTCTGTCTGCAAGCTACTCATCGCTGTGGTCCTGAGAAAATATTTCTTGATGTTATAGGTAAGATGATTCAGGAGTCACAGAATACATCAAGACTTGCTGCCTGTAACATGCCAAAACGTTTCCATCTGAATTGTTTTTGTGGGGTTGCACTAAACTGTTGTCAACCAACCTTTCATGCACTATCCCCCCACAATGGTTTCTTTGTTTATTGTAGGTACTCCAGTACCTACAGAATTTTAAACAGAACAAGACGACAATCATTACCCATTATTGCAAAGAATTAAAGTGCATTCCAAGAGTGGAGAATAAGACATGTTATTAAAAATGCTGTAACTCTAGATCTTTAAACTTTCTAAATCTGATTTTCTAGTTTCAAAGACACCATTAATAGCAAAGAAATATGCAACCATTTCCAAAGTTATCTGCTGTACTTTAGCAAGTAATTCTTCTGGTCTCTTCAAAAAACGAAATTATGAATGAGATACCACCTAAGACTATCAGGATGTTTGTTACTTATTTCCTTAGTGTGACAAAAGAATACAATGTAAGTTTCATGAAGAAAGGGTTACTCAAACTTCAATTCAGTATGCAAAATACACATAAGCATTTGAAAGCAAATCAATAAGAAAACATTTGCCACTGTAACTTTGTTTACTAACCAATAATAGAAATATAATTTGACAAACACAATGATATGGAGGTCAGAGACCGTAGGTTGTTTTTTAGAATAAGGCAGGAAAATTTGGGGACAAATGAGGCACTGATTGCTGGAAATTAGGTTAGTCTGTGCTAAGTGTGAAAGTGAGAAACATATGCACTCCCAGGATAGAACATTAGTAATTAAGGTAATATAAGGCAAGTTTAAAAAAGTTGCTTGGATCAACTGCACTATGAGGCTTCCACACCTAGACAGACAATTACCCTAAAAGTCTGAAAGAAACGGCTTCATTAGTTTAACAAACTTCCTGCTTGTACTTCTCACTGAAGTCAGACTTGAATTTGAAACAGGACATTAATTAAATACACAATGATGAACTAACATACTGTAGGAGTAAGTAATCTGCCCAGGCTTCTTCCAATATAGGGGGAAGAATATGCAACAAGCGCATTTGTCCATGAAAAACTGGGAAGGCTGGCAGCTACTAAAGAAGAAGGCAAAGGAATCTGGATAAAACAGGCTTATGCAATTAAATATGCAAGAACACAATGTATTAAACACACCACAATGTTTAGAACTCTAAAACATGTAGACATGACATTCACTACTAAAAGTTTAAAACAGACTGCTGTAAATACAAACAATGTTCAGATAGAATATGTAAGTTTCAAATAAAGATGAAGGTGGCAAGAATGATGGTCCACTTAAAATGTATTCATTTTGTTAAATGAAGGAGCTAATGTGTTCACTGTCTTTGCAGCAGGACAGGAACAAAGCACCTCTGTAGTAGAAGGTCACAGTATTCTGAGATTTCTGCTAAAATTACCAAAAACAACAAAAAGATTACTGACTGGCATGAAAACTATAACATGGAAACTCTTTCTGAACAAGTTGTAAGGTTCCCCTCCCCATTTGCTAATCTCCTTAATGTGTAATATTATAGATTATCCTATTATAGGCACAATCATGATTGCTGGATGAGAATTAGGGGTTGGAATTTAAATCTTGTTTTCCCCCCATCCCCAGGTTCCAAAATACAAATTAGAAAGATAATAAGTATTTGAATGAGCACCTTTCTCTCATAGACTCATAGGTCAGAAGGGACCAATATGATCATCTAGTCTGACCTCCTGCACAAGTCAGGCCACAAAACCCTACCCATACACATTTATAACAACCCCGAACCCATGACTGAGTTATTGAAATCCTCAAAAGTGAGATTTGAAGACCTCAAGCTGCAGGGAATCCACCAGCAAGCGACCCATGCCCCACGCTGCAGAGGAAGGCGAAAAACCTCTGGGGCCTCTGCCAATCCGCCCCGGAGGAAAATTCCTTCCCGACCCCAAATATGGCGATCAGCTAAACCCCGAGCATGTGGGCAAGACTCACCAGCCAACACCCAAAAAGGAATTCTCTGCAGTAACTCAGTTCCCATCCCATCCAACATTCCCACAGACCATTGAGCAGACTTATCTGCCGATAAGACAAATCAATTGCTCAAATTAAACTACCCCATCATAACATCCCCTCCATATACTTATCAAGCTTAGTCTTAAAGCCAGATAAGTCATTTGCCCCCACTACTTCCCTCGGAAGGCTGTTCCAGAACTTCACTCCCCTAATGGTTAGAAACCTTCGTCTAATTTCAAGTCTAAATTTCCTAATATCCAGTTTGTACCCATTCGTCCTCATGCCTATATTAGTACTAAACTTAAATAATTCCTCTCCCTCCCTAACGTTAATCCCCCTGATATATTTATATAGAGCAAGCATATCCCCCCGGAGCCTTCTTTCTCCATGGAAGATATTCATGTTACCAACAAGGTGGGTGTGAGTGTGGGAGAGATTATCTCAATTCCATATACTATAGCAAGAGGAGTCTAGAAGCTTGTATATAATCTTCTACAAATGAACAGAAAGTAGCATATAAATAAACTAATAGCAGCAAAAACAGCTTGGTGTTGCAGACTTTCCATGTTATATATTCCAAATATTCTCAAATTCATTTACAAACAAAAAGTCTACTATGGTGAAACCCCATTCTTTGTTTTAATGAAATTATAGTCTGCTGTAGACACAATTACTATTCTATCATTCAAAGGTACCTACAGAAAATTTCAGACTGACCACATGGCAATTGTTTTAATTCCCAACCCTTCACCTTCAATCTATTCACCCTACCAAAAAAGGAAAAAAAAAGTTTGGGAAACGAAGACTTTGCAGCATCCATTGAATATCAGCAGACTTGGGCTCTGTCTAATCCAAGGGTGTTGCATAAATTCCAGAACCAAGGACCCACAGTAAGAATTCTCTGTCTCATGCCCCAGGACATATAATTTAAGGCCTGTAACCTCACGTGATAAGTAACAGCCAAATTGGATTTGTCAAGAGCAAATCATGCCAAACCAACTTAACATCCTTCTTTAACAAGACTACTGATAAACTAGTGGATGGGTGGGAAGTATATACCTTGATTTTAGTAAAGCTTTTCAGTGTCCCCACATGACAGTCACATAAGCAAACCAAGGAAATGTTGTCTACATAAAATTATTATAAGGTGGGTGAATAACTGGTTGAAAAAACATATTCAAGGAATAGTGATCAATGGTTCACTGTCAAAGTGGGACAATATCTAATGGGATCCTTCAGGGGTTTGTCTTGGGTCTGGTGGTATTCAATGTTTTCGATAATGACTTGGATAATGGAACGGAGAAAAGTTTATAAAATCTGCAGTGACATCAAGCTGGGAGCGAGAAACTTTCTGCAACTCAAGCAGATGACTCCTAGTTACTATTCTGCTTCCTCAGATACTGATAAACTCGTCTGATTCTGAGCAATCTTACCCAAAAGCAGAGTGAAAATTCATCATGGCATGAAACATTGGTTTCTGTGAGTTAAGACAGTCCAGACACCAACCTGCCTGTCATAGGGAACAGTTCTGCTAATTGGGATTTTGTAGATCCTGTGTTGAAGGCAAAGAATCTACCTCTTACACAGGTCTCTCAACTTGGTCAGGCTCACATCATGCACTCCAGCCATCTCCCTGCTTTAAATATTATAGCCCAATTTTATACAACATTGATATGGAGGAACAAATTAAGAGAAGGGGCACCGAGATACCACTCTATCAATGATAAAGCTCACACAATCAAAATGACCTACTAAGCAACTAACAGCATCTACAGCCACCTAAAACCCAACTTTCCTCATTGGTTTCTGAAAGCCTGCCAAAAGGTAGGCCCTTAGCACCAATAAGAAAACTAGGCTCCAACCTCAAAATGTCTGTCTGTGACAAGGACCTGCACCAAGGACCACTAACTGTACTATTCAATCCCACATTAAAAACTAGACTGACAGCATGGGGTATAACATATTGAGCCAGGGGTCGCATGGAACAATCCCATGTCAACCACACCAGAAAAAAAAGGTATTTAGAATAGCGATTGCATGTCTCACAAAATTATAACTAAGGTATGGTGAAGTCAGACTTTTGGACTGTATTAACTGGTATTCCTTCAAGTTTATGTAACTGAAATAGTTTAAAAGCCATCATGAGAGACTGCAAGTGAGTTAAACTGGGGTTTTTACACTATCAACTAGAGCACCTGGCTCAGTTAAAGAAAATCAGCAATTCAACTTCTGAGTAGCTGATTCCCACCATCAAAAACCAGATACTTAAGGTCAGAACATATTACTGTTTATTCTTCTCCCTAGTTTCTACAAAAAAAGTTTTTAAAAAATTATAGTACCTATTGCTCACATTGAAATAAATACCATAATACACTTAGTTCAATTTGAACACTGGAAGTACACTTTAATGAACTGTGTGGAAAGATCATCAGAAGTTTACAAAAACTAGAGAACTTACTTCAATAGCTCATAATTCTTTTCATTTAATCTCACAGCATTCTCGCGCCAGAACTTCTCAGATTTGTGTACAGGACTCCATTCCAATCTTCCTGACTTGAGCTCAGAACTGTACTCATCAAATGAGCTAGAGTGCAAAAAAACACAGGGTGAAATACTAGTTTCCCCATGAATGGGCCTCCAACAGTACACCAGAAGCTCTATTCCTTGAGACACAGAGTAGGATTTGTTACGACAAACTTGAAAGTCAGCTCTTTGCAAAACTGAACCAAAATTATTATATATAAGTTGTTTAAAAACATTGGAGGAACATCTTAAGCAACATAAAAGTGAGCACAGTTTGAAGGGAGGGGAGGAATATCTTTAAGTCCTCTCACTTGGCCCATTTCAGCAACTAACTAATTTAAGACTGAGGCCTGGTCCACACTAGAAAATTAGGTTGGCATAACTATGTTGTTCAGGGGTGTGAAAATATTCAAGCCTAAGCGGCATAGTTAAATTGACCCAAGTCCCCGTGTAGACAGTACTAGGTCAACAGAAGAAGCCCTCTATTGACCCAGCTATTGCTTCTCAGGGAGATGGATTACCTAGGCTGATGGAAGAATCCCTCCCATCACCACAGGTAGGATCTATATTGAACTGCTGCAGTGGTACAGCTGTGCCACTGTGGCGTTGTTTTAAGTGCTGACAAGTCCTTAGTTACAGGGTTAAAAAAAAAAAGGCACTCTCTCCCCATATCTATATGTACTTCTACATAGAACATCTTAAATTTACTGATCTCAAATAGCTATTGCTTTCTTCTATAAAATATTTTATAAAGTATCTAGCAATCCTATTTTATGAATAAGTGAATTGCTCTCCTAAATATGGGATTCCAGAAGAAACTTTTAGTACACTGTTAGAGAGAGTTACATTGCTTTTATTATTATTGAAGTCTAAAGAAATGCCTCTGACCAGGAATCATGGACTAATTTAGAGATACAAGTAATAGCCTGAATTATACATCAGGCGTCAGTTGGGATAACTGATTCATGAGTGTTACTCATGTTCATTTGGCTATGGGTGTACACTAAATATGGGTCTATGTTAAATTTGATAGGTACTGAATTCAGCTCCAGTGCAAGCAGATTCAACTCCTGCTGAAATCCTTGCCTATTTAAGTGTCAGTTAAGGAGCATGTGCATAAGCATAATAGATTTTTCTAGTCAGATATATGTCAGACATCCAGTTAGAAACTGAATCTTCCATATTCTGTTGGGAAGATATGGTATACCAGAACACCATTAGCGTATCTACTATTTTCTGTTTTAAAACAGAATACAAATCAATAAGTGTGCCAGCATTTCAAGTGACACTTTTAAAAATTCATACTATAAAATATACCTCAGATCCTGGACACTCTCGCCAAGTTTTTCTAGTAGAAATTTGATATCCTCGCTTATGTCTTCATCATCATATTTCTGCTGATCCAAGTTCTCTAGTTGCTTTAGAATTTTGCATTGGATCATAGCGAGAGCATACTCCTGGCGAGTTTCTCTTTCAGTAGATTTTTCTAAAAGATTCTGGGGGGAAAAGGGAGGAACGAAAATTTAAAAAAAAAAATATCAATGTAAATAATCTATCACAGTTTAAAAATACTAGTATTTATTACATTTTTTTTCTTTCTGCAAAAATCCTGTAAGATGAATTTGAACTATGCAGGAAGGTCTGTAGTTCCATCAATTATATCAATCATTTATAGAATTGCTTGGTTGAGAGGGCAATATTATGAGATGACAAGGATTCCAACATATTTTGGCCCTAATTTTCAGCTAGGTTAGTACAATTACATGCTCAAGAGTGCCTGTCCATATGAAAGTGACCAGTTTATATTAGTTCCTACCAACCCCGCCCCCTGCCCAAAAAAAAAATAGGGACAGGAAACCCCATGTGACACTCATTTAATGTAAGAAGGACCTGGTTCAGTGACTGCTTTGCTCATCCCCCATCCCAAGTGGTTTTCTGGCTTTGGGCATCAGCCCTCTGTGACCAAAGCAGTAGTAAGAGCAAGGGACACCACACGTTCCCTGCATCCCAGGACCTCAGCAATGAACCACCACTCTTATCTATACATTTATTAATTTATCTTTCTATATAAAGAATAATATTTTTGAAAACTAAAAATGGGTCTTGCAATGCAGAGTTCACATCTGAATCTAGAGGTCAGCTTCCTCAACATTTGGGCATGTTCAGTTCCAGGATTTTAGTTCAAGCCCATCTCTATTAGTAAGAAGAGTGCTGGCATAAGCACACAGCATGGCAGTCAGTGTTTTCATGGACTCCCAATATCAGTTCATTACCTTTCATTCAATTTAATCAGGTTCACATCATGCTATTCAATCAGAGCCAGCCACCTGTACTGATAATGCACATTACCAATACAAAAAAGCCTCAGTGATAAAAAAGGCTATGTTCATTTGAATAGGCCATAATATCTTTCCAGAGCAAGAAAGGTAATCACCTGGAGAGAGAGAACTAATGTAATGGGACTTCTAATTTAACGTATGCAGTATTGTTGTAGCTATGTAGGTCCCAGGATATTAGAGAAAGTAAAAGAGGTAATATCTTTTGTTAGACCAACTTCTACTCGTGCGACAAGCTTTCAGGCTTATATAGAGCTTACACTGACCTGGGTAATCTCAAAAGCTTGGGTCTCTCACCAACAGAAGTTGGTCTGCTAATTTAATAGCATTACTACTATAATGTTTCTCAAAACTTTGCTTAAAAGGTAAGCATGTGAGGTTTATATTTAGGGTTCTTCATACTTCTTAGACAAGCAGTATGGTAAAACATTACCACTGAGTATTATTTCCTTTAAATAAAACCATAGTAGTTTTAAACTACTCTCAAGTTTTATTACTGCCTTCAACAGCCAAGCACAATCAAATTGGCTGAAATGGGTGACAAGCTACTCCCACATCCTTGAATTTCAAAACCCATCATCCTTTACATCCCTACAGTTGGAGGAATGTCTAGGCACAAGTGACCAATGCAATTCAATGTAAATTTAATTTACTTCTAATACATTCTTTTGCAACTTCTCTAAACCCCATGCTTTAGGATATATGTGATACGTTAAGCTCCATTTTGCAATCAGAAACACCAAAACTGCTGATGACGCAATGAAACATGGACAAGAGCTTGTATTTCATTTGTGCAGCTCTTGTATTGTCAGCAGGGTTCAGGTCTGCAAGAAGACATTGTCTCTATCTGCTGAGAAGACAGTGTTATTCTGAGATATGATAATTGGACGACTGTATATTTCAATTATTAAAAAGAGAGAAGATTAGATTTAAGCAACATGTTTAAAAAAGTAAAATTTTGTACCTTCTTGCTTGAGCCTGAGAAAGGATTATAGTAGCTAACAAAATTTATTTCTGCAGGTCAATGGCAGGGATTTGTCCTTTTCTGGCATATTAACCATTCAAAGAACAGAAACCAGTTGAGTCAGTGCCTCTGGGTGTACCCTTTCCCCAGCCAATTCACTCTTCTAAGGAGGTGGGGGTAAATCCCACCAAAAAGGCAGGAAAACATCTGAGGATGTTTTTTTCCAGGACATTCAGATGTAGCTCTCTCCCCACTCTCAGCTGGATAGTAGCAAAAATCTAGTGAGTTACCACAACAAAAGCAACTTGCTACTGAACTGCTGACCCAGAAGTTTTCATGAGCTTAGTGGCCAATCAACATTACCACAGGAATCTTAATGTACTTTTTTGCGCTTAATATCCTAGAGCTTTTTATGGAAGATTCATAAAAACTGCAAACACACACTTCTTGGAGATAAAGTATGCTACTGGGCAATCCTGAAGACAAAGATTGTCTACTCTTCAAAATTAGGTCAATATAATTTAGATTGACCCATGGCCCTTTAAATAATCCAATTAGCTGTTGGTGTCCTCACTACTCACCTTCTGTCAGTGGTGGGTGTCCTTACCAGCAGCACTTGTGGGGCACTGACAGCTGGAGCCCCCCCATCTGCCCCATAATGACAGCCCCAGCTGGAGCTGCAAAACTGAGAAGAATATCCATTTCCTGACTGGTAGGCTCTGTTGTAAAATTAAGACCGGTGTCAGTCTCCCAGCTCAGGCTGTCACTCCAGGGTAGGATGTGACAGCCGTGAACTCAGCATGGGGCTCGATTTCACAGCAGGGAGCTTACCAGCCATGACGTTGACATTCTTATCAATTTTACTGCTCCAGATGTGAGCTCAAGCAGCAGAGCAGAAACAACAGCAGCCTTGAAACTGACAAGAACGACAGCCAACAGCTGAAGTAAGTAATGCAGCTTCTACATGGACATTGCGTCACCCTAACTACACTGGCAAAAGCACTACACCTCTCATGCAGGTAGAATTACTACGTCGATGTAGCAGGCCCGCTTACTGCGGCAGAAGCGGCATTCTAGTGTACCCACTGACATAAATTAGGTCAACATAACCTGCCTTACACCTGCCTAACTCTGTAGTGTAGACCAAGCCAAGGTATATTACTAAGCTAGCATATGCATCCTTTTCTCATCCAGTACTAGAGAGAAATCTAGACTAGAGAGAATCCAATAGGAACTCTCACTCTCTCTCCCTCTTTCCCCCCTCCCCCCCCCCCCCGCGCCATGGAGCAGACTATGACAGGAAGCAGATTCCCACATATCAAGTTTCTCTGTCCAGAGCCCTAGTGTATTCTGGAGTTCACATTGGGTGTATAACCTAGAGACCTTATGTTCACACCTCACTGTGGTATGGCAAAAATAAGTGGGTGGGTAGAAGGATTTGCTCGGATGGTCATGAAGACCAGAAGGCTGCCTCTTAACAAGTACAGAAGTACAATAAATGTCTTACTGGTGACGTGCACAACCTGCAATTTAAGTTCCATGTTTCACAAGTGCATAAATTTTAATTTCTTAGAATTTTGATAAATTATATCAAAAATAAATTTAAACACATTAGGAAGACAAACTTTTAATGAAGATGACATCCTGGTCAGGTTTCAAGTTTCCAAACATGGTAATTAGATTGAAGTCCAGTAACCCATGTACAACTGTGGAAACTTCCTTTTTATGGAAAGAACTAATCTCCCTACCATCCTCCCTCAACTGAGGGTTTTAATTCCCAATACAAGGCACATGACCACATTTGAAATGTGTGCGCATGAAATATCCAGTGTGTGCACACAAGAAGGGATGGCACACAGAAACAAGGGTATGTTTGCATGCACACACACTTTAAAAGATTCAGGAGGCCACAATGCTTTGGTATTATAAAACATCTTAAACAGGATCAGTCACTTTTAGATTTTACCAAATATTGCCTCTCAAATTGCCGCTCTTAAATGGACATCTCATCCCAACGTATATTATATTATCTATGCTTATGCAAGTCTTGCAAAGTTTCTTCTCGGGAAGCTTTGTTTAGGACATTGACAGAAAATGATTTTAGTCAATCACAGTAAAAGGTTGGTGAGAAGATTGTCTGAATTGCTACATTTTTATGAAATGTCTGCAAGGCCATTTTAACCATTTACTAAGTGTTAAAGAGAGCCATTCCTGTGTTGTATAATCAATTTCTGCAGCAGCTTTTTTTTTTTTTAAATAAATCCTATTTACAGCATTTATTTAACAGAATATGGAAGAAGAGCCAAGACTCATATTGGGATCTGCCAGTTCAAGAAGGTGCCGTAAGCTGCACGTCTTTTATGCTACAAAGAATCCACCTATTAACTCTGGTTCTGAAATGAACGCTGAGGGGGAACGGGGACTACACATCCAATCCAGCACGCCTGGAAATAGTCTATGCAAACAGTTCTTCGGTAAGAGACAAGACCATGTAAACCCATCACCATTTCAGTCAACTACACTTACCCGAAATGCTGCAAGGATGATCCTAGTTACTTTTTCTTTGACAGATTCTTGAAGAATGTCGGACAAAACTGGAACGATATTATATCGACGCAGATATTCACACATTTGAGGACTGAATGCCAACAGCCATACAGAGAAAATCATCTGATACTGGAGCTGGAAGCCACATTTGTTACTCAGGACCCCCATGATACTGAAAGACACATTTAACATATGTAGTAGTGCAAATTTTTAATAATGGCAAAGTGCACCGTTTATTTAACATGTCAGCACACTGGCAAAAGCTATGAGTTGTATGTACACAACAAAAGGTTGGTTGAAACCAGTGGTGCATGACAATCAGCACTAGCATTTCTGTGGCTAGTCTATTACTTTATTCAGATCATAAACTTTCATTTTTAAGAGGTTACATTTCCAAGCCTTATGGTTGCAAAGAATGTTTTCCAAATATGACTTAATGCAGTCCTGTTTATTTCCAGAGTCACTAGATTATTCTGTTCATATATTGGCAGTAAGTGTTAATGTAATTAACATACTTCACTGTTGTTTTAGGAGCTACTCTGGGATTTCGTTATGGAGTTGAGGAGAGTGGGCAGGGAGCAGAAGCAGAGTAAAACCACTTTCCTCTGACTTCCCCTCTCATCTTCGAACGTAATGGTTTAAGTTACAATGTATGCAAAATATAAACTAATGCACATATTATTTATGAGTTTTCTAACCACAGCCTGTAATCAGAGTCATGCAGGTCATGAAAGTCAAATACATCTCACCAGGCATTAAGAGGGACTATGACAAAAGGAATATCTGCTGAACAGAGTTTTCATGTGTGTGTAAAGCTATACTAATTTGATTAAAAACAAGAGGTTCAGCAGGGCTATTATGATTTTTGTCAACATTTTACCAAAAATTATCAAAGTGCTTCCTTTCAATAAAGTCAAAGCACTTTGTTTCAACTTTATCATTTTGGCTTTTACATTTTATTATAGTTTATCACTAAATGTTATTTGAAAGACGTGTCATTTTGATATGGTCAACCTGCATGATTTGGTATTTCCAAAATAAAACTTTTCAGAATTTTATTTCACTGGAAATTTTTGACTTTTTGTTCCACTTCAGGACAAATATGATATTTCCAAGTGTCAGAATTTTCCACAGAATGAAAATTTTGAGTTTCAACCAGTTCTAGTAACAAATAACTGATAATACGGAGTTTTACATAATGATCTTTTCCAGTTAAGATCAGTGACATGTTTCTGAATTCATGCACAACTGTTTATTCCTTTTTGAAAGAAACAGACAAGGTTTAGGTAGAAAGGGATCTACTAAAAATGTTATATAATAAAATGCAGCTATACTTTCAGAAAGTATGTTATTTCCTGCTCTCTCTCTCTCTTCATCTATACTTACATCAAAGATTGCTGCAAGTTTTTACCGGACCTTCAATTTTTTTTAATCTGTTTTCAATACCTTGTAGTAAGTATCTCAGCCTAACATATAATAACCACACTGTACGGTGCTCTAACTTTTAAAGATAAATATCTATGATCACCTTTAAGTTATTAATAGAATACTTTATGAAGAACTAACCAGTTCATGTGGCCTCAATAAGCACCCATATTTTTCAGCTCATTTGTTTGCTTGCATATGTTACTACATGAGCATAAATAAGGGTTTCGGGTAACAAAGTCTTTTGAAAATTAGACCTAAAGAGTTCAATTGTAAGAAGGGTACGGTAATTTAGGGAAAAGCCTATGATGCACATTTGAAATTTAACTATTCCTGTACAGCATAAGCAATATACTCACCAGTTTACCCCATCTGCTTCTACCCATGCAAAGCGATATTCATTGACCCTGAGCATCAGTTGCAGACATCCAGCAACACACTGTACATACTGGGAACTCTAAAGTGGAAACAAGAACACCACCCTTATTTTAAGATAATTAAGACACTAAATAATCTTGAAATTTTGCAATTACAAAATTACAATTTTTTTCCTGTTCCAGACACTAGCTTTTATGATATCTAAAAAGGTTCTGATTTTGTCTCCATACACCAGTGTTTCCTGAACTGTTCGACACAATACCTACAAGGGGGTACAGAACATTCACTCAAAATGTGAATCTTGGAAGAAAGCTTCAATAAATTGAAAGTCTTTTTAAACAAATGGATATATAACATATGTCCTGCAATGGTGTGACCATAATACAGTCTAAACTAGTGCAAGAGGAGTAGGGGTGTAGCTAGGTGCTAGAAAAAGCTCTAGCAAAATAGTATTAAACCTGTACTTGTGAATGTGACCGGATTTGCTTTATGGAAGCGTACAAGCCCACTAAAAAAAACGACAGTCATGCAAGCAGAAGCACGACAAGATGATTCACTGTTTCATACACCTTCACATTTTTCTGCTAAAAAAGATGCTTGGAAACCTGTACAAGTTCTTTGAGAGGTATTTAAATGAATTTCTAACTTTATGAATTGCCATTTGAGATGGGTTACCTTCACCACCAGCTTCTTTCATATTGAAGTGAGGTAACTCTCAGGAGGTCAAGTACTAACTGGCCTCTTCGTATTAAGAAATGCAGATTGTTCACAATCAGCAAAACTCCTTCATTAATCGCTCTTGGGTAATACTACTTTGCTGGCATTTAGAAAAGGTTGACACTTGATTATGTGGTGGAAAATGAATATTCTGTCAATGCAAACAAAGTAGAAGCATTCACTGGAAAGCCTGAGAGTTGGTCTTCCAGCACACAGAAAGGAAGATCCTGGAAAAAAGTATCAAGGAAACAATGGTGTCAGACAAGAACAATTCAGCATTTGAGCAACTTCTGATTCAGCTGCAGAACTATTCTTCAAAGCTTGCATTAAAGGTGGATCACTAACCACCTTCCAATGAACACAGTATTGATTCTGCAGCACCAGCAAGACCATTGCAAGACAAAACTCTGGAATTTACTCACTAGCGAGAATTTCAGAGAACTGTCTCCAGAAGAATATTACACTTAGCTCTTGCTGAAGCCTTGGAAATTCTCATCTCCTTACCTTTGTGATTTACAAGTGTTACTAGAAGTTCCTTCATTTGACTGGAGATGTATAAGTATTTATGTTATAGTTCAGAAAATCTAGGCAATAATCAAACCATGGTGGTGGAATATTGAATATGGAATATTGCCACAGCTTTAGCAGCTAAACAGGATTTCTTACAATAGGAAGGTTTCCTGGAAAATCAAAAACTCTAATTGTAACCTTAGCTGTCGTCACCAAATCCCGCTATGACACTGGATATAAATTCAGAAATCCAGGGGCAGAAATTAGAGTGAGAAAAGAACCAAAGGTGATGATCAGTCATGCAGCCTGAGCAGAAAGAAGGATTACAGGAGAGCAACAGTTAAACTGTACAGGGCTTTGAAGCTGGTAACAGTATTTGTCCACTAGCAGCAATTGTTGCAAAGATTAAATAAATGCATGTTAAGTAAGCATTTGTGTCTACAGGTTCTGAAAAAGAACAGGGATCTGTATATACACACATGATAAGAGTCCCAGCCCCCAAAAGCCAACAATCTAAATAGACAAGAGAAGAGCTTTTGAGTATGAAAGAATCTATGCAAGCACTATGTCTTATTACTGTTGCTAGGGCCATTTTATAACACATCTGAATATGCCTTGTGTGTGTGAAATCAAAGTCCTTTGTTTGCTTATAGAAGTTTAGGGCAATTCCTCACAAAATTGATTTTTTGCCTTGTTTAGCAGTATGTAAATGGCCTCATTCTCTAAAGCACCGCAGCTAGAGTATTTATGCATAAAAATATTACTGAAAAAATATTAATACGTATTTCCCAAAACTTACCCCCACATTCTAAAAGATGAGGTTTTTTATAGTTTTTTAAAAATTTACTGTGTTAAGCACAAAACAGCATGTCAGCTGTATACTAGGAAGAGTTTAAGAAGTGCGTCTGCTATATTGTGGAATAACCTCCTAAAAAAAGGTGGAAAGCCCAATCATTTGGTATTGTATGTTCATTAAAACATATACAAATAGTGTTATAAGAGCAGTCAACAGGCTAAGTGATTAAAAGGTTTTCCCTCTCATTTCTAAATTTCAACAATTCCATGATTGCAACATACATACATACATGGTGACTGAAGTTTAAAGGTGTGACTTGATCCGCATGTTGTACTTTTCATAGTAGCAAAAAAGCTCTCAAAATGTGATGAGAAAGGTACTTGACTTTGATTTCTCTCAGATTCTTGAGCATCTTGGCTAATTTATCAGAAAATAGATATGCTTCAGCTAAATATATATATTTTCCCTACAACCCTCTATTTTCATTAAGTGCCTATGAAACATCATGGCGGATCAGCCACACTGTAGAAGGTCAAGAATTTCAAACATTTAAAAAGGAGAAAAGTTTCAAGGCAAGTCTTGTATGAAATGAAAAGGTAAGAGACAATAAGCAATGCTTATGCTGTTCCGCAAGAACTGCAAATGAATTCATGCTCTCCCACTTCCACCTTTATGTAATCAGAGGCTGAAGACCAAAAAGGTGACTCTTCACAAGGACATTTATTTCAATAGATAAGTATTTGCTTTCATACATTTTGCAAATGAAAGGTAACATGCCTGGACATGGGTTTTTTGCATACAGCAGACACTAGCTCTTTAAACAAATCAACTGTATTAATCTCAATTTTTAGTCATTTACCTGCAGTGTAAGAAGTCTCTCTCTATTACAGAAAGTGGGAATTGTCATATCTTTAAAGGACATGATCGTAAAAGTTATCTTCCAATACAGCTTTCAATTAAAATAAAAAGCCCTTGTATTTTGCATTAGGATGAATCATAATCTCCTCCTTTCTGTGTAAAGGCTGTCACTGCATCCTTAACTCACCCTGAGTTTACACACTGAAGGATATGTAGAATTAAGATTACTCACTGTTCTAAGGCCCTATGACAAAGGGCCATCTGCATAATGGAGGCTTAAACAGCAATATTGCAAAGGAGTGTCTGAAAATGTTTTAATCTCCACTTTTAGGCCTTGTCTTCACTAGGAAGAAAAAGAAGTATTTTTAACCCACTTTAATCTAACCTACAAAATCTTAATGAAGACAAGGTAAATTGTAGATTTAACCCATGTTAGCAGGTAACCATGAACAGTAAGCATGGTTAAAACTATAACATACTTGGTCTTCACTAGCTCAAATTAAAATCCTAGTGAATGTAGGTTAAAAATCACTTCTTTTTTCTTAGTAAAGATCCTGCTTTAGGGGTTTAGCTTAAAGGAGACTCAGCAACTCCAGGTTTATGCTTTAGTCTCCTAAAGGTCCAGCAATGCCTTCAATTTTAACGTATACTCTTTGGATCCTAAAAAATAATCGAGTGTCAAACTGTTTATCTGACCACAGCTTCTGCAAGAGTAGTGGAGGGAAATTTCTTCACTATGCCACTGTTGTATAGAAAATTAAAGTTGTAAGGTTCACTTTCATCTGCTCCTTTGCCACATTGCATCTCTGAACTGCACTGCCTACGGAAGAGAGTCTAACGTTTCCTTATAAGCCAATGACACAGTGCTGGTTCCCAGTGTCCCAGGCCAAGGAAAAAAAGTGGGGAATTCATCTCTCCTCCTCAGAACTCAGTGTATAATAGAAACATTAGGGAGATAGATGCAACTTACCCTCTGAATTTCCTTTGCTGCCAGTCAGTTTGAGAGAGTTTTGAGGTTTTAGTATTTAACTGTCCCTTCCTTTCCCCTTCTCACAACTGGAATGAGGTTACCACTATCAGCTCAACACAACTAATTGTAATATCCTGATTCAATGTGAATTGATAAGCTGCTGTACTAGTGTCCCACACATTTCATTATCAGATAACATTATGCAGCACCTGCTTTAGATAAATACTTATGTTTCTTGGTGCCATCAAGTGGCAAAATTGTGTAGCACAACTTGAAATCAAACTGCTTTCTATAATTGCCATCACAAAGGGTCCGCAGTCAGAACATCTAACTGTTGATCCATATGAAATTAAACAATTATTAACCTATTTACTGCCCAAGTAGGGTTACTATTTTTGTTTTTTACTAAACATAATACAGATTTCATATATTCTTAAGTTCACACAACTGAATTTGTTTTCTGCAGAACTATATTTTTGTAATTCACCAATTATGATTCAACAGGTACAACATTTTGAACACAGAACAATGAACAAAAATTAAACTATTTCACTGTATTCTGTAACGTTTCGAAAGACACGACATGTTTCAACCAATGCAATTTCAAAAGATTGGATGATAAGCCTTGGAAAAAGTCAAAGTTCAGAATTGAAATGCAGACTGTACTTAATCAGATCACAAAAGGGAAACTATCAAAGCAAAACTGGACTGTTTTGCAACCAAATGTTGCCACTTGTTTTACCTACACTTATGCTTCACTAATTAAGCTTTCAGATCAGCATATCTAATAATCAGTTCTCATCAACTAGAGACATTAATTATGTTTACACTGCTATTTATCAGGTATATACATATTTTTAAAAGCAGTCACGAGCAGGACTATCAATAATGGAGAAAGTCGGTTGTAATTCTGCTCTTGGAAGTCTGTGGTATTCCAACAGAGTTCCTGCTTTTAGCTTCCTAGCACAAGACTGGTGAAGTTTCCATACTTATTAGATTTGATGCCCAAGAGTCATTAGAACCTGGCAGAGCCTGAGCGAGGCCCCTTTCTGGCCATCACATACCACCCACACAGAGTCTGAATATCACAGTGTGGATGTTCCTATTCATTCCCTTAGCTACACGCAAGGCAGGTCCCAAGGTAAACCCATACAAGAAGAAAAACAGTATAAAAATAAGCCCCAAGGGAGGAAGGAAATCAATTTAAGGTGTAAAGACAGGAACATCTTTAAAATAAATTCTCCTTTGACCCTGCTCTTCCCCATTCCCTCCACCCCAAAACATAGCTTTTAGGGTTGGCTACAATCTGGTCCTGTTTAATCCTGACAATATCCATTTTAAAAGTCTGGTGAATAATTGAGACCATTTTATGTTTTAGGTGGTTACTACATTAACAAGTTGCAAAGAGATACTCACATCACTTGTTGAGACCGTTCCTGTTTCAATAGCACCCATGGTACCACGAAGTTTCTAGTGCAAAAACAAAAACTGTTAGCTTTTTCTTGTTAAATCAAATATACTGCAATTGAAGTAAGTCTGTGAAAGTCAGGATTGGCCCTCAGCCCTACAGTACAATTGCTACTATTTTGTCCAGGCCAGTTGAGTGTCCCAAGTGACACTGCCCTTCACTACCTTTCATTCAGAGTCTATTCTACAGCTGAACAGAGCTCTTAGAAAGTCATTTCATGTATGCCAATATTATATCTGGCTAAGTCAATTTCTAATGAGGAAGAAAAATCACACTAATTCTACCCCCATAAACTAAGACTACAATAACTGTCAAACAGTGAAGCAGCTTCCCATAATCCAATATTTTGGATTATCCCTGTTTACATGAAGGTGGTAAGAACAACAACAGTAATATCCCAGTAGTCCAGGACAGTGTTATGAGATAAAGGAGAAAATGAGTTTCAGTGCAAGTTCGTGTACAAAACACCTATCAGTGTTAGTCTCAAAATGGTAATAAGCAGAGAGACCATAAACCTGCCTTGGATATATCAACAGATGACAGTAAAACTGCTCCAAACATCAGGAAGCAGAAGCAAAAGCAAAACTAAGCAGTTCAAAAGAATCCAATGTGAAGCTATATAACGGCCAATGGCACTAAAGTATTATTTTGATATAATTCATAAATTATTTTCCCTGCCTAGAAGAGAGTGAGGATTACTTCCAAAGATCACAAAGTAAGTTTCAAATTTAAAACAGATATATTTATAAAACAGTCCTCTTTATATTTGAAACTCAAAACTGCAAACAATCTAAAAACATCTGAGCCAATTTGCAAATATCAAGGCACAGCTCTGAGTTTTTATAAATAAAGTCACACTGTTAAGATTCTTGTTTTTATAGAAACTACATAGTATTCTTCTTCTAAAGCTCTTTAGTTTCCAAAAATATTTCTGTAACGTTTCTTGGTAAAGTTCTGTCAAAGCCTACCGAATTGAGTCTCCCAATTTATTAGAATTCAATTTCACTCTATCACTGGCAATTTTTAAATCAAAATGGGATATTTTTCTAAAAAGATATGTTCTAGGAATGATTTTTGGAACATTCCATGCCTTGTGTTGTACAGGAGATCAGATGTTCACAATGATCCCGTCCAGCCTTGGAATCTATGAATGTAGTTACACTTTAGAAAGCAACAAGAAGAGGATTCTATATTCATTTGCTGTAGATGATTTTCAAAACTGCTCAGCATACAGGTCAAGACATGATCTTTTTTCCCCAAGTGCAAGCCCTCCAAAACAAAAAACATGGGATCTGAATTAAAAGGATTATGTTCTCTCAATCATACACCAGGCATCAGCAACTTCGTTACTGAACATAAAAAGCAGAATGGAATGCAGTTCGTTCTCCCATAGTTGTGCAGACTCTGTGGAAATGGCACTTTTCAATCAATGATATAAACAGATATGCTGAATGAGAATGTGCTTGTTCCCGTCCCCTGCCTCCCCAAAAATCTCCCTTTCTTACCTCTAGCTGGAATTTAATATACTATATATATGTGAAGTTATAAAATCTCTTACTTTAAATATCAAATTCTTAAACTTGCCGACTATACTGGTAATTACTGAAGTCTAAAGTTTATTTTCTTTTAACAAAAATATGCATTCTCTGTTTATACGGTACACATTTACATTTTCTATACCTTGTAGGGAGGTTTAAGCCTTTTAAGAATGCATTCTATTTTTTAGGTTTAGGTATCTTACCTGTGAACTAAGCTGAGTTTTTATCCAGTTGAAGTAATAATTCAGGTCACTGCCTTCCATCAGTTCTTTTCCCCAAGCAGCCAATTTGGCAATAATTCTGGCTGCCTGAAAAAGAATTTGGTAAATAGAACTTCAGCTGCAAGTGATCAAACATTGAGTTGAGAGGAAAAAAAAATACTGCTGTGTGCTTTGGAAACCAATTTCAGTGAAAATGTTGCTACTTACACAAATACTGCTCCTTTATACATTTTTCAAAGTAAAGCCTTATAGATTCAATTATTTATACCTAATTTTGTTCTTCAGCTTTTTCTGTTGATTCTGCCCGGCATTAGTTGGTGCATTTCAGTAAACTACAGAAGCAGTGTACACAGCTCAGAAATTATAAACAAAAAGAAAATCTACCACAACATCGTTGCAGTCTAGGACGCAGTCCTGCAACTGGCTCCCCTATAGAGGCAGGGGTCTATCAACACAAAGCCAGTTGCAGGATCTGGTCCTAACTAAGTTCATCAATTTGCTTAATTTTTATTATTTAACACTCACTAATATCCATACACAAAGAATTTATAAATAAATATATGCACCCATGCCAAAGCAATAAATATAGGTTTCAACAAAAGAATATGATTTGAAGGCAAAAAAAGACTGGAAAACCACAAGAGAAAAGAGATGGAATTTGGAAGAAATTATACAACACAGAAAACAGGTTTTCTTAAGCAGATTGTCACGATGCCTGTGATATGTGAGAAATATGCAAACGGGATTCGTTTTCTATGCCTGCAGTCTTTCTAAGAAAATGTTATATGCATTAAAGGAATTCTTTGAAGAAAACAGTTAAAATTCTGCAGCACTTCAATACAGCACACAAGAGAACCTATGATAGAATTATCTAAAACCATAATAATCTCAATCTATACAGGAATGGAATAATAGAATCACTGCATTATCCTCTGGTTTGATATAAATTTCAATATTAAACTGTTCTTAAGGTTTGAAAATATATGCTATAGAATTTTGTACTAAAACACATAATTACAGTGGTTTTTCAGGGACAAAGCTGGAAGTTTTGCCAAATGGTTAAAGATCACATTTAGGGTCAGTTCTGAAATCAGTGATTAACAAAAAAAAAAAAAAAAAAAAGGTCAGTCAGTCAGTCATGGTGAAATCAGCAACTTTGTATTTAAATCATCATTTTAATAGTGTTTTGCATTTTTACTGCAGTTATTTTCCTCAAGAAAGATTCTCATTTGATTGATAACAATTAAAAAACATGGTTATTTGCAATTAAGTATAGCCTTCACACTGAATTTGGTACTTTTGCTAAGCAAGAACATGCACTATATCTAGATGTATTAAGCAATTACATAGTTTAGCATGCATATATTCATATTTTTAGTTTTCTCATCTTTTTTTAATTAGAAAACATTGAATGATTCATTTCTTATTTACTAGATGAGGATGAAGTTTTACTCATGATTTGTACCAAGCTACATTTGAATGGAAATTAAAATTAAACACACACAAACAGCACTTTAAAATTGTTTATTAGTTAATCAAAAGCTACCTTAAAGGTGCTGAAAATGTAAGAAAAAGGGGTTATAGAAGAAGTTATCAAAACATGTTTTGCTTTTAAAACTGTTTGATTAGACAAAGGAAGTATGATCTGCAGTTAGCGAACTGAACTGATTGTTTCCGATCACCGTGTCCTTTGGGATTTTAGACCTAATAGATCTCATCCTCTCAGACCTCATTTTTTATTCATAGATTGGAAGAAGAACACCAGCTTTTTCAACTCTTATTAGTTTCTTAACTATGAATGAACTCGTCATTGAAATGAACTAGTTGAATAAGCTGAAAAGAAATTACTCTCGCTGCTGTTAAAAGCTGACTTAGCACATCAGCAAGCTCTGGTTCCAGGTGCTCAGAGAGTGACTTCCACCAGTTCAGTGATCTGACTTCCTTCAAAATTTTAGCAGCAAACATACTGCTTCAATCTTATTTTTGTTTAATTGATTTTGACAGATTATTTTAAGACTTAGCATTAACATAAATTGTCAATTTCAACTTTAAAACAAAGTTTGCTTTTTTGGATCATCACATTAGCTGGATCATACTAGCAGTGAAACAACGTATTGACAGTTACCACTCTCTTGACATCACTGGACAGTTTACACCTCTCAGAACTTGTTCCAGATTATCTGAAGGCCCAAGAAGGCAACACTCAGATCTTACCTACATTAGGTTTTTGACTGTAGCTGTATCATCCCCGGTGTAGACCCTTATTGTTAACACTGTAAGCTGAGTTGCTGGTGTCATTTAACCTCAATTGAAACTACAGTAAAACTGCACTTGTGCAAATTCTAGCGTGGCCTCTCTACCCTAGGGGTTTACACCAATGTACCATGACCAGCAGCTGGAAATACATTGCTGAAACAAGGTACAAGCAAGCATGGAATAACTGGCATGAAAGGGAGGATGAGGACAACACATGTAAGGGTTCCCCCCCTTCTCACGCAAAGAAAGTCAACTAACCCCAATAACTGACACAGCCTAAGGATCATTGGTTGGCAGATGTTTGGCATAAAAATCAATTCTATTTTCTAGTAACTAAACAGAGAACTTTAAAGTTAACTGTTTTTACCACAGATATTTCCTGATCAATGAGACAGACATGATCATTCAAAAAGGACCATAATTCCACATAAGGCTATTTTGATTCCAAGGAAAGAAAGCACAAGCCATTTGAGCCAGACACAGAGCTCAAAATAGATGCTTCTGGATTTCAGTTTATTCTATAACAAATGGCCATGCAAAATGTGTTGTGTGATAAAACTGGCTTACCTGACTTGTAAAAGAAAATCGTTTTATCACAAAAGGAATTATTTAAATTTTATGAATCTGCAAACTCCAAAAAGAAATTAGGTTTCTATTTTCATCTTGCCATCTTTGGCGATTGATGCATTTAAAGCTTACCATGTGCACAGTGAAGAGATCTTGTCGGTTCAACATTGGCAGGAAGTAGGACCATGCAGTGTTCTTACCACGTTTTGCATAGTCAAAGAAAATACTAACACGCTGATGCTTTTCCTGCAAAGGGAGGGAAGGAGAAGCTCATAAGTACTGAAGTCACAATTTTATGGTGATTTCATTACACTGTCTTATGTTCTCATGAGGTATATTATGAGAGAGACATTTCTTGTGTCAATCCCTCTCATTTTAATGACTACCATTGTTGGATAACCAAAGTATTGAAACCCAGACTTGAACTGCTGTTCCATGCTGGTTTACTGTCAGCCCCTATGAGGCAGACTCCTCTGTCCCACCCCCAATTATACTTCAGTTTACGCAGTGTCTGCTTAAAGGAAAAGCAGGTTTCCTTCTGGCTCAGACATTCAGAATGAAAAAATTACATAGCTATACTCAAGGGCTTCATTTTCAGAGGGTCTGAACTCGGCCTCCATTTGATCTTAATGAACTCTGTGCATTAACTTTTTTCCAAATAATTTTTGCACACACAAATGACAGGATTATACATACACAATCCGTGTGTGCAAGTTTGCACACTGTTTTGCACTTTCAAGTGTCTGCACAGGAAAGTTCTACTTGGCCCTGAAAGTCTATCCTGAAGACTAAGTTGGTGCTTATCTCCAAAAACAGGCTCCCATTAGAGGAATTAACAACAGTAGCCAAAGTTTGGGTTTTATCTGTTTTGTTTTTAACGTTAGTTTCAAACTGCAGTTTAGGGAGCATATATTAACCCAAAGAGAAAACTGAATGCCACTTTTCTCTTTAAATTATTCTTTATAGTAGTTGGTAAGTTACACAGATGGACACCAGCTTGATTAATACAGAACTAAAGTTTATGAGAACCATACACCAAAGCCCCTAATTAAACTGAACATTTTAATCTAACTTCCTTAAATCAAATCATTCAGACAGGGATACATTGTGTGCATTATAAATACATCATATATAATGTTATGCAATTTCTACTTTCACTTCCTACCAACATTTCGCTAGAGAAACATGAAATACTCCAGGTACGCAAAAGCATTGAATCTTACTGCTTCTGAAGATAGCTCTCTATCAAAGGAGCTCCCGAATTTAAAGAGACCACGAGAAGCTGTGCATTTTGTTTTCCTCCACTCAAGTGAGAGTTAGCATTAAACGAATTATCCTTGACAGGTGGAAAGATTTCAACACCACTGTATGAATGCTGTGATGCCATACTTAGCTATAGGTAACATGAGCCTGCAATACTCACTAATGTTTGCCTCTTATTCGCCTTCTCCCTTCCCCTATACCCGCTCCAAAGAGCTATGTTAACCAATTCTTTTTGAATATCTTTTCAAGTCTTCAGATTGATAAGAGGCAGCACATCAAGCTGAATCAGGCGAGTAGCATTTCTTCCTTTGGCGTCAATAGTCTGTTCTACTTCAAGACTAGACTTCAAAGACTGTATTTAACACCAGTTATTGTCAGTTATTTACTATTGTAAAATAGTGATAGCCGATTGCTCCCAGCTCTCTACAATAGAGCACCAATGAGGAAGCAAAAAGGCTCCTTCTGGGTCAAGGCAGCATAAGAACAAGAGAAAAAAGCACCCAAAGATCATCATAAGGTCAAGGAACTAAAGGAATAAAATTGGAGTACCACCGATGAGCTGAAGAGACAGGATGAGGATATGAAGGCTAAAATATGAGAAGTGCAGTGGAAAACCCCTCTACTTTTGAAATCACAAGCCCACCAGGAAAGAGAATCAATATGAAATGAATGCTGTACATTACAGAACAAGGCCGTCAGACTCCCTGCTACTACATCAGAGGTAAGAAGCTTTCTCTGATCTGGTAGCCTGGCACTCTCTCCACAAATCTCCGGACCCGCAAGTGCTCCTGCACTCTAAACCAGTAGATGTTAACAAACAGAACCGTTTGGGCTTAAAAAAAATAAAATAAAAAGACAGCTATGACTCTCTCTCCAAATGAGGGCAGAGTTATGACACAGCAGTCACTTGACAAATTGTATTTCCTTCCTTTCACCGTAGACAGATGCAAGGTAGAATTTCAACAACCAGGCTAAGAGAAGACCAAAATTAGAATCATAGAAATGTAGGGCTGGAAGGGACTTAGGGGGGGTGATCAAGTCCAGCCACTATGCTAAGGCACAGGCCCACTGAGAGTAATTCCAGGCCTCAGGGCAAGTCAATGCTCCCTCCTCCTTCCCCCAGAAAGGGATGGCTGAGTTCCAAGTGGGCTTCTGCTGGAAGTTTTTGCTTATTTATTATGTGTCATGCAAGTTTCCAGGTGGCTGAGGTGGCGGTATCTGCTACTCAGCTTCCCAGGTCCCTTGGACTGCCCAGGGAGATTACTGATGAACCCGGGAAAACGAGTCGCAGATACCACATCCTCAGCTACCCGGGAACCTGCATGGTGCATAATAAATAAGCACAGATGCAGGAGGGACTGACAGCAGGAGCCTCGGGGGAGAAAGGGGTATGGAGGAGAGGAGGATATGTATTTATCCTCCCATCTGCCTGGGCCTTTTTAAAATCGCTAGGCCCCTGGACAATTGCGCCCCTTACCGCTCCCCCCAGTCCATCAGCAGGCCTGCTAAGGCACGGCCAATTATACCTAGACCATCTCTGACAGTTGGTCCAATCTGCTCTTAAAACCCATCAGCGATGAGGATCCCACAACTTTCCTTGAAAGCCTATACCGTAGTTTAACTACCTTTCTAGTTACAATGTTTTTTCTAATATCTAACCTAAATCTCCCTTGCTACAGATTAAGCCCATTACATCTCGCCCTATCTTCTGAAGACATGGAGAACAACTGATCACCTCTGTCTTTATAATAGCCCTTAACAGAGCTGATGACTTATCAGGTTGCCCTTCAGCTTGTCTCAACACTAAAGATGCCTATTGCTTTCAACCTTTCCTCTACTTGGTTAAGAAAACCTGACCTAGTCTTTTTTTGTTGCTCCCTTCTGGACTCTCTCCAATTTATGCACATCTTGCCTAAAGAGTGGCACACAGAACTGGATGCAGTATCTCAACTGAGGCCTCACTGGTGCTGGGTAGAGCAGGAAAATTACCACTTGTGTCTTAAAGACGACACCCCTGTTAATATATTCCAGAATTACATTAGCCTTTTTCATAACTGCACAATAATGCTGACACATTCAATCTGTGATCCGCTCTAGCCCACAGTTCCTTTTCAGAAGTACTACTGCCTAACGAGTTAGTCCCCATTTTGTAATTTTACACTGGATTTTTTCCTTCTTAAGTGTAGTACTTTGCATTTGTATTTACTGAATATCATCGTGTTGAATTCAGATTCCCCAATTTGTCAAAGTCCTTCTGATTTTTAATCTTGTCCTCTCCTTGCAACCCTTCCTAGCACAACGTTATCTGCAAATTTTATAAGCACACAGTCTATTCTATTCTCCGAGTCTAGATCATCATACTGGTCCTTTCTAGCTTAAAAAAAGTACCTATATTGAGTCAAGAACTTGTCAGAAGCCAGAATGAGGAACAAGATCATTCAAGCTGTCAGGGAAAAAGGGACTGTTATTTGTTACAAGTTTCTTAAAAGACCTTAATCCTCACGCTCCAGGAAAGGGTAGAAATTTTAGTAAGCTAAAGCAGTACACTTGAGCTGGAGATGGAAGCCTCACTTTGATATCCATCACAAAAAATAATGAATATGCTATGGCCAAACATTTGGGGATTAAAAACAAAAACAGGAATTTACAAGCTTCAAAAAATATTAAAAATATGAGAAAAAAGGACTAAACACGTTTGATACCTCATTGCTTTTTCATAAATTGTCATACTTGGGTATTTGACCTAAAACAAATCCGTAGCCAAGATATTTTAACACACTTTATTTCTTAACATCAACATGCAGGTTCAATATTAGAACCAATTAGAAAATTGGTTTCCTTCCCGCCCCAGAAAATTTTGACCAAAAAAAAAAAAAACCAGGAAAAAATCATTTTCAAAGTTTTCCAATAGAAAATTTGTTTTAAATCAAAAAGTGTATTTTTAAAAGTTTTTGATGAAAAGCCAAAATGTTCTGCAGAAAGCAAATATTTTACAGAAAGCTTTATTTCACTGAAAACCCAATTTTCCATCAAAGAGTAATTCCAACAGAAACTTATCAACCAACTCCACCCAGTATACAGCTTCTTAGTTCTCCTAAAATAAATAAAATGAACAAACAGCAAAAGGGATCAAAATTATTCCCAGTGTTAAACATACTTAACCCACAGAACAGTTTTTAGTGCAGAATTACTCTACCACATAGCTCAGAGGCTCTTTAATATGTTGGAACAATACATATATTGTTTTGCTTTCCTGCAGTTCATTTGCCTAAAAATGCTTTGCTTTATAAAAGAATGGATACTTTCACACATAATGACTATGTGGAAAGAACTCATACTATGGTGCTAGGGTTTCAGACTGGCATCTGAAATAGATACTATGATTAAAATATTAAAGGTAGATTGTACAATATGCTTATAAATAAGTTGGGTGCTTGAGAAGCAATACCAAATGACTCCCCAAGTTAGCAATACTATATATTATTTTCTGTAGTTCCCACCCAGTAATATTATTACTATATCTACTGATGGACAGACAATATCTTAGTGTTCACATGCTTTGAATATTTCCACTGCTCTGGCTAATATTTGTACAGTTATGAGGACATTGTGGATTGCTTCTGAATTTACTTACCGCTTGTTCATATATTTTGATCTTGGCTACTTGTATAGGCCAAGTCCTACAGTGTTACTGATGTTTAACTCAGAATTAACAAAATGGGATTTTTAGGGTACTACACCACATAGCCAAGACAAACTGTATTTTAATGGCACACTGTTCCATTATGCATATTGTCCTGTATTTCACTTGATATGAACTTTATTGTTCCAAAATGAAAAGTGAATAAAATTCCAAAGACAGTGACATGCGGTGTTTCAGTTGTCAGCCTCACTAAGAGATTGGTCTTGCATCTGTCTGCAAAATGTGGCCAAACTTCGGCCTTGACTAAAAACAAAACCACACAAATTTGAATTACATTCATTACAGGTTTGCATGGATGGTGTGCAGTAAATAAAGCTGGGGCCACCAATTGAATGAGGAGGATAAAGATATTCAACAGCTGCCTCATTCCCTGAACAGAATCCATTCTGTTTATTAAGTGTAGCTGTGGTTGAATGGGGGAAAAAAATATCAACATGTGATCATGTACTTAAAGATTCAAAGTATCATAATGCACAAGCATAAAGAGGTCAAGCTAAGGTATCCCGTGAAACCTTAATTCTGACATTTCCAAACTTTTGAGTGCTTGACTTTGCAGCCTAAATATACATTCTTTGAATATAATATTACATACACACACAAAGAGATCAAAATTAGATCAAGAGACATCCAAGCATCAAAGAGGAAGACTTAAATATGAAATAGGTTATTGACCTACTTGAAGCATATCATCAATCATAGTGAGAATGTACTGAACTGTCTGTTCCTTGGAGATATGAGTCATCAAGTTTATGAATGTTTTAGCACACTAGAAAACAAAACATTAAAATATTAGCAATTGTTTTATAATGTGCAGTAGAATCTCATTAATTCACATTTTATGTAAATTTTAAGCATCCAAATGGCTTATTCATCCACAATATAATATGAATACATTTGACATTACATTACAGTGAAATATTTTTGCCATGCTACTCATTACCTTTTACAAATTGTTCTATGGCATTCAACGGAAACAGTGAGAAGTAAACAATGTTAATTAGCAAGGTTCCTCAAGGTGATTTGTCGTCAAAAGATTAATGAGAGAATTAGAATCTCTCCTTCAATGTTTCTTTTAAGAAAATTTACAAGACATGGGCAAACAGAGTTAGTGACAGGTACTGAACAGATTGCAAATTTTGCTCTCAGTAGTACAGGACTAGCACTTGGAAAGGTTATCTGGCCTGCCCATATATTTCTGCCTGGAAGATACACAAGCTGGATCTTAAGAGTTATTCCAACTGCTTTCCTCCCCCAGCACAATTTAATCATGATATGATTTCAGCAACAGATTTCATGAACTGCTAGAGGTGGAGATTCACACTTCATCTTACTTGAGAAGGAAATGAAAGCAAGCATCTGGAGAAAAAGGTTGAAGAGGCTAGAAAGAGCCATGAAAACCTACCACTGCCTTTTACATTCTATGTAACTTTTAGCTACTCTATTTCAGACTATGCCGTGTCATTAATTTAATGTACCATCTTTGACAGCTACCCCATCACAACACAAACAATGCACATTATACGTAGCTATTTAAATATCGCATGTATTAGTTACATCTCAAAATGCCAATTCCGTTTCTTTGAGTTTAAGAAGTGGTGCCAAAATGCATCAAATATATCAGGAAAAAATACCTAAGAAGGGTCATTCAAGAGCACAACAAACTTGTCTGAAACTTACCCATAGGTGCTGAAACTAAGGGTGCTATTGTACCCCCTTCCTTGAAGTGTTTTTTATCATATACATGATTTATAGTTTGGTTCAATGGCTCTCAGCACCCCACTATACAAATTGTTCCAGCACCCCTGAGCTTGCCAGCTTCTATTGGTCTCATCCTATGTGAACACATTTAAAAATTAAAACATCTGTTAAATAATGGCCAAGTTACACCTCTCAAAAATTCATTTGCAATAGAAGTTTCTGAAGCCCTGATGCAACTTGCTAAATATCATAACAGCAAAACAAATACTTTCAACATTTAGAGTTAATATGGCAACTCCCTTTCCCCTCCAATATATATATATTTTAAAAGCTGGGTTACCTGATTGCCTTCAGTTCGCAGCAATTCTTGTTTTTCTTCTGTGCTCCTCTTCTGCTCAAATCTTTGAATAAATTCACAGTCTTCACCCGAAATCATCTGTCCTCTGAAAAGCAAAATATGAAACCGTAGAAACTTTTTGTATCTTAGTTATTTCGGGCCTTATTTCTTTCAAGATCCTATTTGAGATGAGGGACACTCTTCCTTTATTAAAGCTATAATAAATTTAACCCTATTATGAGTGCATGAGGCACTCCTATTCTGCTGAGAGCCTTACGTGCAGAGAAATGAAAACTCTCAGAATAGGGAATGATTTAAAGAAATTCTACGTCTCTTGACTACTCAACAGCATCACTCAGTCATCCTTAGACTGCCTCTAGCCCTTTGAAGCATATAAGGAATCACTTGAAAGACACAGTACTGGCTGTAAATACGTACCTCTGGTACATGCTGAAAACATCATCTGCAACACAACTATAATCCAGTTGAGGAAAAAATTGTAAATACACAACATCTTAGTCTCATTTTATTAAATGAGAAGTTTTAATGCCAAAAATGAAGTGTGGGGGAATAGGAAATTTTTTGGAAGTAAAGTCCTGGTTTCTGGTTACTTTTTTTAAATTGTTAAAATACACGCGTGGTTTGAACTGGTTGATTCATGGTGGTGTTTAGAAGCTGGTAAGTATCCCAGTCTGACTAGGTTTGTGGGATTGAGAAGGAATTTCCCCCATCCCCACCCCACTAAAATTGGCAGTGATCCTGAGAGTATTTCACCTCTCTCTGCAGCCTTAGGGGTGCAGGTAACTTGCCAGGATGAGCCGAAGAGATCTTACTAATCATTTCCCTGCCATATCAGGGGCCTCAAACACTGGTGTATCTCGGTTCCTTGTGGCATATACTGTGCCATACTGTGGCACATAAGTTTAGTCTCCTGTGAGTTGTACTACTTGTCTCATGTCAACTGTTAGCATGTGGGTGCTGGGTAGTATTGGTGGTGGTGGCCTGTGCCACAGAAAATCAAAACAGATGGTCCAGTGGTCCCTTCTGGCCTTTAACTATGACCCTATGGGCAGATAAGGATGGAACGGGGAAAAGACTTGAGCTAGTGTGTCCCACAGCTGCTTCCTTTATCCATCCAAATCTGCAGTAGGTAAAAGTTAATTATGTTAATGTTTTTACAGTTGCTAAAGAGTCACCATTAATGATATTTCCATTTAGCAAACTGACTTACTGGACTGGCAGAATCTTCCAATTCTCATTACAAAGCAAAAGTTACTCCCACATCTGAGCAAGATGAGGCAGCAGAAACAACACTCGTTGTCTAGATATAGTAAGAAAATTGATGTAAACAAAGAAAGATGAAAATCCATGCCATGAATATTTGCCAAATCACACAGGTTAATACATAAATAGACCAGATTATAGAGGCTGAAGCTCTTCAGAGAAATGGAGAATCGTGCGTAAAGTCATCCAAAACCAAAATTACACAGGCTAGAAGTAGGACATATTACTCCTCCAGGTTTCACTGTTTCCAGCATTTTTAACCCCTCTTACATTTCCACTGAGTCAAAGGTCTTTTCCATCTATCAAAGCCACACAGAACCAGTTTTTCTAGTCAGCCTTTTCCACAATCTGATTCACTCTCTGACAGTCGTCCATGATTAAGAAAGTTCAGTAAAAACTCTGCCAGTTCTCTCAGCAGATTAAAGTTCAGTAAGCCCCATAGCATGTTCAGCAGGATTTGTGAAGTGCAGAAAATGGAATGATATCGGTAATAACGTATTTTATTCTTTTCTCTCTTCTGAATTAAAATACCACTATTACTTGGCCCAGCCCAAAGTACCTCTGTCACAGAGTAACCGGCTCCTTTAAGGGGAGATGGGGCCAGCCGTACCTGTGCCATAATTGGTTGGCTGCTTCCCAGTGTGAGAGGGTGGCACTCTGAGGAGAATCATGTGATGTCTAGGCCTTATAAAATGACAAAGTGAGATCAGTCTGGAGTAGAATCAGAGAGAGTAGAACAGGCTACTGTGGAAAGCCCTGAAGCAAGGGTCTGTAGGACACTGGGAATTGCATGAGAATCAGCCAGGGGGGCTCATGCTTTATACCAGAGCACGGAAGGAGTCCAGAAACAAAGTTCAGAAGGGGGTCAGAACAGTACAAGAGAGGAACTAGCCTAGGGAATGAGTGCTCTATCCCAGAGCCAGAAAGACTGACACAGGTGGCAAGAAAGGGGCAGGGAATAGGGATGGAGAGTGGGCTGAAGAGAACTCACCAAAAGGACAGAAAAAACATTTTTTCTGTTGAGACTACCATTGGAATTTTGCTACCCCAGAAGAGGTTAAACTGTGTTTTTGACTTGGCCAAAAGGCTAAGCCACATCATCGCAGACTGGCATGTGGAAAGCTGAGGAGATCCACCTCATGGCTGGAAATTCAGGAAGGGAACACCAGCAGCTCCATGCTTGACCAGGAGCGGATGCTACCAGGCATCCACACCCCACACACACCTTCCACTTTTCACGCTTTTGTGAAGTTGCTACACCACAGGCTATTACAGTATTTAAGTGTCAAATATTACCAGATATAGTTTATTAAATTATACAAAAATAATTTGCAAGGTATTGACATTAGTCCTCCAGGATCATATTAAATCATATTTTTGACAATCCAGTCAGCCTGCCCTAATTTCTATGGAGTGTTTTCACAAGCTGAGGAGGTCTTAAGGTTTTTATATTTAGAGTAGGGTGCTAAAGGTCTGCAATGAAATGCAGCTTCTGTATTCTTAAAGAGGAAATCGACCAGCCAGTCATGGCCTAAAAAAAAGTTTTAAAAATATTTAACTACATTCGAAAATTCCAATGTAGCCTAGTGGCTTATGATTGTTGTCCTTCCTGCTTCAGTTAAGAAAGTTGTTTGGATCCAGAAGACCCAAATAGTGTTTGTGTTAGATGGTAAGCATCAGTGTAAACCTATGCAGGCCATGATGAATTATGGGGGAAATGAGGGATACTAAATGACTACTTCTCCCCCATGACAACCCTCCTATTAATCTGCAGGTGGGAAGTATTCCCCTGCCGACAAGTCTGCTGCTGACACCAATGATGGTAAAACACCAAGATTTCATTTATTTCAAGAGCTCACTTTGGAATTTTTTTTTTTTATTTTAAACGTAAGCCAGATTTTCCAGGGGCAAGAATATAGAAAGAAGCCCTTTTTGGTTTTTTTTAAATCTATTTTTGTATACTTTGACATCTGAAGATTTTGCTGCTCAACATTTTGTTCTTAACATTGCCTCATAATGACCCATTCCTCAGCATGTGTAGGGGCCAACTAACAGCTACCAAAAAGGTTTATAAAGCCAAGTCTCATTGGTACTCCTAAAACAGGGACTTCTGACAAGATGGATGTGATTTTTATAACCCAACCCATGGAGTCTGTGAAACCCCCACGGATTAACAAACACTACAGTTTTAATCAACCAAGAGATTTGCATGTGAGAACAATGTAATCAATCAGCATTGGTCAAGCTAGAAAATTCCATACAATGAAAAGTAACCAGAAAATATGCACTTTACTGTTTTTAGAACATTTCACACTAAAATGGCACATATCTTCAAAGAATATTACAAACATTAAATAAGATTTAAGAAGAGCCCTTTATAATAACTTTAGAGTTTGAGAAAGCATCAGGGCAAAATTAAAGGATGCCAATTTATTTTAAAAACAGTAAAAAAGTTTACCAACTGTCAAAGAAATAGCTTTCAAACAAACAGAGCTCTCTACTTTGATCTAGCATTAAAGCTCAGGGAAACCAAAGACTGAGGAAGACATTTCCTGTAACAAAAGGAAGAACTGAGGCTTAATATTTGCTTATTTATAAGTGCCAGTCTGAACACATATTTGCAGCACAGGGTTGTATAAAAGAAGTTTGACAGCTTGGTAAACAAGCCATTAATACTTCATCAGGGACTTTGGAAATCTGAATAATAACTTTACCAATGTCAAAAATGCCACCTCCCAAATACTTCATTTTAAAATTAAAATGACTAGTTATCTAATAATCGCTAGGAGTCTCATGTATACCAATGTGAAAGCCACACAACCATGGCAGAAAAACTCAATCCTCCCCATTTTCCCCCATTACTAGCATGAATAGATTTCCCAATTCTTTACAATTAAGGGTTTAAGATAATCAGAGCCTCCCCATTGCATTGTTTATAAAAAGCTCTTAATCAGTCTAGTTGATACAGAGACTCGTGATTTGTTTTTCCTTCATGCATTTCTTCATGACAACTGGAGTTCCTGTTTTGTTCACATGACACAGCAAAGCAAACCTGGCTTTCTGTTTTAAACACAAATGCCAGGAGCACACAGCTAAAATATTAAGACATTCCGATTAATTACTATTAGTACCACTCCATACTCACTTTATCAGCAAAATGCAAAGTTCTTTTACCATGTGCCCTTGGCATGTGGTGCTTTATGATAGTGCTGAAGGACATTCATATGATCTGATTGCATGACTGGTTTAATATTCATATTCAAGTTTAAATTGAGGGAATGCCTTCTGTGAACTTGTACCAGCAGAGAAAATGCACCAATCAGAAAAATCTCTGTAAAAATGTTTTAAAGGCAAGGAATTGTAAAAAACAAAACAAAACCAAAAAAAATAAAATAAAAACCTGAAACGTGCTTTAAATAGTATCTCAAGATTTTAGTCAATTTCAAAAAATTAAAGTGAACTCTCTCTTTACAGATAAGATCCACAGCAATCAGGAATGTAAATACCCCTTTTAAAGCACTTGGCAATCCTTGGAAGGCCAAGTGTGAACTATTATTCATCACACAACTCAATCAAACGTGAAATATTCTTATATGTCTGCATCCTACAGTACTGTAGTTTTCTAAATGCAAGACTTTTGATTCTGAGAAGGGTTTCTATTGTTCCAGTAGAGGACTAATTTACTGTTTTTGAAAGTCTCCTTCAGGAAGGGGAAACCTGGCTTCCTGTAAGTGAGAGATTCTGATTTTACAGCAGCATCATAAAGACAATATTTTCCACAGTCTATACACAAAATTAAGTGTAAACTACTACTCAAAGGCTGTTGGATTTGGTTTTGTTAAGACTACTGACCCTAGTTAAAGTTACACCCAAAACCAGGTAAACAGACGTTTGACTATTAAAATAATGCACTCTCAATTCAGTTTATTTAAAAAACTGACAATATGTTCAATGACAAAGGCAGAAAATATTTTCAGTTTATACTGCCTAGTATTTTAAGTAAGTTCTTGCAGACATGCTACACTCTCTGAAAACACTGCCAGCCAACACTGCTACATGTTTTGTGAAATTTGACTTTTTGTTTACATGCATAACATTCAGAAACAGGATAAACAATACACCAGTTAGTCTTAGGCAAAACTGACTCTATACTAGAGAACTCAGGACCTAGATACTGGTATATGCCAGCATTGAGCAACTATGAGCAAGCCATTTTACTTCAGCACTGCAGTGCAGAATGGGCAGAGGTGAGTTTTGGAAGACGCCTCTCCTGTGTGCTTTAAAACTAGTGTTTGAATGCAATTTTAAAAACAGCTCAGAAAATATAAATGTCTCTACATGCATATTAACCATTTATAAAGCTGCAAAAAATATCCAAACAGATAAAATGGCACCTCAAGAAAACTGAACACAAAATCTTATCCCTATTTAGGGCAAAAGCCAAACAACCTGATTTGAGATAGCACGTTTAATGTGCCCTCAGAAATGGAAGCCTAAGAGTTTTATCTATGGACAGCCAACGCAGCATCTCAGATAATCTTACGTTTCAGAAAGCAGCATGAAAGAGGCGTTCTCTAAAATAATTAGGACCAAATGCGTCCATTATCACTTTGCACTGCATCAAGAAATAAATCAAATGCAAATGGTATTGGTGATATCATAGCACCTAAGAGCCCTGGTCGTGGACCAGGACCTCATTGTGCTAGGCACAGTATAATCCCCAATGCCCGTTGTTAATCAAGTACTAGTGTACTATGCTTCATTCTAGAAACATCACTAAGAAAATTGGCAGTTGCATTCTACACTAGCTAACATTCCTAACTGGTCCACAACTATAGCTCCATCTTAACTGAATGCATTGTGGTAACTGAATATAGAAATATCAGAGGCATGGACTAACTACAACAAGGGCCATATCCACCAGGAAAGGTTACAATTTTTTACTCCTCCAGGAGCAGGCAAGGATAACAAGGTTCAGCATCCTGAGAACAAAAAGCAAGCACACTCTCTCAATAAAGGGACCACACCACCTTTACATTATCTTCTCTTGATCATCTCCTGCCTTTCCAGCATCACTGAAAGTTAGAGCTGGAAGAGATCTCGAGGTCATCTAGCCCACACCAGTACAAACTATACCTAGGTATTTGTCTAACCTGTTCTTAAAAACCTCCAAAGACAAGGATTCCACCACCTCCCTTGGAAGTCTATTCCAGAGCTTAATAGCTTGTACATTAGAAAGGTTATCCTAATATCTAACCTAAATTACTTCTTGTCCTAACTTCATTAGGCATAAAGAGTAATTCATCACTGCCCTCAGAATTTTGAAGGCTATTATCAGGTCCGCCCTAAACTGAACAAAACCATTCTTATTCCATATTAAGAGTGTCCACATAGGCAGTTATACCAGAATACCTATATCAGTTTAAATCAGGCCCTCCAGCTCTACCAGAGGTCGCAGCAGCAGCTGCACCATCTCCCAGCCCTTCCCTCCACCCCTCTCCCACCACATGGGCCCAATGGTGCCCTGGCCGGAGCACAGGGGCCACTCCACCCTCCTAGCCTCACCGCTGCCCTTTTCCCACTATGTGGGCCCAGCAATGCCCTGACTGGAGTCGCTCCTGGCCCCAAGCAGCGTCCACTCCCCCCACACAGCCCCTCCTCTTCACCCCCACCCTTCTGTATGGCCCGTCATACAATTTCTATATGCAGATGTGGCCCTCAGGCCAAGAAGTTTGTCCACCCCTGGTTTAAATTCACTACTTTCCCAGGTAGACAAACTCTCAGGCATAGACACACTCCCACTTTAATGAGATTAATTAAATATTAAGGCCTGATTTATACAATTTTTCTTGCAACTACACTCGTAACTGACATATTCCAGAGGGGTAGCCGTGTCAATCTGTATACAGCAAAAACAACGTGAGTCCTGTAGCACTTTGAAGACTAACAAATTTCTGCAGGCATAAGCTTTCGCGGGTTGCAACCCACTTCGTCAGACACAGTTATACTGGCAGAGTTTATGCGTGGACACTGTTATACAGGCAAAACTCCACCACTGTCAATGTTTATTTTCTTCAGGAGGGCTGAGGGGGGCGGAATAAGCCTTGCCAGCAAAATCGCAGTTTTGTCAGTATAAGCTGCATACACAATAGGATTGCTTTGCTAGTACAGTACTGGCAAAGCATGCCTAGTTTAAATCTGGCCTTAGCCCTGCACTTTTCCTGTTATGCCATGCTTCCTCTGGGAAAACTCTCTTCTAACGGTAGATAGTACGGAATCAATTTTAACAAATTTGTCTTCAAAACCAGGTTTAAAACCACTGTATTTAATTTTTTTTTTTAAATGAAGTTCCTTTTCTTGTAGTAGGTCAGTAGGAAATTTTCCTAGCCATTTCCATTCACTATAGTTTGTTTCCTACCATTTTTTCCCCACTTTCATAGTGGCATGACAGAATGACACTTCTCAAGAATCCACAAGCCAATAGAAAATGCAGCTGTCGTTCATGGTCAGTTTATACTTACTGGAGATACGACTGCCAGTTCACTTTGTTTGCCCGAACTTCAGCAGCTTTGGCAGCAATGATGTTTGTTGGGACAGCAGCATCCACAGCGCCTCTGATATCCATTTTAATCTTGATTTAAAATCTGTTCAGAAATACACTACAAGTCAGATGTGAGACACGTACAATAAATTAGGAATATAAAACAGACTATATGGCCAAGATTTCCAGCAGTTAAATGATTTTAGATACCCAGTTTGTGACACTTGAAAGGACCTAGTTTTCACAGGGTGGGCACCAGTCACTTTCTGAAAATAAGGCATCTTTATGGCATATCAAGCTACTGGCCCTGCCCACCCTCCAAGAAACCAAAGAAACTTTGGCCTGTACTTTTAAATGAAGCGTTTTCCTCTTCCATTAATTTTAATGAAAAACATCGTGCTCAAGCAATAGCGTGAAATTATTTCATGGGATTAGGTCTATACTAAAACTAATTTAAATATTAATGGATTGTGTGCCATTTATGTTGTGTAGATATTTTCTCCAAAACCGTTCACAATGGAAGATTTTTAGACTAAGGCCTTGTCTCCACTACAGAGTTTTGTCAACAAAAAGTAATCTTTCACGGACAAAACAGTGGAGAGGAACACACTACAATGCTCTTTCCACTGACAAAAATCTTCTGCTTTGCCAACACAATAAAACCACCTCAAAGAGAAGTGTAGAGCCTTTTGCAGCAAAGTCGTATTGGCAGAAGGTCAGGTAGACACTGCTCTTGATTATGCTGCCGTAAATGGCCTCCAGAAGATGTCCCACAATGACCATCCTGACTACTCTGCTGCCCTACACACAGGTACACAGGCATCCATGCCTGCCCCTTTAAAGGCCCAGGAATTTTTGAAATGCCACTGCTTGTTGCTCAGCATGGAGAGCTGGAGCATGGAGTATATAGAGAGAGGAAAGGGTGCAGACCCAGCTCTGCTCCAACTATAGGAATTTTAACACCTACAATCAGATTTCTCATGGCATGTTTGAGAAGGGCTACGAACAGGACACACGAGTGCTTGCAAAGATAAAAGAGCTGAGGCAGGTGTACCAGAAGGCAAGGGAGTTAAACCATAACTCAGTGCTGCACCGAAGAACTGTTGCTTTTATAAGGAGCTGGACGCCATCCTTGGCAGCAACACAACCTCCACCCTGAAGAGCCCTGGGAATACTTCAGTGGGGCTGGAGGTAGCAGACTCAACCCTGAGGACAAAGTTGTGAATGAGGCAGTCAAGTTGAAGGATGAGATGGGACACATGACAGGGTTGTCGGGTACCGGGGGAAGCCAAGATCTCTTCTTGACCCAGAAGTTTTCAAGCCAGTCCCAGCACTCCATCTCTGAGCACATGAGGCAGAAGAGGGCAGCTCTGGTAAGTGATCTTTTTGAGTTGATGCTGCTTGGTTATAGGAGGTAGAGCTGTCCTTTGATTTGTTACATTCTAGAAGTGTGTGAAGGGAAAATAAATGTACAAGACTAGATATGTTTGTGTGTGCTTCACATTCCCCTGTGCAGCTAAGTAGCGCAGCAGAAAGTGTGTTAATGTACACTGAGATTACATGGGAATCCTGCAGAGAGATCTCTAGGAAACTTTTCTGGAGCTACTCGCCAATTCCATGCCAAAGATTCCTCAGCAGGGCTGCTTTTTTCCTTCCCTCGTTGTACAACACTTTCCTGTGCTAATCGGCAATCACTTGTGCAAGACCAAAGCAGCGCACTGGCAAGCAGCATGTGACTCCTTGCTTACCCTCAGGAGTGAGATATTGGCTTCAATGACCCCTGCCTGTGAAAAATGATGGCAGAATTTGCAGGTGACTAAGAACAAAATTGTAGTGATCCCCTTTAAAAAAAAAAAAAAAAAATCACACACCTAGACACTTTGCCCCATCTTGAGTGCCATCTCCCCGGGTCAATCTCACCACATTTAGGTCATTTGCCAAGATGTGCACTTGACAAGGGACAGTGAGAAACTGATTCATATTTAAAAAGGTGTATTTTACCACAATGATTTGATGCTGTAAGTGCACTAACAATCATGCCTTTGTTTCTTGTCCTTCTGCAGATGTGGCCTTCAGGCTAACTCCAACATACCAGCAGAGCATGTCTACCAAATAAGGAAAAGACTGAGGAGGAGCAAAGAGGAAATGTTTTGAGAGGTGCTCCAACTCTCAGAGGCCAAAAAACAAGAATGAAAGGCATTGAGAGACTTTAAATGAAAATTATAAAATAGGCAGGATAGAAAGGAGAACTAGGAGCAAGTTTTAATGGGCCAGGAGCAGATAATAAAAATGATAGAGGACCAAACAGAGATGTTGAAGTCCCCAATCACACTGCAAACAGAACTCATGCGTGTGCTCGTTCCTCCCTACAGCTGATACAGAACTGCTTGCCATGCTCTCCCCAAATCCCTCCCACACATTCCTGCCATTGTCCCGGCCCACCTCACTACCCCATTCACTCCACCCCTTCAGACAGCTTTCAAAGTGATAGCTGACTTACACACAGCCATGAGAACCTGCCCTGCCCTTCAAGGTTATCTCCTTTCTCACGAAGCATTGTGTGTGTTGCCTTAATTGGTATTTAATAAAAACATTATCTGAAAAATAATTTTTATTTGTCTCCTACATGTGGTGGCTGCTGCTGGAGTTAATACACAACGGTAATTGGAACATTTGCAGACTACAAATCATGGTCAGGAATCAATCAAAATTTTCATACAATGCAGCAAGTTAACAAAACATGACAGAGTACTGTCTAGAAAGACACATTACTGGTGCTAATTGTCAAAATGGTGCCTCAAATCCTCCATGATTCAAATAGCCCCCGCCCCCCGGGGGCCCCTCTAATAGCCCTGGTATCTGGCTGCTCAAAATCAGCCACCAGGCAATCTGCCTCCATGCTCCACCTCGGGGGAAACGCTTCCCCTTCGCCTCACAAATATTACAGCAGGCAGCTATGACCATGGGAATATTTTCCTCATTAGGTCTAATCTGCCATAAAGGCAGCACAGTGAGGTTTTAATCTGCCAAATGTACATTCTACAGTTATTCTGCACCTGTTCTGACTATTGTCGAAGCACTCCTTGCTGATGTCCAGGTTGCCCGTATAAGGTTTCATGAGCCATGAATAAGCATATGCTGGGTCTCCCAGGATCACTATGGGCATTTCAACATTCCCCATTAGACTCTTCTAGTCTTGAAAGAAAGTCCCTGCTTGCTGCTGTCTGTACAGGTCAGTGTTCCTGGAGATGTGCGAGTCATGCACATTAACTGACCATCCCACGTTGATGTCAGTAAAACAACCACAGTGATGCACAAGCATTTGCATGCCATAGAGGAATACCCCTTTCTATTCATGTACTCCATTGCAAGATGGTCCAGAGCCATACTGGGATATGCGTGCCATCTATTGCCCCACCACAATTTGGGAATCCCATTGCCACAAAGCCATCCACTATTTCATGCACATTTCCAAGAGTCACAGTTCTTTGTAGCAGAATGTGATTAATGGCCCTGCACAACTGCATTACACAGCCCCAAGAGTGGATTTCCATACTCCAAACTGATTCACGACTGACCAGTAGCAGTCTGGAATCACCAATCTCCACACAGCAATTGCCACACGTTTCTCCACTGAGAGGGCAGCTCTCATTTTGGTGTCCTTGTGCCACAATGTTGGGGTGAGTTCCACACAGAGTTTCAGGAAGATGGCTTTTCACATCTGAAAATTCTGCAGCCACTGCACTCCATCCTAGGCATGTATAACGATGCAATCCCATCACTCCATGCTTGTTTCCCAAGCCCAAAAGCAACAGTCCACAGTGTTCTGCTGCTCTATGAATACCAAAAATAATTTGCTGCTGTTTCTTTTCATGGCACACACCAGGTCAGGCACCTCTGATTCCTGTTCAGACTAGGTGCTTGTGATATACTTCATGACCATCGGTGATTGTTCATAACAGCAGAGAGCAGTGCACGATCTATCCTTTCGGACAGATATGACAGGCGCACAGTAAACAGGGGTCACTGAAAAATGCAGTCAGAAACCTATGGAACAAGGGGATGGAAAAAACTATATCATGGGACATTAAGCCCACATCTGTGATGCACTGCGATCCACTCCACCTTCCCACAACTCCTAGCTGCAGAAAGTGGCGAGTTGCATAGTGGGTAGCTATTGTCGATGCTAGAGCACTAACTGTAGACACGCTCCGACAAAGGAAGGAGCGTTGTTTGAACATGCACAAGCGATGTAATTATAGCACTTTTTGATCAACGGCATAACCTGTGTCAACAAAATGCTGTAGTGCAGACAAGACCCAATTATGTAAGAAGTTAAAACATTTATTGCTACCTCTTAAGTAGTCCTTTAGCAAAATAAGAATATAAACTCTTCACAGTTATTGATAAAGTGATGACATTTAAAGAAGCACACCCCTCAATTCTGACACACACATCAAAGACAGCACTTGAAAGTCAAACAAAAGCATGAAGAGTGGGAAAACAAACCCACAAATGAGACACTTTCAACCAAATTGTATTTGACAAAAGTCTTCCATTAAAAAGCTGAAAATTTCTTCACACCAAGCTCAGCTTTTTTCCTTTGACATCCGCAGGGCTTGAAAAATAGCCAATCGCCTGTATCAAAAAGGAAGTTTCTGAACAACTTAACATTTTCTTTTCTATATTAAAAAAAGGTTTCTGGCCCCTTATGGTTTGAACGACCTTCCCAATGTGAACCCAGTGTAAACTGATGCAGTGATTGTGCAGACATCTCCAATGTCTCTCTAGCTGCTCAATTTTGCCAGTCTGTAGCAGAGTGAAAACAACTGCTAACGAAAAGTACTGTGTATAGGCAGAAGTTTAACAAGAATAAAAAGTCAGGTCAATGTTATTTTACTGTTGGTTAGTCAAGGTCAATATTTGAGTTAATCATTGGTGGATGAGTATGTCAGAGTGTGGCAGACACACTTCCCATTGCGCCCACAGCAGCCAGAAAACTGAGGAAATATTAGAGCAGTAGAGATTTCCATCAACCTTCAGAGCAGTTTAGAGGCTATGGTGGGGATGTATATAGAAAAAGTATCTAAGGGAGAAAAATTTTTTAAAAACCCACAGTGCAAGGAGACAGAAGGAATAGAAGTGGATGGAGGGAATAAGATGGAGAGGAAACAGACATTAATGGCAACACAAGTGTAACAAAAACATCAGTCTATTCTAGGGCAAAAACAAAAGTGAAATAAAGCCATTAAGTGAAAGAAGGCAAAAGAGAGTACGTTCATTACAAAAAATCGTAACAATTTGAACATAGCACAAAACTATTGTAATCCTTTATGCTGCAGGAAGAGTGGTCTTACAAGAAAGCGAGCACAGGTATTTGAGAGTACACAAAGTCATTGGGTTAGCAAGGGTTCAATAAGCTTTTTAAGGTAGATAGTACCAAGAGGTCAGAAAGGTCAGTCAGGCACAGATAATTAACCACAGGGTATGCAACATGAAGACAAGCTTAGACATGGAAAAGAAGCTGTAACAAAATAAAATAAGTAGTATTTGCAATAAGAGAGCAGAAGAACCAAGCTCCTGCATTTACTCCACAACAGAAAATGGGAATAGTTTGTGAAGCGACACAAAGTCTCCCACTGTTTCATTTAGACACAAGAAAGCAATTCATGAAAAACCTCTCTAAGGGGGAAAAAAGAAAAATAAAAACAGATCAAACTGAACTCTCATCCTACTTTTTTGTATTCCTTTGTGTTCTGCTCCCCATATCAGAGTCTAGCCACAGCAATAATAAAGTTGCTCCAGATTTAAAGAAACATTTTCCAAACAGATTCGTGGCATGTTAAAACAAACTTAAGATTTCTTGATTATTTAAGTGATTTGAATAAAGACTGCTTCAAATAATTGCACTTCTGCAACTCCAAAAGTAGCCCTAAAAGCAACTTGAAAGCAGTGTGACTTGTACCCAGGAGCTCTCAATTAGAAAAGGGATGGATGTCTTATTCAGCATGTATCACATAATTTAGCAATTTGCCTAACAGCTAGTCGTTCCCCTAGTGATATCAATTCTTACTTCTAAAAAAGTACCCAAAAACTAATATAGTCTTCACTGGCATGTCATATAAACCTTCACTCTTTGGCAAGGGAGTCTCAATATCGCACAGTGACCTTCACACCACTTCTGCTTTCTCCTTCCTTTATGGCCTACTCTCCTGACTCTGATTCCAAAACAAAAAGCATGTTTGCAACAGGCTGAAGCCCGGCAGGAGCAGGAATAACACACACCTAAACCAGAACTGCCTCACCCAACCAGCCACAGCCCGGAGCTCTTTGACCACCGCTGCCACCACCACCGCAAGCAGAATCTCTCTCCCCCATCCACACCCTCCCTTATATTATTGAATGGAAGGAGCAACTTTACTTCCCTTTATTACTTCATGGGCAAGTTAAAAGCAGCCCTAAAGGAGAGCAATGAGGACACTCTGGGGGCCTTCCTGCGAACACATCGCCGCCCTGGAAGGGCTCTGGGGTCACCTGGCTCTTAAACGGAATAGCTGGGTCCATTTGACCTGGTGGGGCCTGGAGCAGCGGGCTCGGAGAGCGCCAGGGGCGGAAGCTAGAGCCAAACAGGGGCAGGCGGAGCGGGGACCGCTGCACCCAGGCAGGCCGGCCGGCAGCCTGCGGGAGCCCTGCAGGTCGGGCCGGGCTGCAGACGGGTGCGCGCGGCCCGCCGCGGGATCCCAGCTTCGACGCCCCCGAACCTGAGGAAGGGCCCGGCCAAGGGGCGTCTGGCTAACGCAGCGGCGGCCCCGGCCACAGCCCCTCACCCTCCGCGCGCGCCCCCGCCGCAGAGCGGCGCCCTCCCCTTCCACGGGCGCGGGGAGCAGACCCCGGGAGCGGCCACCCGCCGGCGGGCGGGGAGCCTCAGTCCCGGAGCGGCCGCTCTCACCCCTTCCGTCTCCGGCCGGGCCCGCGGGGCGCTGAGCGGAAGCGGCGCTGAACTCCCGGGCTCCGCAGCTCCTGGGGCAGCTGAGAAGGGACGCAGCTGAGAGGAGAGGGGGCGGTCATGTGACAGCGCCCAGATGGCTGCACAGCCCGACGGCGGCCGGGAAGACCCAATTCACACTGAGTGTGGGGGCGGGGCCGGCCGCGGTTGCTAGGGTTACGGCTGCTGCTCCAGCGGGCCTGGTCGGTGTTGGAACGCGGAAGCCGGTCGCGAGTGGCCCCGGCTGCGGCCGGCAGAGCCCCGTGTGCTCCGCATGGCGCCAGAAGCCAGGCCCCAGCCCTAGCCTGGCCGTGCTTTGTGCAGGGGTCCTGGGCTGTACTTACCCAGACCCCGGGGCTTCCCCACACCAACCCGCGGCTCCTATCGTGCCATAGGGCAGAGCCTCGGGCAGCCCACCCTAGGGAGTCCTTGCCCTGCCTCCCTCTTCCCTATGAGAACAGGGGAGCGGGTCCAAAGGGCCCCCGTTGACTTCTGCTTTCACCCTGCTGAGGCAGGCTATATTAGTGAGGCAAATTATATAGCTTTTTCCTTGGCTTCATTTGGCTGGATATAAAGCTTACATGCTGTACTGTAGATAAAATGCACCTGGCTAATTATTTAACTGTGCATATAGTTTTATAGAGTAATGAGAAATATAATCACTAGTTTGTATGTAGTCTCTAACAAAGGGCTAGTTGTCTGTCAGTGTTAGGAGGAGTTCAGAAAGGCCTGGAGTTTAGATAAGAACTTGTATACCGCGTACATTCTCCCACATGCCTAAAGAGATAACCAGGCCCTAAATCTCAGACAAAGAAAACCAAACTGCGCATATTCTCCCACAAAACTTAGACAAAGAAATACACACTGCGCATCCTCACTGAAGCTTATCTATGTAAAATATAGCGATGCTATGTATGAATATTCATATAATCTTAAAATGTATATAAGGCGACGCCCCAGTATAATCGGGGCTCAGCCTTTGGAAAAGATTCCACTGAGTCTGTCGACAATAAACAGCTGTTTTCCTCACTTCAGTGTCCATCTCGTTACGTGAGCCAGAAATCTTGCTACACTGCGCTGATCGGGCTCTGCTGTGCGCTTCCAGGTGTCCCCCAGTCGTGGCATGTCAAATAAAAGTTTTCACGCCTGCTAGGAGGAAGCACTGCGGGCCCCATGCGTATTGCTAGTGAACAAAGATTAAATTCACGGATTCATTCATCTGATGCTGCGCATTAAATACCACATTTAAAGATTTAACTAGCACGGCTGTGTTCTTGCAGATTGCTACCTACTATTAATGTTTCAGTCATGTGCAAGTTTCAAGGCCTTTTTCACATCATTTGTTCTGCGCAACCATGCCCACTTCATTTTGCACAGTTGCCGTTCCGGTTGCTGGTGAAGAAGACTCCACTCAATAGAAATCTGTCGCTAGGCAAACGTACTTGTAGGCGAGTTTTGGTTTCTGGTACTGACTGCTCCACTTAGGTTTTGTCTCAGGTCTTTGGCACAGTATTTCAGGGTTCCTGCGAGTGCTCCTGGCTACAGGTATCTGTAATAAATGGCATTTCCCCCTTCTTTCCCCTCGGTCCCCGCCCCAAGTCTCAAGTCACTTTAGAAAAGATAAGTATCACAAAAATGGGGAAACTGAGGCAAGAAGGAGTTATGTGATTTTTCCCAAGGCATACAACAAGCAAGTGGCAGAGCCAGGAGTAGGATCCATTTCCTGATGCCAAAGCTTCTGCCCTAAGCTCTGGTGCTCTCACTCACGAAGTACTGAAAACTCTCTTTATTTTGGTTTGGGTTTAAGGCACAGCACTTAGGTGCAGTAAAATATTCCTGCTGGCAGAACCCACACATTTTAGAAATAAAGACAGCATTTACTCAAATGTAATTGAAACCCACTGGTTTGGGTATGTTGTGTTCCCCTCAGCGTCCAGACGAGGTAAATCTATGGCAGCTTTGAAGGGCCTGTCTGTTTAGTTCAAACTGCAGAGGCAATTGTCTAGTTATTGGTGATTGCTGGTTCTATCCCCAGAGGTGGCTGTCACAGAACATTGAGACAAATTAATAGAAATACTCAAAATGCAAGTCATTTCTTGGGGGGGCATGGTCAATCTTTACAATCCAAAAAGTTAAAATGGATTATTTTCAGGGATTGCTGTGCCCCAGCTGTCTGGTGTCACTCCCCTCCACACCAGCCTGTGGAGGAGGATCAGCAGGGAGCAGTATACATCCACAATGGGTGTGGTGTCAGCGACATTCCTCTTGCTCCAGGGAATTCAGTCAAGGAGGCTCCAAACTGCCCCTTAATCCAGTCTGTGTCTAAATAACATGATCTAGCCAAGCATTTCTCAAATTTGGCCACTGGCTGCATGTGGCCACCAGCAGATTTTTTGTGTGGCCAGGACAACCTCCAAAGCAGGGGAAGCGATTAGGGGTGGCAAGAGCCCCTCCTTGCAGCGCCCAGATGTTGCTACTGAATAGCTGTTACCAAGAGCAGAGAGATGTGCCGTGTTTGGTGTTGGCACCGCCAGCAGGGATCAGCACCCTGCACCACGCAGCCTCCTCAGTGGCTCTGGGAAGCACCTGTGGAGACACGTGGAGCCAGTGTGGCGTTCGGTCACCAGGGTGCTCCCTGAACAGCTCTCCCATCGGGGCATGGGAAGGCTGCAACTCAGCAGGTGGTCAGTGAGTTCCCGGCCCTGAGGCAGGCTCTTACTGAAGGTCCAGGGGAGGCCAGTACAGAGAGATGGATTTGTCAGAGCAGTCACCAGCAAGAGTTGGTGGCTGCACTCTGAGACCACCAGAAATTTGTTGTGAGAACCCCTGATTCAGCCCATTTTGGTTTCTGTCCATGTTTCTAATCTTCCTAGGATGTTTAGTGTCGTTTCTGTATTTCCACTGGTGTTCAGAATCCTCCATGTGTCATATGAGCTAAGAATTTTATTAGTAAGCTTTTCACACTCTCTTCTACAACTTCAATGAAGTGTCTTGAGTAAGACGAGGCCTAAAACAAGCAGTACCCCTGTGCACAGCCTCCGCCCATACACCAAGATAATACTTTGTCATTTTATTTATCACAAGCTTTTGTTGATAATACTTCTGTTTTCTGTTCACATGATTGTGTTTCAATTCAAGCCCGTTTGAATGAATTTTGAAAGAAAGATTTTTATACGTACTCTTTATTCTCGCCCAACCCATGGATGATGTTGCTGACAAACACATATAGTGCAAGAGAAAAATGAACAGAGACACAGTTACAGGCTGCTACTTCGCCTGTTTTTGTAGTTTCTTATTCACAAACACACGCAGTCTGTTTCTTTCCACCACATGGACCTTTTATCCTCACTTTCTAGCCATGGCAGGATGTAGGACAGATATACAGCAGGTAAAGCCTTTCAGACAGCTTTCCTCTCCTCCATCCTGCTCAGCCATCAAGCACCCTCCCTGGTGTGTTTTTCATTCTGGGCCTTGCTCATGGCTTCCTCCTCCTGGGAGCAGACTGAGCCTCTCCCTCCCCTTCTGCTAGGTGACTCTGATCTGTCACTACTGGATCCATTGCCCTCTTCTCAAGTAGTTTTCTTGCTGCCCCCAAGTCCTGTAGTGCGTTGATTCTCCAAGCTTGCTGTGGTATCATTAAATAGTGCCTCTGGAGAGTTACCTGGAGGGTCTACCATCAGGATTTCTTTACACAGATCCCAAAGTTGAAAACTCCATCCCTGTCCTCAGTTCTTTTTACATAAAGGAAACTGAGCCCAGTAGTACAGGGAGATTTTGATCGTCCATTAAAAGAACCAGAGACCACTACCGACAGTGTAATATTGATTATCATACTTGCTGCTAACAGCAGCCAAAATCAGCAGGTCTTGGCAGGCCTCTGTAACGACCTTAGCATGACTAAGCCAAAAGGGAAGGGAGCCTCTTGCTCGACCTTTACCTGAGCCAGCGCCCCTCTGAGAAGAAATCTCTGTTGAACATGCTGGGGTCTGTGATTTAGGAGAAAAGCAAGACACTTATCTATATTTGCATTCTGGGATGTGTCAGTCGGGTCCTCAAGGCATGCCAACTCTGCAGGAAGACATCTGGCTAATTAGTGATCTGAAGAGACCTCACGCTTAGCTTTTGAAACTGCTTGCCTAACAAGTTTTTTACTGACGTGTTATTGTCTACTAAAAAGGATAAATATGGGGGGAAAGGTTTGGACGAGTGGGATCACTTCATGGACACAGTTTGGGATTCTCAATGGCATCTGAAAGACAGGCCAATTGGAAGGCTGCCACTGCAGCAATCGAGAGCCAAACCAAACATGGTAATTAGTGAAGGTGTTTTACTAACCTATTTGGGACCTGTGTAAGTGCTTGAGACTAAATTAAGTATAGCTTTAAGCGAGATCACTCTTGTATTATACTGTTTGTGCCAATCACCTATTGGGCGGACGGACGTGGCACCACTGACTTATTTCCTGACATCACCTCAAACAGAGTAAAGTTATCAAGAGCTATGGGTTGAAAGAGCCACAGGTAACACAGTCAGTTCCTATCATCACTGCACAGGGCAACGACTTTACCATACAAACAAGAGTCCTGTAGCACTTTAAAGACTAAACAAATTTTATTCCTGCAGGGATAAGCTTTCGTGGGCTGCAACCCACTTCGTCAGATGCAACGAATAGAAATCAGATAGGGGGTATATATACACATCCAAGAGTAAGGATGTATCTGACAAAGTGGGTTACAGCCCACGAAAGCTTATGCTTGCAGAAATAAAATTTGTTAATCTTTAAAGAGCGACAGGACTCTTGTTGTTTTTGGTGTATACAGACTAACACGGCTGCCCCTCTGGGACTTTACCATACCCACTCTCTGACACTTAAATTTTCCTTACTTCCAATGGAGTGACCATGGGGTATGTATGCTTTCCCCCATGTACACAGTGGATCATCATTCTCTCCCGCTTCTATTGCCACTGCAATCTAACCAAGGTGTTCTGTACAAGAGTACACACAGCTGCCGAAAACAACATACCCTTCTGGTTCTCCAGTCTACTTTCACAGGAATGGTCTTTATCCTAGCCCTGCCTTTTACACTCACTCACCCATAGAACTCTGCCAACCCACACTCCATGCATGGGTAATTTTCCTAGTGTTGGAGCCACTTCAGCATCCTTGTCACTACAGATAGCACACTGTCACAGACACCAACCACAGGAAAGAGTCACAGTCAAGATATATGCTTCCTAAAGAGATCACTGTTACTACCAGCACTAAGCCTATACTGTTTCTTTAAAAAAAAGGAGAGAGAGGTTGGGCAAATAATGCCCTCTTTTGAAGACTCTACCAGTGAATATGCAGATATGATGAGCCATACCGTTAAGGCTACAAAAGAAAAAGGTCACGTCATACTTGGAGTTGGAGCTGCTGTCAGTCCTGAATCTCATTAAATTGTATACTTTACAGAAAGTCATAATAAAATACTGATGACAGAATCAAGCCCTCAATCACTGTGTTTTGTTACATGGCAAAAGCTATAGATATTCACTCTATTGGTATAATTAGATTATAGCTGTTTTATAAATACCAATTATTTTCGGTGGGAAATTTTGGGAAAAAAAATTATTTAAGGGTCCTGTGTAAAATTCTTATATTTTTTAAAAATATAGCTATCTATTTTTAAATGGTTTGGATACCATTTTCAGTAAAAAAACAAAAAAGCCCCATGTTTTTGTTCTGTTTTGGGTTTTGTTTTTTTCTGGTTGTTAGGGGGAGGGGTCAAAAAACTAGAAAATCTCATAAAATGAAAATTTGCAATGAAAACAATTCCTTTCTAATGAAATCTATTTGCCATCCAAGAAAAAAAAAAAGTTTGACCAGTTCTACATAGGCTCAAGCAGCCTGATTTAGAATAAATCCTTCTTTGATCTTTATGATGGCAAAAGGACATATATGGGAGAGAAGTGAATGAAGCCATGGCATAGTGGGTCATTTTGGTGCCCAATGCAGATTCTGAGGCCTAGTCTACACTAGAAAGATAAATCAACCTATATTAGGTTAACTTACAGCCACGGCAGTAATTACGGTGTGGTGCATGTACACACTACCCTCCTTAAGTCAGTGATGTGCATCCTCACGAGGAGCATTTCCACCAACCTAGAGGGGCAGTGTGGGAAGCTGAGAGATCGGTCTCTCACTCCCTGCCAGGAGCCTGGCTGCCCCACAGGCTCCAGAGCGCCTGGCAGGCTGCCACCCTCTACCCCCCATTCCCAGCAGGAGCCGGAAGAAGCCACCTAGAGCTTCTCCCCTCCCTACTCCTCACCAGAAGCCAGGGGAAGGCTCCCAGGGCTTCTCCCCTCCCTGTTCTCCCCAGGAGCTAGGCAGCCGCTGGGGAGTGGGGTCCAGCTACCCTGGCTTCTCACTCCCCCTTCCCCGCACTGGCTCCCCATCACTGGGAGCCAGGCAGACTTTAAATTGCCAAGGCTGTCCTGGCTCCCAGTGGTGAGCAGGCTGAGAAGCCACCTGGGGCTTCGCCACTCCCTGTTCCCCCCCAGGAGCCAAGGGAAGCCACCCAGTGCTTCTCGCCTCACTCCAAGCGGGGCTTCTTACCCTGGTCCCAACCTGGAGCAGGATCCAGCCTCCAGGGGCTCTTTTGCCCCACTCTGAGCCGGCGGAGCCCTGAAATTGACAAGAATGACAGCTAACAGCCAACATAAGAACGCAGTGTCTATACTGACATTGTATTGCCCTATCTATGCCAACATAAGCCCTGCACCTCTTGCTGAGGTGGGGTTTTTTATGTTGGCATAGCAAGGGGGTTACATCAGTGGGAGGAGCATTTGAATGTGTACACCACCACTGTTTTGTCCACAAAAGCTGACTTTTGTGGACAAAACTCTTTAGTGTAGACCAGCCATAACTTGCAGTGTCCATAAGGCCAGCCCTGTTCATTTTGCTGAGTGGCATGTAAACCTAGCCTTCTCCCAGTTTTTTTAATTACACCCTACTGTAGGAATGATTGTTTCAGTTTAACTGAATGACAACCGCTTGCTACAATTCTAATAATGATTGATGCCACAATTTTTATATAGAAACATTTTTTGAAAATGTGATTTTCTGTGTTGTCATTGTAATGCTATCATTTTCCAGACAGCTCAGATGCTACAGTAAAAGATTATTGTACAATAAAACCATATGTTTTTCAAATCAGGCCCATCTCACTGAAATTGTCTCCATCAGATGAATAGGAGAAAATTAAAATTAATAATAATAATAAAGAAAGAAAAAAAGAAAAAACTAAAAATACAATGAAATGCAGGAACAAAAAGTCACTGGTTTTGTATTAATTTCATAAATAAGAAAGTCAACATTTTTTTCCTTACTAGAATGAACATAGGTCAAAGTTAAGCAAATGTGCATCAAAATTCAATTACAACAATGGATGTCAACACTAAACATCTATTTGCAGTGTAAGACACCAGATTTTGTGGTCTGGGTACAGTAAAGGGCTACCAGTTGGATCTACATGAAAAATGAATAAAGCCATGGCAGAGTGGGTCATTTTGGTACCCAATGCACTGTCACATGTGTAGTCCAAGAACACTGAAAAATTGCTTTTCAAGTAAAAAAACTAGCTGCAGGCATTACAAAACACTTAGCTCCTGATTCTGTGAAGCAGTTAAGCACATGCATAATGGTCTTCCCATGTTTGACTGATGAGATTGCCTCTTGTATTCTTGTACTTCGAGCACTATTATAACCACATGATAGGTTCCTGTAATTCCTCAATAATGGGTTGCTGTTTTAGACCCCAATCCTGCAAAGGAGTTAAGCACATGCATAAATTTGTCTGCCATGAGATTCCTGTAAAGCACCCACTCAGCTCCACGTTATGCATGTGTTTAAGTAATTTGCAAGGTTGGAGACTAAGAAAGCAAGGCTGTATTGAGCAGTTACAATAATTTATCCCTTGTGTAATTACAACCATAGAAGTCCTCAAAGCACAAGATGACAAGAGGCAATTCTCCTCATCCAAAATATAGAAAATAAAGCTATCATATTTCACCATCTCTAGAGGCTGAGACAAAGCCCCTTCATTGTGCTACATAACTCTTAAAAGAGGACCTTGACAAGGGTTACCATCAGAAGGAGTTAGATCCTGACTCCAGATACATCACTATGTTTTCCACTCAGGCATCTGGTTACCATTCAATTAATCAAGGACAGATCATTGTTTGCCTCGTAACCACTGACAGCGCAACTTGGATGAAGTCACAATGTATAGATGACTTTGCTGGCATGAAAAAATCAAAGAGAAGGAAACACTAGCAGAGTGCAGGAATAAAAGTTGCAAACTGCTTGATAGTAAAGAATAAAAATGTAATCTAGTTTAAGCATAACACTAGACAAAATGAAGGTGGATGAGTCATTATCTGCAATAAGAGTCTTGGCAGTCAGATCACAAGGCTTTTTTCTGTTCCCCTCCCTTTCTTGTAATAAAAACAATGTATCACTGTTCTATATATATTTGGTGAACTGAAAAGCATACTGTACTTGTGACATTTGACCTATTCAGAATTCTGTAACTTGCCTGGTTTTCCATTACATGTCTGCATCAGTTTTTAGCCTGTGTAGAAGAAATAATTTGGAAGGTCTATCAAAATAAAATATATTTAAAAGGTCAGGATAATAAGGCAGACCTCTGCAGTTCACAAAGTATTCTTGACATTAAAAAAAGAAACCAAAAACAGCACAGCTTTAATCCATTTGTCCACTAGGAGGAATTGAGGAGGAGTGCAAAACAAACCTGCTTCACTCCTAATGAAATCTTATTCTAACCCATCTGGGAAGTTGGATAGAATGTTTTTCTGATTTAATGGAGGAAGCCATTTCACAATATTGAAAAGGATTACACTTTCAAAGTGTGCAAAGTGTGAAAGGCACACAGAGCATAATTTCCTTTAGGGTCTGCTGCACCTAAAACCTGTATCAAAACTTTACCCCTGCCCTACAGTGATTCATTATGGGCCCCATATTGCTCATTGATTTAAACGGGCTTTAGATCAAGCACTAACATAGGAGTGTTTTATAAGCATTAATGAACATACTCTCAAAATACGGATTTCCCCATAGGGGGAAATAAGGCACAGACAAATTAAGCTACCTGTGATCACCCAGGAAGCCTGTGGCAGAACTGAAATTAAAATATAGATCTTCTGACTCAACGTTCTGTGCTTCACATACAAGATAATCCTTTTCCTGAAGCACCGTTCCACCTTCTGAAAAAGAGAAAAAAACTGTAAGAATCTATCTCTAACGTATGCTGAAAGAGAACTCATCTGAATGTGCCTGCCTTTCCCTTTATTAGAAAGTGAGCCTCCCACAGACGTGTTAGGGCCAAACATGAAAAGTGCAGGGATTTCTTAGTTCCCACTGATAAGTGTGCTCAGCATATGGCAGGATTGTCCCACTAAAGACAAAATGAATGGAATTACCTTTAAGTAAACACACACATGCCATTCCAACTACAGATGAGCAAATGGCAGATGTATTTGCTGTGTATTTTTAGAGAGTTGTGCTACATAATTTAATATCTGAGGTTCCTTTGTAGGCTTTTCTTTGTCAATGTTATGCAATAGTTTATGCAAGGAAGGAGCAAGAAGGCTTTTGAAAATCCCACTAGGTTTCTATCTGCATCTTTAGGTGCCTAAATGCCTTTAAAGTCGGATCGAAGCAAGACTACCCGAAGATTAAAAGACACGTCCCCAGGGTGTCTGTGTGGGGAGAGGAGGCATGGAATTTGGCAGCATTGTATTTCCCAGCTCATCCCACCTAGGTCTGGATGGATCCCAACAAAGGGATCTTTTCCCAGTGACTTTCATTGTGACTATATGTGGGGGGGAGGGGAGGCTTCAGTGCATTGTGTCATTATTCAGACAAAACAAGAACTGGTCCATAGTGAGCAGGTTTCTTACTCTTTGTACCATTGCTGTCTATTTCTCCACATATTTTGCTTTCACCTCAAATGTTTATGTAGTTCTGGGAGGTCATTACCAGGGCTTTGTGGTTGGAACCCATAACTTCTGTGCATAATGGAGCTGGACTCCATGGTGGCTCCCAGCATCCCAGTGTGTAGGGTGGTTTTGTGGATGAAGAGGACCAAGGGTCAGGGCTGGTAAATCTCTGGTATTCTTTCTACACCACTCACTGGGGTACTCAGGATGTATGGCAAACTTATGGTTGCAGTAGCAACCACAAAGTGTCTACACTATTGCTTTGCAGCCTGGGAGAGATTAATTGTCCACCACCCACACAGACACCTCAGATACTAGAGCTTAGCTTTTGCCTCATTATCATCTAAATAAATCAGTTCCTGACTGAAAAGGGATGATAAAGCCAATTCAATATATTTTGTGAATTTCATGCAAGAAAATCTACTGATTACTATAACTACTTCGTAAGTGAATTCTGTATTATCATTTAATTAGACAAACATAAATTACCCTGGATAAAAAAATATCTATTGACTACAGAAAAATAAATTAGCTTTTGATTAGAATCAATAGCTATCCCATTTTCTCCCCAGGTATTCAGCAGGATCAAATCATCTTGTCCTGTAAAGTGGTATATAGAAAGAAAAACACTGTAATGAAATGAGAGATGGAGAGAGACTATGAAGTTGCAGAAGCAAAGCAAAATTCATAATACTTAGAGCGTTTAGAAATAAGTGGAGTTGGGGGTTAATAATGGAGAGTAGTGGTCTCTCTCCTCCAGGGAAAGCCAGGGAAGACCACGCTTTCCACCATCACTCCCTGGCTTAGAGAAGCCCTGCTCTCCTTCCTTCTACTTTTTCACTGGCTCATGAAGTAAGATCTCACCAGACAGGGGAATCTGAAGTGGAAGCAGTAGGAGGAGTTGGTTCTTAGCTGGGGATCACCACTTTGCTGCCAGTAGGTGGAGCAGCTGCACCACTTAGTGGGGGAAAAAGAGCTCTTCCATCGGGGAGTCCTCTGTCTTCATCTGCTCTTCTATGTCTAGGAGATGACCATAACACCAGCTTTGCCTGCTGGCGGGAAAGGAAAAAACAGCACCCTACAGTCCCACAGAGAATATGCCTGACCCAGAGGATGTAATACAAGCCTATTGGTTAAGACTCACCAGCAGCTCTGCCCAACATGGACAAGTTACAGACACTCAGTAAATAGTTTGATTAATGTAGTAGAGTATAGCATGTGGGAATGACTTCCAGTGTAACAGATCTCACCCAAGCAAACTCAAAAAGACTGATAAAGGCTTTTCTCTCAACAGTCCCTGGATGTCGCCTAACAAAGGTAGGAAGGCAACCAAGGAGCAGTTTTTTCTCACTGATAACAACATCAGAGCTTTACTAACAGACTGAAGTTATGTTTACACAATTATTTGAATGGAATGTTAGCAGCAGTGTAATATTCCTTCCTCCCTTCTCCACACTGCTCCCACTTTTATTTCAGAAAGCAGAACAAATACACAAATCATACAATCTGAATGTCAGTCCTTACTCAGCCACTGAATGAATGCCTTCTGCTCATTCGCATGCACCCTGGTCGTACTGTATAGAGACAGGATCTGAGTCTTTTAATAATTGGCCTGAAGTTTCAGTCTTTAAATTTAGTTTGTTTCGATCTGCAAGCATAGCTTCTGCTAATATGGTATTTTCACTGAAGACTGTCAGGATTAACAGTAGACCATCTGTTCAGTAAACTGGGTACCATGTGATTGACAAAGATCATTGACCTAAATTGGACTCTCCTGTTTAATGAGGCATTCAGAGTAGGACTGTGTCACTCCGTGTCTAATTCCTTCCTTCTTCCAGAAGCTGAAAATCAAACCCATTACCTGTACGATGTTAAATTGTACTCCAGGTTTATGAAGAAGGCCTGCATCTCCTGAAATGTACAGTAGTTCACCATGGATTCAGACTCGGTATGTACGTCTTTCGAATCCTGCCTCAACATACCAAGACATACATAATAATAAATCTAATTTCTAAGATGGAACCATGAGTTAATGCTCTCTGGATAAGGCACTGAATGATAGAAGATTAGCAGTCTGCCTGCACAGCCGTCAATACGCAGAAAGGCCCCAACAAACGGCAAGAGGTCCAGACATTTGCCCATGTGTGTAAGGGAAGAAGTTAACTCTATGCTGTTGTCATTCAGCACAATGTTTGGAATTTGGTTCTGTTTCCTAGTTAAATAATAGTGTTTTTCCAAGAAAGCTCATTGTGGAATCAGATCCAGGAACAGCTCTTTATAACAATGGGGAAGCAATATTTGCTCCCCTTTAAGGCACACGGCTATAATGCAGACAGTTCCAGGCAAAGGAAACTCTACAGAATGAAAATGAGGAAGACTCTAAAAGGAAGCCCTGCAGCTTTTTTAGATAAGTACAAGCCCAAAGTTAGCCAAACATCTTCAGGGAATAGGAAAAGGGGATGTCTGAAAAGAATTAGAAAGCACTGATATGTACATTCACACCAATAGAGTGGACTTGTCACTTAGACTTTTCTCATGTTCTGTTCATTGAACTTTCCCTTGTTACTCAGTCTAGTCAGCTTCAATCTCATTTCCAGCATATGTTGTAATTGTAATGAAATGGAACTGATGAGTTTTCCCCCAAATTTTCAGGGGTTGCTTTCAGACAAATTAAACATAATTGTTTAATTCAGAAAAAAGGATTATGCTTTCAGGAGCTAAACTATCGAAACAGATTGAGGGGAATAAAATGATGCATGGCAGTCTAGGAGAATATATAGTAAAATGGAGAGATCCTGATTTTTTACTGACATTACACCAGATGTGTTCTGTTCATACTTGTCAAGAACATAGCCTGGAGGGAATGTATGAAGACAATCTGGTACATGGGGTGTGTTCAGATATGGGGTAATACAGAAATCACTTAAGGGTGTAATATTAACAACCCTTTTGTAAAACTGCAGAGCTAAAGCATTTTTCTTCAGTTAAAAAACAATTCCCAGAGGTGATAGTTGTCTGCCTTAGGTTTGAAAGCTGACTGAGGGTGTGAAACACCGTTATCCCTGAAGAGTGTGTGAGTGCATGAGTGTGTGAGTGCAGTTCCAGAGGAAAGAGGTGGGCAAGAAGGGTCAAATCCTAGCGCTCTGGTCTTTGCAGAACTGGGGCAGTTCCATGGCATTGTGGAGCAGACAACTTGATTCCTGGAACACGTGCAGGGGATCCAGACCTTCTTTGCACTGCAAAGCCCACTTTATTGGACTCACCAAGCACCACTGAGTCAGGAGAGAGTTTGGACACAAGCTATAGCGGGGTGGAGCCAATAGATCATGGATGAAATAGCTGTTTCCATAGCCAATGCATGTCCTAGAATTATATAAGTTAGAGGTGGAAATGGCTATTATAGTATCCATTCCATCTTCCTGGGACCAGTGCAGGCTTGTTACCTACAGTATATTTTCCTGTGTGTTATGCAGACCATGACCCAAGACCTACACAGCTCCAAATCTGCTGCTGTATTTTCTTGTAAAACTGATGCCCTCACTATTGTTAGTCATGTAAGAAAATGACTTGTACTGTCAACAATTTCATTTACCTACAGTACAAATACACAGTAACTAAACATCCCAAATGACAGTGCTTCCACCACTTCCCTGAGGAGGCTATTCTACATCAATGGGAGGAAGCTTTTCCTGGTACTCAGAATAAAATTTTCCTATCATAATTTCATGCCATGTTTCCTAGTTATATGTCCACATACCACAGCCTATTAATTATTATTGTAGTGCCTAGGAACCCCAGTCATGGACCAACATTCTGGTAGCATATCACATATTCGGGAGCTATTAAAGCTTGGAGGCCACAGTAGCAGTCAGAGCTATTCCACAGGCGTTTTGTGCCCTGGAGAGAGGAGAATTCCTTCTCTCTAAGCCTACAGAGAACCCCCTATACTAAGCTGATGTACTCTAGCAGGGCACAGAGATTAGCACATAAAGGTTTAAGTCTTCATCTAGATATCATATATGATAACAGAACTATTATTGCTAATCAGAATATGATCTTTATTAGCCTCCAACTTATGTTGACGTCAAAAGGAGTTTTGTCTGTTCAGGAACTGCAGGGTTGGATTTTTTCAGTGCTATGAATTAGGAATTCCCATCGCCACAGATGGGAAACTGAGGCATAGAGACATTAAGTGACTTGATTAACGTCGCACAGCCTGTGGCTGGGCTAGAATGTAAATCTAGTTCTTATAAGATTCAAGACCAGCCCGTGCCTCCTAAGGCTAGCAAAGTCAGGTTTGGGTTTTGTTTGTTTGATTTCTACAGTGACCCTGAAGTCTATAGGAAATAATAGATGCTTTCTCTCCGGTAAAAGCTTGCAATGATACTGGTCACTAACTGTATATATATTTTTAATTTTCTTAATCTGGTTCATTATTGTTTGAAAAGGATGTTAGGAATTTGGAGTTCGACCAGTGCTATTCTGCACTGCTCAATAACTCTTGTTCTTTTTCCTTATTCTGCTGAGACAAGGATTTCAGCCTTCAATGAGTTCTCAAACTTTATTCTTCCTAATGTGAGCACTAGGTGTTTCTAATGCTAAACTGGCACATGATACACCACACCAGATAGCACCAAGTCAAACCATTTAACAAATGGGACTTAAAAAAAATCATCCACATGGCTCTTGAGCAGGTCAAGTTTTTATATATTCTTGCTCATGTTTCCGAAAAATCAGTTAAATGTATTTGAAAAGTGCTAGGCACCATTTAAAATACTCATTGTGACACTTCAATTAACACTGTGAGCTGTTTATTTCTAGACTTTATTTGCAAGTGCTTGAGAATTCTTTCCCTGACATGTTTTGCCATGACAGTCTTGTAAAAGCGCTGACAAACAAAAGGGAAACTCCCAAGAGAATAATTCCCTTCTTGTCAGTCTCCCAAGAAAGGCGAGAGAACTCATTTCATCTAGTGCCTTCACGCTAATTCTGCTGTGACCACAAAGTGTGGCAGAGTCCACTAAACCAAACGAGAGCCCACAAATGTTACATTGCAAAGAGGTTGAAGGAGGTCAGTTAAAATTCTTCTAGCTACAATATTTGGTTTAATTTATGTTAAACAGAACACACTGTCACAATGGAGAATCTTCAGTAAAGGAATGAGATTTCTTGGAGATAACAGTCTTACATTTTCATTAAATGTCCGGGCTACCACATATAGATAGGACAAAATTATTTATTGTCCATGGATTAGTTACTGAAGTTATGATTTTAAATACAAGTTAACTTCAAACACAAGTTTCCAATATGAAGCCAACTTGCCCAGCTTTAAGTAAACAACACGTGGAAGGTGGATATTTATACACAAGCACAGATATGGACAAAGTGGACTAGTACAGATACGACAGCAGCAATGGAATCTCCCTCTTCTAGTATTTCTTACCTGCTTCCACCTCTAGCCTTCTCTGAGTCAGCAACTTCTTCACTGAGTTGTGCCACAGAGAAGAAAGTGCCAGAAAGCTGGGTACCAAGAAGATCCATGTGCCACAGATTGGTGCATACCACAGATGGGCAATGGTATCAGCACTGGTGAATGGAGAGGATCCTCCCAATAAATGGCTTGGTCATGCAAAAGGGATTGTTCAATGGGAGATTGCAGGGTACACCCCATAATTAGGAATCCAGATTTTAGCTTGTAACCTTTTTATCGCCACTCTCTGACTTTGGCTGTCCCCCTTCCACATCAGAGCATGGCTCAACTACATCAGCATCACCATTTCCACCCTCCAGGCCCTGCACAAGTCTCTGAGTGATCTGAGTTGTACTTGGGGAACAACGTGGAAATTGGGCAGGTTACTGGAGAGATGAATTATATGGGAGTGGAGCCAGAGGGAACGCATCTCTCTTCCTACCCTCACCTCTAGCCCCACAGAAATCAATCAGAAATGACATTACAGCTTTGTGAGTTCGCTGACTCATCACACATCCTTTATGATGAGTGATAAATAGCTTCGAAGCAATGTGGGACTGAGAAATGTTCATCCAAATTATCCAGGAAGTAGTTACAAACATATATTTGCTGGAATTGGGATCACTTCACAATTCAAGAACAACAACAAAAAAGCAGCAAAATTCACAACAGATGATATCTGCAAAGAGTATGCCAACTGTAACAATGCTTGCTCTGGTTTGTACAACTCTTTAAGATCTTCAGATAAGGCTAACTTTTTATTCATTATTGGTCCCATTTAAGTCAGTTTTGCCATTGGCTTTAAGACCAAGAGAAGACCTAACACTCCTGAAACATGCCATAAATTTAACCATTCACTAAATCACTCCCATTTGGTTACTGTATCAGGGTAATTATTTAATTAAATGTTTCCTGAAAGGTATAACTTATTAGATCCACAGGATTTCTTGAGTGTCGTAACATTGTGAATGATAGTAGAAACTTGCTAAACACCATAGTCTAGCAAAAACACACCCACGTCTGTCCTAGTAAATAAATGCTGGGTTTGAGTTAAACAAAGTGCAACATTGTTTTGAACAGTCAAGTTTCTCTTATTTCCATCAAATTATTTTGCCAGACACACCCAAGCATTGCAAGCTACATTTGGGTAGACTCAGTTGCTTACCACCTAATGGTCTTTCCTTTTACCAATCACAATTATTCTTTTTGAGCAGACAAAATTTCATATGCACGTGTGGTGCTTTCAAGTTTTATTCACAAGCAACTGTGTTGCAGTTGAAACCAGGCTTCAAAAAAGAGAGTTAGAGAAATTATATGGAATTGGCCTGGATATTGACACATGGGTATCCAATGCCTTAATAACTTCTTTGAAGACACAGTGTATTTGTAGGTAGGAAAATGGATGATGACTATACTAAGTGTCTTCTAGCTTGACTTAGGATAGGAAACAAAAAAGTATGTAACTGATTTTAGAGACAAAGTTACTCTTCCTAGAACCAGAGAAAATTTAATTTTCTCTCAAACTGGTGACATTTTCATCAGTTTTCTTCTGAGCAGCTAGGACTGTATATTTTCTACAAACTATCCCTTCACAGCAAAGGTTTAACTTGCCATCCAAGTCATTTTTCTTTGTTAAAGAGTTTTTCCTGGCTATTTTTAAAGGACTACAGAAGTCGTCTATGATCAAAAGCTTACAGTACCTGTAGCATATACTAGAATACACCTATCTTGTAAACAGATATGTCAGGAGGAAATGGACACGGGAGAATCTGGCAGTGGCAGATGCAACATTAGGGGATCCAAGATTTCCTGAAAAGGCTTAATTAATTACTGTTCTGAAGTTTTTTGAGATCCTCAGATGAAAGATCTTTCTATAAAGTGTGAAACAGTATTAATTCATGACATGACCTTTGATAATTACAAGGATCACATGTGCTGTAATAACTCTCTAACATTCAGTTTGGGTTCAGGTCACACATTTCAGGATTTTTACCTGAAGTAGGAAGGACCTGTAAAAGTGTGCGCTTTCCCTGTAGGGCCCCTGATGGCTGAAAATTGCTCTGTGGTGCCCTGACTCAGTTTCTTCTTCACAGGTTCCCAGGAATAATCCATAGAGGCTTATGAACAATGCTACACCCCGTTTTCAGGAACTGGGTTATCAACATAAAATAAACCCAAAGTAAAGTTTCTTCCACCTCAGTCTCACACAAGGACAGCCCCTCATCCCTAAGGTCTGACTGGCTCCAAGCTTCTCCATTAGGTACAGCTATTAGCCCTTCCCAGGCTCTGCTGATTCAGTCTGTCCCCTGGAGATCAGGGTTGCATAGTCCCTTTTCTTGGGCCTGTGTTTGTTGAACTTTCAGTCTGCTCCACCAGCTGCTTCCTTCCTGAATATTTCAGCTGCAACTCTCCTTGTCTCTCTTCCCTGACCTCCCCGGGCTGAGAGAGGTTCACAGGTAGCAACCCCTTCCTGCTGCTGTTTCTCCCTTTGCAAGGCCCAGGCATTTTTCCTTAAACCCAGCTGGGCAGCAGGTAGGTAATCAGTCACAGGTGGACGGAACCCACAGCTCTCTCTCAAAGGGGCCAATCAGCATGTGGCAAGGCTATTTGCTTAATTCTAGCATACATAAATATCATAATCATTTTTCACCTGAGGCCTTTATAAACGTTGGGGCACAATGTCTTACTCAGGCATAGCTCTCATTGACTTCAGTTGGAGTGTTTTTTCTGAATAAGTGAATGAGCAGGGCCTAAATTACACCTTATAAAAACCTTATGAGATGACTGTGCCTCAGTTTGCTAAGTGACTTGTCCAACAGGATGGGCCAACTCAATAGCTATGTTGGGAACAGAACCCAACTCAGCTTTTACCACTTAGTTGCAATCCCTGTACAGATAGATTTCCAACACGTTCCTTGTCTCAGTGTGCTCTGTATCCCAATGTATTCCAGTCAAGTGATACAGTTTAATTTTAGCTCCTTAAATAGTGATGTTGCACTTTGATCTTTCGTACTTCTGTCTGAATGCAAAAGCTGAGGTTTAGCTTTATTCAGGAATGATTCTATTAGGCAGAAACAAAGAGAGAGCTCAACCCAGTTTCTTTTTTCAAAACTATTCTACAATTGCAAGGACATAATAAAATTAAACAAGAGACATTTTGATTCACAAAGGTTTTTTCTTTAGCAGCAAGAAAAACTGTTCTGAGAGATTTTAAGACAATATGTACTGTTCAAAGTTGCTTGAGAACCTATAGTAATTATACAGGCTATATTTAAAAGGCAATTTCTGCATAAATCGTCACAGTAATAACTTATGCACATTAATGGGCAGACTACTTGCATGGTAATTAAGTGTAAGTTATCAAGTCTTCAGGACCATTTTGTACGAATTTGCAATCTTGCTTTTTTCACAATTTTGTGACTGATGTACTTTATCTTTGAAATAATTCTCTCCTCTTGCCATGTATCTTTGAAATGTAAATATGCTAAATCCTGAGTTAATTAGGATAGTACTGTCAACGAATGCAAAAAATATAACCTTCTTTCATGCTAATTCAGACTTCTGAACAAGGTTCCATAAATTGTTCAGCAAACCATTCCTAGACTGGCCTGTATCAAAGGGGTTTGTGTTTTCATGACTATAAGCAGACCTATTTAACTGAAACAAAATATCATGTCAGCTACTAAATTCCTCATTCAGCTTCAGTTCTGAACTGACTGGCCATGGGATATGGAAAATCTAAACATTCCTTTCCACTAACATAGGGAAAGGGAAGCAGGAGCCAGCAACATTGAGTTAATTGTTGGGGGAAGATGGGAAATCAGCAGCTCTGCTGCTTCTTCCCATCTTCATCCTGGACCTATTGAAGTCCCTGATACCCAAGTCTGCCCGTTGAGCCTCTATGAGTCCAGGACAAGCCAGGGAATAAGCCACACTGAGTGGCAAGCTCCTCAGAGCTGGTGGATGGCTACAAGGGAGTAAGTGGTGCTCAAGGAATTAAAATTTAGTACCTTTGTGTATGTCCCATTCTCATTCCATCCCCCAGGAACTAGGAGCAGGAGGTATATAACTGGCCATGTCAGCTTTACACCAGCCAGGGACTTCTCTGTGCCAGGAAAATTCCTACCTGCCTTGGTAAGGTAGCTTTCCATCCCCTTTACACTGCCAATGCAGTGCTATAGCAGTGCAAAGGGGGTAGAATAGGCACCAAACATATGAGCCATTCTGCTCTTTTTAATGAATCATTTCAATAGTTAAAGCAAAGATGCTAGGTAATACTTGCTTGTAAACACCACACTTTGGCTAATAACTGCTTTCCATAAGCCTTACAAATCTAGCGCTGGATTGCATTTTCACTGGCAGATTCTTTCCACAGCAATTCCACAAATATTAGGGGAATATAGATGCTGAATTCAAGCGGTTACAAGCTTGAGCAGCACAGCTCAGCAGTGCTCACTCATTTAGTTTAATAATATGGTGCCCCTTCCATCCCATTTATTTACAGTTTAAAATAAAAATTAAAAAAAAAATGCATCTCCATTTGCCTGCTCAAAAGAAAAGGTGCAGAGAGAGACAGGAAATTCTAACAACAAAAATCATAGTTTCAAAGGCTATTAAAGGTTGCTTAGTGACAGCTGCATATATACCTATCACATCATGTATAAGGTCGAAGTGCTGGAAAGGCACGAAATGAAGAGTTAAGGCCACCACACAGACCACACATTAAGTGAAAACACATTATTTAGATCAATTATAAGGAATTACATCTGCCTTCACAACTGAAGAACCTTAACTCTGAGTCGTACTGAATACTATGCTTTCATCAATAACCTCAAACACAAAGACAGCATGAAACATTTCTGAAAAAAGAAAAACAATTTAAAAGAAACATTACAATTTTCACAATGCTCAGTCTTAGTGCAAGTATAGCTACATATAAAATTTCACTAATATTATACATATAAAATATTATTCTAAGGAAAGAACCATTATAAGTACAACATTTCCAAAATCAATTAAGAAATGTATTAACTGACTACAATAGAACAGCAATGCTTGCCTGACAACTCCACCCCATTAGAATGGATGATCTTGCTGGAAAATGTTACATTTGTTTTGCTCACTTACTGTGTCAAGTGGTTCGTTACCCCAGCCACATATTAGGAAGGAGGGAGTGCCTTTCCAGAAATTGAAGATCTAAGGTGTGGGCTGACTAGCTCACATGGAGGAATGTTAAGACCAGTCAAGTCTAAGGGGAAGGCTTGGCCTGGATTTTGTCTCATTCACTTTTCAGTTTCTTCTGTGAATGAAACCAAACCCCAAGAAGAGGACAAGTTTTGGCCTTCTATAACCTGGTTTACCTTGTGTTTTGGAGCAAAGTGGGGAAGTCACTTGCTCACAGTAATATGTTCTGCTTAATTGTATTCATTAAAGAAAAATATTTAGACATCAAAGTCAAGATAACAAGAACAAAAATCCATAATCAGAGTTAGGTTGTTGTGTTGTGAGGAAATACAACCTTATTTATGTGAATAACATGTAGGCCTTTACTGTGATTGGTGTCATCTTTATGATATCCTTAACTATTCATTTACATGTTTTCAGTGCTTGGGTTTTACAAATGATTTGTTAGATTCTTGTCTCTTATTAATCTTAACTGATTTTTTTTTTAACAAGAGCACAGATCGTGCTTCTCTCATGAACTCTCTTATGGAGCTCCTCAACAATCACTCACATAAGAGGATGGCTTTTTATGGCTTTCAGACCTTCCCGGGAATATGCTGTGCAACTCTGTGAAGGGTGATCCTCACCATTAGTGCTGCCTAGTGGTCAAACAGGGGAGTGGTAAGTGGTTCCCCTCCCTGACATCTCCGCTTTCCACTACAACTTCATCCTGTGAGGCCAGTCCCTTCTTTTGCAGCTCAGCCCTCCAGCTGGGTCCCACATCCAATCCACTCCTTTTAGGGTATACAAAAGAAAGTCCAATAATGGAAAAGTTTTTTGGTGCCCACAAGGGCTTCAGGGCTTTCTTCTTAGACTCATAGGTCAGAAAGGACCAATATAATCATCTAGTCTGACCTCCTGCACAACACAGGCCACAGAAACTCACCCATCCTCTCCTGTAATAGACCCCTGACCAATAACTGAGTTATTAAAGTCCTCAAATCATGGTTTAAAGACTTTAAGGTACAGAGAATCCACCAGCGAGTGAGCTGTGCCCCATGCTACAGAGGAAGGTGAAAACCCCCCAGAGCCTTTGCCAATCTGCTCTGGGGGGAAGTTTCTTCCCAACCCCAAATATGGTGATCAGTTAAACCCTGAGCATGTGGCAAGACTCACCAGCCAGATACACAAGAAAGAATTCTCTGTAATAACTCAGAACCCACCCCGTCAAACATCCCATCACAGGCCACTGGCATATGTATCAGCAGTAGTCAAAGATCAGTCAATTGCCAAATTAGGCTGTCCCATCATATCATCCCCTCCATACATTTATCAAGCTCAGTTTTGAATCCAGCTAGGCTTTTTGCCCCCATTGCATCCCTTGGATGGCTATTCCATAACTTCACTCCTCTGGTGGTTAGAAACCTGTGTCTTATTTCATGTCTAAACTTCCTGATGGCCAGTTTATATCCATTAATTCTTGTGTCCACATTGGCGCTGAACTTAAATAATTCCCCTCCCTCCCTGGTATTTATCTCTCTGATGTATTTATAGAGAGCAATCATATCTCCCTTCAGTCTTCTTTTGGTTAGGCTAAGCAAGCCAAGCTCTTTGAGTCACCTCATAAGGCAGGTTTTCCATTCCTTGGATCATCCTAGTAGCCCTTCTCTGCACCTGTTTGAGTGTGAAAGAAAAATAATTTTCTTAAACATGGGGGCTCAGAACTTCACACAGTATTCCAGATGAGGTCTTTCTAGTGCCTTGTATAATGGTACTAATGCCTCCTAATCTCTACTGGAAATGTCTTATCTGATGCATCTAAGGACCACATTAGATTTTTTCATGGCCACATCACATTGACAGTTCATAGTAATCCTATGATTAACCAGTACGCCCAGGTCCTTCTCCTCCTCTATCACTTCCAACTGATGTGTTCCCCAGCTTATAGCAGAAATTCTTGTTAGTCCCTAAGTGCATGACCTTGCATTTTCCATTACTAAATTTCATCCTATTGCTATTATTTTAGTTTACAAAGTCATCCAGATCTTCCTGTATGATATCCCGATCCTTCTCTGTATTGGTAATATCTCTCAACTTTATGTCATGCACAAACTTTATTAGCACAGTCCCACTTTTTGTGCCAAGGTCAGTAGCAAAAAGGTTAAATAAGATCCATCCCAAGACCAATCCCTGAGGAACTCCACTAGTAACCTCCCTCCAGCCTGACAGTTCACCTTTCAGTATGACCCGTTGTAGTCTCCCCTTTAACCAGTTCCTTATCCACCTTTCAATTTTCATATTAATCCCCATCTTTTCCAGTTTAACTAATAATTTCCCATGTGAAACCATATCAAATGCCTTACTGAAATTGAGGTAAATTAGATCCACTGCTTTCCCTTTATCTAAAAAGTCTGTTATCTGCTCAAAAAAAAAAGAGATCTGGTTGGTCTGGCACAATCTATCTTTTGTAAAGCTATGTTGTATTTTATCACAGTTACTGTTAACCTCAATTTACTTAACTACTTTCTCTTTAAATTTTTTTTCCAAGATCTTGCACGCTACTAAGGTCAAATTAACACACCTGTAGTTATCAAGATCACTTTTTTCCCCTTCTTAAAAATAGGAACTACGTTAGCAATTCTCCAGTTTTACAGTACAACCTCTGAGTTTACAGATTCATTAAAAATCCTTGCCAATGGCCTTGCAATTTTATGTGCTAGTTCCTTTAATATTCTTGGATGGAGATTATCCCCACCACCACCACCCCTGATTTAGTCCCATTAAGCTATTAGACTTTGGCTTCTACCTCAGATGTGGTAATTTCTATCTCCATATTCTCATCCCCATTAGCCATCCTGCCACTATCCCTAAACTCATCATTAGCCTCATTAAAAACAGAGGCAAAGTATTTATTTAGATACTTGACCATGCCTAGATTATCTTTAACCTCCACCCCATCCTCAGGGTTTAGTGGTCCCACTTCTTCTTTCTTTGTTTTATTCCTATTTATATGGCTATACAACCTTTTACTATCAGTTTTAATTATCTTTGCAAGGTCCAACTCTTCTTGGCTTCTGGCCTTTCTCACTTTATCTCTGCATGTTCTGACCTCAAAGAGGTAGCTTTCCTTGCTGATTCTTCCCATCTTCCACTCCTTGTAGGCTTTCTGCTTTCTCTTAATCACCTGTCTGAGAGGCTTACTCAACCATTTTGGTCTACAACTCTTGCCTATGAATTTGTTCCCCTTCCTTGGGATGCAGGTTTCAGCTAGTTACTGCAACTTTGACTTGAAGTAATTCCAAGCCTCCTTTGCCTTTAGATCAGGGATCTCAAACTCAATTGCTGTGGCGGGCCGCATTTACATTGAGTGGAGTTCAGGGGGGCCGCACATGACACACACTTCTCTGCTGTACCTTTCATGCTCTACTCTCCGCCGAAAAAATCTCCCCGCAGGGTAAAATTCGGCGGCACAGTAGAAGAGAGAGAGGCTCTCACAGGGACTTGCAGGCTCCACTGTCCGCCGTCAAATCTCTCTGTGGGGCCCACATTCGGCGGCCATTTCCTTTTTAAAGCAGCACAGTACAGCAGAGAGAGAGGCTCACACAGGGACTTGCAGACTCCACTCTCCGCCGTCAAATCTCCCTGTGGGGCCACATTCGGCGGCCATTACCTTTTTAAGACGGCCACAGCTTCCTGGAGCTCCGCTCAAAAAAAAATGCCAGCACAAGCCTGCAGCCGGATTCGGACTGCGGGCCGCATGACACAAGCCCGCGGGCCGCAGTTGGCCCGCGGGCCGCGAGTTTGAGACCCCTGCTTTAGATCCATGAGTTCTTCAGTCCAGTCCACTTCCCCAACTAATTCCCTTAATTTTTTAAATTTAAATTTTTAAGTTTAAAGTCTTTTCAAGTCAAAGACCCTAGTCACAGATCTATTTTTGTTTATCCTTCCATTTAGTTTGAATTGAATTAGCTCATGGTCACTCAAACCAAGGTTTTCCCCTACAACCATTTCTTCTATGAGGGCCTCACTATTCACCAATACCAAATCTAAAATTGCATCTCTTCTTGTTGGTTCATTAACTATTTGGTGAAGGAATCCATCAGCTATCACATCCAGGAAAATCTGGGCCCTATTATTACTACTAGTACTTGTCCTCCAGTCTATATCTGGGAAGTTAAAGTCACTAGTATTTACTTTATTAAAAGTCTTATAGAGGTCTCTATTCATGTCCAAATCAGATCCTGGTGGTCTGTAGCACACCCCAAGCATTATCCCAGGGGAAGCTATAGGAGCTGATTTTCACCCAGACAGAATCTGCCTTATCAATTCCATCATTTCTAACTTTTTTTACAGTCTACCTCTTCACTGATATACAGTGCTACTTGTAGTCCACCGAGACGAAGGGTTCATGCTTTGGGATCTCAGTGGCAGGAAGGATGCGTAAGGACAAGGTGGTATCTGCCAAAAGCTGTTTATTCAAGTTACAAGCACACACATAAGTCAGGTGCTTACCACAATCAGAGAGGGGAAGCCCATTTATCCCTATAAGCGAGCTGCATCAGGAACGGAGCTGACACGTAGCACACTTTACAGGTCTAGTGCAAGCTTCCAATTTCCTTATGTTATCCCTGCCATGATATAGTCCACTTTGTTCTCCTCATTGGTCAGCTTTTGAGCCATTCCAGGATTGGCCACTGACCCTTACCTTTCCTTATACTCTTGGTGCACTTTTGGCACCCAACCAACTACAAGCAGTGGTTACTTGTTTACTACTTGAGCTGCTTTCAAACTGCTTTATACCAGTTTTGTGGTTAGCTTACTTCTGTTTTATCTCAAGTTCATACCTAGGTCATCGGGTCTAGTCTTGCTACTAGCCTGTATTCTCATTACAATGTCTTCTGGGTCCTAACACTACACCACCACCTTTGCCTTTACATCTGTCTTTCCTAAACAGCACATACTCTTCAATACTTGTACACCAGTCATGACTACTATTCTACCGTGTTTCTGTTATCCCTATATCACCTGGTTTTACTTCCTCTACCACTAGTTCTAGGATTCTTGCATTGGTGTACAACCATCTTAATTTTTGCTTTGCTCACATTCCTTTCCTGATTTGGCATGGTCATTCTACTGCCAATATTGACTATTACACTGGTATCTACACTGCCTTACCTCTTAATGTCCATTCTTCTCCCCACTTCGGTGTCCTTTCTTACTTCATTTTCCTCCCTCTCAATGCTAATATCAAGCATGGAAATTACCAGAGCATCTCCCAACCACCTAGGACTACCTGCTCTTCTCTTCTTCCTTGGCCTCCCATATTCAGCAGCTACCTGCTGTGCCCCTTCCTCATTTTCAAACTCTGCAAACCTATTTCTGAGCTTTATTTCTCCTTCACTAGCCCTTCTTTTCCTCTGCCAGGTTCTCGCAGTCACATGCTTCCACTGGCCCCTTTCCTCATCCAGCAATCTCCCCTCAGAGTTTGTTGGTCCTGTTTCCATCTGCAGGTCTGGGCTTTTCCCTTCGGCCTCCTCATGTCACTCCATCATCTACTCAAACCGCCTTCTAAACTCAACCAGAATTTCCACCTGCATCTCCAACCCTCAAATCTTCTCTTCCATCAGCTCTATGAGGTGACACTTCATACAAAGTTCTTTTGATGTACCCCCTTCAGGACCATGTACATCCCACAGTTTCCACATCCGGTCATCTTCATTGTCTCTTCTTCTGCTTGAGTGACTACCATTAGCGCCTCTGTATCTGTCATAGCCTTTCCCCCTAGTTCCTGTCAGTGAGAGACACAGAAACAAAAACCCCACCAAAGCAACCCCCAATGAGCACCCCAACAATACCAGAACACCACACACCCTCTCCCTAAACTCCCCTGTTTTCAGCTCTGTTTGCTGGCTCCTGTGCAGCTGCAACTGTACCACTGACTGATTGAATGGCTGCCTTTATAGGGCCCCTAATTAGGGAAGCCCTGACCCCTACTTAGGGTCAGCTGATCTCAGTACACCATCCAGTACCCGCTCCTACAAACTGAAGGGGAAAAATTTTAAAAAGAACAAAACAAAACAAAAACAAAACACACACAACTCTACAAAACTCACTCACTGCTCCTAAGGCCCACTTAAACTCACCTGTTTTCAGCTCTGTTTTCAGCTCTGAAGTTCCCACTGGTTAGTTGGAATATTTGAGTCTGGACATTGGTTGTCATCTGTTATAACTTATGTTAAGTCCATGAGTAACATATGCGTCAGTGCTTTACCTGAGCAGCACCAGAGTGCTTATGTAGCACACTGAGCTATCAAAAGCTTGCAACCCCAACCCCTCAAATCATCACATTCGCTCAATGTCTTTAGTCTCTCAATGCCTGATTTAAATACAATCCTTGGTTGTAAACAGCTACATAAACAAAAGCTGAGCTCTTCTGGATTCTCACCATCCCCTCCAGCCCCTTGGGGGATGTTAATATTAGCTACTGCAGAGAGAGAGGTTGATTTTTGTCTCACCCTAGCTCCTATACGCTATTCTGACAGACTGTTGGGGCAAAAATAAGCCACAAGGGGCAGGGAAGAATTCCCCTACTTCAGGAAATAGGACCTTACACTGCTTTCCCCTTCCTATCCCCACATAGACAAAGGTATGCAAACAAGTCCTGGCATAGGTGAGACAGTTTTATAGCACCCAATGCTATGGACGTTTGGGGCTGCAGTACAGCTCAGGAAAGGAGACTAGAAGTTGGATCACATTGGACATATTTCAGCTCTGACAATACCCCAGAACCCAGGTGGAGTACAGCCACCTTTGTTCCTACACCCTGATAGTCTGCGTTTCTGTCCTCCATCTCTCAGAAGCCACCCAGAATTTGGCCTAGAACCTGTAGGAATGTACTTTGTGTGTTCTCTAGCAGTTAGGGAAATGTTGAAGTGTGTTCCAGCAGCAGCCATGATGAGAGGTGCCCCTGACAGAGTGATTCAAAGATCATGTTCAAAGATATATCTGTGGCTGAGCAGCTGTGAGGAAGCAAAGGGCCCTCTAGACTCCAAAGGATCCCTTAAGATGCATGGGGATCTCAAAGGAGACATCAAAGACACTGCCTCTCATTGAAAACTAAGGGAAGAAGCTCAGCTGGCAAAACTTCCCATAGCTCTGTTGACATCAGTGGAGCTCTATCTATACCAGATGAGGATCTCTGCCATTGTCTATGACAAGTATGAAACTAACTTGTGTGGTCTCCAGTACAAAACACCGTCTTTTCTACTTCTGCATAATGCAAACATGGTTATATGTAATGAACTCCCATTCCTCTGTGTGTGCATGGGGCGGGGCAGGGGAGGCATACACTGCCAATTTATCCCTAACAGAAAAAAGATCAGGAAACCTTGCTAAGAAAAACGTATGGAGTTGCCACTCTCCGAGGCAGACACAGCCCACAAAAGGGAGAATTTGGCCCATGATCATTGGTGTTGTTTGATACAGTCATTCTCTTAGTACCATTGGATGCTTATCATCTGCAGTGCTCACTTTTCCCAAGCATTGTCTTTGCTACTTTTTATCATTAGCCTGACAGGATCATCTATATTTCCTGTAGGAATCATTCAAAACTTCTGTCTTAAACATGTTCAAGTCACATTGCAAGGCAGAGTTCAGAATCACACTGTGCTTTGTGTGTTTCTTGTACTTTGTGGGGATGAGGGAAGAGTAGTGTGGCTTTGTTGTGCTCTTCCTGCCAGACTTTACCGATGCTGAATATTCCTGTTTGTTTGTCTTTGCCTTCTGCTTTTTACATTCTGCCATAATTCTGCCACAACTCTGCTCAAATCTTTAAGCACTTCCTCACTGGCTACTGCTCGTCCTATCAGTCTTCTTTTCCAAGTAATCTAGTATATTTCACTGTAGTCATGGTGTCTTTTCCTGCTCTCCAGCCACCTCCTACATGAGTGAATTATACTTCCTCCCATTGCACCCACCTTGCAGAACTGATTGATTGCAGACATTTTGGGAAATGGACCTGTTCTTGCTCTCATTTAAGTCAGTGGCAAAACTCCCATTGGCTTCTGTGGAACAATAGCAGGCTCCAGGACCCTTGTACCGCTAAGTTCTGCCATTGTGTTTGCAGCTAATTCTTTGCTGTGCTAACTTCAGGTTCTCAGGAGCACTGGTTCCAAAATGGCTCTCTTATTTTCATTTTCTGAATAAGCCCCACCCTATCAGGAGTAGAGCTGCTTTGGTTGGAGTCTGTAGTTTCTGGATCCAAAATTTGCCATCATATTAATTTAGGAACTTTATTTAATAATGTATTTGGCTGTATTTATATATCAGCTATCTGAGTAGTTAAAATAGTTTATTATGGCTTAGCATGCCCAGAGAATTGGTCTAGAAAATGTGTATCCTACTTTTCTTCCTCTCTTGGTGATCTTAAGCAGATAGCCATCATTTCTCTTTGCATTCCTTGTACGCTTAACCACTGATTTTCACCACCATGCTCTTTGTTCCTGTTGTCACTGTAAATACTTTTGAAATGTAGTTCCTCCTCTGAATTTCTGCCTCTACTTTCTCACCTACGCAGATTATACTCATACAAACTGATATTTGGTTCTGAGAATAAGCATTGCAAGTATGCCCAGTAGAGTTTGAGAGGATACATTGTATACATCTACTTGTTGAGATTTAACTATATGAAAAATTTTATTATTTTTTCCCCATTAGCTATGAAAAGAGAAAGTGCTCTATTCTCCCCTTCATCAGCACATGTAACTCCCATGGTATTCAGAGGAAAAGAGGCCCCCTAGCAGTACAAGAAGGAATAGTAACCAGGGCATAAAACTTCATTAATCCTCAACTGATTTTTCTTCAGAATTTAAATTGTAGACCAATAGTGACACCTGCTGGAAACTTGTAATAAGGGTTATTTAAATTAATAGCATAATATAGTCTATGAGCTGTTCTCTAACAGTCTTTTTTTTATTTATTTATTGTCAGGTTTTAAAGTAAAAAAGGCATTTTATGACCATCTTTTGTCAAGATCTTTACTATAAGATTTGATGCCATCATGGCATGCTAACAAAACTTTGCAATAAGAGTGTGTTTTAAAGAATCTTGACTTAATCTACAACGTTTTTTAATGGTCATCAAAAAAAAAATCCAAAAAGGAAAATAAAAAGGATAGGAGCCACACATGAATATACCAGTTTTTAAAATGTAACTGCATGACAAAGTTTTTAAAATATTTTATTTATTGAATACACAAAGAAGAACTTACAAATTCCTACTAAACCTATCAGGGCTTCTATTTTACAAATACAGGAAATGCAGCGAAAGGAATAACATTTTTATGCTGTTGTACCTAGTCAGAGATTCAGATTTTTAAAAGTCGCTTGGTGCAATTTCTCAGTAGACAATCATCTCCTGCGTAATCTAAACTGCAGACTTTGGGGGTTTTCTGTCAGTCTGCCAGATGCTGGATTCAATCAGTATTTAGCACATGAGCAGTCCCATGGACCTAAGTAGGCCTAGTCACAGGCTTAAAGGTATTTGCATACTGAACTGCTCAGGACTGAGGCCAGAATAAATAGCACAATAGTCATCGCCATAGATCAAATTTACTCTTCCATTCTAAAACCCTACATTCACTATCCATAACATTCTAAAATTTTGTCTGTTAAGGTGATGTTTCTTACAGTTAGTTTCTGGTCAAAGGTTTATTTTGTAAATTTCATAATCCATGTGTGCTCTGCAGAAGTGAGAAAGACACTATTTTGTGGCTGAAGACAGAAAGGTTACTTGTCAAACTTTGCACTTGCCATAGATTCTGGGAGAGATGCCCAGGTGGTATAAATTGTCAGAGATCCAGTGAAGTCAACAGAGTTATGATAGTTTACATCAGCTGCGGCTCAACCCTTAGTTTTCAGCGCAATTTTTGATGTATTTATAGAAATTTGTTTTACAAGTGACAGTGAAAGATGATTTAAAATGCACTATTATAATTACTATGTTGAATGCATGATGTGTGCAGATTTGCATCTTCCCATACCAATCTCTGGATATCAATCTCTGGAGTAAAGCAAATTACTATATAAAAGGAAGTTGGTAAGCATAACAGAGATTGCTGACTTTGGCAGAATGTTTAATTGGAGCTGGTCTACACTGGAAAACTACCTCATGCTAGAACACAACCTTGAAAATTCATGGCAACTGATCCCATGTTAAACACTCAGGGTAACATCTTGGCCCCATTTAAGCCAATGGCAGAAACCCCTGTCTACAATGAGTAACACAAGGCCTAACACAAGGCCTATGCATTACATTAGTTCCACTTATGCCTTCAATGAGATCCAGTTGGCATTACACTTGACTTCTGCACAGGGGTGAATTTCACCCTTTGAAAACAAAAGGTCTTTTTTCTTTAAAAAGTCCTTATTCCATAATTGATTCTGGTTGATTTTCTTTGTAATTGCAATGCTTAAGAAAGTAAAATCCTCAGGCACCGTGTAATCCCTAGGTGTATAGACTACCTCACATAGCTCTGCTGCTAGACTGTATAGGCTAGATCATTCAATCCATTTACAAGATTCCTGTTGACTTTAATGGGAATTTGGGAGTTCCACTCTAATACAGTACAGATTTTATTATTATGATCTCTGACTCAGGGTTTTATGCTACTGGCCAGCATTATTGTATCCAAGTGCCTTCCACGTAAAATTAGTTAGCAATAGATCCATTATGGAAAGACATGCTACTGAACGTTACTAACTTTGATGTAATGCAAATGTTAAATATACTCAAAAAAGTGTTTCTCGAATTATCACATGCCATTATGGTAACTTAAAAACTCTTAAAACTGTACATATATTTTATATATTTATGATTTCACTCATGAACAAAGTAACACATATAGGAAAGAATTGCTGGCACACAGAAGGTTCGGGATTCAATTAAAATACCTTAGATTTTAATTCTGAAAGGTTTCATTTCCCATTTAAAACCTCATGCCAATTGTTAAAGTGATTTGTGATAAAGGCACTTTAATGTCTACCTAAATGGACAAAATAATGGCTCCTTATGTCGAAATAGTTACACAAGTTCACTATGAATCATCTTAAATTAACGAATCTAGCCAAATAAGAAATATTGAGAACTGGCTAGCTCCTGCAATGACCAGTCTTGTACTCCATTCAGACACAAGCCAATAGACATTTGCTTAGGCAAGGGAGAAGTCAAGTATGAGCCCCAGGTAATTATACTAAAACTGTTAATGCAAAAATTAAGGCTGCTATGCTGTGTCTTGAAGTGTGATGGCCTGAACATTAAAATACATCAGAAAGTAACACAGTAATTAGAATTATAGATTCAATTTCTTTATTACCCTTTTTCTGATCATCTTGATTTTAAGATTTTCAGCTAGCGACAGCCAAGGGATTGCATTTATACCTTGGAATAATAATAATTACTGAGATTTGCAAGCCCAGCACGAGCTAATGATGAAAATCTATTGACAGTTTCACTTTCTGTGGACTGAGCCAGATAGCCTGAGTATAAGGAAAACAGAAAATGACAAATATTATATACTGGTGTAGATTTCAGTCTAGCGATAGTCCATTTGCGTCTGTTCCAGAATAGAAGAATTTTGTTTACCTTAAAACAAAATTAAATTCCAAGTTATTTTCTAAGTGTGTATCAGTAGCATGGGTGAATTTAGTTGTTAATGTTCAGCAAAGTTTAACAGAGGGATTTTCTAATACTCTTATAGAGCTGTTCTTTATTATTCATTAATACTAATGTTGAAATTGAGTCCTGATCTAATATTTACCTTCAATGTTGCAAAGGGAACTATCAATATTGGATTTTGATGATGTTTTGTTCAAAATACAATCAATGTGTGATGACTCCATTTCTAAATCTTAACAATCTAATAATGCAAATGGAGGCCCTGGGTTCCTGGCTATTGCAGTAGATGGAGAGTGCCACCAAAGACCCACCATTACTTTATTGAAGAGCTGAAACCTGAAGGCAGAAAGGGTCTATCTACAATGGGAGAATGGGTAGCCTTTCAAGACATATTAATGAACATCTTTTTATGCACTAGATGTAGTGTTGACAAATATAGTCCTGTTTAAAAATGTGTTAGCTGATGATGGTCCACCCTAGGAGAAAGACTAGGATGAAGAATGACCAGCAAACACATTTTAAAGGTCTTATAACTTCTCTACACCAGTATTGTTTAAAGCAGATTAGCTAACATTTAAAAACACAACCTAGTTTCTGAGGCCTTATCTACACTAGCACTTAGGCTGGCAAAACTTTTGTCACTCAGGAGTGTGAAAAAGACATCCCCCTGAGCAACATAAATTTTGGCAGTATAAGTGCTTGTATAAGATGCTCTCCCTCTGACACAGCTACCACTGCTCATTTAGGTGATTTTATTATGTCAGAGGAAGGGCTCTCTCCCATCGACATAACATGGCTACAGATACAGCTGTGCCACTGTAAGTTTTAAGTGTAGACTAGCCCTTACTCTGGATAGGCTTGAGTGAAACACTTCAACTAAGTGCTAAATGCCACTGTCCATGAATGGTCCCCACAGGCTGAGTGAGGATCTGATTCAAAGTCCAATGATGTCAGCAGGAGTCTTTCCACTGGCCTCAAGGGGTTTTGAATCAGGCCCTAAAAAATTCAACATAGAATAATCTCTAGGGCATATTTGCTAAGCCTTTCCCTGATTGTTTTTCCTCACCATCTCATCATACAGGCAGCGTTATTGAATCATAGATTCACAAACTTTAAGGCCAGAAGGGAGTATTGTGATCATCTAGTCTGATTTCCTGCACATCTCAGGCCACAGAACCTCACTCGCTCACACCTGTAATAGATCCAGAGTCTCTGGCTGACTTATTGAAGAACTTAAATCATTATTTAAAGACTTCAAATTACTGGGGCTCTACCATTTACTCTAGTTCAAACCAGCATGTGACCCATGCCCCATGCTGAAGAGGATTACAAAAACAAAACCCACAATCTCTGACAATCTGACCTGGGGGAAAATTCCTTCCCAACCCCAAATGTGCCAGTCACTTACACCCTGAACATGTTGCTGAGACCTGTTAGCCAGACACCCAGAAAAGAATTCACTGTAGGAATTCAGTGCCCTCCCCATCTAGTGTCCCATCTTCAACTGTTGGAGATATTTGCTACTAGCAGCCACAGATGGGCCACATGCCACTGTAGGCAATCTCATCATACCATCATCTCCATAAACCTATCAAGGTCTGTTATCACTGATGTCAAGCAAGTCTAAGTGCCAGTAAAAACTCTCCATGTAGGATCACCAGGTGACAAGTAGGATTTAATAACTGTGGAGAGAGGTGTGATTAATGTCACAATGGTGAGCCATGCTCCATATGAAGTAGACATTATGGAGGGGTTTTACAGAGGTGAGGGGGAAAGAATGTCATTGACGCCAAACGTCAAAAATTAAAATGTC